>CM022538.1:3962256-4651182 GCA_012273795.1 Dendrolimus punctatus | reverse complement strand
CATTGCTCCGTTGCCTCAAGACTACCCTCACCTATTATAGATAACTAAATCATTTTAAAACAAAATCTTCTAAAAAATACTTTTATAATTCTAGGCAAACTTCAAGCATTTGAAGAAGAATTGATATCTGTCAGCCGCGACAGAGATAACTTCCAGCTGAAATACGTTTCGGCCGAAACAGCTTTAGAAGAGGCTAAAAAGCAAAATAAACAGCTTGATGAAATCAACAAAAAATTGGCTGAAGCAAATAATACCATTGCGTTGCAGAAACATGAAATTAATGCACTTAAAGTAAGTTTTGTTTATAATATATTCTGGTTCTCTAAACATTAGAGCAACTTTGGATAGATTACACATAAGTCACTGCTGTCTCAATTGTATATCTGTACATCCCAAAAGAACAAGACATACTGTCTAGTATATTAACTATTTATTATCATATATATTGCCATGTTTTGTTTAAACGAAGAATTCGAATACCTATTCCTCACTAAAACACAAAATAATATTTATACTAAAAAAAATCGCTAAACTCTATTTAGAGGTGTCGTAATCAATATTCTCTGTTTTTTTTATATTGAAAAACAAATAAAAACTTAACCTAAGTTTTATTATTTATAATGCATTTTTAAGAGCAAACCAAATCAGGTTCTCATCAAATGTTTTGTTATTTTTTTTATATTTCATGTCTAATTATTAGCTTATCAAAACTAAATCTATATATTCCCACATGTTATTTACGAAAATGACGATGTATTGACCCTATGGTACATTATTAAAATATTTTTTGTTTCTTAGAAATCGATAACGTCGTTTTTAATTGCATAGACTAAATTGAAAATATCAAACATTTGTCTAAATATAAACATTATTTTTAAGTTTGCTATTTGTAAGGTGTCAGTTTAGTCTCTATTATTAAAAAACAAGACTAGAACCCCTCAAGTTTCCGCCAGAGACTCCTTGATAAATACTTAAATAGGCTAATAATATTATACCTAAATATGGGCTTTTTTCAGGAAGCAATAAAGGAGCTGAAAACAGGTTCCAATTCAAATGTAGATGCGACATCATTAATTGACCACATTGAAATTAAAGCAAAACTATCCAAGGTATTAGAGGAGAAGAACTCACTTGCCAGCAAATTTGAGGTGAGTAGATACACTTGCGGAAAACATAAATGCGCTTCGAGTGAAGTTAGTTCTCTAAGTTTGCGCAGGTTCAGTCAAATATTAACGTTTATTACACCTTATGTTTGTTGTGTGAAAGAGATGGATGCGAGTCCGGATAGCGGCCGAACGAGAGCGCAACACTTACCTCTCAGCTCGGTCCATGAATCTTATACTGTGTTCCGCACATTGACTGTACGAATTCAAGGACGCATTTAAGTGTAGCTCATACCTAACTCGTTAGATTATACAGTGATATACAGATTGGCCAAAAAGAGTATAATATGTAATAATAGGGGCGCCACTTGCACACATTTCTCTGAACTCTAGTTAAACCCAACATTATGACAAGAGTAATTCTTGTACTTACTAGTTAGTAAAAAAAAAGAGCAAGTATCAAGTTGGTTTATTAACAATATGCACATATTGTCAACATAATCTATGATGTTATTATTTTTGAAACCAGGCCTATGAGGCCTTGTAACTGATTAACAAAACAATTATTTGATTAAAAGAAGTTAAACGCCATTACAAGTCTGACATATCTGCAGTTCTTTGGGTAGATATCGTCGAATTATATATAACCAAAAGCTTTTTGTTTAAAATTCTACTAGACACCCTTAGTAAACTTTAAAAACCACTGCTCATGTGAAAAGTATTGTTATATCCATATTTAGTTATTTATATCGATTTTCAGATTCAGTTCAATATTAAATAACAAGGATAAATAAAACTTTATTTATAATTGACATAAGATAGAGTATAAGTATTGCTAGTAGACAAAACCATTGTTCATGTTCTAACATTATGGCCAGGCTTTAGTATTTTTTATACTATTACATTTCTTTTAGATTGAACACAATGAGAGGAAACGTCTCGCCGACGAACTTCAAATAACACAAGAGACATTGCACACGAGTAGTCAGCAAGCGACAGAAGCCATGACGAGACTCGAAGTTTTAGGCAAATATTTCCAGGAGCGAGAAAGTGATCTTATGAAGTAAGTTAGTTTTTTCAATCACCAAGTAAAAAATATAACTTTAAAAAGATCCAAATCCTACATGACTTGTATAATCGTACAGATAGCGTCATAGATTAATTTGGGGCCTAATTCTGATATTACAATATTTTGCTGTTGTGAAGATATTCAAAGTATGATTGCCATTGAAATAGTGTCAAAAATTCGTACTATATTAAATCCACAATCTCAAACAATTGGAACAAATTAATAAAGAAAGATGCTGGTACCTGAATTAGGTTAAGAAGGAACCTATAGTACACCAGGATCAACCCGTTGGCCTTGATATTTGGCTAATCATAAAAATACTATAATAGTATAATAATTATCTATACAAATAAATAAAAAACTTGAGAGGTGTCAAGGGACACCCGGATGGAACTAAGTTCGTTTCGATTAATTAGTGAAGGAATTGTAATAAAATTGTATTTTTTTAAGTTATAATAAAATAATTTATTTATTAACAAATATAATGTAATATAAACTTAATCAGTAGGCTCATTTTAGTAATAATGAGAGAGAGAGAGAGAGAGACAGACAGAGAATCACGCGCACGCCGCACGGCTTACAACTATAGCAAAAAGTGTCGTTACAACTTTTTCTCGGTCGGTCTTAGTTTTTTCCGTCTAGGCCCCTTTCGCAACGCGCGATAAGGAACTTCGCTCCAAAATTGAAGTGTCTGTAATCTCAAACAAGCACTGCTCTTTACTAAATGCATATGAAAGTATGTACTTTTATTAAAAAATCAATTTGACATTTTCACTGGTAGATTGCTGATGTTTAAGGAGTAACTTAGCCTACTTCTAAAATAAGGTTCCGCAATTAAATGGACGCAGACAAAATCGCGGGTTATAGGTAGTTTTAAGTATTTTTTTCGTCTAAGCCCTTCTAGTGTTTAAGTGTGGAAGTCTGTATCTCTAAGCCCGCATAGCTCATGCAAGAATATGGATATGTGTGTGTGATAATAATATTATTTTTTGGCTAGAAAATATTAAAATTCATTAATATCCTGAATAAATTGACAGGGTGTCAATCACTGGGGGATTCCAACAATGGTATAGTTTCCCCTTCATTGGGCAATAATGAAATTTATTTGTGTTTAAAAATCTTGTTTGAATTTTTTAAGCGCAGGTTCAAAGATTTTATGGACTTTAGAAATAATAACATAGAATACAACAATTTTAGGGAACTAAGCACCAAAGAGGCACTGTGGCTCAGTAAGCAAGGTGAATCCGCCAGCACTGTTGAGAAGATTGAATTATTGCAACAAGAAGTCCAAAGATACAAGTAAGATATTTAACACCATTTGTTTTACTTTCTAGTTCTTAGTAGTTTTCAGTTATATGCAATATAATATATACTAATTACATAAAATTACATATCATTATATTGCAGATAGAATTTTTAAGTTATTAAATATTATTAGGGATTTTACTTGTCTGACAGCAACAGGCAATGAATTCCAAACTTGGACAGCCTTAGTTTTATTATGTATACAAGTCGCGAAAATTTAAGAAAATATACATTTATATTTTTTTAAATAAATAATTGCATGGAATTTTTAGAACGGAGAAAGAATACAATTTCCTGCGGCCGGGCGGCCTGTCGTAAGATACGACAAAACAACCCACAGCCAGGTGGTAGGTCATTTGCCCGCCTGGATGGCTACCACCCCTGGTCTAAAGTTCGTCGCCATAACAACCTTGAGTTGTGTTTCGGCATTAGTGACCAGATTCCAGTCTCCCTTAAGAGAGCAGCAGCGCATTTGTAGCACCTTTGGTGTTGCAAATGTCCATAGGCGACGGTAACCGCTTTCCAACAAGTGGGCCATCTGCCTGTCTGCTGAACTCCTGCAATAAAAAAAAAGATCTCCGAGTGTATATTGAACCATATATTGAATATGAAGACATGAGTGGATGAAGGTGATAAGTCGCATAATTCCAATTCTGAGTAAATCGAGATAAAAGTTTTACTTTCATTTTAAACTGAACTGAACTTAACACCTTTTTCAACTCTTTATTTTTTTTATATATGCCTCATATCTATGGTCTAAGGTCTGTAGTCATTTGGTATCGACTTATAACCTTCATCTACGCAAAAAAAAGCAAAAAACCAAATATGCGACATATCACCTTCATCCACTCACGTCTTCATATATTTGTCAGGGAGAAGTGCGACGCTCTAACTCTAGAGCTCGCAGAGCAAGAGTCGAACAGGCGCAGCGCTGTCGGCGAGGTGGAGGCGCGTGCGCACAACGCGTGGCTGGAGGCGCGTGCCGCGAGGCGCGAGGCCGACGCCGCGCGGGACGACGCCGCGGCGCTGCGGCGGAAGCTCGCCTCGCTCTCCACGCACCCCGCCGCGGACGGCGCTGCCTCTCCGCACCACAGTCAGTATTCACTCATATTAAAGTCGCGTTCTCACAATAAGGCCCGATTCACAGGGCATTGTACTGCACGTTTTTTGCAGTATACGTCTTAACGAATAAATAGTGGCGCATACAATCTACATTAGGCGGTCGTTAAAAATTAATATTTCTTGCGACGCCCCCCTAAAAAGCTTCCTTTTAATGAAAAAACACTGGGATTTTTTTTATAATTTTTTCAAGTCAAGACATCACGTGCCTCAAGACGACTCAAGTTAAAACTAAAATATAAGAAAAATTGAAATATAAGATTGAATCACGAACAACTTTAAACTTTTTCTGAAACTATAATTTTAAATTCATCACTGAGAATGATAATACAGAAGGTATTTCATTGTTAAAACTTTTCCAATCTTAAAATAATTATTACTTCTAAATATGAAGAAGTTTCCTGAAAAAACATGATATTACCCAAAAATTAACTTGAATCGTCTTGAGACACGTGTTGTCTTGACTTGAAAAAATTATTAAAAAAATCCCGTGTTTTTTCATTAAAAGGAAGCTTTTTAGGGGGCGTCGCAAGAAATTTAATTTTTAACGACCACCCTAATGTACATAGAACCATTCACACGTCGATTGTACTGCAAAAAAAAACCGCGCATACGCAACGGACTTGTCAAGCAAATCGAATTAACTTTAACGTATTCGGCTTGCAGTGGCGTATAGTATAGCTCTGTCTCGTTCACACGGCACGATGTTCATACGTTTTTAATCGAATAGCATTTATATATTAGCAATTCTTTACATCATTTCTAACATCCTAAAAGTCCTGGCTGACAGGTTTGATGTGCCCATTTTGAATTGTTGTGCTAGCAAATGTAAAGCTAGTACTATTATTGTAACAAAACTTTAGACTATAAGTTCTACTAACACTAATTTTAAGTATTTCTGTTTTATGCAATTTTACTAACCAACATATTATGAATTGTTTGAAAATGTTTTTGAAATAATTCGAAAAAATTATGATTATTATTTCTAAGTTTATCGTATAACTTATCAAATAGTTTAGTACGCCCTGATTCTTCATTTATAGGATGTACCCAAAACCTGCTCTGTCGGCGGCGAAACCGTTGGCGCCTTCGATTATCCCAATATAAAAGGATAACCAAGCGTGGATCCATCAGTGACGTCTACTCACTGTGACAACTGTGTGAAGGCTGCAGCTATTCGTTTTTTATACGAATGAAAATCTACCGCAAGAACACCCGGGTGAATGTACGTTAAAAAAACGAATACAAAGAAGAAACGTGCAGTACAATGCCGTGTGAACCGGGCCAAAGAGTTGGCTCGGACCGAGTACACTCGTACGAGTCGGCTTCGTACGAGTGTACACGGATAGTGGTTTACACACGAGAGTAGTGCACTCGTATTGTGGTCATTTGTCTCCTTGCACAATCGAAACGACGTCGACTGATCTGCTGCTGCGAGGTATAGAAGTTGTAGCAGATATGTTAATAGCGGAAGTTCAAAATCACGAAAGGGGAAAAAAACGAAGAGAGAATTTTTTTTGACACGGAAATGGATTTTAAGACGTGACTAAATGGGTGCATCAAATAATTTTCTTCGTGAAGTCGAACAGGAAGATAAAAACACGTTTAAAAATTATTTGAGATTAAACAACGCACAATTTTTAGTTGTCACCATTTTGTTTTCATAAAAATGATACGAGTGAGCTCGAAAAATAGAGCAGAGTCCGAGTCTACTCGGATTAATGCCGGCGTCCGAGTACGCTCGGATTAGGTGTTTATATAATACGAGTATCATCCGAGTGCACTCGGTCCGAGCCAACTCTTATTGTGAAAACGCGGCAAGCCGCTTTCACACGGTCCGAGTACGCTCGGACCCAGTGCACTGACGCACAGTTTTACACAGCTAATAATTCCTCCCTTTTTCCCTTGTACCTTTTGCCAGGTGGTAGGGCATTTGCCCGACTGGATGGCTACCACCCCTGGTACAAAGTATGTCGCCATAACAACCTTGAGTTGTGTTCCGGCATTAGGACCAGGTTCCAGTCCCCTTTAAGAGAGCAGCAGCGCATTTGTAACACTTTGGTGTCGCAAATGTCCATAGACGATAGGATAGGCCTGTCTGCTGAACTCCTGTAATAAAATAAAAACCTGCGCAGTAGACCAGTTTTACTAATGCGCGACATGTACATCTCGTGCAAGCGGGACAGACCAAAGAATTCATAGCAAGCAATAGTGCCATTTCCGCTTGCGGATGAAGTTCATTATAGATTATTTATATCTCTGCCGACAACTGCCGATCAAAATAATAATTATATGATGTGCAAAACTGTAATAACTTCACAGTAATATAAACCGGTGTACTCTCAGACCAGCTTATATCAATCTGTTTATTTTCAAGTTTAAAAATATCTTTATTTTGTTTCTATAAAGTAATTATTGTAAACTCGGTTAAAGTTAAACATAGTCCGAGTTTACTTGGATCAAATTCCTTTGTTTCAGTAAAATCCGATTATCAGTCACGATACGAATAGCGTCCGGGTAATTATTAGCGCGCGCGCGCAATACTAAGCTGCGAACGCACGCCGCAAAATGAGAAGCGGACGCCACTAAAGGCGAAGCTGCCAGCCGCTTAGGCAGAAATTCGAAAATATAATGTTTTGTGTGTTGCAGAGGTGTCGTCTCCTTTGGAGGGTGGGGAGAATGTGCTGCCCCACGGCGCTCTCCCCCCGCTGGCGTTCCTCCCCCCTCCGCTCCTGCCGCCCCTGCCGCGGCCTCCGCCCCTCGGACGGCTGCCCTCCCCACACCCACCCAGGTAATTTCATAAAAAGCATTGTATTTATGTGTAATGTAAAACATACAAACCTTATTGTTATACCTTAAAACAACTGTGATTAAGATTGTTTTTGATAATGGAATTATTTATGAACTCAAAATCATAACCGAACTAAACTTTGTTACACAATGTTTACGAGTTACGTCTTTAGATATTGAATAGTTAAGCTAAATTTTCATGGTGCTGCTTCATCTGCGACAATGTTAAAGATTTAGACTGACCGAACATGTCTTATTTAAAGCGTTACAAAATAGCGCCGCTAACAAATAGCTATATTATAGTGTATAATATGGATACTGTTACGACCGACAAAGGCCAATTCGACATATTTTGTTTACTTTTAGTTTAAAATTTGTAATTAGAAAACCCACTTTATTGTGTATTGTAATGTTTACAATAGTCATTAGCCAGCTGTGATTCTTGGAAATAAAGGTTATGCGGTCGAGTGTTGTGTCGAGACATATTGTATTGGTGCAGTATAAAACAATGTCCCAACTGAGAGATGAGGCAGTCTAGCGATAGGCACAAGAGGGACAAGACATGTGTACATTCGATAAGCTATATAGTGACAGACTTTGCGCGTGTTACTGAATCGTGCGTCACGTTTGTACTGGTTGCGTCCAGTTATATTTGTACCTGTGTTGTACGTGTTTGTATAGTTCTAATAAATTATATAGTGATTCAACGGCATTTCAATTCGACTCTCGTAACAACACGTTATATGTCAATATTTAACGTCATTATCACTGTCGCGTCACAAATAACCCATTAATCCCATCGCCATATCTGCGTGAAACGTCCTATATATGTAACAGTGAAAATGAAAATATTTATTTCTTAGGAAACACATGCACAATTTATGCACAGTTGCTGGAATCTTCTTTTAAGCAAAATTTACTTGTACCAGAAAATCCCACACTTCCATACCTTAAATATTACATTGTTTTTAAAAGTTTATAAAATATTTTCATGCTATAAAATTGATGTTGTAAATTGTATTTTAATATAAATTATATAATTATATTGCGAATAGAGTTAGTGTGCTTAACGTTCATTCAGTACAAAACATAACAGTATCGCAGATGAAGCCCCACCGTAAATGAGGTTTTTTTTTTTCAAATTTAGAATCGGTGCGCGAGACTACTCGCCAGACAGTCGTTATTCGCCGGGAAGCCGGTACTCGCCAGTAAGCAGATACTCACCAGAAACTGTTCGATACTCGCCAGACAGTAGGTACTCGCCGCGGCGGCGTTCACCATACTCGCCCAGGTCCAGGAGACGGTCCCGGGATAGGTATGTCATTTTTAACTACTACTTTTAGTCATGTTTTTTTTATTGATTTAATGTATTTTTATGCATAATTAAAATATTATCATTCTGCACTCCTTCTCTATATAAATTATAAGTGTGTAAAATTTCATATTCCTGCGTCCGCGCAATTTTCGTAAAAAGGGGTACAAAGTTTTTGCTGTGTTTTTGCTTCATGTATTAATATGATTAGCTCGTGAAATGTGCAGAAAATTGGTTATTTTGTACGTAGTGACGCTACACTATAAAGCAAAATTATTAGCAAAATAACATTTATACACGGAATAAAGAGAAATAATGAACGTCTTAGTTATTAATTTAAATTTATTTATACCATGTGTCTTCATAACATAGTTACACTGACCTCTATTATTACTTTTGTATAGAAACATCATACGAAAAACTAAAGTCACAGTTGCGTGAATACGACAGCTGAACTTCTTCACTTTTATATGGTTACTAGCTGTCCCGGCAGACGTTGTTCTGCCCTAAAGAAACAAAATTTAGAACCCGACTGCAGCGCCATCTGCCGGGCTTATTTGAGAATCTAAACTATCCTTGAATCCACTTGAACACACACAAAAAAAAATATTCAAATCGGTCCAGCCGTTTAGGAGTTCACTGTCAACACACGTACAGAAGAAAGATATATATAAGGAAAATTTAGACCATAATCTGTTGATTGAAAATCGGCTGATTGACAAATAGAGATTTCTTTGTTTTTTAAATCTTTATTTATTTATAAGGTTTTTTCAAATAGAAAATGTCACCCCCGTTCTTTTATTCACAAAAATACCTAAAAGACAACATTAATAATCAATCTCTAAGACATAAACCTAAAGATATAATTTTAAACAGCATTCTGACCTCGGGATAGCGGTGAGGCCAGAATACTGTTAAAGAAACCTAAATTAGACATAGTCCACATTCGACCAAAATCTGATGGACATCGTCTCCCACTCCGCATGCAGTGCAATTAGGGGAGTTTGATTTTACGCATCATGTAGCCAAAACAATTCAGTGGGACATAACCAGATGAAAACTTCTTGATTGACAGATCCGTGTATTACATTGATATTTATATGTAAATGTTCAAATTTAATTATGAAACCAATCACCTGCTCCAAGGTACGAGCAGGGTCGTGGGTCGCGGACGAGGAACGGCCCCCCGGACACCGAGACGGAGTACAACTCCGACAGCCCGTCGAGGGAGCCCCGCCACAGGAGACGATACTCGAGACACTCTGGTCAGTTATCCTAATTCAATACACACTTATTACCTTACCCCAGAAATGTCTTTTTTTTCGTAAATCGAGATAAACAATAAAAAAATATTATTAGATAATTATTTTTTTTCTAGAAAGAAAGAAAACTATTCCGTTGAATTCTTTATTATATTTCACACAAAGCGTAACCTGTGGCAACATTTTACCATTGCCCAACAGTGGACATGCAACTTGAGGGTAGCTAAAAAGTTCACAGATTTTAACTAGATACAGGTCCATAGCGTGTATCGTAGTCGTGATTTATATTTTGTGAAAAGTATGAATTTATACTTTTTAGTTTTGAAAATGGTTTCTTTTTTACGTTATTGTAATTAATAAATAGTAAAATTATGAATATTTTAACCCAGAAAAGTGAATTCCGGACTGACAGGCAAGAAATCTAAAAAAAATGTATCCTGTTCTTCATCGTTTTATAGTCTATTTAAGATGTTTATTTTATAGTTCAATTCAGATGATTTCTTGTTTATATTTGATATTTCTTGTTTTTCAGGTCCCAGTTCGGGTTCAGGGTGTTCCTCGGAATCGGAAAAATGAAAGACTTGCAAATAATAGAATATGTTATGTTAAATTATTATTAATATAAATAAACAAAATGAATTAATAGCAAAATCTTAAGTCATTGAAATGATGCCAAAATTGATTTTTGTATTGAATTTAGTTGTATGGTATACTGGGATTTAAAAATTTAAAAAATCAGATTATAATAGCATGGAAAAGGGTAGGAATGATTTTCGAGTAAAAAATATAGCGCCCAAAAAGATGCAACGGGTATTTCTTATTGCCAAACAAACAGACAAGCGGCCTACCTGACGGAATTAACATCTGGTTCATTCTGTAACAAAATTCTGTACAAAATCTTTAAAAAAAAGTACTTAAATATAAATAGAACAACAAATATAAAGAAAAACAATTTTTGGCTAGACGTGTTGCTGGGGAGTTTCTTGCCGCTTCTTCTCCTTAATAGCAATAACACGTTGCGAAGCCGTGTACATAGACTAGGAAGTAAAATTAAATTTTAACCGATATATATGACCTTCAAAAGTGTTCTCCAGTGACCTTATTGAATAACATTTGAATTTCGAAAGTAGTTATAGTCGCCTGTGGACGTTTGCAACGTAGGGAGATTTAGATAGGAGAGAGGGAAATGCAGGCCACCAGATCTTTCACTATCCTGCTCCATATCTCAACGCTTCTATCTCGTTCCCACATCTCATCCTTTCTAATCCCCTTTACATATCGCATTCGTTTTATCCCGTTCTTTCTGTCTGATCCCTCTATGTCATCCACATATGCTCTTTATCCCACTCTAAAGGCTGGCAACGCGTTGGCTTCTCCATTGGTGTTGCAAACGTCTGTAGGCGACGGTTATAACCTCGGTCATAACCTAGGTCTGCCTCTGCCAGCTTGGCAATAAAAAATACTAATTCATAAAAAGCGACAAAACCATAGTCAGGTAGGGTTCTGTCTGGATGGTATCACTCCTGGTCTAGAATATGCCTCCATTACAATCTTTTAAGTCGTTTCCGCATTAGTCGCCTGGTTTCAGTCACCCCTTCGAGGCTGATGTTGCAGATTCCATGGCGACGTTAACTATTTTCTATATGTATGTTGGCCGCAGACAAAAATTTAAGGGATTATAAATGTTGATAGGCTGCCCGCTGACACAAGTTTATTGATCCAATAAGTGGTTACGAAGAGATCTTTACTATCTGGAAATGTAGGACTTGGGGCTTTTTCAAAGCTTTTTATTACTGAGTGGTTGTTATTTCTGATGTTCCTTTTCCAAGGTTACGCTTGTAATTAAGTTTATAGTAAGTAATGTCATTGCTAAGCTTTATTTATTAAATGTTGTTTTTTTTTAATGTGCTGTAATTATAAGCTGCAATAAATTGCGTTCAAACGTTGCATGTTTTATCTATTTCTATAACCTTTTAAGTACTGTGTATCTATTAAATCGTGGTGTCTTAGTGGTTAAAACACTCATTCCAAAGTTGTAGGTTTGAATATTTATCGGAGATTATGGACCGTTCTAGTCTGTGGTGATTGTATCTTATTAAATAAATCTATACATATTTAATTTAATTATATTTTCCTCGAATACATCATATAGTATTTTAGTAATATATTTAAATATCTAATAATGTATTCCTATAATGGTTTTATGCATGGAAGAAGAATATTTTTCATGTCTTTATGCATGTAATGTTAATAATATTTTATGTTACAAGTTTTAAATATATATAATGCAAACTAACGGCTGCCATATACTTCTAGAAAAATCACAAATACATGTAGGAAGATACAACCAGCGTGTGACTGGATAGAGAATAGTAGTAGAGTGGTGTGACAAAATTACTGAGATCGTCAACTGGGTTGTTTTATCATTAGGCATACTACATGTTTTAAATTTATATTTTATTTATAAAGTCAATAAAACATGCAACAACTTTTTAAATACATATATTCACGGGGCAATATTCCAAGGACGAATGTCTTAGGATCAGGTTTATCCAGCTGAAAAGAAGCAAATATATAAATTAATATTGTGGTAAAACAATTGTCTTGTTGTCTTCTTCATTTCACAGATTTAAAGGACTTCCAGTTTTTTGCAATAAAATCGGGCAACGAAAATGTGGATTGAATCTCGCGAAAATGTAGAGCGCCTATAAGAGTAAAATATTGTATTCTTTATGGTGGGATCGGACCTGTGATAATGTTAAAGATTGTGGCAGTCTATTTAAAACGTTAATGATAACAACGTTGTTGTGGAATAAATACTTATTTGTTTAATATTATAATACTGGCCACTAATTCATCATACGTTATCCGTCGATATTTAGCGTCTTTAATATTTAAAAACAATATGTATTACAACCCCATCCACCCTAATCTGTAATAGCAAAAATTACCTTTTTGGTGATATGATCTTCACAAGCCATACGAATACGGGCAGAGGTTGCTGGAGAATCAAATCGGAATTCAAGAGGCACGCCTGCGTCAGCTCGGGCGGCTTTAATAGCTTCTTTGATCGCAAAGAAAGCTGAACATGCTAGAAATAGAGGCGGTTCACCAACAGCCTGAAAAAAGTAATTTATAGTAAGTCATTTTATTTAATTATTATCTTGCTTTTCAGACTTTCACTTCATAGTTAAAAATTAACTGTTGAATGAAATGAAATCTATCAATTCTACCCATCCCATTATGAAACATCATCACGTGTATGGCGGCACCCTATTTCTTATGTTTGTACGATATGACAACACTAGTGAACACTATCTACAATATAGATTACATATTCCAACTAAATTTCAAATACCCCTAGTAGCCAAATTAGTAGAAAAAGTTTACATACGAGACAGATGAGTAGATTTACATGGGTTAGGATTTTGCTAAAATTTCTATGAAACCCATGTAATATTTACCTTTGACGAGTAAACAGCTCTTGGATTGGGAGCACCTTTTAGCAACGACACATTGAATTCTAGAGGAATATCGCCAAACCCGGGTATTTTATAAGCTCCAGGACCTCTTGAATACAAAGTCCCTGTAGGTGAATAAATAAGTTCCTCCATTGTGAACAATCCATATCCTTGTACGAAACCTCCTTCAATTTGACCAATATCTATCGCCGGGTTTATGCTTTCACCCAAATCCATTACTATATCCGTTCTTATCACTTGGTGGTCACCGCTTAAGCAATCGATTTCTACTTCTGTACAAGCCACTCCATAAGTGAAGTAGTTAAATGGTTTACCTTCATTTGTTTTGAAATTGTAGCCAATATCAGGTGTCGCGTGGAAACCAGTCGCAGAAAGGCTTACTCTGTCAATCCAAGCCGATAACACCCAATCTTCCCATTTTCCATTGGGATTTTTCTTCTTAAACGGTTCTATCCTTTTAACTAATGTTTCACAAGCTTCTAATACTGCCATGCCGTTTAGATCAGATCCTGCACTAGCTGCTGTAGCAGATGTGTTTGGAACTTTATCCGTTGATGTCTCACTTATATGAATTTTGGATACATCTATGCCAAGTGCGCGGGAAGCAACTTGAATCATCTTCGTATGTAAACCTTGACCCATTTCTGTGCCCCCGTGAGATAGCAGTACTGAGCCGTCTACATAAATCAAAACTAACGCTCCTGCTTGATTCAACAATTCTCTGTAAATGCTATACCAAATTTTGTTGGAATTATAGCTATTCCTCGTTTCCGCCATCTATGTTGCCTGTAAGTACAAACAAATTATAATAAATCGTTTATCACACAGTTAATGACATATTTTTATCGTCTGTGGTGTAGTGCTATAAAGTTGTAGCCCACCTAATTGTCTATCATAATAGCGCGATAGTTTTCACAACAGAAGAAAGTTTTCATAAAGAAGATACGATTTAGTTTGTACACTTGTGCCGCCTTCGATTAGCTGACCGACATGCTTACTTTCTTAATCCCAAAATTAACAACCGAGTTAATAAGTTACTAAATATATACTGCGCAAAATCTGCGGAGTGACGCTCGCGGACCGCGTTCGTAATACCGAAGTAAGAAAGAGAGTTGGTCTGAAAGAGTTCGGGGTGAAGGTAAGGAAAGGAATGCTCCGGTGGTTCGGGCATGTGAAAAGAATGTACGATGAAAGAATGACTAAACAGATATACAATGCAAAATGGATGGATGCAGAAGTCGCGGAAGGCCACGACACACCTTCCATGATCAAATTGATCATGTATTAACTGAAGGCGATGTTAGGAGCCTTAAGAACAGACGAGCGTGCATGACAAGAGCTATGAATGTCAAAGAAGCAAGTGAGGTGTGTAAGAATGGGCCTGTGTGGCGCTCTGTTGTTCGTGCCTACCCCGCAAGGGACCTGGCGTGAAGTTATGTATGTATGTAAATATATACTCTCTTACTCATCGCGAATGTAAATTAAATTTATTCAACTGGCTAATAGGACTCCCTTATGACGACACCGAGAAATTACTAAACTAACTACACCAGTCTAATAAGTCTGTAACCACACACTCACTCGTTTCACTTGTACACACATACACACCACATACATACATCTATGCATTTCCACATATATTACAAATATTGACACGAAAATTTAAAATGTATAAACTTTAAAATAAAATTTTCTTTTTATTGTTATAACAAACGAGTTTTCTGGAAGTGGGCGCTAACAACTGCAACACAGTATTATTATAGTACAGCAGTTGTTTGCGATACCAAATTGATTCTCTACACTATAATTTCGAATAAATTCTTTAATTCTTTAGTGCCTGCGATCTTTCCTAGAATTATTCGTTGTAATTATCGATAACACAAACGTAATTTGCTTAGCTTTGTAATATACAAAATTTGTATGTACATACCAATTGTTATTATACGATATATTTATTTTTCCTATTTGAAATTATGTACTTACTTATTAAAGTTAATTATGTTGAGTTTCCTTGCGGCCATATTACTTTTCTCGACACATTCATCCCAACATCTTTGTAATGTGCAATGCGTAAGAACTTGACCGTAATGTGTGCAATGGTTCTCTTGATATAGATTTAGTTTGGTTATCTCTTCAACACTTTTTCCCAATTCTGCAGCCAAATCTCTAACCATATTTTCCGCACCAAACATACCTTGAGGGCCACCGAACCCACGGAAAGCCGTGTTTGAAGGTAGATTAGTTTTGCATATATGCCCAGTCACTTCCACGTTGGGTATGTAATAAGCATTTTCAAAGTGAAACATGGCTCTTTCTACCACCTGTAAAAATATAAAACTTATGCAGGTATATAACTAGCGTTTCTAAGTCGGCTTTACTTACATAACGTGGAACAATTTTATTGTCAGGGCAATCCGTTTATTTTAAATTAATTTAAATTTCTAAAATGCAGTAAAATCCTTCACAGGTGTAATAATAAGCAGGTATAGATAATGACAGGCCAGTATAAATGATGCAATTTATTCTACTACGTTATTTTTATCACTTACTGGTCCAGAGAGATCAATCGAATAACCACCGTTATTGTAAATATTGACAATGGCTCCCATCAATTTGCCCTCCTTTGTAGCTGCCATTTTATATTTGATTAAGAAGGGATGTCGCGTTCCAGTCATTTGCATGTCCTCGTCTCTGTCCAGCATACATCTCACTGGTCTGTTGAGCTTATGTGCCGCTAATGCCACTGGGAGTGCTACTAGCATACCACGAGACTCTTTCCCACCGAATCCTCCTCCCATACGTTTCACACGAGCCACAATTCTGTTCATTGGCACGTGTAGTATGTGGCTAACTAATTTCTGAAATAGTAAATTAAAAGTAAGAACGCATTCATCGATTTTAAAGTTTGGTTTCATATGTGTTTTATTTATCCTTATAGTCAAAGGATCAGGCAGTCAATTTAATTCCATATGGGTTACTCTCGCCCGTCTGTAACACTAAGGGAGCCTAAGCATTGCCTACCTAATCGAGACAATCAATGAATCGCTTCATAATATAGCACTAAGTAAACCGCAAAGGAATTTTATGCCACCGTGTATACACGATGGCGTGAACAAGCCAGCCTACGGTCACCAAATTCCTCCTTGATCAGTTCTCTAACATTTTTCTTTGGACGGTTTATACGGTTTCGAAATCCATGCACACTCTCTCAAATTTCATATACACCAATCAGGACGTTTCTGAAGTTTTTAAACTAAAGAAAATAATTGCTCGTGTTTAGATGCCATTTGCATTTTGCCGACTGAGGACGCTCTTTTTCTTTTGTGTTCTGCTTTCGATTTGTTTACGGACTTTGGTTTTACGCCTCCTTGTAAAATCCAAAACAGATAATACAACCCTGCCCCTTATAACTGATGTTTTGTGTGCGTCTCTCGTGCGTTTAGTCTTAAGACTGGTTCACCCGCGTCTTTTGCGAATTTCATTTACAGTGGAGGACTCCCTAAGTGTCGAGGAAGTGTGAATTAGTATCCAAACGCCGACGAAAGCTGCGGTGCTACCACCAGTAGGGGAACATGGTGAACTGTTTGACCAGATTACCTTCGTCATTATTCTCTATAATGACAAAGAGAATCTCGTAGCAGCTACTTAGTTTACATATAACTTAAATGTTTTTACTGTGTATAATATATATATTTGTCTCTTAAAGTAGTTATATGTAGTCATTTTGTAATTAATTAAAAAGAACTTTAAAAAATATTTTTTTTATAAATGGCTGTTTATCACTCATCCAGTGTTTTACTAATAAAATTGCTAATTTTATGGAAAATTTTAAAAACAAATGCTTCTGTGCATCGATTCTTCAAGCACTACTGAGTCCAGTAAATGTTTTCACATAATTACCAAGTAACGGTCAGTTAGTCTTACGATCGTAAAAGTAGGCAGACTTTCATACAATAAAAAGCAACAAAATTAGTTTCCTTAACAGTTCCCAGCAAATATCAAATGCTTATTTTATTCCGCCATGTTTCAAGTGACATAATACTTGACAGATTTACGACATTTGCTAAACTAGTATATTTCGAACAAATATAAAAACTTTATTGTTATCATATGTTTAATTAGCATTGTTCGTGCCTACCCCGCAAAAGAACCTGGCGTGAAGTTATGTATGTATGTATGTTAATTAGCACAGAACTATTCCATTAAACGTTTAGGTTCATATAATAAAGATTTAGCTAAACTATATATATTCATAAAATTTACTTACTGCTATTTCGGATGGGTGTTGACTAGAGCAAAATATTTCAAGTTCATCGTCTTCTTTCTTAGGAATTGCAAATGCTGCATGTGTTTCCAAATAAAAGTGTTCTTGGCCACCGATCCGACACTCACCCTCAATAATTACATTATTCTCGTCTTCGAAGGCGGCTTTTACGTCTCCTCTTCGTATAGTTTTGGGATATTGTGGGTAGAAAGATTTCTTTTCTATCGCGTCTTCCATAGTTACTATTATAGGCTGTAGGTCCTCATATTCCACTTTGACCATTCTAGCTGCTGCCTGAGCGGTCGCTTGATCTTGTGCTACTATTACTCCTATTGTCTGACCTTGACTTATTACTTTTTCACTTGCAAATAATTCTTCATCGTGAAATATTGGGCCGATTTCATTTTGCTCATGAGTCAGATCTTTAGCTGAAAAGAATGCTACTACCCCTGATTGAGCTAACGCCTTCTCTGGATCTACTGATAGTATCTTTGCATGAGCCTTTGCACTAAGAACAAATGCCAAATATAATTCACCTTCTGCAGTGGGCATGTCGTCACAGTATATAGCTTCACCTGTAGTTTGTTTGAATGCTGACATGTGCTGCATGGGCCTGCCAACCGCGTCACTTTTTTGTTGTTTATCTCCAACCAACTCAAAATATTGAGAACTCTTTGGCATCCCTCCATGAAATTGTTCAGCTCCACTACTATGATATGGTTGGATTAAATCATCGTGAATATAGTCCTTTGTCATTTCTTTACATATAGATAAATAAGCTTTCAAAAATAAGCTCATAGTTAAAGCACGACGGAACTGAATATTTCCTCCGGGAGCTGAAGGACTTAAGGGAAACTCTTCTATCATTTGTGAGTATGCTTTTTCTAACATATTTTCATCCCACTTTTCTCCAATTAAATATTTACATGTATTAGTTGCTATTTTAGTTACTGGAGCCATACCGCCAAAAGCCACACATATGTGCTTAATAACATTGGTAAAATCTTCAAACTCAACATTTATTGCTGCAGTTACAATCGATATATCATCTTCTCGGCGTTTTGCTTGTTTATAAGCTTTAGTGTACTGAAATCTTCTCGAAAAAGGAATCTCTATTGAAAGCAATATTTCATCGGGTGCAACTACATTTCTTCTATATCCAGTAAAAAATGTTTCATCCATTAAAACAGAGCGTGGACCATTCTTTTTGCTTAGAAGATTTAGTTTTACTCGAAGCGACATTAATATAGGATTTAGATCGGATATAGGACTACCCGTCATAATGTTTCCACCTACTGCTGCAACATTTCTTATTTGCTTACCGGCAAACCAATTTAACATGTTAACTATTGTGTCAAATGTTCTCGTTTTATATCGAGGCAATGTTTTCATATAATTTCTCATAGTATGATCCATATCCATTAGCGTAACAGCTGCACCGACAGTTAATCCATTTTCTGTTTCAGTTATAGTATTCATTTCTGGAACACAATTTGGCATTACTATAATTGGATATACGAAATGCTTAAATTTTACTTCAACTCCTACTTCAGTATTGCCAACAACAATTTTTGCTTCTGGATGTTGTTCTTTTAATGTTAACATAGTACTTAATTCAATGGGACGATACCAAGTGCTATTCTTTCCTCTATATATTAAATATTGTTCGTCGTATATTGACGATAATTTTAGTTCAGGTGGAAATATTGGTTCTTGGCTGGCATCGTAGGGTAAAAATGAGGACCTATCAAAAATGTATTTAGTTTCACTGTCATCCTCGTTTTTTTCAGTCTTATTTTTACAACAGTCTTTTCCCAAGGCACACGTGCCATTTCTCACTCCGTTCTCTGAACCGTTTGAATGGCCATTTTCAATGCCATTTGCTACTCGTTCTGTTTCCCAATCTTCAATAAATGTTTTATAACCTTCAATAATAGCTCGATATCCGGTACATCTGCACAAATTTCCTTGAAAAGCAACTTCAATATCTGAGTATTTTATTGAACTACAACTCCTGAGTAAAGTATACATAGACATTACTATTCCTGGCGTGCAGAATCCACATTGGGAACCGTGTGCCTTTGCTATTCTTTCTTGCACTGGGTGTAATTTTGTTTTGGTTGATCCTATGCCTTCTACTGTTGTGACGGCCAAGCCATGCATAGCGCATACGGGTGCTAGACATGCATTAACTGCAAGATGTCTGTAGACGTAAAGAGTCAAGGTAATAATTTTATTCATATATTTGACGTAAGGCGTAAAGGCGTAAATTAATAATTTCTAAATTCTGCCTTAGGTACATAAAAGATTTGTTGAAAAAGCTTTGTAATAGACAATGACGCAAATAAATAGCTTACCTAAAGTATGTTTAAAAAGGTGCATGTATTTTAATAGCACTTCTGCTTCTAAATATTCTAATATTATTTAGCCTAATAATGAGCTAGTTACTACGTATTAATGTCTTTACGTCGAGGTCGAATTGATAACTGATAACCTTTCAAATGCGGGCTATTAAAAGAATTGATTTTTTTATCAATAAAATAAAAAGTATATAGAAAATAACAAAGAACATGCTTACATACAAAATATTACAGATATTTAACTTTCAATTATCTGAATCGAACGACAACATATATATTTTTTATCGATTGAAATACTCTTATAGTATAGGATCCTTGCATATGGGTTGCCTAAAAAATTCAGTCCAGTATATGATTAATTAATAATTTAAAAAAATGTTTTACCATTTCACCGGTTTGTTTATTAAACAAATTCTATACCAATAGAAAGTATGTAGCCCATAGAATATACAAATGTTAGGTTGCCTATTCTTTTCCGGTCACAACTCTTGGGTAGCCTTGTAGGATCTTAGACTATTAGCAAAACCAAATAAATAATAATAAAAATATTGTTTTGCGCTAACGATAATTTATGACGCTGTTTATTTTTTATCGACTCTTCCATTTCCGGCACTATTTTCATTTAGTTACAATTTCTACTTTAGAAAGGTTTACATTTGTTACATGCAGTCATCTGTAACGCTACCGCTGTTTTTTTTTTTATTGCAGGAGATCAGCAGACAGGCAGACGGCCCACTTGATGGACAGCGGTTACCATCGCCTATGGACATTTGCAACACCAAAGGTGCTACGAATGCGCTGCTGCTCTCTTTAGGGAGCCTGGAACCTGGTCACTAATGCCGGAACACAACACATGGTTGTTATGGCGACATACTCTAGACCAGGGGTGGTAGCCATCCAGTCGGGCAAATGCCCTACCACCTGGCTGTGGGTTGTTTTGTCGCCTCTTACGACAGGCCGCCGGGCCGCAGGAAATTGTATTCTTTCTCCGTTCCTGCACGGATTAAACCGCTGTAACCTTCTAAAAGTGAATATAAGTAATAAAACTACGTTTTAACGGTTTTAAGCGCGGTAATTTTGGTTTATCCTATACTCCTTGCACCTCCTTATCCTTCCACCCATTTTAATATTATATAAACTATTAGAGCTAGGCATGTTTGCTGAAGAGTTTCTTGCGCCACTTCTTCTCTTCAAGCCACAACATGTTTTGAAGCGGTGGTCAATTAGATTAGGCTCCCATAGAGTAAATAATATCCATAAACAAAATTATAACTAAATAAATGAAAATGAACAAGTTGGCGGTTGGCTAAATAAAACTTTGACAATACATGTTAGACAAATGTCATCTTTGTCGTCCGTGACCACTGCCACTGAAAAGCGGCCGAAACGTCGGATAAACCAAAATCAAATAAATTACCGCGCTTAAAACCGTTAAAACGTAGTTTTATTATGTATACAAGTCGCGAAAACTTAAGTAAATATAAAGTTTGTGACCATGATTATCGTCTCTATCGCCTATAATACCCAGCTATAAGTATTACCTATTTTCGGTCATGTTATACGGGTGCGAATGTTGGGGTCACTACAGTGATCGACCACAAACGTCTTCACTCAGCTGTGATTAGAATGTTGGAATGGATGCAGTGTTACAAGAATGGATAAAGTAAGAAATAAGGACATCTTTGACAGTTGCACCCGTGACTAAAAAATAGAGGGTAATATGCGCATTTAATGAGGAGGGATGAAAGTCACGCGACAAAAATAATATTGAACCGCAAGATTGATGGGCACAAATGTTAAGATAGACCAAAAAAGAGATGGAGGGCTTGTGTGAAGGATGATAAATATGATGATTTGTAGCGTGACAGAGGTGTATGCCAGAGTAGAGGACCATGGAACCCCAAATAATTGGGAGAAGGTGACAGAAAGGAGAGATTGCCTATCTTCGGTTTAGTATTGAGTATTAAAACGGTAGTGGGCGAGCAAAAGTACTAAAATCGATATTCAAACGATCGTTTTTGTATGAGCATATATTTTTGGTGAATTTATGATTTACTTCTTAGTCAAGGATACATTAGCTTCTGCTCTTTGCGATTATATTTGGAAACCATAACAGTACAGGCTCCGCAGCCACCTTCCGCACAGCCTAATTTGGTGCCGGTGAGACGAAGTTTCTTCCGAAGGTACCACAGTAGAGTGCATTCTGGATCTGGGTTGGGTTCTACCACCTGGAACCAGTAAACGGATCAAAATTGTAATACCAGTCTACTTTCCAATTTATATTTATATACGCTACTAGCACTGTTTGATTTTGACTAGAAATAACAAAAGATTATTTCATACATTAAAATCTACATCTCGAAAACTACTCCAGAGATCTTGCTGAAACTAATTTTCGTTTAAAGTATTTTTTCAAATTAGATTTTTTTTAGTTTTTCATAGGTAGTATATGAAGTTTACGAAATTAAGAAAAAAAATAGGATTTTTATTAATTAATTGATTTAAGTTTAAAAAATTGTTTTAGATAATAAGATATTGATTGAAAACTTTAATTGAGGTTTTCTAAAAACATGAAAGTATTGGTGGTGCCAATTGTTTTGAACTAAACGATTGCCATTCCATAGTTCTTCCCGGTAGGATGTGCAAAATGCATTTCCCCCGCCTTAAAAAAAGTTTGCTGTTTGCTTTGTTTGTTGCCATGGTACTAGTTAAAATACATGGTATAAAGTAAATTAGTGTTACAGCACAAGTTTGTTGAAGCAATGGACTGATTTAGCTAGTTATATATGTGTAGGCCCGAATTCTAAAGATGGACGACCTAGTTAGAAAACGTGTGGATTAAGACTCGCGGCATTAAATAGAATCGAGTATCTGTCGACTATTTCGAAATAAATGACAAATTTGAGAGAATACCTGTCAATTTTTTCTTTACGTGACACACGTGTAAATCGATATCTTATTTCATTAAATAACAAAACCTGTTATATTTTTTTACCTCTACTTGTGTGGAGTCACGTGAGAGTCCCGCGTTCGAGCAGTCTTTATGTCCGTGATATGCACATAACCTACAAGAGAATCCCCTTTACTGGTATGGTATGGCCACCTTTTACAGAGACCTAGTTATGCTAGTATCTAGTCATGGCGCTTGGGTCGTGTCGCGGTAAAAGGGAGAGATCCAAGAAATACTGACTTGACGTCGCGAAGGATGGCATGCATACCAAAGATCCGACAACAAATGATGAAGATCTCGTGAAGTGGAGAAGAAAATATTAAAAAACGAATCTCAGGCTTTGAAGCTAACCTTCCGAGCGCAACTGGAATTTAACACTAATGATGATGATGTTTGTCACCTCTACGGAACTCTTCATTGCGCGTAAAACTGACACAAGGTCGATATAATAACTTGCCTTTTGTTAAATGCGTATTAAGTATTTATTGTTGTATTGGAAATAATTTATTGTTTTGATTGCTTGGATAAAATATATATTAATTAAATTACTTGGAAGGGGATCACGGGTCATTATTATCAGGGCCAGTGAGACGTCGACCCTCCGTCAACAAACAAGTCTCGTTTAACACGATGACGCAATTAGACAGCAGTTTAAGTCTATACGATCTATCTTATGTTGCTATCTATTTGCAAATTCATTTAATTTATACACGGCAGTCCTGATTAATGTAATTTAATATAATAATAAACACAGACTGATGTCAATTATATTATCAATAGTTTTAAACCGACCAAGTTATAAATGGTAAATAACAGAAAGTTCGTTCCAAAATTTACCATGCCAGGAATCGAACCCGGAACCTCTGCATTCCAGCAAGTTCGACCGGCGGCTCAACCACAGCCTCTCGTTGCTGCTGGGTGAAGTACTGCTTGGGACCGGTTTAGCACAATAAAGATTTTTAGAAGCAAGTTTGGCCTTCTCTTCCAGATGACCGAAACTGTACGTTGTTGGTATCGTGGTCGTATATCGACTCCAAGGATCCTAATGCTATTAGAAATCGTGAGGGGTATATACCTATTGCATTATAATTTGACTAATAATAGTTGAGTAAAGCGGATGGATGGGTACACATGTAAAGGTAGACCAAAAAAGATGGATGGACTGCGTGAAGGATGATTTTGATTTGTGGTGTGACAGAAGATGTATTTCAGAATAGAGGAGTGTGGAAGGAAAAGACATATTGTGCCGACCCCAATTAATTGGGATATGGTGAAAGAAAAGAAAATAGTTGAGTAAAGCACTAAACAGACTATCGGATACGTCCGTAAGCCGTGCCCGATAGCTGCGACTGATAAATAATGCATGTATCTCAGATGCGGCTTGAGTGATGCTAACTCTCGTTCAAAACGCATTTCATCACTAATACTCCATTGAAATGTTACATGAGCTTTGCATTTGTTAGAGGACGCAATTTTATTTTTGGGACATGTGTGGGGTGAATAGAAGCTTAACCTCAAGTTTGTGGGGTCGCCACCCTTGTCCCCCGGCCGCCGTCTTGGAAAAAGGGGTGAAAACACTTTTTTCGTGATATCTCGGAAACTATGCGTCTTACAAAAAATTTGTAAAGTCATAATTTGTAGCAAATTATTTTGCCTACAAATATTTTTACATAACTTTTTGCCCTAAATTAAAACTTAAAGAAGTTATAAGCAAAAAAGTGAGAATTTTTTATTCATTCCTAACTCTTTTCTTAACAATAGAACTTACCAAATGTAACTTATCGAATGTTAAGCAGGTAGAAAAGGTCCCCCGTTTTCCCCGCCACCTATGAGGTAGAGCCCGTAGGCGCGTTTTTTTATATATGTTCTGGCGAAACATGCATCAACCTTATAGAGATATCAAAGTTAATGGAAGAAAATGAATTTGAAGATGAACTTCCAATTATGACTCCAATTTTAACTCCTGTGATTCCTCAAACTTTCACATTTGACGTTGATTTAGATTCTGAGCCACAGCCTGGATCATCGAAGAAAAGTCGATTAGAGTAGCTGGCTAATAATTCATTAAAAATATTATGATGTGAAGGATTACCTTATAAGCAAGATGTCCGTGGAGTAGGCCTACTGGGGATACCACGTAAAAAAAACGCCCCGTAACGTAACGTCAAATTAATTCTTTAGTATCAGGGAATAGTTAGACGACTGCCACGGAAGAGGAAACTGGACGAGGTAAATACTCCAAGTGCACAAATTACGTAATAAGGAGCTCCTCGCCTCCTCTTTCCCAATATTGAAATTTACATCTGTCTGTCTAATCAGTGCCGATAGTATTACCGGCGACGTGGGTGAGAATTCTACTGTGCATTCGCCACCGCGTCTCATATACTTATATGTGGAAAAACAAGGAGCTAATGCTTCAGCCTTCAATGCCAACATCATTTAACATTTCTTACACTCATTGTGGGTTTTATTCGAGACATGGAGAAATGCCTATTAAGAACGTGTCGTCAAGCGCTTCATTTCCAGCTCGCTTGTGTAGATCTAGTTTTACTACTTATACAAGTATAGGTACTTAACTACTTATTAGGTATTCATTGCGCAGCGTCGAAAGTGGTTGTTTTTGTATTTTGTAAGAATTTTTTTTATTATATTTGATTGTTTGAATTTCGATGGATTTTTATTATCTAATATATAAAATTCTCGTGTCACAGTTTTCGTTGCCATACTCCTCCGAAACGGCTTGACCGATTTTGATGAAATTTTTTGTGCTTATCCGGTATCTATGAGAATCGGCCAACATCTATTTTTCATCCCCCTAAATGTTAGGGGTAGTCCACCCCTAAATTTATTTATTTATTTTTTAGACAAAATTTTTAATTTCTATTTTTTTATGATACAACATACAAAAATACATACAACCCTAGATTTTCAACCCTCTACGATCAACCCCTATTTTTTACCGGGCAGGACGACGTCTGCCGGGACAGCTAGTTATTTATATAATAATAACCCATATTATATTATATTTTTAAATGTGTGAATATGAACAAAATGTGTATGTAACCAAATATTTATCTTTATTTTATAGTTATTCAAGTAGGTACTATTAAATATTGTCGACGCTGGATTTTTTTCTTATTTCAACATAATTTGCTCAACGGTCGTCTCGAGTTACAAAAATGTTATTACTTTTAGCAACTTTTATGCTTTAAATAGTATTCAATAGATATTATACAAATTCTATTTGCAATATAATTATATGTAATTTTATATAATTAGTAGATATTATATTGCATATAGTTATATGTTTATAATATTTAAATAGTTGCATATTATCGCCGTATTTTGTATATGTATATAACTTATGTGTATATTAGTATAGTTATATATTTATTATTAAAATGTAAGTAATCGTACAATAATTATGTATACCACCATCGCCACTTCTAATCGGATTATTCTTGCCACGGGTTGTCTGGAAGAGATCGCTTTTTAGCGATAAGACCGCCCTTTGTACCCAATTAAAATATAATACTAATTGGTAAGTTTTCTCTAATGGTGTACAATAAAGTTTTATCTATCTATCTAATATATGTTTTGCAAAGGCAATACCAACCAGACATATATGATATTATAATATTACAGTAACGGGTAACATCTCACTTCATAGAGGACGCTTCTAATCATGTCCTACCAAAGAGGAGTAACTTAATAATAAAAATAGAAACAACGGTCTAACCAGTTTCTAGTTTCATTTAAATTGTATTTTTAGTGCAACTCTCTTCTGTTGCATAAAACAAAACTTGTAAAAGTAATCTAACTATAATAAAATGTATAATTAGGGACTTTACTACCATTTTGAACGCCACTGTTTATGATTAAAAATTTCAATTAAAAAGTAAACAAATTTTAACAGCTATACTATAATGAATATGGATATATAACACAAATATGAAAGTGACTTCGTGTGGATAATTTATATATTTGTTTTTATCTTCTACATGTAAATGATTTAGAGTTACGCAGGACTCGAATTAATATGCCGTTGGAATTACCATAGAATTTATTAGGTAGAACTGTACAAACACGATAACACGGGTACAAATATAACCGAACACAACAAATCTAAACGTAATGCAGAAGTTCGTGATTCAATAAAACGCGCAAAGTCCATCATTATTCGATTCCCGATTGTACACACGTTACGCCTTGATTTTAGTTGTCCCTGAACTCCCCTCTCTTTCCATCAGCCGTCGTGTCATACCTCACAGATACAAATGTGCCCGTCGATTTAATCCGCAACATCTGGCTAATGATGCAGCCGCAAGCCATAATCGAATATAATAAAACAATGGGCTGTTCTCTAGAAACGTATGCCAATAAATAAGTAAATAAAAGGAGACGATCATAAAAGAATTACAATCAGTTCAAATGCCGACAGGTAATAAAATGTGCTTCTATACATCTGTACGTGGAATTGGTCTTTGTCGGAGCCTAGGTTGTAACAATATTTTTTGAGGAAAATATTTGGCCTATATCCAATTCGGATGTAACGGTTTCGGATATAGCGACTAGTTTTAAGGAATCATTTGTAACCAGTTCCTACAAACCCCTTGTAGATATTACGACCGAGACTGCGCACAAGGACCGAGTCAACAAACTAACACAAAGGATCATTCGTAAAACTTTCTCATCTTTTGTTTACATCCACAGGTGGGCAGCAGTTGTTATACTATACTTTTAATTATAACGGACTTATTCATAGAGAGTTACGGTAAGTTTCAACGCTTGATTAAGAAACATCTAAGTAACTCTCTAAGAATAAGACGTCACTTCTTTTATAGCACGTTAGCACAGTAATGTTAACCGTAACAATGCAATATTATAGATCTAAAAGAATAACCCAGGTGTTAAATCATTATTTACAGTACTGGGATATGTCCCCGACATCGTCCCCGCTTGACTTAAAACTCCGGTGGGATTCCTGGGTCACAAAGTACCCTAGAATTAAAAACAGAATGTAAGCTATCGTTTTGTTAAAGTGTGTTGGAGTAAGCTGATTTCTATACACCTGAAGTGGTGTAGCTACAAACCTTTTCCAGAAAAATTCTAGCGACATTTTCGTGACAACAAATAACACATTTTATTACATACAATATGCTATCAATCTTTTTTTCATCTGGCCATTTTAGATCATTCCCAGAAAAATTCCCGCGGGATTCGTAGGATACTCAGTAACGCAAATTTGAAGTCTAACAATTTGCTATCAATCAGTGAAAACCGCATCGAAATCGGTCCAGCAGTTTTTACATCAATCCCGAATAAGCAGACAAACATACAAAAAACAAAAATGCATTGTGTTCTCCATCGTTTATATCATGTATAGTGTCGTGTATATTACAGATATTATGCGATATATGCGCGTTTCTTTTGTCTAGCAATAAATATTGTCTTCTTGCTTTCTACCTACGTACATGAAGACTTTCGGATATAGCGCCGGTATTATAGTCGTTTCCGCAGCTTTATAAGCGAAATCCATTATACGTGGAAAGAAGGGGAATATAATAAAAATAGCTGATGATAAATAAAAAATTCTCACTTTACTCAAACTTGATCAGACCAATAACATATTTTTTACCGTAGGTATAAAAATAACCTTCGTAACAAACCTGTCCACTTCAAAATATGCGTGGTGGAATAATCGATTGGAATTAGATAATCGTTTTAGTTACGAAATAGTTTTATTCTTGACTTGTAAATTAACCTTATGGATAATTTAGATAATAGTCACGATAACACACAGTACAAAATTCTAGTTAAAATTTATATTTTACCCACATTTCAAAAATGTTATTTTTTTTAATGAAGTGTACTTGTAGTTTTAAATCATTAATAAATCTTTAAAAATAAATATCTTTTATCAATAACAAATACAAGTGCACTCGAGCAACATGTGTAAATTCTGTAATCATTTGTCAACAAGATACCCGGTTGATGCACAAGGCAAAATGCCCTTTTGAACATATTGTCATCCATTATCAAAATAGACGAAACAATCTTAAATTTCATACTAACCTTTTTACCGTTGACATAAAAAACAAGTTCCGTGCAAACATCTCCGATTTCTTCATCCAGATTCAAAATACCCATATTGTTTTTATATTCACATGAAAGTCTCCAATAATTTTTGTAAACACGTGTAACTCCCGCCAAAGTTATTACGCGACTGGTTGGAAATGTTGCGAGTATCCGCCCACGCAACTCCTTCACATGGGAGACCAATAAATAACTTGTTATCTGTTGTTTGATATGTTATCATTAATATTTTGTTTCTAGTGCGAGCATTGAGTACTAGATGTCAGATCTTCAAGTAATCCACAGTAAACAAGGTAGATAATTAAGATTATT
Source organism: Dendrolimus punctatus (assembly GCA_012273795.1). Lineage (NCBI taxonomy): Eukaryota > Metazoa > Arthropoda > Insecta > Lepidoptera > Lasiocampidae > Dendrolimus > Dendrolimus punctatus. The sequence goes on along the minus strand of CM022538.1, from coordinate 4,621,758 downwards.
ATTGCAATTATAATGATTTAAAAAATGTACCAACGACATAAAAAAATTAAGCGCGGCATTTTATTATGTTTTATTTTGTCGTTTTGGATCATTTTTTAGTTAGCCGTGATCGCGGAAGGCGAAGATGTCAAGTGTCAATGAGTAATGTTAAGGCTATTATTTAGCCTACCGCCTATTTGTTCATCTTAATTTTTTACATGTTCCGTGATCCGTTTCCGTAATCACGGCTACTGAAAAGTACCCGAAACGTCGGAATAATAAAAATCAAATAAATTAACGCACTTAAAGTGCGTTAAAACGAAGTGTTATTATGTCTATTTATGTATGTATAACTAGTCGCGAAAACTTAAGAAAACATTATTATATAATTCTTTTTTTAAATATTTAAGTCTAATCTAATTCACTACAGCTTCGCAACATGCTGTGTTTTAAAGAGACCAAGCGGCGGAAGAAACTTCTCAGCGACGTGCCTGGTTCTAATAATTTGATATATGAAAAGAGTTGGGAGTTAAAATAAAAAATAATCTATTATATTTAAAATTTCACGGTCCGTGTATTTATTCTAACAAAATTATACACACTTGGGTCAAAAATGTTAAAGCGATACAAGCTGTCTAACAAGATGTGAATCCGCTTCATTCTTTACGGATTCCTTAGTTATTGGAAGATTAGTATATACATATTTAAGACAACACTTTTATGTCCCGTGATCAGAACAGAGAAAAGTGACTGAAACGTCGAAATAAATATCAAATAAAATGCCCCACTTAAAACCTTTTATTTAAGTTTTGTACGCTTCTGTAAGAACGTAAAAGAAATGATCAAACTAACTCGATATAAATAAGACCCAAGTGTTTATCCGGGATAAAGGCTTGGTTTTGAATTTCATTTAAATTCGTTCAGTAGCTAGTGTTACTCTAAAAGATAAAGAGACAGACAGACAAACAAAATTCTGAAAGTTGCATTTTCGGAATATGCTGGTCCGAATAAGTCCCGCCAATTTATTTCTAATGTTTTAAACTCATTAAACCATCTCGTACAGTTTTTTTTATATTATAATTTCAATAACTAAGTCCAATTGTTCTCAAGTTTTTTTTTAAATGTGTCAGAATAAAAATAGTAGCAAGAGAAAGTATATGTATAAATATATAAAGCTTTTCTCACGCTAATCACATGTATTAAAATCTTCAGACAGGTTGTGTAATATAACTATTATTTTTTCTTTATGATCACAACCGTTAAATATGTAGGTATGTTTAAGTTATAAAATCACTAGGTTTTATTTGAGAAACATCTATTGATAAACGGTAACCAGACGCCAGATGGCCACCTAAAGCGCGTGAGCTACCGAACGCCGCGATCGGTCAACCAGAATCCAAGTAACGGAGGGTAGTCACGCTCCGAGCGAGCGATGCCGGTGTAAAGAACACAGGCTCGAAACCCCTCACCTTTTTGCCCTCATACTCACCGAAGTTCGGCGAAGACGAAAAACAGGACACACGTGACTCCGTAAATTTGTTATCGTTTTACAGATGTATACTACGGCCGGCGTAACTTGGCAAATGTGAACATAGGCTCTGCGACTTTTAGAGCATGTACACTTGTGTGATGAGTGGGCATGCGACTCGTCAGTGAATACAATTGGTCGCCCTTCATCCCTGTATTTTTCATTGCTTTGTACTGTTGGTCACTGTATTTTCTTCACGATTTTATATGCGCTAAAGTTCGCAGAGCCTATGTTCACATTCGCCAAAACACGCCGGCCGTATTATAGCACCCGTGTGGTGGGTTGCAACTTGCAAGTCTAATGTGCGTAACAGTGCGAACGATGCAACGCTAGAGTACAGTGTAACTTGCATGATACAGCAGAGCCGTACGCTTAGGTGGGCAATTCTCCCTGCTTGCGAGTGTTTATCCTACGTGCATCATTATATATAGTAAGTAATATAATATCGTTGGAACACAATATAAAAGAAAACCATTTTCATTTAATTTAAATAACTTGAATTCTCCTAAGCAATTTCTAGTGAATTGCGTGAACCCCTGGGGTGACTGGTGGATGCCACTCTTCCCTTGCTTCTTCTTTCACGTCCCTTTGCCTTCTCCCAGATATCGCATCGCGCTCGCAATGATCTTTGAAGACCTGTCTGACCCGTATCTTTTTCATTCCTCAATAAAAAAAAAATCGCGATATCTCTCCGCATAGCTATGCTATGTAGCGATATTAGATCATACACTTCAGTTGTCCTATCAAGAGACAATGTTTCTTGAATGAATGTATGTGCGTTTCTTCTTTTACTAGGCATTTGCTAATGAACTGTGCTTGTCAAAACATGTAGACTACGTCAAAATCTTATATCGCTCCTGATAAGCTTAATAAGTAGTTTTGAAATAGTATGTCGTTGAAGGTCATGCCATTCTTTTGTAGTGTGGTACAACATTTATTGGAATGCCCTAGCTGGGTTTTAATATTGCACAGCTGCCCTTCCCGAGAAATATCATCCATTTAGGCCTAATACTTTGATTGAAAACCATTAAAAAAGGTTTACAAAAAGGATACTGATAATTGTATATAGTCAGTGGCGGATTTGCAGTCTTGGCCGCCCTAGGCCACAAGCCATGTAGTAAGTACCAGCCAACCCTTTCTCAGAACCTATCATATTGAGTACGTAATGAACTTACATTATCTATAATTTAATTATAAATAGTAAATTTATTTAGGAAGATTTTTGTTATACGATGCAGTGCAGTGCGGCCCACCATAATATGCGCGAGCCTTTAGAATATTTACGTATGTTGAGTTATTTTTTTGTTATCAATGGTGAATTTTTTGACACGATTGGCCGCCCCTAATATCTGGCCGTCCTAGGCCCGGGCCTCCTGGGCCTTGAGCAAATTCGCCACTGTGTGTAGTACACACTTATTGGCCTATTTTGGATTAGTTATATCTGTGAAGGAGATAGAAAAAATATAATTTCCTGTGTAGGGTATTTGCTCGTCTGGATTAGCCGAACATCCCTGGTTTAAAGTATACAGCCATAACAATCCTGAGTTGTGTTGCGGCATTAGTGGCCAAGTTCCAGTCTCCCTTTAGAGAGCGGCAGCACATTGCTAGCACATTTGGTATTACAAATGTCCATTGGCGACGGTAACTGCTTTCCATCAGGTGGGCCTTCGGCTTGCCTACTGAACTCACGCAATAAAAAAAAGCTGAAAAAGCTGTGCAGTAGCATATTTCGTTTAAAAAAATGTGTACATATCAGTTTGTTACAATTAACAATGTGCTTTTCAAAGAAAACATTGTGACAAACTTACACATCGAGTTAACCGAAGTGTCAAATCCGCTAATCCGACTTGGACTAGCGTGGTGGGTAATGTCTGTTCTCCTATAAATGGCAGGCCTGAGCTGAGCAGAGTTATACGTTTATGGGTTGTTATAATTTTTATTTGAGATAACACATGTTACAATAATGGTAAAACAATCGTGTAAGGTTTTAATAGCATAATCATGTTATGAAACAACGTAAGGGAACGTAGCAAGTGCTTCATAATAAGTTTATAACAAATTTAGAATTATTTAATGTAGTGACTATTGCATAAAACTAATATTGTAAACTGATGGTGTAATTTAATGATTAGCAATCTACGCAACCACGTTCCAGGGCTTTCCCGTCTTCTTGATTGTAGGAGAAACCTGTAAACAAAATGTTAAAATCTTTATTTTCATGTAAAAAAAATCTTTTGTTCAAAACATGTTAATTCCAGAATTAAGTCTGGCAACTCTAAAAATAGTTTTCATGTGTGACAACATTGATAATAAAAAATTATCTTCAACTCAAAATTTATTAAATTATCTAACAGTCTAGGGATCTGGGAACGGCCTCAGAATTGTCCGCTTTATATCACCCGAGACTTAAGCGTAATTTGCTTAAATTAAGGGTATACGCAATTTGTCTGCCCATTATTTGTATTATAAAGCAAGAAACCGGTTTTTAAACAAAAAGTTAGGTTATACACGAACATATATAAAATGTACTGTAATATACATGTATACGTTATGTATTGCATTTTATCTATACATTCATATTTAAGTATACCATTATTATTATTTAAGTATACCTTTTTAGTTATAAGATCTTCACAAGCCATTCTTATTCGAGCACAGGTCGCCGGTGCGTCCAATTGAAATTCTTCTACAACTCCGCTATCCAAACGAGCCGACTTTATGGCTTCTTTTATCGCAAAGTATATTGAAGCTGCCAAAAATAACGGTGGTTCTCCTACAGCCTGCAATTTAATTAATAACAGAATTTTACTATAGGTTTAAAATTAAGTCAAGAATTAATAATGTACGCTATCTATGATAATGCTTCACATACGTATGTACATGTCTGATATAATATGAATTACTTTTATCTATATAAATTAAAATAAATATTTGTCCTCTATGTATTCCTAAACCATTGTTCAGATTGTGATGATGCTCCCGAGAATTTCTGGCCCAAAAAACAGAATATACAACCAAACAATTTTTACTTTACGTGGCATTGCAAAGCGTGTTAGGTACAACTATTAAAATAAATAAAAAGTTTTATCTAATTTAAATTCATGTTAAAATTGATAAAACATCAACGTCATACTAAGCAAAGAAATACACATGTATCTAGTTCAAATAATATAGCACATTCACCTTTGAAGAGTAAACTGCACGTGGATTAGGTGCCCCTTTCAACAAAGAAACGTTAAATACTTTCGGTATATCAGAAAATCCTGGAATTTTATAAGTGCCAGGGCCTCTCGAAAGCGTCTCTCCCCGGTCCGAAAACACTAGTTCCTCCAAAGTGAACATTCCGTAACCTTGCATAAAAGCACCTTCAACCTGGCCTATATCTATCGCTGGATTTAAACTCTCGCCTAAATCCATTACTATATCAGTTCTAAGCACTTGATGATCCCCAGTCAAGCAATCAACAATAACTTCTGAACATGCTACTCCATATGTAAAATATTCAAATAAATTGCCACTATTTGTTTCGGGATTGTATTCTATTTTTGGTACTGCGTAAAATCCTGTAGCAAACAAACTTATTCGATCAAAATACGCTGTTGTGACCCAGTCTTCCCATTTTCCATTTGGATTCTTATCCCTATATGGTTCAAGTCTATCCTTTATTACTTTACATGCATTTACGACGGCCATCCCGTACATATCTGAGCTAATACTTGCTGCAGTCGGTGTACTATTTGGTACTTTGTCAGTAGCCATTTCACTTATGTGGATTTTTCGATAATCAATTTCTAGAACTTTCGATGCAACTTGTATCATCTTGGTAAAGAGTCCTTGTCCCATTTCTATGCCTCCAATAGAAATGAGAACTGAACCATCATTATAAACGAGAAGTAATGCTCCGGCTTGCATTAGAAAATCCGTTAGAAACGATATCCCGTACTTTGTAGGTACGATTGATATACCTTTTTTCTTCCATCTATTTTTTCTGTAAAAAAACAAAAAAATTATACTATTAATTAAATTTATGATTATAAAAATCAAGTATTAAATTTTACACAAAATAGAGCAAGCTGTATTTGGGAAGGAATAAAATTCTAAAAAGGGGAGCGCTTTCTTTTGACAGCGCTCCCCTTTTAACGAGGTAACGCAGGCACCATTTTTGGTGCCTGCGTTACCTCGTTAAACCACACTAATACCTAGGTACTGGCCAGCCTTTCGGTCACTCGAAGTTGCGCAGTAATTAAATTATTATGAAATAGAAATGGAAGCAGGGAAAGCGTATAGATGATCATAAGAAGTATATCGAATTACAATAATTCGATATGCGATATCACATTCACAGGGCCGTTGTGAATAATCAAAGAAAAAAACAGACTACATCATAAGATTTTAACATAATACACTATCTTACAAGAATAAGACAAATAAGACGAATATGTATTCAATTTTAGTGGTCCAAATATGCATTTATTTATTCAAAAACCCATACTAGGTTTGTACAGATGGTCCATTTCCCTCTTTCCCCCATCTCATCTTTCCAATGTCATCCCTCTTTCCAGTCACAGATCCCGTCCTCTGTGTTCCTTCTGTCTGATCCATCTATTTCATTCTGCTATCCCATCCTAAAGATATGCAACGCATTGGCTGTAATCCTGGGGTTACAAAGACCTTTAGGCAATGGTAACTACTTCCCATGCCATTCCGCCTATATGCAAGCTACGCTATAAACAAAATTAGGATCACTAAAATTAAAATAATTTCGAAACAAAAAAAAATCTAACAATAATTAAAAATTAGGGTATAATATATAATAATATTTTATTAAGTTTTCGCGACTAACATACATAATAAAACTACGTTTTAACGGTTTTAAGCGAGATAATTTATTTTATTTTTGTTATTCCGACGTTTCGGCCACTTTTCAGTAGCCGTGATCACGGAAAACAAAGATGTCAAGTGTCAATGAGTACTGTTAAAGTTTTATTCAGCCTGCCGCCAGCGTGTTGATTTTAACTATTTAGTTTTATTTTGTTTATGTTTATATACTCTATGGGGGCCTAACCTAATTTACCACTGCTTTGCGACATGTTGTGGCTTGAAGAGAAGAAGCGGTACAAGAAACTCTTCAGCAATCATGCCTAGCTCTAATAATCTATATCTACATATATATAAAAGAAAGCCGTGTTAGTTACACTATTTATAACTCAAGAACTGCTGTACCGATTTGGCTGAAAATTGGTGGGGAGGTAGCTTAGAACCAAGAGCCGGATATAGAATACTTTTTATCCCGTTGGGACCGGTAAGGGGCGCTGAGATCGGGTTCTAGAATCCTCCTAATCACCTGGACCGATTTTGGTGATTTTGTTTTTGTGTTTGAGTGGTTTCCCGGATGGTTTAGATTCACAATTATAACCGATAGGTGGCGCTGGGATCGGGTCCTACATTTTTAATTTTTTCAGAGCGGAACAACGTCTGTCAGGGCCGCTAGTTTTATACAATATTAAAATGGTTAGTAGGCATAAATTATTTACCTATTAAATACTTCCACTTCTTTCTTTCGCTGCCAATAATCAGATGCTTCAGCACACTCATTCCAGCATCTTTCTAGAGTACAATATGTTAACGGCTGATTGAAGTGTGTTAAACACCCTTCTCTATACATGTTTATGCTTATAATTTCTTCATAACTCTTATTTAACGATGATGCTATGTGCCTTATCATAGTTTCCGAAGCAAACATCGCCTGGGGTGCCCCAAATCCTCTGAATGCTGTATTTGAAGGCATATTTGTTTTGCAAACATAACCATTAACTTGAATGTTTGGAATCGAATAACAATTGTCTACATGTACAAGAGCTCGTTCCATCATCTATAACATTTTGGAAAGAAAGAAATATATAGTTCCAATGAATACATAGTTTCACAGTATTGTTAATAGTTATCAATAGAAAGAAAAATATTTTTGTTTAACGTACTATAAAAAATACTTTTACTTACAGAACACGATATATCCATGGAATATCCCGCATTGCTGTAGATATCAAATACAGCGCCTAGAATTTTTCCTTCATCATCAAAAGCTACTTTATATTTTATTAGGAATGGATGCCTGTAGCCAGTTATTTGAATGTCTTCATCCCTATCTAGAACAGCACGTACAGGTTTCTTAAGCTTATAGGCTGCTATCGCAACAGGTATTGCTAATGTTGCCGCTCTTGTTTCTTTTCCTCCAAAACCTCCACCTATTCTTTTCACTTTGGCTACTACTTTGTGATTAGGTATGCCTAAGGCATGTGATACAAAATGCTGCAAAAAGCAAAAATATATCCATTAGTCATCGGATCACCATTCGAGTATTAAATCTCGATTGCATTTAAAGCGCCTGCTACGAAGTCCGAGGTCCGCTTTCCTATTTTTTCTTCTTCACATCGCGCGATCTTCATCCTCCCTTTGACCTCGTAATCATTATTAGTAAACATGAAATTCACCACTAGTTATCAAACCAGCATTTCATTACCGGAATCTGGGATATTTTAGTGAAGAATAAAAATATTCCAATATTTATCTTATATCTTATACTAATATACAAAGCTGAAGAGTTTGTTTGTTTAAACGCGCTAATCTCAGGAAACGCTGGTTCGATTTGAAAAGTTGTTTCAGTGTTGGATAGTACATTTATCGAGGAGGGCTATAGGCTATATATCATCACGCTAAGACCAATAGGAGCGGAGCAGCAATGAAAAATGTTTCAAAATCGGGACTTTTTTTAACTATTTAACGTGTACGACGTTGCGGGCACAGCTGGTTAGTTTTAAAAACTTTTAAAAATACTCCTTGCAATTTCTTTAGAAGTTGCTATTAATTAAGTTCATATATATAATGCTTACCGCTATTTCTGCTGGATTTTGAGTTGTAGCTGTAACCTCAACTTCGTCCTCTTTTCTGATGGCATATGCCGAAATCGTTTCTAGATAAAAATGCTCTTGTGCTCCACTTCTAACACAGCCTTCAATAAGATTACTACTTTTAGAAAAAACTTCAACAACATTTCCTTTCTGCAGCACTCGAGGATATCCTTTGAAGAACGATTGTTTTTCAATGGCATCTTCTAAAGTTACGATAACAGGTTCTAAACGTTCATAGACCACTGTTACTAGATCTTTTGCTATTCGAGCCGCTTTTTCGGTTTCTGCAACGACAGCTCCTATAACACAGGAACGGCTTGTTACCGTTTCTCTTGAAAATATTTCTTCATCTTTACATATTGGACCAAATTTGTCACATGCTTCGTCTAAATCCGCCGCTGATAAGAACTTTATTACTCCTGGCACTGAGAAAGCTTTACTTGCATCTATAGATATAATTTTTGCATGTGCTTCCGAACTTAATACGAGTGCTAAAAATAATTCTCCATGTATTTGTGGAATGTCATCGCAATATGAGGCTTCTCCAGTGACCTGTTTGAAAGCAGATGCATGTGGTATGGGTTGTCCTACAGCATCTGATATAACTCTATTACTATCTTTTACATCAAAATACTGTGAGCTCGTTGGTTCTGTACTGCTGATTTCCTCTGAACCAGAAGATTCTAAATTATCTATTACTTTGTAACCATTAATCATGTTCTTTAACACATAGAGATAAAACTTAAAAAATAAACTTAAACATAATGATTTTCTATACTCTGCCATTCCACCAGGTACTGACATATCTAATAGAAGTTCCTCATTGAGGGAATTAAACACTGCTGACAACATATGTTGATTCCATTCACAGCCAACTAGCAATTTAGATGTTTTGAACGCACATATGGTTGTTGGTCCCATACCTCCATAACATATTTTAGCTCCTGATACGATGTTACTATTTTCTTTAAATTTAACATTAAAACATGCCGTTACTATTGAAATATCATCTTCACGCCTTCTGGCCTGCTTGTATGCTTTAATAAATTGCATTTTCTCTGTAAATGGAATCTCTACAGATACAACTACTTCGTCGTTTTCTATACTTGTATTTCTGTAGCCAATAAAGAAGTTCTCATCAATAAATACCTTTCGGTGCCCTTTTGACACGCTATGCACATTAAGTAATGCACTACATGCCATCAAAATTGGATTAAGATCTGATATTGGGCTTGCAGTTACAATGTTGCCTACAAGTGATGCGACATTTCGTATTTGATTACCAGCAAACCAATGGAGCATATTCTGTATAGCTAAAAAAGCTTTACTTTTATTAGCACCTTCATTAATTTTTCTTTGTAAATAATCTTGAAGGTCAGATAATGTGACTGCACCACCTATAATAATACCAGTGGATGTAGTTTCACAGATGTTCATTTCAATTACCATAGTTGGATAAACGAGAATTGGGTACACTTTCTTCTTGAACTTAGTTTCTACACCAACTTCTGTGTTACCTACAATTAATTTACAAGTCGGCAACTTTGATTTTAAAGTTAAAAGCTCATTTAGACACTTTGGTCTAATCCATATAACATTTTCACCTTTGAAATAAACATAGTCTTCACTGTAACTGCTGTTCAATTTTAATTCCGGTGGGAAAATCGGTTCCTGTGTTGAATCGTATGGCTTAAATTCAGATTTATTGTACAAGGAGTTTGATTGGCATTCTTTGCTTTTATTTCTACAACAATCTGCACCCATTTTACATAGAGATGCTTTATCGTCAGAGCAATATTGTTGTTCCCAGCCTTCAATGAAAGTTTTGAATCCTTCAATTATTGGTCGATATCCTGTACACCTACAAAGGTTTCCTTGTAGAGCTGTTTCTATATCATTATATTTAATTTTATTATTTGATCGTATCAGCGCATACATGGACATAATTATGCCTGGTGTGCAAAAACCGCATTGTGAGCCATGAGATTTTGCTAATCTTTCTTGGACTGGATGCAAGCGGTCTTGCGTTGACCCAATACCTTCTACAGTGGTGACTGCTAACCCATGCATTGCACATACAGGTGTTAAACACGCATTTACTGCAATATGTCTGATTTTAATAATGTAAGTTATTATAGTACCAGTACCTATTATGATTTGCCAGGTGGGAGAGTATTATATATATGCTCGACTGGATGGCGACCACCCCTGGTCTAGAGTATGACGTCATAACAACCGTGTGTTGTGTTCCGGCATTAGTGACCAGGATCCAGTCCCTCTTAAGAGAGCAGCAGCGCATTTGTAGCACCTTTGGTGTCGCAAATGTCCATAGGCGATGGTAACCGCTTTCCATCAAGTGGGCCGTCTGCCTGTCTGCTGATCTCCTGCAATAAAAAAAAAAATGATATCGTGCAAAAATTGCTTATACTACTCCCTGGCAAAACCTTATCACATGGGATTTTTTTTTTATTTTCGCGACTTACAATAGACAGATATACTTATAGACAATAATAATACTAGTTTTACCAACCGGTAACCACTAGACGTGGTTTAAATAAATATAAACCGGGCGCAGTCTAAACATAATACAGGGGTCCGTAGAGGCGAAACAAGTACAGCATTTTGCTAATTGACTACAAATAAAATGTGTCTGTCATTTTGAAATTTGAAAAAAACAATTTATCGTTTTAATGTTCTTGAAAACCGTTGCGTAGATACATGATCGAAGCCGATCAAAGAACTGAGTATGAATAATACACCCAGCCGATGTCAAACACTGCGGTGGTAGAAAGCGGACGGTGAATTCGTCAATGCCTCTAATTTCGAGAGGTTCATAAAAGGATACTTGACTTTGTTTTCCTGCTTCAAGTATTGGGAGACCATAACAGTGCAGGCACCGCATCCGCCTTCTCCACAACCATATTTCGTACCGGTTAATTGAAGTTTCTTCCTCAAATACCATAGCAATGTTGCTTCTGGATCTGGCCCCTTTTCTATAACCTGGAAGATAAAAAAATATGTAATATTAAAAATTTGCGAATGATTGGTAATCAACCTTTGTTCTATCTCCACGGCCACATGTATATAGACGCCTAATGGGAAACATCGTAGGCTCGCCTTAATTATTAATGTCTTCTGTGCAAGGCCGTAAAGACCAAACTTTTTTTAAACTGTAAGAAAAGCACAGAGTATATTAATATAATAGGAGAAAAAAAAACTCCTTAACGTCATTAGATATTGCCACAAATCATTTTTAATTTTTTTCAATATAATATTGATTAAACTAGGACATTACAAACTAATGCAATAAAGAGAACTTAACTTAATCATAATATAATAATATAATTACATTAAGTGGTAATAAAGTTAGAAGGAATCGCTGCATTTGACTTGTATGAATCGCCAGTTTACGATGTAACTAGTCAGATTATAAACTGTCGATTAGTTTCGTTTGAATAATAAAATTCACATTATGAAGAATAAATTTACATTACTGGTTTAAAAATTGAAATTTGGGTATTTCTTAGCCATATTATAGTTGTAGCCAATATCAACTCACCACAACACTTCACCACTTCACCACAAAAAACTTCAAGAAACCTCCACAAATTTCTTTTTTGGGGTTTCGTAGCCAAACGGTAAAACATCTACAGCACCCTTCACTGCGCATGATACAAAAACGCGCTAGGATATTTTTTATAATTTAGTGAGCCTAACTAAATAATTGTGACCAGGAAATAACATTAAGTTTAAATTTATTACTGACATTGAAAAAAACAGGTCTTAAATGCATTAAAAACTAAGTAATTTCCATTAAAACATATTATTACTAAAAATATAATTAAAAGGCAGTACAAACATCGCAATTAATTACTTATGCTAATGTAGTTTTGTTATATTAGGCGGATAATCAGCTATGGCGTAGGAAGTTTAAAAGACATACTAAAAACTATGATAATACCCATGATCCCAGATCTAATTCCGACATACACTCTTCACAGAGCGAATAAACATGGCAATCATTAACGTGTCTTCTACACATGCTCGCCTATGATAGCATGTAACCTTTGAGAGATAGGTAAATATTTAATCAAAACAATAATTTTGTTTACGTCTGACTTGCGTCCATAATATGTTAGGTACACAAATTACTTAAAAACTAATTGTTAGTTAAATGAAATAATAAAAACTAAAAGTAACAAGCTTATTTGGCGGCTTGCTTTGACGGTAGCATATGCAACTTAACTGGGTGTTTGTTTGGGTTCCATAGGCAGCATATTCCAGGAGCGTATGATACGTCGTGTCTATGGGTGCGTCGCAATCTTGACATAGGGTGTGCAATACCGCATATTATGCAGACACTTGTTGAGGAAACCCTGACCGGCAAGTATCCACCTTCTTGACGTCAGCTTCTGGGCACTTTCCCTGCCATTTCTCGATCCTGATCTCGGTCGCCGGGGTCCTGATCACCTTGGTCTCGACCTGGCACAACACCAGACCTCTCGCCCGCGCCTCCTGCCTTCTGGACACCTTATCCATATAAGACAGTGACCTAGGCTCAGTATTCTACTTATAGTCTTGAGGGATTATGTGTAGAATACAATATAACTAAGTTTTAATTTATGGAAAGTATTCGTTTATAATGTCTTAGTTTAATTAATTATACAGTCTTACTTTAGAGAAACTCCTACAAACTTACACTAACTCATTATGAATAAGATCGATAATGTTTAATCAAAAATCTTCAGATATGTATTTCATATCCCTTCTAGAATACCGAAATAATCGACTAATAGAAGAACGATGAATATGTTATAATCGACTTTTTACGACTATATTGTAGCACTTTTACCTAACGAAAGGCAAAGTTCAATGGTAAGATAAACCTGACTTAACCCTCGCAAACGTAAAGACCAGATATCATTCAATTACTTCAATACGAGATACATCTAATTAAAAAATATTTTTATTTCAATTAACGTTTTGTAACAATCGCCGGAAGATAAGGCACGTGCTTTAGAATAAAGAATCCACACATTTTGCTAGTTATCCATTTCCGGGACAGAATTTTATTATAAAGTTTAACGTGGTAGAGCCATGCTGGAAAAATTATCGATCAGTTCGGTTCGATCAGTAGGGACGCAATCAGGCAATCTCCGCGGGTAGGGGGTTATGTGCTCAAGTTATGGCCATCCCTTATTCCCCAATCAAGAACTGGTGCCCGGTTAGAGAGAGTATAGAACTTTGCACGCAGATAACTGAGTCGTTTGTCGACTTATGTGGAGACTCAGAAAGGTACCCTTATTAAAGAGGTAATGGGCTAATACTCCGCTAGAATCCCCTTCCTCCCATGTGCCCCTCGCTCATGGCAGGAAAAGCGTGAGACTTAGAACGTAGTTACGCCCACGCTTATCCTGCGCATCAGTGCTTAAGAATGCCCCAGGCGAGGCAAATTCACTTCGTTCACAGGGGTTGGTGTTGCGAACGTCTGTAGGCGACGTTAACAGCTTTTCCCTAAACGAACCGTCAGCCTCTTGGCCACATCCGCAATAAAAAAGTAACGAGAAAAAGATGAGTTGCATTTGATACTTTTTCCTACAATTTATTTGCTCTGCTATTTGCTGGATCAACGCTACTTTGCAAGCGCCTTCCAGTCTTTCTTCCAGGTCCGCTCTAACTTTTTATGTACGCTGGTCATTTATGTCAACGCTTTCTAAGAGTGTAATTCTACAAAGCATAGATGTAGAGAGATGAGAAAGGCGGCCTGATGGACTCGGAGCCTTCGTTTGCCGAACTCACTACTTACTGTCTGGTATTTATTGGTCTTGGATTCTGCGGAGACCTTCCTTCCTTATCCTAGTTAGTTTAACGACCACAATTATTAAAGTGCTTTGGGAGGGCCACGGCAATATAAGTGTACATGCCTGTATTGTGTAAGAGTCAATTAGTCGTGTATATTGGGGGGGGGGCGTCTTTACCATTCTGGGCGCCGAGCTGTCAAAATCAGTGTGACCTCCTCAACGCCAACAATAAAAATATTTCAAACATCGGAATAAATATTGTGGTGTTTGAGTTAGGAAAAAAATTATTTATATCTTCCGTTTAAAACTAGGTCCTTGCGTACGGTTGCAAAGCACCCCTTGCTCCTCCGGGTAAAGACGACCATTCTCGGACGCTCCGTTGACACTAAACCAGCCACCTGAATTCCGTACGAGAATATCATTTTTTTAAACACCTCTACGTACCTGAGTTCCGTACCCTTTTTTACAACTTAATTTTTAGAGTTTAAAGACGCTTATTGGTTATTTTGGTCCTTGTGTGAGGTATTATTGTGTTGTGGTGTACCTTACGAATAACTTATTATATTAATTGAACAGCAATTTATGACGTCAAGCGAGTCAAATATCATAATAAAAATTACAAGAAAGTTATTCAAATTATAGTTAACATGTTATTGCAATAGTAAAATTACTATTATTTTACTTTAATGCCCGGTCTATTCTGTCTATTTCTACCTAATTTTAGAAATCTTTCTGTTTGATCGGAGTTCAATTGCCGCACAATAAATGCGAAGAACCATATTCCATTCACTTGCAAAAGTACTTACCAGAAAATAGTAATGAATAAAGCATGTGTGAATGCAACCTTGAGGCGATGGCAAGCTTAAGTTACACTACTGTCCTCGAAGAGATTGATAAAATGTCGCAATACACCAACGTTCTGGTATAGAATGTCGTATAATGTAGGTATTATATTACTACTTGTCGTTGGAATATGATAATTCATAATTAAGTATATATCTATGTAATACATAGCCACTCACACCCATGTTGCCCCTGTCTTTTATGGCATTTTTAGGGACCCATGCAGGGAGTGACGAGTCACCGTCTGCCCATTTTTCCATGTTCCCTGAACATTGCGACGGGCAGACGCTATAGTCCCCATATTCCCAGACCGCTAATACCACTATCAGTTCACCCCAATAGCCTGGTACTTTCTCTTCTCATTTCCCACAATAGTACTACACTGGCCGGGGCTTGTCCTTGGGTACATTATTGTATGGTGTAGACAGGGATAATCGCCGGTCAGTGTCACGCCACATTTAGATTAAATTTGTCAAGGGGCCTCTACGTATTGGCCTTCCCATGGCCCCACGCAAGCCCTCCAAAAGTCGGGGCCATTTTTATGGCTCGTGGTCTTGAAAGACATACATTATAGTTATAATAAATCTTTATTGGCCTTTAGTGGTGTACAAGTAACAAAAAAGAAAAATGTGTTAGTACAGATTACGGCTATTGAAATTAAGACAAGTGGGTATACCTTCGACTCTCAAACTAGGAATAAGGCCTGTGTTTTGAGTCAATCAAAGGTACCCCATACCTATATGGTTAAACAATATAATTATAGCTCTATATATATTATAATAATCTCTTATGAACTAATCACCCACAGGTACATATATAAAATTCACAAAAGGAAAGACATGATATAGAGTAACATTTAGAAATACTAGAATCCAAATTGGCTATTCCAAAACACCAAAAGCTAATTAATATAAGCTTCAAAAAACTATATTTATATCATCCAATTTTAAAAGCAACTAATTAAGTGCAATTAGCTCAAACAACGCAAAAAAAAAACTTTTCCCGTATTCGTAGATTCGTATTAAAAATGCTTTTCCTTAATACCTTTAAAATTAAAATATTTTACCTTCTTTCCATTCACGAAGAACACTAACACGGTCTGAGCGTCTTTAGGTACCAAATTTTCAATCATTGTTGTCGAAATTTGTACCGATTTACATAAAAACCTGTCGTCGTAATTACATATGTATTAATTTTATTTTACCAACAGTTAAAGCACGGGCGATGCGTGTACCGTTTAGCAGTGTCCTCGTCGAACTAAAATTGCTATTTGCCAAAGAGCTGTGGCTAGTAAAGTAGTATACATACACACAGAATACAGATAACAATGTATCGAGGATTGAGGAATAAGATTATGAAGAACAGCGTACATTAATTAATTAAAACGCCCAGATGTTTGAAAGTCGGCTGTGATGGGTTAACTTAAGATAATAACAATTCGTCGCTCACTTGATAATTAAAAATCCGGCGAAATTAGTGTGAAAGGTAAGAAGATAAGTTTTCCCTGTACGGTATATATAAAATGGAAAAATATCTTTGACGCCGGCAACACGTTAGCGACGCCTTTGCTGTTGCAAACATCCAAAGCGATGCGAACCACTTTCCAACAGATGAATTAGTTACCCGTTTTAGTTTCAGGCAGATCCAAAGGCTGAAAAGTCCAGCGATCGATGTTTTAACACGTCCTATTCAAAGTTAAAAACATAACAGAATATTTTTTCTTCCTTTACAATCAGCTACTGCCGCTGTTGAAAGTAGTTCTGTATCTGTAGCAGTCTCGCAGGCATTAGGTATTACTCTTACATCATATAGACATATTATATCTCAATGATATTACTATACTCCGCTCCGATACTACCGTGCATAATGAACGCACTGGACCGTAACCAATTAAAGTGTGTTTCAGTGGCGTAGCTTGTCTAGGCGGGGCCTGTATCAAAATGTGTTGGAGGGACTAAAGGAAGGGTAAAGATTTTTTTATTAAGAAACAAGAAATGCTTGAATTGAATGCAAATAATTATATATTGATTATAAGTTGTCACTTATACTCAATGCTAAGAACTAAGACAAAATATTCAAATCAAAAATACATTTTTATTCAATTTTCTATTTTTCTAGATTTTCTGCATCTACAGACACTAATGACCAGTCTGATAGCCGTTCCTGTTGGCCCAGTCGTTATTCTCAGCAATATTATTAACCATATATTGTGGATATTTTAGGAATTTTTGCTTGCACACTTTCGGGCCCCCCGCATCCTGAGGGCCTGATCATTGATACGGCTGATACGGTGGGAGCGACGCCCTTGGTGTGTTTATTTATTTCGTGAGAAAGAGAAATAGCCGCCATAGAAGTTGGTGGACGTAGAGTAAAGCGCAATCCGACAAGTGGACGTGAGGACAGGAGGTATGTGAACACGTGATCCTGCTTGTGCTGTCGTATCTCTGATTTCAACACTAAAACCAACAACTAGAGGAGCATATATAGAGCAACGGTATGGACAGCAGCGAGGGTTGAATTTTCGTACTCGTACTTAAACAAACAGAGTCTACACAATAAGGACAAATTTTTCATGGAGTTTCGATTGTTTTACCTATCGCGTCAATCCCTGTAGTCTGGTTTCTTGGTCTTAGTCTTGGGACTCACGGCATTCGCGCATCTGCATGTCTCCAGAGACCCTAAATACGAGGACAAGCATGTCGGTATCAAGTTACGCTTTAAATTTTAATATTTTACTTTTTATTATTTGAAATTTGTTGTATTTTATTATTTCTTGTCTATATTACTTCTTTTTTGTAAATGTATTTATATAAAATAAAAGTTATTATTACAAGAAAATTCGCATGTTAAGTACTTCATGTCCAAGTTATATACACTGGCCGTGCTATCCACAAAGCCATAATATTAATTAAGATTATATACGTCAAATCAAAACGGGATTCTAAAAATTCCGCAAGTCTCAGATAATTATATGGCGTCTTATGTCCTTCTTCTGTCGCTATTTGAATTATTTTAAATTAAAAACCCTTTTACGGAGCAGACGATTATTAAAAAAATTGGAATAAGTCTTATTTACTCCTATTCCTATTCATCTATATTATTAAATTCTAAACAAGCCGTCTCTTTACATTAAAGCTATTTAAAAAAAACACAACTGGAATAGACTAAATAAACGATGGAGAACACGATGCATTTTGGTTTTTGATTTCTAGTCTGTTTGTTCGGGATTCACATACTACTAGGCCGATTTCGATACGGTTAGACTTTAAATTTGCGCTACATTTTATCCTGGGATTCCGCAAAATTTTTTATGGACATGATTTAAAATGAATGTGGTTTTTTCAGTGGTCGATAGTAAATTTTATGTAATAAAATGTGTGATTTTTCCCGGCAATCCCGCGGGAATTTTCCAGCTGCGGTTTGCAGTTTTTCGGGTGCATATAATAATTAATTAGCTTACTCCGACATAGTTTTCACTAAAACGATAGCTTAGATTCTTTTTTAAATTCTGCGATACTTTGTGTTCCCGGAATCCCGCGGAAGTTTAAGTCAAGCGTGGACGAAGTTACGGACTATCCTAGTTCATAATAAAATAATTATCGAATTTCGTTGAGGATTGAAACATCAGGCCATCACAAACTTTTTATCACCTAAATCATCTTTGCTGGTTTATTTAAAATTTATTTATTGCTGAAGCATAGCAGACAGACTGACGACCCAGCTGTGATGGAAAATGGTTACCGTCGGCTATGTAAATTAGCAACACCAGAGCTGCAATGTGCTGCTGGCCTTGAAGGAGACACTCGAACCTGGCCACTGATGCCAGAACACAACTCAAAGTTTTTATGGGCGGCATACTCTAGACTGTCTAGACCACAGGTGGTAGCCATCCAGTTGGGCAATTACCTTACCACCTAGCTGTGTGCTGTTTTTTTGTCACTTACAACAGGCCGCCCGGCCGCAGGAATTACTAATAAAAAAAAACTTGATTCATTCTAATTTTATAATATACATGTCATACTACAATTCATCACTAAGTAACATTTGTAATATAAATTTGCCTTATGTAGTGGCAAAGAACATGGAGCATTGCATTTAAATATTCACAGATAAGTAATACAGAATTTTATGTATGCAACATGGAGTGCTATTTACAATAGAAATGTTACTGGAAATATGGAGCTCTAAGGAAATAATCCAATAATACTTTTGTCCTTGTTCACTCCATAACATGTAAAGCTAAATTTTATAGCTGAGCTCCAGTAATTAGACTAGAGTGATAAAACTAATTTATGTCCATTTTCTATATCTTACTAACTGTTCATTGGCCTTCTGTTCAGTTAAATTACTAATAAGCTCAAAACAAGTAAAGAGAAATACTCTACCAATGGCAACTCAACAGGGCATGTGAGATATAAGAATGGGCAGTGAAAGTTATTACTATAGCCTATTCCCAATTATAGCACCATATCATATTTACAGGTATAATACAATCCCCATACCACACCACTGTGGGAGCACATCTAGTGTATGCTTAGGTCATCCCAAATGCTGAAAATGATCAGATGGAAAGTTCTTTACAAAGTTGCATTAAATGTACTATAGTTAAAATGTCTAATTAAATGTATAACGGACAATTTGTAACCATAACTACTAGTTTGGTAAAATATTAAATAATTTTCTGAACTAAAAAAATATCAACAAAAAATTTAAATATATAAAGGCCGTCCTATGTTCATCATTTATAACCTCAGGCTGCCTATTGTTTCTACCATGACAATATTGTAATTGTTTATTTTTGAAATTGTATATTTGGTGAGCAATAATGTGTTATCTATCTAACATTATATTACACTTATGTAATTATTGATTTATTTTCCTAAGATAGAAAAGAAACTTGTTTACTTATTGATGCTATATGAATATAGCAAACTATGCAGATTTCAAAATGCCTTTTGCTTCTAAATCTCTTTCTACAGCAGTACCTTCATATTTAATTTTGTCTTTTAAAGCTTCTTGAAGTATCTGGGCATCAAACCTCTGTTTGGACCACTGGTATCTACAATATGACCAATACAATAATGTGCTTATTGAAAACATTCCAAACCCTACATGTTGGGACAACATTGGTTTCGATGTTTTAATGAAAGCTGCCAGACCACATCCAATTCCTGTTGCTACTCCATTTAAAAAACTCTCTCGGAAACAAGGTATCTTGGATACATCTCTTCCAAATATCACTAATCCCTGGAACAAGATTTATAATGAAATTAGCTAAAAATTATACATTAATTAAAATTATAAAACCACACCTATTTTTTCACTAATACTATTATTACATTGGGTGGTGAAGGGTCACAACCAGTGACTAAAACAGTGATTTAAGTTAGGTTAGCTTCAGACCAATGTGCACAAGCGGAGGGAGCAAAGCAAGATTGCCGCGGCAGTAGTTGGCGAGTGCCAGAACTGACTGGGGGTGCAGTACAGATGTAAAGCACATTTATTTATTACTTTGGGTGGTTATAAAACAATAACCGTGAAGGCTAGGGGTGATGCTCTGCTTCGCTTCACACCTGCCTTAACCCTCTAACCTATTTAAAACAGTTCAGATCTGTTCATATTAAATAAATGTGTCCTTAACTATACCCCCCTATAACTATTTATTTTATACACATGATTTATAATTTCATCTCTATTAGCCACTATTTTGAATACTTTCTTGGTTACTCTTGTAGTGTTTTTTCTTCATTTTTTGATGATAAACACTGTTTTTTTCTGTTGATTACTGGCTTTCTTTTTGACATCAAAAGAATTGTTCAACTTTGTAAGTCAAATATTAGTCAAAGAATACTGAAGATCTCTAACCTAACTCCATAGGACTTGCAGAAAGGGTAAGTATACCTTTCCACCTATCCAATAAAAATTTTAAGCAATTCTGCAATTATACTTTAGGTTTGTGAACTGGAAAAAAGCTGAACTAACTTAAAAATAAGATTAAGTACAAAAATAACCTAAGTAATAAATATTAAGACAATCCTAAAAAAAACCTAGCTTACAAATAAAAATTAAAAACCTATATCTTAGCCCGTCCAACCCCACCAGACCACTGTCACTGGGCATTGTACCTAGAAGACTGGCAGCATTACCTCGCTGGATACAGAGGCTAATCCTTTGAGCAAGGTAAGCTCCAGCCTTCCGGTCTCTTGTTGTGTCGACCAGACATTTCTTAATATTATTAAACAATTTGTGGGCACTTGGCCTCATGGGCCCAAAGTTTCAACCCCAAAATTTGTACTTGATAGCTAGCTGAGTAGCAGCCCCTAATAATATAAAAGTTAGCCAGAACTTTATGAACACAAGGACAGAACCTCAACTTGATGGATTGAGGGAATATTGACATCAATCTCAATATTGCAGTGGAGTAACATATGCTCATGTGAGAACGAGTTTGAGATTTTATATTTTAGGCGTCAATAAAACAATACGTATTTACTTTCGTCCTGTATAAGCTTTGTCACCAAGCTTTTACGTTTAGCTGTACTATATCAATCATAAGCATAGTATTATTTTTTTGAAAGCTACACAGGATCAACTATAATTCGGAAGTGAAGGTACCTTTTTTTCTTCTTCTGGATCTTCCTCCAACAAGTTTTTTACAACAGTATCCATTGTGTAATGTTATAAATTAGATAAACAAAGATTATTGTAACTTGTAACAGAAAGCTAAAGCATAAAACGGAATTATCCTTTAACAAATGTTGTTGTTTAATTCATAATATTCCTCTTCTTAATAATTTCATTTTTCCAATTCCTGTATCGTATTTATCCTGTATTTTCTCCTAACCTTAACTAACCTATCTGAAGTGAAAATGACTGAGAAAGAAAATTTTGAAAAATTTCAAGTATTATTATTGTCAAGTAATGTCATGTTGTCAATTTTAGGCAACAATGCTGTCAATTGTCCAATGTCAGTCAGCTACTTTTAATTATTTTATGGCTTGGCAACTAGATCTTTAAACCACTCAATTGGGGATTAGTCTTTTCTTCAAATAATGAAAAACTAAAATAGTACTACTATCAGTATCAGTCAATTAGATGCTTCTTTCCCAATGTTGTCCTCTTATTTGCCACTATAATTCATTGATTATTGTGGCAACACTAGTTTAAGAAATTAATAATCTATGTTCTGTTTTTCGACATTACTTCTTTCATGTTACAAATGTTATATTATCCTCCTGACGCCCGTCGGAGATATAACATTTTAAAAAGGTGGTAACTTAAAATTAGTAACAATGGTTAAAGTTGGGGTACTTAGAATAGTACCCTGGGCATTAATTTGACGAAATTGGATTTAGTGTTGGGCTTTAATCACTATTTCATTGAAGTACTTTTTTAAGGACCGTGGGTGCTAGGAGGTTATGCGCCTTATTTTATACAAATTAAAATAAAAGAAGCTACAATTATAAAAAAAACTAAAGTATAAAATAGAAACCTAAAAATAAATACTAAAACTAAATAAAAAAAAAGAGAGCATATTTATAGATAATATTGGTCCCAACCCACTGTCACTTACCGGGAACGTTCCCAAGAGGCTGGTGGCGTTACCACGCTGAATAGCAATGCTTACCCTTTGAACAAAATAGACGCCAGCCTTTTGGTCGTACGAGAGGTCTACTAAGCGTTCGGCGACTTCTCGATAAAGTTTTAGAGCGTTAGGAGTTAGGACCCCACGTACCCAGAGTTTCCACCACCAAACACCGCAAATGTGTAACTATTGCCGATGGCGGCATACTTGCGGCCCTAGTCCTGTTCTGCTACTCCAGAATCAGCGGTAGCGGACGTACTTGAAAGATGGGACGCCGCCAGAGTATCAACGCAAGTAGCATCCCACACTAAGGAGCGGCCCATCTTTCAAGGTATCAACGCGCCTTTTATAGTAAATATAGATGTTTCCTTATTTACATAGTGGTAACTCTTCGTCTCCATTTTCCTGCAGATTCGAGCTTTATGTGTAATGAATTAATACATCTATAATATAATAAACAGTGAATAAATAATTGTGAACGGATCAGCTTTATATTATAATAATAGGAGATGTATCTTCACCTCCAAATTGGTGAACCAAAAAAATTGTCCAAACCAATATCTAAGCAATATCATTCTTACGAAACATCGATATTGTAAAAGAATATTCAAAATCTATATTTCTTCCTTAAATTTTAGTTACGTTAATTACAATTTTATTTCTCGTCATAGTTCAACAGTATTAAACCAAAACCTAATGCTGAAAAATCAATACAAGATTAAAACCCTTACATTTTAATTTTTAAGTCATGTTGTCTTTTGATGATATTACAAGTTCAAACGATTATCATAACAGCAAACCAAATCACTTCCGTTGTGAACTATAACGCGTAGCATAATTCTGGTTGTATGAATTAAGTTTTTGGTCTGCTAGTTTATAACACTTACTTTTTTTAAGTTTATGACTTGGTAAAGAAGCTTTTAAACCAGCTCATCTCTTTCGTGTACTCTGAAGGATAAATATTGCTATCCCGTTGTCATTGTCAGATATATCTAGCGAGATAAATATAGAGCGAAATAACATAATCTGGAGGACTGTCAAAACTTAGGCCGTGGTTAACGCACGCGTTGGCGATTTTGATACTCTTAAATATTAGTTTATCTTAGTTTTATTGATAATTTTCTTATTTAAATTTGTTCTGTGTGTCCTATATATATGTAGTTAACGTTTTATATGTGTGATTCAATTCCTTTAATTATATTTATTCTTTCTTAGTGTTTTTCTAATCTACCCTCATTAGGTAAGTCTTTACTAATTTATTCAAATACCCAATTTACGGGTCTTCGACTATGTCGAAGATCCCTCCCGGTCCTCCAGACCCTCCTCCGGGCTCTAAAACATACAACGAACAAATGGAACAGGAGCCGTGTGGCTCTCGGTCGCGACCTGCTGAAATGAGAAAACGTCCTGCGGTAGACGAAGTATCGAACAATCCTTCGAAAAAAGCACCATTATCGTCAGACCTTAACTCAGACAAATCTTTATGGGTTCACCATTCTGTAAATGCACCTTACAAGTACTCAAGTGAAGATAAAGGTCCGTTTTTGGTCCACGTGCAGAAAATGGAAAACAATCCTAGCTCTGGTACTACTATAAATAAAATATTATTCGGTAAAATGATGGTCAACGCAAATGTTACCAAAATAGTTCAACAGGGAATCAAAAGTGTGGGTAGAAATAGAATATCAGTAGAGTTCCTTTCTGCTCAAGATGCCAATAACTTTGTGGTTAATCCAAGTTTAACAGCTGCTCAATATAAGGCTATTATCCCATCTTTTAATGTCTCCCGTATGGGAGTGGTTCAAGAAGTCCCCAAGGACTGGTCCATGGAAGAGTTCGTAGATCAGGTTGAACTCCCGAATTACTGCGGACAAATTGTTAAGGCTAGAAGGTTCAGTAGGAAGGTGCGCCAGTCAGATGGCTCCATAGATTGGACACCTACAACAACAGTAGTTCTTACATTTACCGGACAGATCCTCCCTAAACACATTTATTGTTGCTACACCTCAATACCAGTCACACCTTACCAGTTACCGACAATACAATGTTTCACATGCTGCCGCTTTGGACATGTAAGCGACAAATGTCGCTCCAAGCCCAGATGCTATAAATGCGGCCAATTTCACTCTGGTAACACTTGTTCTGTTGCTCCCGAAAATGCCTTTTGCTGTTTATGCAAAGGGCGCCATTATGCCATTGACAAGAACTGCCCTGAATTGGAAAGACAAAAACTAATTAAAAAGAAAATGTCAGAGGATAATATTTCATATTCAGAGGCGTCAACCCTCTTCCCTCCTTCGGTTCGGTCTTTCTCAGATGTTACCCGTACAATGTTTGCTCCAGTTAAACCCTCCCCAGCTCATTATACTGCAAGACCCACACGGGACCATAACACCCTCACCCCCTCCCAAAATTCTCCAATAACGTCCAGTTATAGACGCAGCACCTATTCCTCCCCCAGACCCCGAGTTCCTTTGGACCCTGGTTATGACAGGGCTGCCCACCGATCCATGATTTCTCAATATGATCCTCCATGCCCACAAAACGGGGCTGCCTTAAGAGGCAATGCAAATAGTGATAATAATGACAATCTCATAGATGGGCTGCTCACAATGCTCATAAATATCATATCCAAATTTGACGATCACCCAGCACCGTCCAACGTAGCATCCAAATTGTCACAGCTCATAAATATTATTTCTAAAATTCAACCTCATTCAGTGGAATAGTCGTAGCATAGCCCCCAAAAAACATGAAATTTCTCAAATGATATATACTCATGATCCCATCGTTTTTGCCATTTCGGAGACCTGGCTTGTTCCTGGTTCCCACTTTCGAATACCTGGGTACGCTTGTTTCCGTGATGACAGAGACGATGGGTATGCTGGCTCAGCTATATTGATAAAATCATCACTTACATATTCTCTTTTCCCTCTTCCACCTCTACCAAATTCTCTTAATGCTGTTGCTGTAAAAATTCACAATTATAATTTAACTATTTTGTCTATATATATTCCTCATCCTTCTTCCAACTTAATCCCTGTGCTTGAATCCATCTTCATGTCTCTCACTGCTCCTTACCTTATTTTGGGTGACTTCAACTGCGCTCATTTGCTGTGGGGCAGTCATTATTATGATTCTTTTGGGTGTGATCTTGTAGACATTTTGGATCATCTTAACATATGCATCCTAAATGATGGATCTCCAACTCGCAGAGTCGCCCCAAATAATCAATCAAGTACGCCCGATCTCTCTTTTTGCTCTCCAGACCTTTGTTCTGTTGCAACATGGTCTGTTCTCGAAGATTCTCATGGCAGCGATCACTTACCTCTTTTCATTTCTTTTCCTCACCTCAGTGTTCCCGTTCGCCAGTTCTCACCTCTCTTAAAATACAACACTAATAAGGCGAATTGGGATACATATGCCATAGAAAGTGATCGCCTCACTAAACCAATCCCAGAGATTTCCAAATCGAATTTCCTCCATACTTATGACCAACTAATTAATAATTTGCATGGGGCTGCTCATCAGTGCATCCCCCTTAAAAAAATTGGAATCAAAAAACGTTACTCTCCACCATGGTGGGATGATGAATGCACCTCCATGTTTCAAAACCGTAAGGCAGCTGAATCCCTATATAATTCAGATATGTCGGTATCTAATTATATAGCATATAAAAAGGCGATGGCAGCTTCTAAAAGATTATTCAAGAAAAAAAAGAAAATTTCATGGTTTAGATTTACGGAGACCCTAAATCCACAAACTCCTTCTTGTATAGTATGGAGGACTCTAAAACGATTTCGTGGTTCCTGGCATTCATCTAATACCTCCAGCAACGATAATTCGACTTGGATTTCTGACTTTGTTTGTCAATTGGCCCCTTCGTCTGTTCCTAATCATGATTCTCTCCCATCTCCTTACCCCCTATCTTTTCCTGCCCACAAATTTAACGAACCTTTTAATATGTCTGAATTATCCCGTGTTTTCAATCGACTTAAAGACTCTTCCCCTGGATTGGATGGTATCCCATATTCATTCCTTACCAAAGCTGGATCCTTCACTAAATCCCTATTTCTTAAGTTTCTTAATAAATCCTATGAATTAGGTATAATACCAGACTCTTGGAAAACCCAACTTATTATCCCCATTCTCAAACCAGGTAAAAACCCTTCCTTGCCCTCCTCCTACCGTCCTATCGCATTATCGTCTACCCTTGCCAAGGTAATGGAGCACCTTCTAAAAAATCGCTTGGAATGGTACCTAGAATCTAATAGCATGCTCTCCAGCACCCAATATGGGTTTCGCAAAGGCTCCAGTACCATGCACAATCTCTCGATTCTTACCACAGACATTAGGATTGCTCTATCCAAACAACAAATCCTGGCGGCCGTGTTTCTGGACATAACTGCCGCGTATGATAGTGTTCTTCTTCACCACCTCAGGCAGAAAATGCATAAGCTGAGTGTTCCCGTGAGGTTAGCGCACTACATATGCAATTTTCTAATGGATCGTTCGGTAGTAACTAGACTAGAAGGTTCTATTCACTCTACTCGTCAGACATGGAAAGGCCTCCCCCAGGGCTCTGTTTTGAGTCCATTGCTCTACAATCTTTACACCTCAGATTTAGATCATACTGTCACGTCCTTTTGTAACATATTACAGTACGCTGACGATATAGTTCTCTATACATCAGCTGATACAACAGAGCAGGCTGAATCTATGTTGAACCGCGCATTGTACTATTTGTTTGACTGGCTAACTGAACATGGACTAGATTTATCACCAGATAAGAGTAAAGTAGTTGTTTTTACACGTAAACGTAACCCCTTATCGATCAGAGTGGTGTGTAACGATCGTGAGATTCCAGTTTGCGATCATATTAAATTTTTGGGTGTATTTTTAGATTCAAAAATGACAGGACTACAGCACTTAAATTTTATTATAAGAAAGACCGAGTCGAATTTAAATCTCCTTAGATGCCTCTCAGGAGTCTGGTGGGGCGCCCATCCATATTCCCAAAAGTTAATATATAACGCTATAATCCGTAGTATTTTAGATTATGGTTCTTTTGTTCTCCAGCCCTGTTCAAAAACAGCTCTTAATAAACTAGACAAGTTACAGTATAAATGTCTTAGGGTGATCCTGGGTGCCATGCGATCATCTCCGACCAATGCATTACAGATAGAGGCCTTAGACCCTCCTCTTCAAATCCGACGCCAATATCTATGCGATCGTTTCTTATATAAAACCTGTCAGATTATTTCTCACCCATTAATTTCTAAAATCAAGTCCCTCTCTTCCCTTATCACAAATAACCCTTACTGGTACCATAAAGATCTTCCATGTCTTATAAAATCTTTTAGAAAATTAAACAGATTAAATACCCCACTTTTCCAATCCCATAAGCTAGCTCCATTTAATACCCCCTATGAAATCTTATATTTTTATCCTAAAGTTTTATTACATTTTGGCATCTCCAAAGACGATCCTAGAGCAAATGATCTTTTTAACCTACGGCTTTCATCGGAATGGTCAGACTGGTGCCCAATTTATACTGATGCTTCTAAACTCTCTCTAGAAGGCTGTGTCGGTGCTGCTGTCTGGTGTCCTAACTACAAGCTAGCATTGACCTATAAATGTCCTATATTTACATCTACTTTTACTGGTGAAACAATCGCAATTTTGGAGGCAATAAAGTTTGTTGTTGCCAACAAAGATAGGATACATAAATGTATAGTCTTTTCAGACTCTCTAAGCTGTCTCCAAACTATCCTTTCAGAAGATTTAGCAATTGGCCTGCGTTTCCCTTTAATTCTGAAAATCAAGGAAAATCTCGCTCTGTGCCAGTCTAACAATACAGATGTTGTTTTAGCTTGGATTCCTAGTCACTCAGGTATAACCGGTAATGAGACCGCTGATGAGTTAGCGAAAAGTGCAATAGTTTCAGGATGCTTAGACCACTCCAGACTACAATCTCAGGATCTCTGCTCTAAAGCTCTGCAAGACCTTAAAGAGGAATGGCTTATTAGTTGGTCAAATTCCAGTCTGGTCAAAGGGAGGTTTTATAAAGATATTTCTCCAGAGATTCCCATCAAACCATGGTTCTATAAATTCCGTAATGTTGACAAAAGACTCACCTCAGTTATTTGCAGGTTGCGACTGGGCCATACGTGTACCCCTGTCCACCTTCATAGGATTGGAGTTCGTGCCTCTCCAATGTGTGATTGCAATACAGAGGAAGGCTCTATCGATCATATATTTTTTAACTGTCCCCTTTATTCCACATCCCTCTATGATATTTTACCAACTAAAATCCCAAGACCCACTAATATTAAAACTCTCCTATCCCGTATATGTAATCGTCTTATATTTAATGCTCTAACCAAATATATTTCTGTGAATAATATAAAACTATAATCCTTTATCAAATTTTATGTATGTATCTAAATTTAAAAATAAGTGATGTCCTATATGTATACTGACATTGTGTCAGATGGTGGCGGTGAACTAATTCTGGAACAAGTTTTTATTTGTTTTCCCCCCTTTTTTGTGTTTTCTTATCTAACTGGTCATCGCCATAAGCTTTGCCTTTTCCACACCTGACGTTGGCAGTAATGGTAGTTCGACCAAGAACAAGCCTCTTGCCAAAAAAACAAAAAGTGAAGTGAAGTGAACATAATCTGGTGGTCGTTCCATTCCATACTCGTTTTACTTTCTAAAAGTAAAATGTGTCCTGTTTTATTTCACGAATATTGAACTAAAACTTAAGATCTATTTCTTTAAGCAGTTCTCGTGAAATAACTCTAAATATGATTATCGTGTTTAACAAAAAAATACCATTTCTTTAATTTTAAACCTTACGATCACTAGTGATAACTGTGTTACTGATAAGTTGAAAAAAAAAACATAAAATCTTAGATACATTTACATGAAACTGCCTTGCTTTTTAAACAGAACATTCAAAGAAACATTTGTGCGGAGACCATAACAGTTGGAATAGAAAATATCTTACATAATGTATCAATAACAGCTTACCTGCGAACGGCAATTTGTAGGTAAGTATAATTTATTACTAGAATATATCGCCGCTCTTCGCTATCTTGTTTTTCAAGATACCTATCATTACATACCATTCATTTATAGGTCATATTAATTATCAGTTCGGTTAAAAAAAACTACATCAGATTCCAATAAGAATTTTGTAGCAATGTAATTCTGCTTGTACAATTTAATTGTAAGGCTTAGCAATTTATAAATGTATTATGGGCAATGGGCAACTGACAACAACCTAATTAAAATCTAACACCCAGATTAGAGTATATATTTGAAAAGTTGTTTCTCATTTTCACTCTACCTACTAGATTCTAGATCACTAAACAGAGGTCTTCTTTAAAAAGTTATCAATTCATTTTACGATTATTTATTAAAAAGAAAATCTCTAAATGTCATTAAGATATTATTTCATGTTGAGCAAAACAAAAAAATGGATTGGGTAGATTTTTATTGACTGTACTAGTTTATTTTACCAAGGCTTATTATTACCAGTTAAAATTAATATTATATAAATTAATTAATAATGTTAAATTATAAACATGCATTGTCTGTACATTGAAGCTATTTAAAAAGACAACTAAAGTAGACTTTATCCATGCAGGAATGGAGAAAGAATACAATTTCCTGCGGCCCGGCGGCCTGTCGTAAGAGGCGACAAAACAACCCACAGCCAGGTGGTAGGCCATTTGCCCGACTGGTTGGCTACCACCCCTGGTCTAGAGTATGTCGCCATAACAACCTTGTGTTGTGTTCCGGCATTAGTGACCAGGTTCCAGGCTCCCTAAAGAGAGCAGCAGCGCATTCGTAGCACCTTTGGTGTTGCAAATGTCCATAGGCGATGGTAACCGCTGTCCATCAAGTGGGCCGTCTGCCTATCTGCTGATCTCCTGCAATTTAAAAAAAATAAAAAAAAGACTATATAAACACATGATGGTTTTTTTCTATTTCTTGACTGTTCCAATTTCACAAAGAAACTACTGGGCTGTTTTTGAAGCAGTTTTCACTGATCAACACCAAATTATTAGACTTAATATCCATACTCCTAGGATTCACATGGGAATGATTTAATTTTTTTTTTAGTCCAATGTGATTTTTCACTGATCAGTAGCAAATTTTATGTTATTTGTAATAAATTTTTATCCTGGGAATCCTGGGGGAATTTACCCAGGACCGCTTTCAAGTTTTTTGGATGCATAAAAATTAGCTTATTTTGACACAGTTTTTACAATAATGATTGTTATTTTTTAAATGCTTCAGTACTTTGTTTCCCTGAAATCTCACTAGAATTTCTATGCAAGCGTGTAGGTAGTCATGGGCATATCCTAGTATGCTTATATTTATTTTATTAGGTATATATTAAACAATTTATAATTCTAAGGTTTTGCAGTAAAATAACATACATACATACATATTGGTGTCAGTACAGGACCTTGAGCTACATTTTTAGTGGCATTATTTTTTTCATCGAAATTGTGATGTAATCTAATATTTTATTTTCAGTTTTTTTCGGTCTAGTGGTTTAAAACATTCATGGTTTATCAAATGTGAAGTTTGAAATTTTTTATTTTCCATATTATCATATTCATATTCATATCATGTTTTTGAATAAATATCACTTCTCCAAAATTGAGATAATGAAAACATATAAATAAGTATAGTATTGAATGTCAAATTTGAAAAAGAAAGTACACTGTGTACCTATATCATTTATTTTAAAGTAATTAATTTAGTTCATCAAATCTTAGGTAAATATATAATAATGATTAAATATTTTGCTTTAATATGGAGATTTTTTTTCACGCCCAGGGAAAGTTCTTAAAATTAGTATTAAGGTCTGTAACTTGCAGGGATTTTTCCGACATATACAAAAAAAAATTAGGTGGAGACTGAAAAAAATTGAAAAAAAGTCATCCTAATGTAATATGTAACAATTTTAAATTTTATGCTACAAGGTTCTGCACTGATGCCAACAACATTTAAAATCAATTGGTCTGTTTTCTGTTTTTTTTACAGTTTGCATTTGATTTTTTAATAATTAAAACAATTTTATCTTTAAGGAGCCATCCAAAAATTATATCACTTGAATTTAAATTTTTTTACCCCTCCTTCACCCTTGTTACAGCAGTTCCATAATCAGTTTTGGTTTTGGACCCCCCCCCCTTAACATAATATTAAATTATATTACCTTTACTTTACAAACATTATTAGTGGGCTTAACTACTGCTGTTTTTGTCAAATACCTTACTAAATTTCAATAAGTGATTTATATTCATTTTACAAAATTAATTTGTACCAAGATATTATATATCATTATGTATCCTGATATGAAACTATATGAAATATTTATAATAAGATTTGCAAAAATTAATTTAACACTGTGTGAGTTTTTATGATCTCTGATATTCATATCTTAAGTATTTATAATTTATTACACACAATTATAAAGATATACCTTTTCACAATGAATGACATAATTAAGAATTTTAGTTTCTTAGCTGGTTTTCCTTCTTTATCTGTATTCAATTTTTTTCTTACTTATTGAATTAATCAATCAATATCTTTATTTGCAAGGATGTAGTTTATAAAGGTGTCATACAATTGTAGATACACAGTACACTACCACATGGTGGTGTACAAAATGAATTAAAAATTAAAATTTAATTTGCATAAATATTCTAATTTAAAAAATTACAACTTTTTTTAATATATAAGCAATTATAATGTCAAGAGAAAGAATAACAAATAGATCATTAGGATTTTCCATATACATAATAATGACAAGCACTTTTTTAAGCAATTATTATTATTAATAAACATTTAAAAAATTCTAAAATTTAGTTCAAAGTAGCACATCCATGTTATGGAATATTTAGATCTTAATCAACATTATAATATATATTAGGATCTAAAGATACATATTAAACATACCTTACCCATGGATTTTGTATAATTTTATGGTTATAACTTAGAATAAATATAAGTACTACACAAGTCTATGTAAGTGAAACTTTACACTCATATGGTTCAAAGTCTAAAAAAATATTTGTTAACCTTTTTGTTGGCTTATAAAAGAGGACTTTATTAGCGAGAAGCTGCCCTCAATAGGTGTTGTGAGCATGAGCTGAAGGAGTATTTAACCAAAAGGCACTTGAAAAGGAGTTATTTTAGATTTGACAAATTAACAAAATGCTAACTAGTATTCAAGGATATAGTGTTCTGAACAATTAAATACCATTGTTGTTATATGAAGAAGATAATATGCTGAGTTATATATGGGGTTGTCTTAGGCCATGTAAAGGCTTTTTAGGGCATATAAAGGTTTTTTAAAGTATGTAAAGGTTATTTTTACACTCAATCTAGGGCATATTATATAGCTACAATATAGTGGATAGGCTAAGGTTTCAACTGATAAAGCTAGATGTGGAATTTGGCATGACAATAGAAGCAATGTATAATAATTATTATTTTTAGTACCTATAAAATCTGCTAAAATTATATTTTGAATGTTGAAAAGGGAGCACTAAAGAGAAAACTGTAGTTTTCCAAATCAATTTTCTTGCATAGCTCTGAATTCTTTGCAGATAGTTTCTACACCATAAATTACTAGATCACATAATACTAACGACTTTGGAAGCAATTATATCCTCCACTTAAATAAAGAATTCATTAACAGACATCCTCATCAAACCTACCGTGATTATCAATTTGTGGATTGAACATTCATGTAATTCATTCAACAATTGGAAAGTACGCTAGGTTTAATAAGAAAATTATTTTTAATATTTTTTCTTTCCTCATACGCAATTTGCGATTGACTAAATATCTATCATATGGTTAGTATAACGTTTTGTAGGCCGACTATACTCTTCAGTATTTTAGTTATTTTACTGAATGAGGTTGGTCTAGATTTAATTTTATATGCTACGGCCATAGACGATGGATTTCTTTACCTCTTTCAAGCAGTAATCTAGCCAAGCTATACCTGTACTGTAATGCTTGTGCTTCACGTGTAGTAATGTTATAGTTATTGACTTGATAAATTTGTAGTGTATAAAATGACGCCATCAATGACTAGCTGTGTTAGTGTTATAGATGTACGGTATGTTATGTTCGTTAATGGATTTACACTAGGGGCACTAGGAACCTGTGCCCAGGGCGGCGAAATTTGTAGTGCCTGCAAAAAAAAAGTGAGCGTCTCGGGACGCACGGCAGAAGTGATAACTTAATATGCCTACCGCTGCCGTATGCATGAGACAAAGGGAAGCCAGACACACTGGCGCTGTAACGCGTTATGTAACTAAGCGGTTTACCCTCACATAAGAAGTTATCACTTCAAAAACGTGTACGTCTCGGGACGACCGACACAAGTGATAACTTCCGTGAGAGAAAGGGAAGACAGACAGACTAGCGCCGTAACGCGTTACGTAACGAAGCGGTTTATTCTCCCATAAGAAGTTATCACTTCAAAACAACTTTCTGCTATAAAAATCATTGATTTTCAAAAATCGGGAAGTTATTAGTTTCACGCCAAATCTTAAAAATCTCATTGGATATTTACAAAATTGAAGTCTAGTTACAGTGCATAGATAATAGGGCGGTATATTTCACGGTGCCTCAGGGCGGCACTTAGGTAAATCCGACCCTGGTTATTTGTCAATATTTAACGTCATTAATAATTAATAACAATATCGTATCACAAATAAAGCATTGAATTGAAACGGTCAATAACTTTAACATTATTCCAGATCAAGTAGTGGCATAAGCGTGTTTCAAAATTATGCTTTGCTATGTAGTTTTACCTCCTCTTACAGTAGGCATTTATTGGTAACATCCATAATATGAAATGAAAAATGAATGTTAATAGGAATAGGTATATGTTATATATATACCTACATATATACATACAAAACCGACTAATCTAAACACCTCTATATCTATGGGGAATTCCTAACGAATTTCCTTCCGGCTCATGAAGCGGAAAGGGCGTTGCGTTCCGGATTTAGTATCGAAAATCCCTCTTCGTCAAAGGACTTCCCCACGCTATTAGCTCTGTTCCACTTCCACGTTTCGAACGCTGTCGGACATTTTTCGCGCTACTAGAATTGGTCTACTATCCAGGTACTTTTGGATGAGTTATTAAAGTGTGTTTCAGATACAACAGCCTGACTGACAAATCTATAAAACGTAACTTGTAGCGTTATCGTAAATTTTCCTACGAAATAAATATCAATTTTATAAAAATATATTTAATGTTGTTGCTATTTAATAATAATCTTATACTTATAATCACGATGATTAATTCTATATTTACGTCAGTTCTCCCACCCATAAAAACATACCTGTAAAACTGTATCTTGATTTACTCTACCCCGCCAAAGTAACAAAGAATAAGAAACGTCTTGCAATCTAATTAGCCAGGCAGAAACGGTTTTTATAAACAAATCCTACATGAGAAGATGGCGCCACTTTCCTCGCGATATAGAAACGAATTATAGCTTATATATATACAATGATCCAGTTACTGACTTTAAATTTTAATAAAGCCAGTGTCGACTTTATGTTGGCTTCATGTAATTTGAATTGGAGTCAGTACATTGGTACCAAGTCTGACTGACTGGAATATTCCCGATTGGATATTTTGAAGACATTCCACTCCACAAATCAGTAGCTGGATCAGTATATACCGGCCTTAACTCGTATTATCAAAGGATTTTTTTCTCTTAAGCAGACTTTATGAACAAGTATTTCAAGTGTTCAACCACAGAGCAGAGAAAATCGCCGCGAGTCTTGCTTTGTGTTTTCAACAGATTGAAAGAAATATTTCAGCGATGTTCTAATTTCAAAAGTATTCTTTAAAATAAATAAGTTTTAAACCGGTGCGTATTTCCGTACATTGTTTATTTAAAAGATAAAATTTAAATTATCTTGTCTCTAGACGACACTATTTAACTAGTATATTTGCAGAGGCTTTTCAGTCCATTATGTTCAGGAATTTCTCTAAGTACAAAATTGTTATAAAAAAATGAATGAGCCCAATAACGGACGTAGGTAAATAAAACCTGAACTCTAGGTGGTTTTGTTATTTAAAACGTAATACATAAGTATCTAATTATAATATATTTTTTGTGTATGTTAAATTGGGTCCTCGAATAGTGTAGATTTACAATTGAACCCGGTAGGTGGTACTACAATCAGGTTCCAATTTTTTTTTAGAACAAGACATCGTCTGTTGTGCGCGGTTAGTATATGATAGTTGATGTCTTTGTTGCAATAGAACTAAATGTGTAACGTTCCTTTTTTATTTGATTCCTTTAATTTACAGATTTAAATTAATAAAAAGTGTTAAAATTGCGCGGGATATAAAACGCAACGCTATTAATCAAATGGAAACGTCACGTTTTTCATTTCGGCATTTACAGAAAGTCAACAAAGAGCGCGTAACTCTGGTGCTCATAATGCTCAAAAACTCGCGTGGAACGGATTATGGAGCGTTGAAGTCATTATTAACAATGAAATACACTAATATCATTAGCTGCCTTTATACAAGATTTGAAAATTGCATATTTATTAATATTTGCAATTTATCTATAGAGAGGATAAACGTTCTGTGATCAACGCCCACTTCGACCCACTTCTTGACATTGGTCGCAGCGTGATAAAAATAATGACGTCATTACTCATTAGTGACGTATTCGCTGCGTCCATAACCACCGTGGTTGATACCTATGTAGAATAGCTGAAGGAGATCTTTGAGCATTGTGAGCGTCCTGAGAGTGGAATTGACGTCATCAAAAGCCCGGAAAAGTAATGGCGTATAAATAGCTCTTCATTCAAGATTTTAAATATTAAAAAATTGCACATTTCTGAGAGTATTTTTTACTATGGTAAAACAATATAAAAATATAATTTAAAAAATGCCCCTTACTGCTGACGGGGAAGGAAACATCATGATGAAATCTGCCTTTTTTAAATTATTGTTCTGTTTGTTCAGGATTTACGTAAAAACATCTGGGCCGGTTTCGATACGGTTTTCGCTGATCGACAACTAATTCTTAGATATAAAAATCTGCACTACTTTTTATTCCGGGAATCCCGTGGAAAATTTTCTGGGAATTATTTAAAATGGCCAGATTAAAAAATCGAATTGTAATGTGATTTTTTGACTGATCGATAAATTTATGGAAAAAAATTGTGATATTATTTATCCCGGAAATCCCTTGGGAATTTACCCCAGAGCAGTTTTTTGTTCTTCGGGTGCATAAAAATTAGCTTATTCCGACATAGTTTTAACTAAAACCGATAGTCGATAGCTGCGGTACTTTGTGTCCCGGGAATCCCGTGGTAATTTCAAGTCGAACGTGACGAAGTCGCGGGCAAGTGCCCGACTCTAGGCAATCCTAGAAGTTAATGAAATTAATAAAA
Source organism: Dendrolimus punctatus (assembly GCA_012273795.1). Taxonomy (NCBI): domain Eukaryota; kingdom Metazoa; phylum Arthropoda; class Insecta; order Lepidoptera; family Lasiocampidae; genus Dendrolimus; species Dendrolimus punctatus. Next base: position 4,584,639 of record CM022538.1, on the reverse strand, counting down.
ATAGTGTTAATAACTGCAACGAAAGCAGACATTATTAGTATATGATGCTACCAACAATGTATTTCGCAACAAAAACAGTTTGTTTTTTGGTTAACATCAAACGTGTTATCACCCAAGAACTTTGAATGTCACACAAAAGCCCCGTGTGTAAATACGCGATAACTTGTTATCATTATTTAGTGCCTATTTTAAGTCTGTATTTCCCCAAATAAAGAAGTTTATGCATTCTTGAACTAAAAATTGTAAAGAAATCGCAACTTGAGATTATAACCCGTGTAGATTGTTATAAACAAACTAGCTTTGCCCGGGGCTTCGTTTACGCTAAAAAAGTATATATCGTTACAACTCAGGTCCCGACGAAAACAAAATCCATCTGCATATCTGAAACAAAACACATTTTATTACCTATCGGCATATGAACTACTTATAATTCTTTTGTGATCGCCTTCTTTTGTTTACTTACTTATTGGCATACGTTTCTAGAGAACAGCACATTGTTTTATAGTACTCATTAATGGCCGCTTGCGGCCGACTTATTAGCAAGGTGTTTCGGATTATGTCGACTACGAAACGGGGACATTGCATCTCTGCAGTATAAAACGATAGCCTGATTGAAGGAGGGGGAGTCGAGCGAGAACCACGATCGAAGCGAGACGTGTGTACCACAATCGGAAATCTAATAGTGACGGACTTTACGCGTTATATTGAATTACGACCTTCTGCATTAAGTTTGGACTTGTTGTGTTCGGTTATATTTGTACCTGTGTTATACGTGTTTGTATAGTTCTAATAAACTCTATAATCATTCCAACGGCATTTTAATTCGAGCCCCGCTAAACTCGTAACATTATTAATGATTCTTAGACATATCGTACGTATTTTTTAATTACAAGTATCTCATGATAAATATACGTAACTCCATCTTGTGGAGGTAGAACTAACTAACCATGAATACAACACTTTAAAATTGTCGTTGGTACGACGATGTATTTGTTACGTTACGTTGTTTGCAACGGTGGCGCCAATAAAACGCGCTCGGAGCGCCATCTTTTCACTTATATTAGTCTATCCCTCGGTAACAATACTTTTACTGGACGAAAGGTACCTTATGTCTTTCCTATTTTATCACTGACAACATGTATGCAAAATTTCGTGACAATCTGTACCATAGTTAAAGCGTCAAAACGTCATAAACACATTCGTCTTTATAGATATAATAATATTAGTTATTACAAAGCTTCTTCGTTTCAAGCCGGCATATACAACGCTGTTGTACAGATGTATTATGACTAGGGTTGCTAGATGTGTTGGAAAAAACCGGTCAAATTGACTGAAAACTGATTTTTTAGTTGCTAATTTTACCTCGAATGGTAAATTAGAGCCAATCTTCTTTCTCATATATTCAGTACTCGATGACAATGCTTTTAATAAAGTTTTACTGTCTGAGGTGGCATCTGGAAATTCTGTGTATTTTCTAAAGTATCTACGGCGAGATACGAAAGTTCGCCAGATAATAAACGAACTTGCTATAAAACAGAACAATCTTTTGTCTGGTTTACCAACATTTTCTTGTCCGGTCAAACAAAGAAAACCCGGCTAGCCGGTGGAAGACCGGATATCTGGGAACTCTAGAAATGAGCGCTTTTATGTAAACATGCTTTACAAAGTGTAAGTTAGTCGTAAACAGTCGTCGTTTTACTAAGTATTTTTAAACAAAATTTACTCATTTAAATCCGTTCAGTTTACCACTAACGACGTGTAGAGTTTTCCCGTGATGTTTTCTAACATACAAACTGACTAAAAGGAGACTGTTACACTTTCATACATTATTGGGCCCAGATTATAAAAAGGTGAGTGATTATAAAATTGCTTTTTATTATGTAAATATCTATTTTTTTTTTATTGCAGGAGATCAGCAGACAGGCAGACGGCCCACTTGATGGACAGCGGTTACCATCGCCTATGGACATTTGCAACACCAAAGGTGCTACGAATGCGCTGCTGCTCTCTTTAGGGAGCCTGGAACCTGGTCACTAATGCCGGAACACAACACAAGGTTGTTATGGCGACATACTCTAGACCAGGGGTGGTAGCCATCCAGTCGGGCAAATGCCCTACCACCTGGCTGAGGGTTGTTTTGTCGCCTCTTACGACAGGCCGCCGGGCCGCAGGAACTTGTATTCTTTCTCCGTTCCTGCACGGATCTATACTAATATAAAGACGTAAAGTTTGTGAGTTTTGATGTTTGGGGTAATCTCTTATACTACTGAACCGATTTTGAAAATTCGTTCACCAGAAGAAAGCTAAATTATTCCCGAGTGATATGATTACATTTGATTGTGATTAATAATAATTTTTAATTTTTTAATGACCTCTGTGAAGTGGGCACGAGAACGCCTGTCAAATATGTAACAGCAATAACGTTCCACATATTCATTGCGAACATCCTAGTACGATGCACTGTGAGTTCTGTCAAAGTTTGTGAATTTATTACAGGTTACATAAATTAATTAAACCTTGATTTGCACACGTACGTGCGTGCGTGCGTGCTTTTGTATCTTTTGAGACGCCCGGGGAAGTGGGCACGCGGGCTAGTCTGCTAGTTTTTTACATTTATAGTCGGCTAGTTTTTTTTTATAATTGTAGTGGGATTAGTTATTATAAATGAATTAATCGCGTGGGTAAGTGTTATTATATTATTAATTGTTAAAATTCATTCATATCGATTTCACGTCGTCCTGATAGATTATAGAGCTGATGTTTTCCAATTTGTAATAGAAAAATATAACACTTTTTTAAGCCACATCTCAACTCTCATTTGGATGGAAGTCACGTGACAAAAGAATGTTAAACTACAAGATGGAAGGGTACAAATGTAAAGGTAGACAAAAAAAAAGATGCATGGATTGTGTGAAGGATGGTATGATGACTTGTGGCGTGACAGAAGATGTATGTCAGAATAGAGGAGCGTGGAAGAAAAAGACATATTGTGCCGACCCCAATTAAATGGGATATGGTGAAAGAAAAGAGACTCTCTAAAATTATTTTGCCCGAAAGTCTTTTAAATGTACTAAGTTATGACTATTATAACTAGATTGCGTTGTTTGAAAATAGACATGTCCAGTTTAACATCAACTTCAAGTTCCCACAGTCTCGATGGGTTCTTATTACTGTGTAATGTAGCAAGTATTCAGAGACAAACTAAACAGAATTAAGTGCCTAATTTGTTTGGCCAACATCAATGAATTACATTCAATGAATCGAGAGTAGTATCAAGGTTATGATGAAACCTTGTGGTGCTATTTTCATTAGAAATACACGACTGACCGAGAAATATATTTTTTGACTTGGTGTCGTTAGTTACTAACTGCCGCACTCAATGAGCGTAAAGGACAATTAACGCAAATATCAATTAAAAGTTATTATTCATTTTATACAGATAAATTTGGAGCCCGGAGGTTGGTTTCATATATTTACTTCTCCACCTCGCACGGTCTTTAACATCCTTGATTAAATTCATTGATTCAAAGGTGGCATGGACGGACAATGTTTTTCAACCTGTTGCTTTCTGTAAAACAAACCTACTAGAATAAACGACTCTCCAGCAATATCCTGTTCCTCGAGTCTGTAACTCAAATTGGCAACCGAAGCGAATCGGAATCGTAACTTTGACGGCTTTGATAGTCTGTAAAGCATCTCGGTTCAATGTAGAATCGATCTTGACAGACTCATTTAATACGTTTCTCTTACGTAACATGGGTATTTGGAATGAGCTCCCAGCCGAGGTTTTATATGGAGTTTTTCAAAAAGCGTGTCATAAAATTTCTTTGAGGCCGGCAGCGCGTTCGTAACATCTCTGGTGTTTGCAAATGGCCATAGGCGACGGTAACCGCTTTCCATCAGGTGGGCCGCCAGCCTGTCTGCTGTACTCCAGCTATAAAAATATATATGAATGTTAGAGACTACATTTACTTGACCATCGTCAGTCTAATAGATCTTGACACGCACGGTCATGGTTTTATTTTGTGTAAGTTACATATTTGGGGCTCTGCTATGCCATGTCAGCTCCTACAGCTCCTTACACGGTCTATCTGTGTATTCCGCACTTTAAAGCATACTCATCTCCATTACACACAGCTTCAGGTGTCTTTAAAGCAAAGCTCACGCTTCACTATACAAATGGACATGTGAATGAATTTATAGATTTACACCATTTAGTCTGAGCTGCAGCGATATAGACTGACATCGTAACCGATGTCTCCAGGCGAGTGTAGTATATAACGCATGGTATATGTGGCGCGTTAAGTTTAAGTACATATACTGGTACTTAGACTAGACGACGGGATGTCCCTTTTTGCCATATTCAAAGGATCCTGCAAGATAACCACGAAAAGCCCTTATTCGAAATTCTAATGTTTTCAGAACAAGAAGCTAATCTTAAATTATTGAAGCCAATTCGACAGGCTGTATATATAATATTCTTTGGTTGTTGCAACTATATTTATCTATGGATATAAAGTTACGTTCTTTGTGTTCTGAATAGGATGTTTGTAAATTATAATATTTCATTGTAATACAACAATGAAACGAACCTTGACATTTTATTTTCCCATGAGGACTGTCCATCTTGTTTATGTTGAATCCCTGAAGTTTTGTTCGCGTGTTAATATGTTTACAGCGCGTTAATATATTCATAAATTAACATCATCATATATCTGTTGTTCGTGCCTACCCCGCAAGGGACCTGGCGTGAAGTTATGTATGTATGTATGTATGTATCATATACGAGCAATCCTTTTTAATAATCTTGATTAAAAACCGTTTTAAAACCGAAATAACGACATTGTGTAATAGCATGTGGCTGTGTGCAAATAAGACTCCTACGTCTTGGGTTTGTCTGTAAAATAAAATACGTATATTAAAATCTTTTTCGGACCAGCTTTTAATATGAACTGACCGTTTTTACTTATATATTAAACGTAGATGATCGCAACAATAGGGTCGGCTCCGCTACCTGCTGGCCGCGTTCACTGTACGAGCGGGTCGGTACTTTAGTGTGGTCTTGCATTTAGTTCTATATTTCCCTATAGGTTCTAAAGTTCTAATCTTTATATAAACTTTTGCCACATTAATTATCCCGGCATTCCTGAACATAATATTTGGAATACTATTTGTAATTCTAACTGTAGAACAAATATTAATAGTTAAATTTCCTCTTTTGGGCACCCGTTTCAATAAATAATACTACATATTTATAGAATACTGAATAATAACATAATGTTACGAGTGCGGGACTCGAATAAAAATGCCGTTGGAATTACTATGGAATTTATTGGAACCACACAAACACGTATAACGCAGGTACAAATATAACTGGACACAAGTAGTGCACAACACTGCACGATCCAATAACACACGCAAAGTCCGTCACTATATATACACGTCTTGATATATATCGTATCGTAATCGTCGCTTGACTGCACCCCCCTTCAGTTTGGACATCGTTTTATACTTCTACTGTTCAATACAACAATCGATCACCGACCGCGTGGACTGCAGTTTCCGAGAAACCGTAATCTGCACTCCTGCGGCCATAAACAAGTACAATAACAATAGGCTATTATCTAATTGCAAATCTTAAACACAAAGTAAACAAAAGAAGTCTAAACGCGGGAAAGGTAATAAACCAGGTGTGCATTCACTTTGTCAGCATGTAACAATATTATGGAATCGAGTTTACTAGTTAGGTAAAATGTGGTGTAATATTCTGATATCTGTTTTCTACAACACGTGTGCCAAATTTCATATCTCTAGTCTAGTAGTTTCTGATACAATCTGCTGCTATAGTCAGATAGACGTCGCAAACTGATATCCGCAAAAAATGAAATACAAAAAGGACAAAAACAATATTTGTATGAAAAAATAAATTTGAATTCTTCCTTGAAGCGACGACAAAAATATGACGATGTTATTGGCCATTAGGTGAACACGTCTCTTTTTCACACGGCCTTCGTAAAGAAGTGTTGTAACTTTCGAATCGCTGCGATCGTATGATTCAGAAAATCCATGTTTCACATTCACGCGTCTATATGCTTAAAATAGTTAGTGCACCGGTGTAATTAGCGACGTGTATACATGTGTGTAAAACTTGGCAATAATACCATATACCTACAAAATCACCCTGCCATAAGTAACGTATACTAAACATTGAAGTTCGTGCGAGATTATGTTGAAACCATATTTGCCTTCTGTCTAAAACGGTGTGAATTTAGATTTCGACCTTCTTACATAAACAATAGATATTGCAGTTTTTGTTAGCGTTACAAAATTCAGTTTCTGGTTTTTATAGGCGTGATATAAACTTGTTTTTAAATGGAATGGATCGTTAAATTTTTGAAATCGTGCATCGGCGACTTGAAAACTAAAAGGTAAGAGACTGTTTTATGATATGGCCAAATTAAGCAGATCTCTCGGAGGAATAACCACCAATGTTAGGCGAGATCATCCAATATTGTTTATTGTTCCGATTTTGCTATTTTCGGCTGAACTAAATATTAGTGTTATAACGTCAAAGTATACCAGGAGTGATAGTCGACCAGTAAAAAAACTAATTTGAAGAATGCCCAAACCACATACTAAAGACCTTACTAAATCATTATCGGTTCAGAAACAGAGAAATCATTTCTGCGGCCAGGCGGCTTGTACCGACAAAACATCTCCCAGCTAGGTGGTAGGGCATCTGCCCTTCACCTTGGTCACCGCTCCTGGTCTAGAGTATACCATAATGTTTATTTTTGTTCTGGTGTTAGTGGCTAAGTTCCACATTGGCTGCACTTCTAATATTGCAAATGTTCATAGGCTACGGTAACCACTTTCGATCAGATGGGCCAGCAGTCTTTCTGCTATACACCAACAATAAAAAAATATTTAAATTTTTGAGTGATTTGTTCTAAAAAGAAAGTACCTGTGGTACTAGTGACTATACTACTTTAGTGATGAAGGATTGACGAGGATTTCAAAAACAGGCTATTATGATTCTTAGTAGTAATACCAAAGGGTAGTACTACTAAGAATCATAATAGCCTCTTATCAATTTTCTTCCACATTAATAGTATGTTTAATTATTTAATTTCGGGTCCATATTCCGTCTTTATACTATATTTATTACAGGGGCACTCCACGCGGCTTTGCTTGCAAAAAAAATATTAACAAATTTCCTATGTTCATCACCGTCTTTGAAATTGTATTCGTTATATTCGAGTGATAGCTAAGAATATTAAGAATTAACAAACAATGCAAACGAACTTTCTTTCATATTTTATTAATAGACTAAGGCTAAATAAAATCTATGTGTTTTATATGTCTCAAGCGTTTATTCATTTTTTGTTTAAGTTGTAATGGAGAATAAAGTGACAATTAAAAGGCTATTTTGAAATTTTATCATATTTAATCATAATAAGGACTATAAACTAATGATTATAGTTAAATTGAGATCGTAGTGTAAGCTATACATTAGTACGCCCATATATTTTCTACGGCAGTTAAAAATCGTTATGATCTCTTAGTATTTCAGATAAACAATTACTTTTAAATACTTTTCAAGTATTAAAATTACATAGATATATCACAAGTTATTATTTTGCAATACAAACATTATCTACATTTCGTCTTAAATCCAAAATGTTTATTAATACTGTTAATTTGTAGTTTTATCTCTTATAGTAGAAGCTTAATAGTAGCTGAATATTAAGTACTATCCCTTTTTGCATCTTGAATTAAGTAAAAGCGCAACTGTAATACTGAAGCCCTTGTATATTTCCTTATGTTATCAAAAACTTAAATATTAATTTTACATTCTTAGTACGAGTAACTAAGTGTTGGTCTTTTAAAATTTCGTCCCCTGTTTCACCCTATCTATCTCCTTGCTAAATTACATTAAATGTACTCAGACGTCCATAATGTATGTAATAATAAAAAGTAAATTTAGAAGTTTTTATTCAAAGTTACTTCCACTGGAGAACATTAGAATAAATAGTTAAGGCCTTACTCATAAACGTGTCTTAAATTTAAAGAAACTGCTTTATTATAAGTAAGGCCATTAATAATTAGCTGAGAAATGTATTTAAATAAGATAATTAAGACGGTCTCGAATTCGCGCACATGATTATTCTCTCCAAGGTAATGTAATCACACAAATGTTATTGCTATGGTAGTTACGATATCTCAATTCTCTAATCATAGAATATAATGAAAATATTGTTTGTTTTAATCTGTGGCTTTTATAGCCTGAAGTGAAATCACGACAAACATTACCTCACTTTGCGTGGAGAGCATTTTGACTCTCAACGTTTATGTAACCAACTTTTTATTGCCTCGACCAAATTATGATGAGACGTGTTATTGTTTGCTATGATTTCTCTATAACAATATATATACATTAAAGCAAGCTTTAGTGATACTTGATTTTTGCGGTTTGACTGGAAAATGTTCATTCCAGTTCAATAGTGACACAAAAATACATTAGAAGCAAAACAAATTGATCTCGTAAGAGCATTGCAGTCACTATCTGTCTTTAGAATTCTAAAATTAACATTTCAAATATTTACTTGTTCATTATGACATCTTGCGAAACTCAAGTCATTTACTCGTATAAACATTATAAGATATACCAAATTATCTTAATTAAAATTTATACAACCTATTTTCGAGCGACACTGTTCTTGAAATTGTAGACGGCCCTTCGTCATGTCATGTCGCGTTCTGTTTAACAATATTAAGCTTAAGCAAATAGTTTATTCTTGGTACTTGTCCCTTATTATATCGGCGACAATGTCTCTAGGGAGCATAGTTGCGCTCGCCGTCTTGGACAACGCGACCTTTGCGCTGCGACCCGGTCTCCTGCTGAAGTACATGTAAACATTGTACACCAGCTGTCTCGTGTCTGCCGGCAGCTCTACGCGGGAGTCCTCTCCCGTGTCACCCACACGCCCGCTGTATAGCCTCCTCCAACTAAACATTGTCCATGCTGTCATTGCTTCGTCTCCGTATTGCGCCGTTTTGCCAACACTCTTTTTGAGACTTTCTAAATTTAAAATGATAGGTCTTATAGATTCTTTTTTAATAAAACCTTTGAACTAATGTCACAAATTTTTATAAACTCTTCTCAAACAAAATTCACCAGTACAGAGATATATTTTATAACAGATTTGTCGCGACAAAGTAAACGATTTAACAAATTTAGAATCCTCTCGACTGTAAGGACACCGAGGTACTGGTCCTGCCAATGCTATCCGACAAACCATTTGAAAACTGGTCACATTTCCGATACATCCGTTGAATCGAACGTGATTGAAATGTTGAAGGCGTAACGTAAAGACTACAAGTAGACGAATGCGCCAATTTGGTATGCTAGTACGAGCTTAGTATTGACAATATTGGGTACAGATAAGTCCGTTATAAAATAAAATTGCACATCAGAGCGAGTACAGCGACATTTAAGGAACAACCGTTGTTTTACTACCAAAAATGTATTGAAAACCTATTTAAAACTATTGAAGTTCCCGTATTGATTTCGATTACTGCTATGCGACCTATGTCATAATGTCGCATAAATGATTATGATTTATATATTAGATATGGTCTTCGTCAAGCTATATGGCAGTTGTAGTAACAGATGATGAACAGATGAATATGTGTATTATTCTTCAGTTAGTTTGAGTATTTATGTATCTATTGCCTTTTTCCTGCACCACCTACATCGCTTGACTCAAATTCCTTTGATTTTGCTTGCCTGGAAGAGGTCGCTTTGAGCGATAAGGCCGCCTATTGATTGCCTAGACATTATTGTGATATAGTCGGTTTTTGTAATTGTATATTTTGGTGTGCAATGAAGTGTTATCTCTCTCTCTCTCTCAATAACATCATAGAAATTGCGATTATACGTTTCTCGTCTATATTTCACTTCAAACAGGTGAAAACCAACCCATCAATACAAATAATTAAAAATAACAGTTCGCTTAAATAGCAAACATAAAAATTTAAGTGCCAAAAACTTGCGGAAATATTCAATTCCAATAGTGCTAGAGTTCATAGAGCGAAGCGCTGTAACGGTATTTTGTTGAATAGGATGTAATTGTTGACGGAAACTGCAGAATAGACAATAATGGATGGAGGCATTCATTTTACGGTTGCTGCCAGCGGAACCATGTCAGTGTCCTCTTTGTCGATATGGCGCCGATTTTTCACAGCCCGGAGGGTTTTTATATTTAGGCTATGTTGTTTAACTGTTACGAAATTACTCAACCAATTCGGAAAACAATCGAGGCTCGGGAGAGAATTAAATTTATTGTTTCAATAATTAAGTCTCCCTTGTAACTCGTATTCATAAAATCTAGCTGTTTTGCTGTGTTACCGTTTTCCTTTTATTACAGATCTAAATCCTCGGAAGTAGCTCTATTTTAATTACATAAAAACTTAATTGGATTTTTTATGTCTATATAGACCTTCAATAAACAAATATATAACTGTTAGTTGTAAAACGATGAGTTAGCGGATGTATAGATAGGATGTATAAACAGACGCGGAAGTGGACATCGTTTTAACACTTGACTAATTCTGAGGATTTTTTTTGCAAGAGACAGGTAACCGGTGTGACATGCGACAAACTAACGCCACTGAAACTAAAAGGTCAGATATATAAATCTGTCATGTTATATGGGTCCAAATGTTAGGCCACTAAAGTGATAAACCACAAACGTCTGCGCTCAGCTGAGATGATAATGTTGAGATGGATGTGTGGTGTTACAGGAATGGGTAAGGTGAGAAATGAGAAGGGGGATATTTGAAAGTTGCACCCGTGACTGAATAATAGAGGAAGAAGATTGGTATGGGCATGATTGAGGAGGGATAAAAGTAATGGGATAAAAAAATCTTAAACTGAAAGATGGATGTAAAGGTAAAAGTAGACTAAAAAAGAGATGAGTGGATTGTGTGAAGGATTGTGTGATTATTTGTGGTGTAACAAAGGATGTATGTTAGAATAGAGGAGTGTGGAAGGAAAAGATATTGACCCCAAATAATTGGAAGAAAGTGAAAGACAAGAGAGAGGCACCAGTTCATTTCAACAACTCAACCTCGTCTGTCACGAAGACATCTGACGATAAACAATAATACGTCTCTCACGTTGCTGATATTCTATTGTAAGTTTTCAATAAATAGCAATCACGTCGATACCAATGTTTCAATCAATGATAACTCTCGTACCTACAATTGGGACGAATCGAAACAATTTGATCGATTATTCAAATGTCCTTAACCTTTCAATCATGGCAAGACTCCAATTGTAATGGTTGAATAACAACTAAGAATTATTTATTAGATACAAGAAATGATATATCATCTAACTAGTAGTCTTTCCTAAAAGTATACTTATAAATAGTAGGTTCTTTTAGTTGGTCTTTTGTCACATCAGCGACACTATTTATATATTTAGGATTTAATGACTTTAACGTAAACTTATGTATTGTAGAATGCAATGACGGCTAAAACTTATGAAGTTATTTCGGTATGTGACACTTATAAGGATAATTAGGAAAAATTCTAAAAATAGTCTTCCGTGTTGAAGTTATATTATGAGGTAAAATTTAAGTAGTGTTCTAAAAAAAATTGAAAAATGTATGACAATCCCCGCATAGATAAGGGCGACAAACATTCGCTATTTTTATCACTCAACTACAGAACTCATAAAAGAAACTATTTCAAAATACTATATATTATATATATTTTTAAATAATTTTTATTTTAAGCGCTTTTTTACTGTCAGAAATGTCAAGCAGAATAGAGAAAATATTGGGCTTGTTTCTAACCTCTATAAAAACCTTTCTAGCACAGAGTACTTTATATATACTGATATAGAGTCAACAGTCGTAATGTATATACTAACGCACTCTATCGGTATACAGCACTATTCTACGGCAAAAACCGTCCAGGGGTCTAGTATTATTTTGATTTCTATATTAGACTTTTGGAAATTGCGGGAGTTAATAATTTAACTCCTGCAATTCCCAAAAGCCTTTCCAAAAACTGTTTATTTGTTAGTAAATAAAACAACAATTTAGCGGTAGCGTGATTTATTATGTTTCCTTTTATTAAAATATTCAAATGCATACAATTTTATAACATCATATGTATCCACATCTAATCTGGTGCCGTTACGATGATTTACTTACAAGTTTTACCGCATCTGGGTACACAACAACCTCTTTCAGAAGAAGCCATAATCCAAGTCATCAGAGAACAAATCTTTACATGCGTAAGTCCAACGTGATCACAGAACACTAGTAAACATGATAAGCGAAGTCTTCGGAGTCCAGGAATCAAACAAAGTTGTCGAAAAATAGTCAAAACACAAACAAAGTACATACATTCACGAGTCTAACTCGTATCGATCGGAATGTCATTTTGGTTTTGACATAATTGACATCTTTGAAATAAGTTTTTGGTAAATCGACAATTCATCAAAAATCCAGTAATTAAAGTTAAAAAGAGCTTTATAATAAGAAAAAGGTGAGGAATAGAATTTACACACTTTAAAATATATTTATTAGCTGATATGGCTTGCAAAATCATATCAAATATTTCTTAAACAAGTAATAAAACAACTGCGTATAACGAAACATATTATTTTCTTTCATTTGGTGTTCAATTTGAGAACAGTGACATCTACTGCAATACGTACCTACTAATAGAACGCAAAAAATCTCTAAGAAAAAATAATTGTACTAACTGTTATGACACTGCTTTCTAGTTTGTGGACTCTATCTGGCCACGCGTTTGCTTTTTATTAATACATATTAGCTAAGGAATGAAAAGTTTTTCAGTGAAATGACAAATAAAGACGCATGATTTCATAATTACCTACTCAAACATGGACCATAACAATCATAAAATATTCTGCATATTACTATTGGTTATGTTTGTCGATAGATACTAGGAATCGAACAGTATGTGCACTCTGACAGAATCCAGAGATTCTTCTCGGATATATGAAATACGATATCTTGTTATCGGATTTGTAAAATCGATACATCATTTTGGACTTTAAGCACCCGGAATTAGAGTCTCGAACCAACAACGTCAGCAATGAATAAGTTGTATAGGTATAGTAAGTTACCTCCAGAACTGAATTGCAGTCATTGGCATTTGATGACTCAAAGCATGAGTCAAGATTCAAGTAACCACCTAATGAGTTACGAAAAAAGTAAACTTTTAAATGTGACACGTTTTGATCGCTAATATCCGTAATATGAAATTGTGCACTGTATAGAACATTTATTAGGATGCCGTAGTCATTTTGGCGAAATCTTTTTGTACTTTCGTTCGTCTACTTTGTATATTTCTATGTTCATATATGTAGTCCATGTTCACCAAAGCGCGCATAAACGGTTTTGATGCTTTATGATGAAAAACAGCTTCGTTACTGAGCAGATTGCGCAAAAGCAACAACAGCATCCTGAAGCACAACGACAATAAATTTGACTGCCCACTGATTTGGTACATCGTTAAGAGGACAAAATCAGTGTTAATCATCAAATACTAATAATACATATAAGGAAAAAGATTATATTATTGTTTTATGTGTTTAGTATTTGTGTGTATGTATATAGGACTGTGTAGTATTTTAATTAATAAATTATCATATATGTATGTTTCGCAAGACCACGGACCATAAAAATGGGCCAGACTTGGAGAGCTTAGGCTTAGGCTTAAATGCGGCGTGACACTGACCGATGATTATACCCTGTCTACACCACATTAAAGTGTACACAAGAGTAAGCCTGGTGAGTGTAAGAAGAAGATAAGAAATGAGAACAAAAGGTACCGAGCTATTGGGATGAACTGCCAGTGAAACTAGGGATCTGGGACTATGGGGACTATGGAGTCTGCCCGTCACAATGTTCGGGGACCATGAAAAACATGGGCAGGCGGTTAGTCGTCACTCGCAGCATTGGCCCCAATAGATTTACCGAGGCTACTTCCGACGTTATGTCATTTATCATTTCTAGCCCTGGAGCTTGAGTCTTAGCTCTAGCAAATGGCCAGTCCGTACCGGCTGGCACGAAGCACGAAGGCGGGGCCTTGCCTTGCCCCCCTGGAGTTGGGTACGAGGTGTCGCTACCCACCCAAAGCTTCGCCACAAAGCCTCCCTGCGGGTAAAATAATAATTATTATTATATTTCGTAGTCGTTTTGTTGAAAATTATTCTGTCTAAGTAAACACTTCATAGTAGCAATAATTACGAAATCTATTCCCGCTACACAATCCTGTCTACAGGATTTTTTCGCGATTTCTCTAGAAATCGCGAAAAAAGAACCTATCATTTACACTATATCCACCTTACGCCAGAAAAGTTGCGTGGGAAGTAGACAGTGCGTGTACGTAAACACTAGTTATTTGATTATTTTATATTCGCGCTGCCCACTACCCTCGCTACTTTCCAGCTTGCTGCCGTGAAAGTATCCATAACTGTAAACGAATGTTAGAAGGGAAACACGTGTACACATGTATTATTATTGTTCACACAGATCCACAAGAAATGACTTTATTTATGTCAAGGTGGTGAGACTTATAAGCTCTCAAAAACGTAAATATTGTGTGTATTATCTGTATAACTTATGGAGTATGAAAAGGAAAATTAAAGAAATATATGTATGAGCTCTAAACATAATTTGGACAAAATTGGTTCGAACAATATCCGTATGTTATAATTATTTGTGAGATATGGGTGCTATTTTCGATTAAATGTTTTTTTATGATTCCCTTGCCAATATCTTCCATAATTATGGGGAGAACAGTATACATTTTGTCACCTATAAACACTATATTTCGTGGACTGGCACACACTAGCCCGATTTGTATAATAAGCATGAAATGTAAATGACCTTTATTGTTTATTGTTAGGGAATGTGCTAAATGAGATAATCGATTGTGTAACGTAATATGCATCAAGCGCTAATTGTGTTAGTTCTGTTTGACATTCTTGTGTTACACTTGTATGTTGAGCCTATATTACACGCTGCTTCATTTCTGTCTTTCAATTGGATCAATCAACCGAAGTGATTCATTTATAAACGTAAAGCTTGAATCATTTAATGTCATTGAACACCGTTTTGTTCTTTTTTAGTTCAACGGCCTTTCAAACAAATTGTTTCAATTTGATTGATTCGTCTAATACCAGCATTATTTGTAAATCTGTTTCCAAGATTTATTAATGCGCGTTCATCATTATTCAATGTTGCTAAAGTAAAATTATTTTAGCGTGTACGTTTGCTTTTTCCTTCACGGCCCTGGAAGCGAGCAGATTTTCATATTTAGGCATCAAACCGGCTTTTTCCGCAAAGGGAAAGATTTTATTTCTACTTTGAAACGTAAAATAGTAGGTTTTAATTACTTTTTAAACAATAAACTAAAGCGATTTCGAAACTTGAGACATCTTATTAAATATTTACAAGTTCTAACAGATTTTATTGTTATTATGTAATGGTCTGGCCACAAATTTGGAGTTATTCACGAGCGACGCGATGACTTATAACATGTATCACCCATATTAATACTTTTGTTTTTGTCGCCCGTCGCGTTGCTTTACAGTAGCACGGACGTGGCCGGGCTGTACAACATTCGTTCGTGACCAGGCTTTGTTCATTGATAATGACTTTAGCCTTTGATTATGTATTTAACCAAAGCACTTTAGCATAATTAATAATAAAAAAGTCGGATAAGTATGTATGCAATTAAAATGGTGGCTAGTCCTAATATTGAAGTTTTCGAAATAATAGAATATAGATGAAATATAAAATGCATATTTAATTTCTAAAATTTTCAGTAAAATCTCTTGTGTCATTATTAGGCATCGTACGTAGCAATCACCGATAGACACTTAAATTTTATTTGTTGCTGTACAAGATTGCTATGGGTATTGGTTCCCTGGTCTAAAAGCTATTAATAACAGTAACCATTTCGTTTTATTTGTTATTCGTAAAGAAGTACCATATAGCTGTAAGGCTGTAACACAGATGTTTGGTACTGAGATCGTAATAGGTTACATCGTCCATATGCTCCTCCAATAATAGGCCCCCTGAATTTGCACCTGCGTCCGTCCCGTTCGCACGTGCCCATCCTCGTACTACGCTCTCGACATCTGCTCGTGCTCATAAAACATTTGGTCCCAATCTCAAATGTTTGGAAACTGCAATGCAACATGACCTAGATTTTAATACCTCCCTTTTATTGTTCAAGATATTATACTGTAGGCAGTTTTAAATTCTCATATTTTAAACGTAAAATACAAAGATCTATGAATTAAAGATTTTCTATTCACATGGTGATCTCATCAGTCGTCAATCTTGACAATGCAAAGGACCGGTTGTCCGCGGGGTGAGGTGCGGGACGGAAAGGGGACTCCGCTGCAGGGCTTCGCGCGATTCATGCCGCACGCCGTGCGACTCCACCGGCCCACAGTACGACAGTTGGCCGCGCAACGGGCGGCGCGCGCGCCACAATCACAAATCCGTCAAACATTCCTCAAACTCAACGTGTAATTAAAATAAACATTTGTCTTGTGGACATTAAGACTATCCAAATGCGAAGGTTATTTAGTAACTAGTGAATCTCATAATCGTTAACCGCTACGGTCCAAAGAACAATGCTGTGGGAAAAAATAACGTTCAGCTGGCATCGTCAGTCGTTCCCAGCTACCTACCCGACAACACTCCCCCCGCGAACCGGGTGCCGGGTTCAATGCGCCTCTCTGCGTTTATTCATCGTATGTGGGAAAAGTTGACCCCCGTTTTAAAAAAATAATTGTTAACAAATTCACACGATCCGTGTCAGAGTTACTGCCGGCTTTAAGATTGTCGCGAAAGTGCCATATTAATTAAAAACAAGTTTTCACTGTGATTATTTAATATTTAATTGACTGTTTACAGTATTAGAAGTGTTTGATGAGGCACTAGAAAGGGGCACAATAGCAAATTAAATTCATAAAGAGCCTCATGCGTTACCTTTCAAGGTTGCTATATTCCGCAGTCCTAAACTGCCTATTTGCTGTGAGCTTTGTCATGTTTGTCGAGTTTCAATTTCGCCGAAATTATTATCTTAAATGTGTAGTGTTATTTATCAAAATAGGACATCACTTACACGTATCATACGGGGTTACGTTTTAGTGAATGAAGTTTTCAAATAGTCGTTAAATCATACCTCGAGCAAGGTGGGAGGAAACGTTGACCGGTAACATGAATAATGTTGACGTAATGAAGTGGCGGAATTACGAGTGAAGTGATTAGGTGCGGTGTTCAGTGAAATACAAAAAGGATTCTAATTCCGAAGATGGGGAACCAGGGATCTTCGCCACACGAGCCCTTGGATAGGGTTCAAGCTGCACAGAACGCTGACCTCAAAATGGTACATGTTTCAATGGCTCGTTTTGAAATTAATATTCAATGTTCAACACCTGCTTTAAAATTGTCACTAGTGGCTATACTTGTTTGAATAATATACATAGTCCTTATACTAGGTATGCACGTTGTTTAAGCATGCATGGCAAGAGGTGTTGTATTGTCTGTCTGTGTTCTCCGTATTGTCATCAGTAGGCTTCGCGATATCTCCTTATTGTAGTCACATAATTCTTATCCATTTAATCTGGGTGAAGTTTATCTGTTAAGTTATGAAATAGTAGGGTAGACTAGAATATAAACAGAAATGGAGTTTTCTTACATATCGAGTAATATCAGATTTTTTTCATTTCAGTACGCGAGAAATTCTAAGCCGTCCGATATTTCCACGATTTACATAGAAGAAATAAATATAATATTAATTGATAATAAATTCCAGGCCAGCCACAAGTCTCTTACGTCCCTGGTGTTGCAAACGTCCATAGGCGACGGTGACCACTTTCCATCAAATGGGCCAACAAACCTGTCTGCTATACTCCAGCTATAAATACAAATTGTAATAATACGTTTGTTACAATGTTTCATTCTCATACACCGTATATACGATGCATGGGAATCAGCATCATTAATAGATATTCTAACAAAATATGAAGTGTTAGAAGAAATTTCGTAGTTTAGCCAGGTAACCCTGGTAACTACTCTGGCTGCTGAAGCTAGCTTGGTTCAAAATCCTGCAATGTTCTCTAATATCCAAGAGTAGCAATTAAAGCTATGACTTATTTATTCGTTATTGGGGCCGATGGCATGTGACGGAGTAAGATCGTTTAATTTCGAAATGGAAACCAGAAAAAGCTCGGCCACACCTCGTATCTAGTAGTATACAGAGTAGTGATAATTTATAGACAAACACACCCACGTCTGATTCCAATGACATGAATTCGAACATGCAACTCTTATAGGCAATTTTTCTGACCTTATGTGTACGAGTACATTGTACAATAACCACATGCTGATAGTAAGGGAAAAAATTGCGATGAAACCCGCGGAGCCAGATTACTGATGATGTATGACTGTTATCAATATGATTTGCACAAGCTTAGTGGTTATATCGTCTGTCCTTCTAAAACTTGGGGAGGCTCAAACCCAGTAATTAATAGCACTGTTACTCATAATAAACTATTCAGAAGGATTTACACAATAATGATGACCTTATGATTTCAACAATGCGTCGACCTTAAAAACAAATTATAAACCGCGATTTACTGTAGACAACCTTGTTTCATAAAATAATAGAGGATCGCTTAAGATTTTTGTGTAATTAGTAAATAAGGTTTTAATTTTTTTTACATATTTTGGCAAAAG
The DNA here is from genome assembly GCA_012273795.1 of Dendrolimus punctatus. NCBI lineage: Eukaryota > Metazoa > Arthropoda > Insecta > Lepidoptera > Lasiocampidae > Dendrolimus > Dendrolimus punctatus. Next base: position 4,565,830 of record CM022538.1, on the reverse strand, counting down.
CATATAGAGACGGGATCTTCATCCGTTTGTGTGTTGTTGTTTGTCACATTATTATTATGTACTGAACGACACGTGCTTGGTTAATAAATTTTTCGCGAGGGTCTATTTCCTCTAGTTCATCGGTACTCAACCTGGCGAGAGCATTGTTGGGGGGTCGCAGTATGTTAAAAAAAATAAGACCTATATACAAATCAAACGTATAAATAAACTAGTAATTAATAGTAGATAATGATACAAATATGCTAAGTTGGTCATTGCAGACCGAGCCGTCAGGGGTGGGCGTAATTGAGCCGAGAGTGTAATGATCCGTGCACACGCGTTTCATACGACGTTTTTCAACACTTTCGGGAAAAAACATGTGTCTGACTAAAATGTTTAATTACTTATTGGATTCTGAAAGTGATTGGACATATTTTTTGTTTACCATACTATGAAATTATCATAACTCTTAGATATTTTTCCTTTGATTTCAGTGCCAACAAGTTATCAGCATTATTTTGTGCCTCATTAAGTATTTTCCGAGGTGCTAATTCTATATGTATATCTTCTTTATTACTCTAACACGCCAGATCCAATAATTTTTGTACAAAATTGCGCAGAGATTTGGTTTTACCCACTTCTTACCTTGGTTGAACTAAAAAGCGTCACAGATCACTAATAACCGAAGAATGTGCGACAGATAAGGGTGGCGAAGGCGCAACAGCCTTAGATTTGAAAGATTAAAACCTGTATATAATATTTAATTATAATCAAAATTAATGTCAATTAGATGACAAAAATAAATAATTAGAAATTAAACTGAGTGTTTATACATCGCCTTTTATGCGCCACAATAATATTATTAAATTAAACTAATTTTGAACATAAGAACTCTTTATTGTCATTAAAAAATAACTATAACGAAAAAGCACTAGTGCGATAATGTAAAGTAAAAAGCACTCGTGTGTTGTTTACGGCCTGTTTACGGCCATAAAAACAGTGCAATGAGCGCCACTTTACGAGCAAGTGGGTTGAAAAATATTACAATTATTTCGTGGTTTTTGTGGGTCGCGACGTAAAAATCGTTGAGAAACGATGCTCTACTACATAATTTGTTATTTATGTATCTAGTATCTATCGATACGGCGGCGTTACGAACCACTTTGTAAGTGGCTAGCTACCATTATCAAAAATGTTCCATTTAATTCAAAAGGAATATTGGAATAGAAATACTCAAGGTGTAGAGAAATATCTAAAGTTAACAGCAAACAGACTGTGTTATTCCGGCTATAAACTATTTAACGTTTTCCTCCTTAGATATGAGTACAATATAGGATAGGATCTAAACTTTTCAAAAGAAACCTCGAACTATTCAAATTTATTGCGTCATGCATGAATTGGCAATCTGATAAAAAAGTATCTTTAAAATCTCGACGATAGAACCAAATTGGTGCGTCATTTACTTTTTTAGCTATCAGCGCCTTTGAAATGTTTGTTCCTCTGTTGTTCAATATAGAGTTATTTACTTTTTCTACTGTTTTATGTATCTTTAATGATTCGTCGATATTTTGGAAAATTCTAAAATGCCGGTTCCTATAGTTACATATAGTTCATTGGCCTTACTATCGGTTAGAATTTGATATAATCTCCGTGCAAGTCTGCCAAATTTCTACCAATGGTAATGCAAGTGAATGAATCCTATATCCTATAAATATTATAAACGTGAAAGTTTGTAAGAAAGTATGTATGGATGTATGTTTGTTGGACCAAATGGACCAAGTGCCACGTGTCAGCTATCAACAGTGAGTTCCGTATAGGTCACGAACTTACCCTATTTGTGACATTTGGTTACAGAACCTTAAAAATATTTTAATTGAAATAAAGTTTTGTTAATGTATCTTTTTTAATGCATAGTTTTCGTTGAAAAGATCTTTGGGCTATCTACCTCGAAATGTTTCTCAGTCATTTAGACCAGTGATTTTCAACCTGCGGCTTGCGACCCCTAGGGGGATCGCAGAGCGTTGCTCGGGGGGGTCGCCTACAAAAATGAAAAGGCAATTTAAATTTCTACCTCGTACTGACGTACTCTCTAAGCTCAACAGCTTTTTGAAGAGTATAAGACCCTAATAATGAATATGAGTAAAAAAATAGAGAAAAATATAAACGTAGTCTTTTAAATTACTAACTTTTTGTCTATCTGTGACGCAAGGGCGTCGACAAAATTTTTCAGCGTGTAAAGGGGTCGCGTATTCAAAAAGATTGAAAAACACTGATTAAGACAAACAGTTCAAAAGATAGGGGAGGGGACACTTCACGACTTTAGAACCAAATATCTATTTACTTGTTTACAAAAAAAATCACTTCGATTAATAATGTATGATTTTACATGTTAAATCATTGGGTAGTGGTATATAGAAAATGCGAAATTGCATCCGTATAAAAATACTTGTGACGTCCAAAAAAACAATTGTCATAAATGTTCAGTAGTTGCCTGATTGATAAAACTTATAATATTAATTGCAAGATGCGTCTACAACAGTAATGATCAAACTTTAAAAAAAAATATGCTAAGTAGATATAGAACCCCAATAAAATAAATATAACAGATTTAACATAATTTTTTGAGTACTTGTGGGTTTTTTTGAGTAAGCATGTTTGTATGAGTTTATATGAGAGATTATATAATTGTACTCCGATTATGTGGAATCATGTATTTCCGGCAAAATATTTTGTGTTTGTTAGGTTATACCCATTATCTTTGGTTCTTGGACTAGCATCAATCAAAATGTGATAATAAGTCGTCAGTGAAAATCTATAATATTATAAAAGTAGCCTTTTGTTTCTTACATTTGTGTTTGTGTTTGTTCGGGGTTCACGTAAAAACTACTAGGCCGATTTTGATGAGGTTTTCGCTGATTCACAGTAATCATATAGGGATAAAAAATATGACCCATTTTATTACATAAAAAAATGCATCGTTTTCTCCAACGTTTATTTATATCGTCTATACCAGTTGTTTTTTTTTTAAATAGCTTCAATGTAAAGGCACGACATGTTTAGAATTTTATAATATTGTATATAGATGAGGACAAAACATACAAAAACTGAATATAAGGAACATCAACAAATGAGTCACTGAAATCACATAATAAAAATAATTATTCAAGTGCTTTGTCTATATAAGTGAAAATCTTCTTCTTATATATAAAAATGAACGTTTGTATGTCCTTTATAGAATCGTAAACTATACATTTGATCATGTAATGATCTTTAGCAAAGTTGTTGTGCACGAGGCAAAGGTTTCTGAGTTGGTTCACAATTGGACCCGGTAGGTGGCGCTGCTGTCGGTATATCGATTGAAGTTTTTCCGGGCAGGACGACGTCTGCCGGGACAGCTAGTACATCAATAAATAAAATTGAAGTGGCTGTCTGTGATTTAAATGAAATGCCAAAATTTAACTGAAAATTACTATTTACGCGATGTGTAAGGGAGTGTAATTATTCTAAGGTCCACACTAGTCGGCGGGAATTCCGCAAATACAAGCCAAATAAAGCATTCAAGGGCGTCAGCAGTATAATTCTCACCGGCTGGACACGACGGCGCATGGAGCCAGTGAGATCGATATCAATGACGCCTTTATTACGTAGTCGTAAAGCTCTTTTTTGCTGGTATTTGCCGAATATGTGTCTAATATGATAGGTACTCACTCTCTATTCATTAAACGCCGTTGTTAATTTTTTTGCATGACAGTGTATATGAAAGTATGTCTCAAATACACTCTGAAACGTTCAATGAATTTCAATGAAAAATAAAGATTCTATAGGAAGTTTGTTTAAAAATTTTGTGCAGTGATTTAGACGAAATCCTGCAGAGTTCGGAAGTTATGATTATGAATGTTTGTGTCGCGTAAACCGAGTCGTGGGTACAGCTAGTTTATGAAAAATTATTATAATGATTATGCACTTTTAAGTTACAAGGTCCTCGTGTTTGGCGTCATTACATCGTAATTTGATGACACACCATGCAAAACAGTTCATTGTTCTTATATAGCTTCTAAGAACAAGTCGTATTGATTTGAATGGCTAGTGTGTCTTAGATGCATTAGTAATGGAAAAATGGTCGGGTAGTTGTAAACGTATAAATATAGGACTGTTATAGAATATAACAATGCTTTGTATTAAAAGTAAATAATTGAAAACACGGTCCTAACGTATAATTAATTTAAACGAAGAAACAATCAATTTTTATATTCTATGCACCTATGTCATGAAAGAAGATTACTGGAGTTTTTGGCGGGAACTGAAAGCAGAAGTTGTGCTGTGCAGTTTTATTTTCTAAATAATGTGTAAAATTACTCTAAAATGAACAATAGTTGTAGGATATTGATAGTTTTTGCGTAGTAATCATGTGTTTTGTGAGAAATGTGAACTGTATAGGCAAATGTGGCTTTTTGAGTTGTCACAAGAACTCCGTTGAATGGTAATAGCTGATTACCTACAGTTCAGTTGTGCTATACATAGGCTTAAGAAAATGAATAAACTATATTGTAAACTAAGATCTGGCATAAAGGCTTAGCTGCCAAGCCATAAACCTAAATAAATAAAAAGAAGATTACTAAATAATGATATAATCGCCTAGGAGAAACCGTGCAGTTACAGTTTGGACCCCAGTCCCTTCTTGTTTTTAGAGAAAATCTCGATTAAACCTTTCAGTTAACGTCTTATTATTTAAATCATATTTTAAAACTTAGATAGATAACACTTTATTGTACACCATTACAGAAAACACAGATTAACTTTTAGCCTAAAAATATTCTATATGTGCACAATGGGCGGTCTTATCGCTAAGAAGCGATCTCTTCCAGACAACCCGTCTCAACAAACTCAATCAGTCATTAATTGAAAGTGGACTACCTTTAACTTTTAGGAGGATGACAAATAAATGTTGTCCGATTCTCAGACCTACCCACTATATGCACACAAAATTTCATGAGCATCGGTCAATCCGTTCCGGAGGAGTTTAACTACAAAAACTGCGACACGATAATTTTATATATTAAATTATAGAGATTCGGATTTCTTCGATACGTCGAATGGATATTGAAATTTATTAGATATCCAAACGTATAAATCTTCTCTAAGATATAAATTGTAGGATTATGCGAAAACTTTATTTCTTCAAGTGGATTAAGTCAAATCAAAATGTTACGCAAGTCGAATTACAAATCTGTTTATCAAGTCGACTATGCATTGGAAAAGGTAGTTCGGACGCAGATTGCTGCTTAAAATTCGGTTACCGTTCTCAGTTCAATATGATATGATACGGCACATTTGTGAATTACATATATTTGCCTAACCGAAATGTTTAGACTAGGTACTTTAATAAGAAGATAGACATACAAAGGCCTTTAATAATCCGTTTTATATTATAACAATACACTCTTTTTATATTTCTTGGTTTTATCGAAAACAATTAACAACATAATATGTTTTTCCATCGTAAAGTGTTTTTTTGGATTAAGTTATTTCTCTCACCACAAATCGTCAGAACCTACTGGTAGTCGTAGAAATTACTCCCCATAATGCAAGCAAAGGGACATAGTCCATAACCTTCTCTAATGTATTAACTTATCTAAATTGTATGTCTACAAATGACCCATTCAATTGAGTGTTTGCGACAACTCGAAACACATGATTAATACTCAAAAACTGTTAATATCCTACAACTATTGTTCAATTTGAAGTAATATACGTTTTTAGAAAGTAAAACGGTAGAGTGCATGAAACATTTCAGTTGCCCTCAAAAACTCTTCATCATATCGTACTTCATGCTGTCCACTTGTTTATGCTGTCTTTTAATCTGAAGGAATCTTATAGCACTAATAGGACCTACACATACTTGCATAAAAAATTACAGAAATATAAGGCCTAACATTCTCGTTTCTGACGTCTTCGCGAGCATGTCGAGTGTTTCTAATATTCACGCCAACCATATTTTTTATATTAGTGCTCATAAACAACAATGTCGTTTCAGAAGTCGTCGGTACGCAGCTCGCTGAGGAGAGCGCGCGCGGGCGCTGCGCTGTCGCCGCCACGCGCCGGCATGGAGCGCCTGCGCCGCTCGTTCCGGGAGTCCTTCCGGAGGCGCAAAGGCTCGCCGCCGGAGTCCGCGCGCCCGCACCAGTGGCACGCGGACGAGGCGGCCGTGCGCGCCGGAACCTGCACGTTTCCAGTCAAGTACCTCGGCTGCGTCGAAGTCTTCGAGTCCAGGGGCATGCAGGTCTGCGAGGAGGCGCTCAAAGTGCTTAGGGTAAGATTCATAATTATTTTTATTATGATAATTTTTTTCAAGCTGGCATTTCTATATTTAGCTGCAACACTGCAATTCTTAAGGATTCACTTATGTCGTAGGAAGCTTTTTAATCCAAGGAAGAACTAGTGTTCTTAGTTATATCACTGTATTATTTTATTTTGATATCCACACTGTTTCGCTCGTGTAAGTTAGCTACAAAAACTATTTTTCTAGATACAGATTATCCTATGTACGTCTATCCCTGTCATCGAAAGAAGTATAATTATAATCACATCCAAAATGTTATAATAGGAGGTTCATTCAACTTCGTTTGCATAACAACAGAGATCTGAATCTACGAAAACTATTTTATATTTTTGGAGATAGGAAGTCTCCTATCCTATGTTCGTCTCTAAAACAGAAAGGTTATGTATATCAAAATTGATGATGATCGGCTCCTTTAAGGCTGCGAAGAGAAGAAAACATTAAAATATCAAAGCAAATAGCACGAGTTTTTTATTTTTAGTGTCTATGGATCTTTATTTATTTAAATTTAATTAAATTTTATTGCTTTGATCTTTAGACAAGGGTCGTTTCAAGTTGATAGCACTGGTGTGTAAATCACCTTGAACATACCGGCTTGTTCACATACTAGACTGTCATTTTGGAAATTATGACAGAAACGAATGGAAACCTGTAGATTATATTTCTTTACAATAAACTTTGAGTAATATGGTTATACGATATAGGTAGTTAGAAACCACATTACTGTTTCCCATAACAGGTAAAATATTATAAATAAAGTCTTATCGCTTCCCCTGAGCGCATTATTCCTAACCACAATTTTTTAAAAACTTATATTAAACCATTGTTGTCCACAATGTCGCTGATTATAATTCTCATAAGACGATAGTTACCAAGAAGGCACTTTAAAAGACCTAGTTGCGGCCAATGATGCGCTCGGGAGGTGTTTACTCTTTACGGAGTACACATATCAATCGACTCGTGAGAATCTATCACCGACGGCTTTATGTCATAGGTATAAAGCTCATTTTGGCTTGCATTTGGCGAATCCGTACCGACTAGTATGGGGAATCCCTAAAGCGGTTTCTTCCAGTTAACACGTTACTATGGAAAAAAATACAGAAGATGTACATAATAAGATGTAAATAAATAACATTTTATTGTAACAACTCCAGAACTCACGTCGAAGACCCGTCCGCGCTGTGCTGCATGTTAGTGGAGACGGTCTCAGAGTGGTCGAAGAGGAGACCAAAGGACTAATAGTCGACCAGACAATAGAGAAAGTGTCGTTCTGTGCACCGGACAGGAATCACGAACGCGGCTTCAGGTTTGTATAACATGCTACCCCAAAATATTCAAAATACTAGCTAACTCTTTCCTGCTATTTTTATCTCTGCAAGAATGGAGAAAGAATACAGTTTTCGGCGGCTGGGCGACCTGTCCTAAGAGTTGACAAAACAACCCACAGCCATGTGGTATTTTCCCGTCTGGATGGCTACCATCCCTGGTCTAGAGTACACCGCCATAACAACCTTGAGTTGTATTACGGTTGTGGCCGTTTCATCCTCCCTCCCTGATAGAACCTTTGGTGTTACAAATATCCATAGGCGATGGTAACCGCATTCCATATGAATGTTATAATACTGCAATTTCATCACTGAAACATTTATTATGTCACTCCTTTTATTTACATAGCGCCAATAATCTAAGAAAAATGATTTTGACATCCATAGTAATATATACGGTAGAAAATGAGAAAATAATAGTAATAATCTGTAAACAAATGTGCCACATTCTACAATGATACCAAAATAATATCCATATAAAAGAACCGCCATTAAATACCTTATTATAATCATCATGCTTTTAAAATATCATATTAAAAATAATTATTATTAACGTTTAAAGAACTATTAATAGACCAATTCTCTAATTAAATATACGATTTAAGGCTTACAAAATTACGCATCTCCTAATTATGTAATTGATTGCGTTATTAATGTTTCAAATTACGTAATTAATGTGATATTTCTACAAAACTTCCTTTCACGAATTTCTTAACTTTTTAGTCATTTTTAAAAGAAATATTCAAAAAAATGAAATCAATACTAATTCGAAAAATAAAAGTTATATACCTCTTTCTCTTTCCTATTAATCTGCGCTACTTTTTATTAGGATAAAAAGTCTTAGACTCTTAGGAGAGTCGCGCGAATTTTTATGGATATGATTTTAATATGGTCAGATTAAAAAATCTGATTTCAATTTGTTTCTTTCACTGATCAATAGCAAATTTGAATTGTCCATATATAATAAAAATGTGTCCATTTTTTATATCCGGGAATCCCGCGGGAATATTCCTGGAGCGGTTTTGTAATTGCTCGGATGCGTAAAAATATCCTAATTCCTACAGTTTCACTAACATGATCGATCGCTTACATTCTCTTTTAAATAAATACTGCGGTGTTTTGTGTCCGGGGTGTCCCGCGGGAATTTCAAGTCAAGCGTGGACGAAGTCGTCCTTATATCTTAGTAGATGATAATAAAATTGTAATAGATTAGAGTTTTCAAAAGTAGAGGAGAAAAAAAAAATTATTGGTAATGCGACATTGTGACAAGTTGTTGGTAAATCTATATACATGTTTGATACACGAATTTTTATAAGCGGGGTAGTGGAGTGGAACGGGGAAGCATACTTACCCCTTACACTTCCAACCTATGGTCTGGAGATTTTGCAGTATTAAGTTTTAATAAATATAACCTCACTTATTATTTACTTATGTCCAAAAGAAAGCCAGTAATCAACAGGAAAGAGCCAAAAAACAGCGTTTCTCGTCGAAAAATAAAGTAAAAACACAATAGAGCACATTCACATACATTATAAGAGTAACAGTGAACATATTCAGAATGGCGACCAATAAAGACGAAATTATAAATCGTATATACAAAATGATAGTAAATGTTTAGCAGTTGGTTTTGGCTCTGCTCGTGCTCTTTGGTCTGAAGCTAACCTAACCTCAATTCTTGTTGCAATCACTGGTCACGAGCTTTCCGATTAGTAAAAAAAAATGTGTGCGTGTACTAGTGTATGTAAGAAATGAAACTTCTCTATGGCCTTATTTTTCGAAAAATGATCTACTATATGCAACTTTACAGAAATTGGTTAAATAAATAAAGCCAAGAAAAAGATGGCGCGTAACCAAAAAATGTGACGATATTTTTATTTCCAACGCCGATAAAGAAGTTTCACTTAAAAAAAAATAGGTGAGGTTGTTTATCAAATATTAACGGATTTTAGGGGATAACCCCTAAAATCCGTTAATATTTGAATCTCTATAAAGAGAAGGTAAGTCGTGGTAGCGTAATGGTTAGCGCACGCGCCCGTAAATCGAAGGGCGCGGATTCGATCCTGACCGGAACGCATGCACCTCTTAGTCAGTTTTCTGATCTAATGTGCATATTGTTACAATTACCACGTGCTAAAAACGGTGAAGGAAAACATCGTGATGCAACCTGCACATCGAGATTGCTGATGTGTCAAACCTGCCAAGCCGCCTTGGACAAGCGTGGCGGGTAAACTGTCCGTTCCCCCTATAATGGGAGGCCCGAGCCCAGCAGTGGGACATTTATGGGCTGACATTATTATATTATTATAAGAGAAGGTAAGGTATGCCACTAGTGAGAATGGTAACTGTGCGCAGCTACATCTGTCGCGACGGCACAACGCGGCGGTGGATGTGCCACGGGTTCCTGGCGTCGCGCGACAGCGGCGAGCGGCTCTCGCACGCGGTGGGCTGCGCGTTCGCCGCCTGCCTCGAGCGCAAGCAGCGCCGCGACAAGGAGTGCGCCGTCTCAATGAGCATCGACGCCGCCAGCCACGCCTTCACCAGGCAGGGCTCCTTCCGGAAATCGGGTCAGCTTGCCTCTTTCACAGACTATAATCACAGATTTCGCCAAGGCTACACTGTTACTTTGACTTTAACAATAAACAAAAGAGTATATATGCGTGTGTGTGTCAAATACATGGTGTGTGTGTAATTTTTATTATCAAAATAGATTTAATTAATTTTTTTATGCATAATTTTTAAAAATTATTTGCATTTGTCGCTTCTCTATATAAACTATAAGTGTGCGAAATTTCGTACTCCGTCCGCGCATTTTCGTAAAAAGGTCTACAAAGTTTTTGCTTCACAGATTAATATAATGATAACTAAAGTTTCGAAAACATTAGTACATAGTCCTTGTTCGTATATAGAAAGTATTAAATACTTTATCTTTTCGCCCCCGACCATTTACTTAATTTTATCTCTAAAGCTATCCTAATTTACTAACCGAATGATTACTGAACAGATGGAATAGCTTATTTCGCTAAAGCTGCATATTCCTTGCTTTTCCGGAAAAACTATGGTCGCAGCTTTTATCATAAAGATTGGCCACATTCCAGTTAACCAGTATTACCACATGATAGGGCTTTGTGAGCACTGTAACAAAATAGAAAATCATATTGTTCTGGAATGGGACCAAACCCAACCAATTACAAGGGCATTGAAGTTGTTATAGAAAACATTTATTTTTGATTTTTAGTTACGCACTTTGTACTTGGGTAGCATTAGAAAATTATTATAAATTATTCGAAGTGTCCTCTCAATTTCCTTGGAATCCCCACTCATCAAATCCTGACTTGATGACAATGGGACCACCTCAGGAGTATACTCTTTATAATATAAAAAAAAAATTCAATCCACAATTGATAGAGAAATCGCGTAACAAATATATAAAAAAGTCGAATTAAGAACTTCCTCTTTTTTGAAGTCGGTTACACGTAACGTTTCTCCGTCTTCTTCTTTGTGTACACTTTTATTATTAAAGTAACAACCAACCATCTGCTGAGCTAGAGTCAATTTCGAATTTCATCATCATGATTATTATATTGATATTATTATTTTTATTTAGAATTATTATATTGTATGTATTGTCTATTTTTTAATTAGGTAGACTAAAATGAAGTAGTATGGCTATGGCTCATTCGCAAGTAATAATTATATAGAATTTCTATAGAACCAACAACTCACTTATACTACAACAGTATCCTTAACTTTACAACATAAAAACATAAAAAAGGTCATAGGTCAGCATAATAGTTGGTTCATACTGGGATTCTTTTTTTTATTGCTGAAGCATATAAGCAGGCAGGCTGACGGCCCAACTGTGATGGAAAGTGGTTACCGTCGCCTATGGACATGTAGCAATACCAGAGGTGCTGCCGGCCTTAAAGAGAAACTGAAAACTGACCATGGATGCCGCTCTAGCCTCGAGGTGGCAGCCATCCAGCCCGGCAAATGCCTTGCCCCCTACTCCTGTATTGATTAATAACAGCAGCCCATAACTGTCCTACTGCTGGGCTCGGGCCTCCCACTGTAGGGCAGGTTTGACACATCGATTATCTCGATGTGCAGTTTACATCACGATGTTTTCCTTCACCGTTGCTAGCACGTGGTAATTGTAACAGTATGCACATTAGGTCAGAAAACAGCCTAAGTGGTGCATGCGTTCCGGCCAGTATCGAACCCGCGACCTTTGAGTTTAGGACGCGTGCGCTAGCCATTACGCTACCACGACCTGTATTAATTGAATTTGTAATCATTCGAATTGAAGACATAAGTGGATGAAGGTGATGATAAGTCGCATAATTCCAATTCTGAGTAAATCGGGATAAAAGTTTTACTTTTATTTGAAACTGAACTGAACTTAACACCTTTGCAACTCTTTATTTTTTTAAATATGCCTTATATCTATCGTATCGACTTATAACATTCATATACGCAAAAAAAGCAAAAAACCGAATATGCGACATATCACCTTCATCCACTCACGTCTTCAATTGTTCTCCTCGATCCAGGTGTGATGAGCCGGCGCGTGTCGGAGGCGGACGGCGGGTCGCTGGGCGGGGGCGTGGGCGGGGGCGGGTGTGAGGGCGGAGGTGGGGTGGCGCCGCCCCCGCCCGCGCCGCGCCCCACCCCGCACAACCCGTTCGCGGTGGAGCGGCCGCACGCCGCGCCGCACCTGCTCGAGCGGCAGGGCTCCTTCAGGGGGTTCGCGCACCTCAACAACAGGTCACTATAGATATACCCTTTACAAGCATTCAGTTTAATTTTGTCAGCTTGAAGATTAATTTTCTACCGCGTTACCAACTCGATTTGTTATAAAAATCGATTTCATTTGTACGTTTTTAATCAATTTGATCGCTATTAATATTATAAATGCAAAAGTAACTCTGTCTGGTCAATTATGTAGTTTTCATAAACATAGAGTAGGAAAGTTTGTATGAGACCAATCATTTCTCAAGTTTATAGATATAAAAATTCATTTGTGCTATACCAATGCGATAGTAAGTCTATCTGTCTGTCTATTAAATTTTCACGGAAATCTAGATCAGTTTTGCTGTAATTGTGTTTAAATGTAGTTTTAATACCGAAAATGGACATAAATACTTTTCATGCCGGGATATGGGATAGTTTGCGATATAAAATGAGGTAAATATTTTGGGGGCCAATAGCATAAACAGCCTGCTTCTCAAACGAGGTGTACACACTGGAGTTTGACCCGACCCGCGGGATAAACTCTATTATTTATTATAGTAGAGATTATGTATTCCTTAAATAAAGAGAAGTATAATGGCGGGTTCTTATATCTTACTATTCATTCACATATCCTGCCATCAGTTGAATTATGATTATAAGTATAGAGCTGTAGCAGCGAAGGTAGTGATTAAATAATACTTCAGATGGCAGACAGTACTGTTCACTGTTGAGGGCTGATTTGATGAACTAAAGTGAACTGATTTATTTTGGAAATGTACAAATATTAACAAGTCGTACTGTTAGTACAATGTTTACCACAGTGTGTGAGCGGGACGGATGATGTGCGAGTGAGATAGAGCAACTACTAATATGTGTGCTCCCGCGCTGCGCTAGCCGCTAGTGCGTTGTCCGCTGCGATGGACGTATGCAGCTCTCACAGAGTATAAGCATAAGTTCCATTTGACATAGATTTGAACCCTTTTTTTTTTACATGGGGAAATGCGTACCGCACCGTCAGCCGCGCGGGGGATCATGCGCGGCCGGTGTGTGGGGCTCCCCGACGCCGGTTCAATACGACCGGCTGCCGGTATACCCACTAAAACCCCATGGGAGCCTTCTTTCCGCCTAGCGCCGGGGTCACGGTATGTGCGCGAGGCTAACCCGCGACCCCGGCAGCGGCTGGCCGCCTCATAAGCAGAGGCGGCCTCTCCTGTGTGCGGGCCGGGGAATGGTGTTTCCCCGGCCCTGAGAGGGACGCGCGGCTACCTCTCGCGCCCTCTCGCGGCATTAGTGCGGGCGGAGGTCTATATGGATCGCCCAGACCTCGACGCCCGCTGCCACTGGGAGGGGGAGGCTGCGAAGGATTGCTCCTGCGCCATCACCCCTCCCTCTCCTTCCTCCTCCCCCCGCCGCCTCGCGCACTCAGCAGCGTCAGCGGCGGGGGGGGCTTCGCGATGGGGGGAGGGGGAGGCTGCGAAGGATTGCTCCTGCGCCAACACCCCTCCCCCCTCTCCTTCCACCCCGCCCCCCCCGCCGCCTCGAGCACTCAGCAGCATCAGCGGCGGGGGGGGCCTCGCGATAGGGGAGAGGGGGAGGCTGCGAAGGATATAGATTTGAACCCATAGTAAGGGGAATCAATGTGCGGTAAGATAAATGAACCGGGCCTAAAAGAAGCTTTCTTCCCATATTTGATTTTAAAAATTGTTTTAATTAATAAAGCATGGGAGAAATATTCCCGTCCGCCTTAATAGCAATGGTGTCGGTTGCAGTTCGCCGTTCAAGCGGCAGATGTCGCTGCGCATCAGCGACCTGCCGTCGAACATGGAGCGCACGCGCGCCGGCCTCGGCTCGCCGCCGCGCGCCTCGCCCGCTCCCGCTCCCGCGCCCGCCTACGCGCCCGCCCCGCCCGCCTCGCCGCCGCCCACGCCGCAGCCGCAGCCGCACCAAGAGCCGGTACACACAGATCTCATCAATAATATTTTACGGACATTTTGATTTCGTATACATTTTCTACATGCAAAAATCAATTCATATTGTTACATACCGACAAAGACTGCAATCTGCATGTTGTGCAAACGAATTCTTTTATTTACTTCGTGTTTAAACTTAAAAATATCTATTGTTATCGTACTTGTTTTATGGCTGTCATTAAGTGTCGAGCTAATCCTTGTCGAAGTTATACTTCTTTAGGCGCGTTAGGGATACATTTTTACGATGCGCGCGCACACTGTCACACGAATAACCTATACCATGAAGTTAGCTATAGTCAACATTTTAGTTTTTCAGGATGGCCGAGTGTAGTATGCTGGTTGCGTAGCAACGAGTTGTTGATAGATAGATGTGAATTTGTGAGACGAGCATTGTAATATTTCTTTAATTTATTGTGTTTTAATTAATATATGAGTTTGATGATTTATAAATCATGTTTTTATCTTGGTATGCCAGAGAAGTATAACTTCTAACGCGTGTACACAAGTACACGCGTTACACACACACAGATATTTTTTTTAGGGCATTGCGCCGAAGCTTGCCAGATGTGCAATTACTATTTCTAGGAAATTCACTGGTGTTTCCGAGTGTTAAGCGGTGCACTGGCACGCGGTGTTTATACAGTTCTAATAAACTATAGTAATTCCTACGGCATTTATTTTGATTCGAGTCCTGTAGCTCGTAACAGTATGATAAAAATAATTATGTATTTCTCATTATCAAATTTATTTTTTATGAAATGTTACGTCACGTACATATAACAAATAACTAATGCTAAATATAAATAATTAGCAAGGTTATAACTGAGTAGTCCATGTACGTGCTCAAATCTATCAATACAGAAAACAGAAAGCCTTCGGAGATGCATCTACAAATATGTTTAGGTTTTACATAGTTTCACGTAGTAGTCAAGATTTCTATATAGGTATATAGTCTTAAGTTTAATGTTAAATTAATTACAAGAGTACAACAATTCGTCGTCTTATTTTGTATTCCCCTCACGGCGAGTGGCCATGGGCGCACCTATCCAACGGGGTAACCATCATCGACGAAATAAAAAAGTACTTAAATATAAATAGAACAACAAATATAAAGAAAAACAATTTTTGGCTAGACGTGTTGCTGGGGAGTTTCTTGCCGCTTCTCCTCCTTAATAGCAATAACACGTTGCGAAGCAGTGTACATAGACTAGAAAGTAAAATTAAATTTTAACCTATATGTATGACCTTCAAAAAGTGTTCTCCAGTGGAACTTATTTTCAATTAAAACTTTTGAACTTGAATTTGACGCACAACACAACTTAATAAACTCCCACACGAAACATTCATAATTGTAAGTAATTAATAATAAGTATTATATTTTCAAAAATGTAATACGAGCGAAATAACAAACTCTATCAGGGTAACCCCTCGACTGCTTTTTGGAGGTTCTGTTAAAGGCAAGAAACGCATATAACGCGTATCGTCTTTCGCGTCAGTCCATCTGTCTGTCTATGTACAATTTGGAAATTTTTACAAAAAACTGCTATCTATAGGGTAAACTATACAATTGTTGGCACCCTGTTATTGTACTCAAGAAGTCTTATCTTTTTTATTTTGTAAATATATAATAAAAATATTATTGTAGGGCTATGAAATAAAAAATATTATAATTTAACCTATATAGATGAAATTTGACAGGAAGATATGGCTAGACAATATAGTATGATATAATCTTGAAAAAATTAGGAGTAGTCGTCGTATTTTTAAATATAATTACTATTTTTTTTAAGTGATACCAATGAATTTCAGGAGACCGCTCTGACACCGGACCCGGTGGCGGCCATGTGCCAACAACTGTCACTAGGCCTCCGCGCGTTGGCCGAGGAGCCCGTGGCCCCTGTGGCCCCCGTGGCCCCCGTGCAGGGCGTGCCGGCCTCGTCGCTCCCGCACCCGGACGCGTGGCTGGGCCGGGTGGCGCGGGCCCCCACCCTGGGGGTGCAGGGGCGATCCGCGACCCTCGGAGGCCCGGTCCCACCCCTGCGCTCGACCAACCCGTTCCTCCCCTCCGCCCTGGACCGCTTCCCCCGCGCCCTCGAAGGAGCAGCAGACCGGTAGGCTAATTGCAAATTCTTCAATCTTTACAAAGAAATACTAAAGTTGACTCTCTAAAGATCCAATGACATCCACACGAAACTAGCGCCACGCTTGTCGACTGTCGTCATATAAATTTTTATTAGAGTATAAAAAATAAATTTCAAGGCTGGCTACACACTATGCAGCTTGTCTGTAACAGCTGAACTGTTGTACAATTTTCAGTAACCATTTCATGGCAAGATTCCCAGATTTATCAGTTTTGATTTTTTTTAACTGCCTTAAAAAATGGATGAAGATCTCAATATCTTATGTAAATATTTTTTTAACAGAATGTGACCCTATTTTCAACCTATAAAACCGCTGCAAAAATCGCCATAATACATTGAGTAATCATGCTTACAATGTGCATAACGCTTGATGCATCTGAGAATTCTTGGCCCTCTAGTAGTCTGAGTGCCTAGTGTGTGGCCTGTCTAAATGATTCGAAATGAATCAGTAAATCAAATAATAAAATTCTCAAAGTTTATTATCATGGCTGCCATGATAAATATGTGTTAAACATAATCACATAATATCGTAATGAAACGTATCAAATAATAGGCTGGTTCCAATACTACTGCAAACTGTCAGTGAATATATATGCGCAGAAAAGTTTCATGTTACGACAAAAAAATATTGTGGCTGACTGTTTTGCAATCTATGAACAGACCTAATAATATGAATGATCTTCGATGTGAAATTACGAAGTACTTAAAATGTTACTTAAAAGTCAACTAATTGTTACTTAACTACAATCAAAATTAATGCCAAAACATTGGAATTGACCACATATTTAAGTTAAACACTTAAATACTATAAGCGTCCAAAAATTCTGCTTAATTTATATATACTAACGGAATATTCTATCTACGCAAAATTAAATATATGAAATTATATTACTTCAGATTCGCCATAAGATGGTAAAAATCAAACGTTTTGCCCATTTAGTGGCAAAAGGGATTGATTGTAAATTCTCTAATATACAAAAAAAGTTAGTTTTGAATCTACTAATCGAAAGATAATAGAATTGACTATATTCACATATAATCGGGAAATGTTTTAAGTGTTTAAAATTCATATAACTACTATATAAAGTTCCTTTACGCTATAATCGTATACAATGGTTGTAATATTTAAGCCAAGAATTGAATCTTTGAGCATCTGAACAAATTATGAACTGAAAAATAACTAAGATCGATATTCTAGAACTGCATTCAGTCTTGAACCAGGCTCCCAGTTCCGTAATACAATATCGTTAGAATGGTCGACCACTGGCGTCATAATAGTCTTATTCATACAAGAGGAATGCGCCCCTAAATGGACTTCGCTATCTCGCTCGCACAATAACAATTAACCCTCTAACACGGTACCACCACAAATTTGTGGTCGAACTGTCACACATGCTAATTGGGAAGCACCACAGAAACGAACATTGAACTCATGCTTTCTCCCTCTAATTACATAGAATTTGTATAAGAATAAAAGAGACGATATAATTCTCTTGGTTTTGATGCGGCAATTTTGATGGCAGCTGGCCGGTTATAGACAAAAATAATATTAAATTTGGCCCCCTTTAAGATTTATCATTAAAATTACAAATGTATCACAGAAAATTGATTTTTTTGATTTCATACACATGATGTCTATTTATAAAAAAATATTTTTTACTAAACGTTTTTTTATGTATGAAACTTTGTCTGAAAGTAAATATATATTTTTTGGTGAAATATTCGTAATTTCACTGTTAAAATTCCCGGAATCAGATTTGTCGTAAGTAAACTGCTAATTTATATTTTCAAAAATGTGGCAATGCGTAAGCGAGATAGCGAATACCATTTTTTTTACGGTTTGTTTTTAATGTTGCAAAGTGTCGATGTACGACTGAACGTTGTTCTAAAATTCGAGTCTTAGAAGGAAATAGGACATGAATGTTGTTGTTATTTTTGGACTGTGTTTTGAACACTGTTTTCTGCTTTACATATAAAATATCTAACTGTATAATAATTTAAGTATGTAAAGATGATATTTTTTTGACATACATATTATAATGTGGTTTCGGTTAGATTTCCTAACCAGTTGTAGCCAATAAACGAATGATGAAAATGTATCCTACCTATATAATACGTATTTGATGAAATCCAGAATTACATTGCTGTGTTTAAAGAGTATTTTAATTTGCATGAAAAAATTCAAAATAGTCTAGAGGTTTCCCCGCAGCGTTGCCAACCTTAAGGATGAGATATAGGGAATGACATAGAGAGGTTAGATAGTAGAAATGGGATAGAAAGGTTGCGATATGGGATGGATTGGAATAGGGCTATCCTTTTAACGCCGATATTTGCTGACCTACCTCGTTGTACGCAGAGGCCTCGGGTTCGATTCGTGGTGTGGTAAATTACGGAGACAAAATTTTTATCCGTTATTTACCATGCTCTAAATGTCAAAATCGGCCCCAAAGTAGTCCATTGTATATTACCCATAACACTACTGACAAACACTCACATACACAATACGTGTGTTTGTCAGCTGATTAAATTTAATTTAACTCCGTGAGAGCGTAATCTCGATCACATGGATCGAGCCAGCGCGCGGTCATAAGCGCTGTAGTCAAAATTAGCAATGATGGAAATGCCAGTTAACGACCATGGTAACACTAAAGTAAGCAGAATCGGGGCCCTGGAATTAAGTTTCTTTATAAATTGCTGGAATTCAGCAGAGGCTGACGGCCCACTTGATGGAAAGCGGTTACCGTCGCCTATAGACATTGGCAACACCAATGGTGCTACAAATGCGCTGCTGCTCTCTTAAGGGGGACTGGAACCTGGTCACTAATGCAGGGGCACAACACAAGGTTGTTATGGCGGGCATGCTCTAGATTACGGGTGGTACCCATCCAGTCGGGTAAATACCCTACCACCTGGCTGTGGGTTGTTTAGTCGGCCGCCTTACGACAGGCCGCCTGGCCGCAGGAAATTATATTCTTTCTCTTGGTCAATGCAATCGCAGCAATGTAGCTCTGGCTTTAGGAATATCGTTGACGTATAAAAGATATATAAAGATATATAAAGAAATTATGCTTAATGTATATTTATTATAAATATAATAAACTTATATGAATTGTACTTAACTGTCACTGTGCTTTTGCACTGCACGCGTTTAGCATAACATTGTAGTTGTGTGCTCGTGTTCACATGTTCGTCCATGCAAAATTAATTAGTTTTTCGAGAGCACTTTTTAATAAATCAATGTCTATTAATAAATAAACAATGCAGTATTTTAATATTAATCAATTTATAACGTAAAAACATTTGACATTTATAAATTCGCACGAAACTTTATAACCATTAGTTGTTAGACGGCGGCGACATATGTTTAATATAAAATCGTTTATTGCGCCGCTATCTATAGCTAATCTACAGAGGTCATAAAGTTAGGTGCAAATTGTAATAAGGTTTTGACTTTCTATTTTGTACATAACTGTAAATTTGTAGTTTCTCTTTTTACTTTTAAATTCACATACCTCCAGATCTATTATTATTATATGCCTTTTGTATTTTTTTACGAAAAATAATTTTAGATTTCCCTGTTTGTAATATAGTTTAAAAATTTGTAAGTACTTAAATTGTTTAGTGAATTAGTTTGTGTTATTTGATATTGTTGTTTAAGGTTTTTATTGTTCAAGTTAATTATTAAAAGCTTGCTTCGCGAGGTTAAACAAGATTTACTTTCATAACGTTCCACAAATAAAACACATAGCACTAATTCAGATTAGAAGAAGTAAAATATTTTTTTAATTCGTATACACCGCGCCATAATTAACGAGTTCTGTTGTTAAGGTTGCGCAGTAAGTATTCGTTTACTCAATTTTTTCTATGAAACAGTACGTTACATAGCAACCTGTTGTTATTTGGACCAAGTTGTGCTAAAATGATCAAATTGATTTCAAAAAAATAATTTTGAAAATAAACATTGATTTGTAACATAGTTGTACCCATAGTGCAACTAGGTAAATCAAAGTATTGTTATTACCAGTTTTTCTAATTGAAAATAAATGTACTCAGTACGTTTTGATAACAATAATGTCGCCAACATATTAGACATAAAATACATAACTCTATCTTAGCGGATCGCTAAAGTCTGGTTTCACCCTTCGTGTTGCAGACATCTATACTACTATAGGCGACGGTAACCACTTTCCATGAGCTGGGCCGCCTATATAAAGCAATTACATATTGGAATTGAATTGACACTAAACTGACCAGACTGTGATAAAAATTTGATTCAATTTAGTGTTCTTTTTGTGTGAGTTGGCTCATTTTGACATAACTAGGTTCAATTGAGAACTGTCTACATTCAGTTTGGCACAGGTTACTTAGACTTGTATTTTGTAGTACAAACACTTCCGTAATAGGGCTAGAGCCGACATATCCAAGTAGTGCCAAGAAAGTGCGAATTTTAATACTTCCCCAGAAAAGAAGGCAAATATTACACACTATACATAGATAATGTTATATTATATTTACATTTGTGTAATTGTTATATTGTAATATTTGCACCATGTAGTGATTGTTGTGATGATATCGGTGTTCCGTAATATATTAAGTGCACGAATTTAAGAGTTAGCAAATTATGTCACTTTAAATTCTTCTCTAACTCTGTTTCTCTCTCTATGAAAGAAAAAATCAAACTGACATTCCAAAATATTCAATATAATGAACTGAAGGCCATATTCTAGAACTACATCTGATTATTAGCATTTAAAAAATATTTTAATGCCAATTTTTCAAAATTATAAACTGTTATGTTATACTTAAACTTTTATAGCAAATCTGCTGTCACTGGTGTTTCTTAATATCAAGGCAAATCAAGGCATATACAGGACTTAGTTCTAGAATCCGTCTTTAGAATGCATATCATTAGCTAGCTTTTGCAATTGTACTTGAATCATGCAGAAACTTAAAAATTATTTTATTTCGAAGTGTAATCTGTACATAAGATTATTTGGTAATGGGTTGATACAGATTATGTAAAATTAACGTTCTTACTTATGTTGTAATTTATTGCTTATTTCCTTAATAAAATATGTTGTGAATAAAGTTGGATAAAACGTACGCGCAAAAATTAAAAGCCCTTCGAGTGAAGTTAGTTCCATTAGTTTGTGCAGGTCCAATGTTAACGTTGATTACACCTTACGGTGTGTTGTGCGAGAGCGATGGCTTGCTAGTCTGGATAGCGGCTGAGCGAGAGCGCAACACTTTGCCCTCTTAGCTGTCTGTGAACCTTGTAACTGTGTTCTGTGCAATGTTGTTTACGAACTTCAAGAACGCATTAAAGTTTTGCTCGTGCTCTACGTAAAGCAATGTTTACCTCTATAGATTTCACATACGAATATACATTGGTATAAATTTATATATCTTCCTAAATCAGAGTATATATTTTTATTATGATGGCTTACAATACGGAGTATCGTGTTGTATGTGTAAAAAACATCGTAATACAATAGACACTTTACTAAGCGAATGACGTACATGGCCTTTCCCCTGAGATTAAAAATACTATTCCTTTAAAGAAGTAGGCGCGAAATTTAAATGTGCCTCGGGAGTTAATTTCCTGTTGGCAGGTCCAGTCAAGTGTTAGCCCTTGTTTGCATATACCTAGTGGCACGACAGTACACATGGAAGTGGGGAACGTGAACATACCATGTTACGACATAATTACATTGAATACTGTCGCTTCCCAACCGTTATTCGACGCACTAACAGTATGATGTACTCCAAAAGAATAGAAGGCTTCGGCGTTGATATTGTTGTGCACGAATTTCAAGGACACATTTAAGTTTTGCTTTTACTATAATAATAATATTGCCAAATACATTTTTATACCTAAAGGATGTCCTATTATGCAAAACGTATCGCTGTTGTGACGTGTCTATTAATGAGTGTTTGTCAAATATAAAGTCGTAGACATCCTGTTCGATTTAAAATTATAAGCGATAAAAGATGATTCCATCATTTTTATCTTTTCTGTTCCTGCTTCATCTGGGATAGTTTTAGTGACTGTGGCCAAATGTGTTTTGTTTATAGCGTTAAAAATAATGCCGTTAATGATTAACTACATTAATTTATATAAATACGTTATACGTAAATTTTTAACGTCGCTAACAATGATAATAGTGTCGTAACACAATTAACGCATTAAACCCCTTGGCCACAGCTGCATGACACTAACATTATTCCAGATGAAGCAGGGACATCCAAATAAAAACTATTTTTAATATGCACAAGTTTCTTATAAAGAGTACACGAGAATTGTTAATTGGTAGTCTATAAAATATTTTCATGTGCTTTAAAAGTTTGTATACTGTACAATGGTACTTATATTTAACGTGAAAATAATGTTGTTTCTGAATTAGTTGTTGGGTGTTATTTGTATGATATATCAGTGATTTATCTTTATCTAAAGCATGTAAATATCATCGCATATTGTGTAGATATATTAGATAAAATTCAAATATTATAAAGAATAATAAATATGTTTAGTTGAAATAGTTTGTTTTCTTTGAAACGTATTAATTATTATAATCAATTGATCCGCCAAACTGGACAATCCTATGCTACATTATTTTATTTTTTTCATAGCTGGAGTACAGCAGACAGGATGACGACCCACCTGACGGAAAGCGGTTACCGTCGCCTATGGACGTTTGCAACACCAGAGATGTCACTAGTGGACTGCCGAAGACATTTTGACACTTTTTTTTAAATTTCGCGCGGACTGTCGCAATTGAATGATGTTTGCATTTCGGAATGAATTTACACTAGAACGATTAAGGCTGGTGTGCACCGACTTTTAACCGATGGTTAAAATAAAAAAAATCGCCTAAAATGTATGGAAAAACTGTGATTATTTTTGGTTAACCGTCGGTTAAATTTCGGTGCACACCAGCCTTAAGAGCCACATAAATTTCATTAAATTATTATAAAATAACTCGAGCATGAAAATACAAACAGTGGATGTATCATTTCACGTTCTTGGGTATGTGCGAAAATTGACAAGCCGTGGATTACATTAAAAGAATAATAAAACATATTTTGCTGCATCATTTTTATTCATTTATGTTATTACATGAATACATTAGTCAACGGCATAAACTTCATCGCCTACGTACTACCTAAACAACATACAATATTGTCTGTAAATTATCTATACAATTTCAGGATGCGCGGTAATTAAACATCGATATCTAATTGATTAGTTTCTAACAAGAATTTATGACATACAAGAAGCCATACTTTGATATGTCACATAATTATATATACATCCATATTTGAATCTAGGTATTTATGGTTGTTAATAAAATATTCAACACTTGTACATAATTATGATATTTGAAGTAGCTAACAAAATGGAAAATACCCAGGTAGTTAATAAGATGAAACTTAAACATAACAATAAATTGTTATAAAAATTACAATAACATGACTGTGTGTGCGATTGAGAAATCGAAGAAAGCTGTTATATAATATTTTTATTGTTGTCGTCACTAACAAAGTAATAATAAATACATTGTTATGGTTTTAAGTGCGATTTTAATATAATGTTTCATTTTAATTCAACGTTGAGATACTTCTGTAACCAAATTAGTGCTAACTAGTCACGATCTTATTTATATTGAGTTAGAGTAAGTTTGAAGGTTTAAGGTTCTAAAAGAATCCTTCAAACTTACCCTAACTCTGTATGAAGAAGACGGTGAAAATGTAGTTAAATAAACATTTTCATTTGGTTCGGCCTCTACGTGATAAAACTGTTTAAAAAAGCTGATATATATATTTAAATAGAGCATTTATATACACAATATAATAATAAGTATATATGTACTATATAAGTTATTGTTTTGGACCTGGGGATATACTCGTATGTAATTTTTTAAATATCATTATAATTTTAATGTAATTCCATTCGATATGACATATCAAACGGCTTCAAGTCTCCAGTTCAAAGCAAGTTATTTTATATATCCATTATAATGAGATCTTACGTTATAGTTTTATAAATATAGAAAACTGCACTTGCATGACTAGGGATTAATTTTGCGCAATATTTAATTTTCATTTTATTAGTCGCCACTTTCCGGCATGCAGCTAAAACACAGGTTAAAAGAACGGTCTTTAAATATCTAATATGTCACAAGTCAGATATTTTGTAATGGTATCTAATCCATTCGAACATTTTTACCTCACGATTTAAACACATTGGTCTAACGTCAACGTATTATAGACAATAACAGGTTACTGATTAAACTAATATAAATGTTTATTTGAACTAAATATGGAAGCTTTGGTTTTATGAAAATAGTAAAAACACACTAATCAGGAATGTTATCAAATGCATTCGAATTTAATATTTTTCATACATAACTCATAACTTTAAAATATTTTATTTAACTGCAAGCTTTGTTTTCGATACACTTGTGTCAATTAAAAAAGCACTAAAAATGACGATTTTTCACGTGTCGTTTGTTAAACTTATGTTTATTTAATAGAACCAGACTAGTAAGCGTTGCCATCAGGATCGTCTTAACCGATTTGCGCTCCGGATGGTAAAATCACAAGCCCCCTTTTCATAAAAAAAAAATAGTAAAACGATATAGTAAATATATTTTACTACGTTTTCAAATGATCGAATTGAGATGATGTTAACTAATTTTCAAAACTAGGAGATTACGCATGGTAGATATAAGGTCCTTGGCTTGCACCCCCTAGATCTTTCAACCCGGGTCCCACAGGCCCTTGCATCCCCGGGTAAAGACCGGCCCTGATTAACATTATTTTGACACCTGTCAAAAATTGTTAATAGCAATCGAGGACTTTCGAGCAAAATACCAATGGTGTTTAGAATGAAAATTACTATAATGAATGAACGAAATGCATAATTCAACAATGACATTTTTTGAAATTATTTTATATAATTTCCTTCATTTAAAAAACAATCTCGGGCCAGACTATATTATTAGTACGTAGTACTACATATTATTAGTACGTAGTACTACATATTATTAGTAAGTAGTACTATATATTACTAGTACGTTAAAATCCGTCTTGTACTTGAGATTTTTTACTTTTAGCCATGTCATAGGATATTGATGCAAACCGGCCCTTGCAGGTGTATTATTACCCCTTTGAATTTGAGTGATCTATTGTTCGCACTGATCTCTTTGTTCATACACTGTAAGACCTCATAAAACCTTCTTTCCTGTGCTAGTATTTAATGCGAATTCTTGGAAGCCATTAAGCTGACCATTTAACGATTTCAAGTATCAGTGGGCGGCATGTTGCTAGGAGGCCCTGTCTAATTTACAAATAGATAAAAGTCGGCCCGTCGAGAAATGTGCCAGTCGTGTTCTGACTGCCAACGAGGCGTTACCTAGTGCACTTATTTAACGGCGAACTTTTCGCTATTAATGCGATAACGATATTCTGTCCCACGTTTTGGTTTTGTTGTATATTTTGGCTATACTTGTAAGAACTGTGAATTACGTGTGTACGTCTAATAAACTTTGTGATAATTCCAATGGCATTTTCGAATTACATACTACCAATCCCTACAAATTCGTAAAAAATTAAAATCTTGCTTTTAAAAAATATTTACGCAGTTTATATATTAGTTGTATTTTTTTAATATTTATGGCTTGGCAACTAGGCCTTTAAGCCAGATTAGTTGTATATATTTATTTGCAATTAGAGTGTGGGGAGACGCGCAAATGGCCATCTTTGTTTGTTATGTCATTAACATAATATTACTGTAATCAACGACAGTGAAAAAGCGTCATATAAACACACACTAAACAAAACATATATATGACTAGTTCTACTTAATATATTCACAAAAAGAAAAAAAAAATACTACAAATATAATTCATTTTACTGTAAAACATAATTTAATTATATCACAATTATAAAGAAAATATTCATTATACTTGATGTATTCGAGTACCGTCAACTTATTTACATAAAAATAGCTAAAAACCCAATAATAATAAGAAAAATACCTTTTTGATTTTAAGAGATCTCTAATTACAATAAAATAATATATTTTTCACTATCTATATGATTATTTTAATACTGTTTCATGTATTTTATAAACATCAATCTATACACAGTTTATCAATTAATTTGATTTTTAGTATAACACGTTCATTTTACCGATGATAAGTTTATATTCTGAGCAAAAGTTTTGTTTTTATTGAGGGATGTTATTGCAAACGTATATACTTTCGAATACGTTCTTTAAATTTGTATAGGTATCGGATTAGCAATTTTATGACAAGTAGAATTTCCTCACGACTCAAAAATTGTATGGTTATAAAATCAATACAATAAGTAAAATGCATTTAACCCTCAAGGAACAATGAACAACAAGAATAATATTTCTTAATAATTAAGTCATCTCAATTTGAAGTTATTTTTTTCAAACTTATCAACGATAAAACAGATTCTTCTGTGATAATAATAAAATTTGTAATATGTCTTTTGATAAACACTGCTAAAAGCAGTATAATTTAATTACAATAAATAAATACTTAATAAATTTCAAAACCTTTGTGTATAATAAATTTTCGGGTAAAATGTTTTTATTTCTAGTTAATTTCTGGCAAATCATAATGTTATAAATCAATTTTAATTCATTTTCTGAAGCAATTCTAACAATTAATTATACATATTATATGTTCTAAGCTACTCTTAAATACTTATGATAGCCATTGAACAGCTGCGTTTTAGAATAACGTAGGAATATCTATTCTACGTGCCTTTTATAAATTTTTAAATTAACGGTCCTATTCATAGAGATTTAGTGTAAGTTTGAATGCTTCTTTATGATTCCTAAAGAAGCGTTCAAACTTACTCTAACTCCATGTGAATAAAACCGTAAGTCGCTAAGTAAGATGAATTACTTATTTGATTTACCCACAATATTCGTCCTTGTCACTTGTATACAAATATATAGCTATTTCGTTCGCACACATTTAACAGTACAATGGTGTGCTTTGTACGAAAACCATATTTCCTTTCTTCTTCTTTCTCTCTTCTTCTCTTTATTTATTTGCCGAATATAGAACAAACTGATATGCTTAGATGTACCTGTGTGTTCTGTTCGGTGCAATACGGCCGATATTTATATGTTTCCAATGCATTCATGATATGGACAACGACGAAGTCTCCAAAGCAACATAAGCCTGCGTAATATTTCGTTTTGTATAAAAAACAGTCTATTGCGCACTCATTTATTTCCAACTTAAAGCAGTTATAATTTCTGTATAATGTAACGTATGGCACTACTTATGATGGTTCATATTTGTTTGGGCGAATATTTGCACTCAGTTCTAACTTTTCGCTATTAAACTCGTACTACGTGGTTTTATGTGAAATAATTAATATGCTGATGTAATAGTTCAATATGGAATATACAAGTTATTTATATTGTGTACTAATCTGTGCGAATGTCACAGCTGTATTATATTAGTGTGCGAGCGAGAAGACAAATGTGGGTAGTTGAAGCAAATTCTTACTATTTAGCGACTGATTTTTAATATAGTATAATTTGTACAAAAACTTTTGTTAACGTCGTAATTATGAATTCATTTGTCCATGAAGTAGTAGGCATCGAGTTTGATGATTTGGAAATGCATTGTGATTCCGTATTATTTAATAAATAATATTCGGGTGATCAATGTCCATTTGTGCCATACTTGAATTACACATAAATACAGTTAATTGTATAACATTTTGAAAGCTGACGAAAGTTGTTTTTTTAATATAATTAACTAATAATAGCTGATCCAGGACATTTTTAAAGGTTTCATTATGAGCTGTTATTATTACATTTATATACCAACGGCCTCATAACAGATGACGCTGAAGAATGAGCGAAGTGGAGTACAAAATGTGAGTCACTGACTTCGAGCTTCGTAGCCGATGCTCCAATCTCAACTGACACTTACAATTCGGTTGACGATAAATGATAATATTTGTCATAAAAAGTAGGTAAGCTGACCTCAAGCTTCTAGGATGACGATGAAAAATAACGTGTCCATATATATCTGTGGGGTCCTAGCGGTTGGTGCTGATGTGGTCGTGGCACGCCTGGCAGACCCTGACGGGCCTCAGCGCGCGCAGCCGCCTGACGGGCGCTTCGTACCGCGAGCAGCGGCCGCAGAACACGGCGCCGCACTCGCGGCAGTGGTGCCGACGCTCCAGCGCCGTGAAACGGACCTTCGACACGACCACCGTTTATTACAACGAGGGCTTCATAGCAAATGGGCGTACAGACAAAAGTGCAGTCTTTCAGAACGGTATTGTTTCATGTAAATCGTTTTAGAATTTATTGTAAGATCGTCAAATACCCAATTAGGCGAACAGAAACGAAGCTAAAGCTCGCATTCTAGAACAATTCACACGCGCAAGATGACGCGTAACGTGGACAATTGTACAGTTTTAAATATTGTTGTTATTGAAGACATGAGTGGATGAAGGTGACAAGTCGCATAATTCCAATTCTGAGTAAATCGAGATAAAAGGTTTACTTTTATTTGAAACTGAACTGAACTTAACACCTTTTTCAACTGTTTATTTTTTAAATATGCCTTATATCTATCTACATTCATCTACGCAAAAACCGAATATGCGACATATCACCTTCATCCACTCACGTCTTCAATATTTGGAAGAAAAAGAAAAAAGAAAGATATTATTTTAAAGAACTAGCGAAATACATTATTATATACAGAGCATATTTTGAGAATGTGTACGCTACATTTTGAGCAAACAAGGTTTTCACTCAGCATATTGCTGTACCGGAATCATATCCGATACGACGCTGATTTTCAGTGCCAACTTTCCTTTTGGCGTAAGACCAAAACGACCCAATTTTGTTAAACTAATTCGACTTGTGTAATATTTATTAAGTGAATCAAATGAACAACAAATTTTATCGAATCATCTATTCGAATACAATTCTATACTTGAGTAAGGTCCGTTTTTTGTCATCAGAGAAAAGATAGCTTTTTCGAATAAGTTTCATGTGGCGATTGAAAAGTTAGTCCAAGTTGCATATATTTTTGAAAGGTTTTCAAAAAGTGCAACACTTACTTGACATTGTGTGCAGTAGGGGGCGTTGTCGTCGCGTATCCAGTGGTCCGCCGGTCCGCCCTTGGCGCCGGCCGCGCTCGACATGTCCGGCGCGGACCAACGGAATATCTGAAATGCATTAAAGTAATATAAAAATTAATTAATTAATTAAATTAAAGAGTTGTTGCCGGCAGACCGGGACGAACACACCATGATCAAATATCAGAAGTGTTAAAGCGTCTCAAATAAACGTGCATGTAGGAAGAGGTTAATGAAAGTAGGTGAAGCGAAAGTTGTTTGTCAGGATCGTCGCAAGTGGAGATCCACAGTCTCTGCCTACCTCCATGGGGAAACAGGCGTGATATTATGTATGTAAGTATTTATATAAAATTTAATTGTCAACTACACGATGCAATTTTTTTTTATTTCTTGTCTGTTTGTTCGGAATTCACTTAAAAGCTACTGGGCCGATTTCGATGCGATCTTCACTGATCGACAGCAAATTCTTACACTTAAAATCTGCGCTTTTTGTCCTGGGATACCGGCGGGAATATTTTTGAGAATAATTTTAAATGGCCAGATTAAAGAAAACTAATTTCAATGTGATTTTTTACTGATCAATAGCAAACTTAATGTAATAAAATGTGTGATATTTTTAATTCGGGAATCCCACTGAAATTTTCTTGGGAGCGGTTTGAAGTTGTTGGCTTGCATAAAAATGAACTTATTACCGACACAGTATCCACTAAAAACTACAGCTTATATTCTAATTTTAAATATTCCGATACTTTGTGCCCTGGGAATCCCGCGTGAATTTCAAGTCAAACATGTAGAAAGTCGCGGGCATATCCCAGTACTCTTTATATCGGTCTTACGTGATGAATTAACTGAAGGAGAATTTGATGTAGTTGCGCAAAAAGGCTCCTACCCACAAAATGTCACTTTTGAATGATTGAAGATTAAAGTTTTAGCTGTATTTCCGCATTGATGTACTTGTTTGTGTCTATGGGTTCTTAGGAAAATCATAAGCGTAAATGTATCACTTTTTATACAAATAAGTTTAACTACATCAATGCCGAAATACAGATAAAACTTTAATCATTCAAAAGTGACATTTGTGGGTTGGATCCTTTCTGCGTAACTAGGTCCAATTAAAAACGAATAATATGTAGGGAGTTTTTGGCGGGAACTGGAAGGAGATGTTGTGCTGTGCAGTTTTGTTTTCTATAAACTTACTCTAAAATGAACAATAGTTGTAGGATATTGATAGTTTTTGAGTAGTAATTTATATGTTTTGTGAGAAATGTGAACCGTATAGTCAAATGTGGCCTTTCGAGTTGTCATAGGAACTCCGTTGAATGGCACTTAGCTGATTGCCTACAGTTCAGCTGTGCTACACATAGGCTTAAGAAAATGAAGATACTATATTGTAAACGAAGATCTGACCTAAAGGCCTAGCTGCCAAGCCATAAACCTAAATATTAAAAATGAGCATAATATGCAGACGCACCCGGCCCCTGGCGTCGCCGACGGCGAGCCCGCGGCCGCTACGCGCGGCCGCCACGGCCGTGACGGGCGCGGGGCACGCGTTGTCGCGCCGCTCGAACGCCGTGTGCATCGTCAGCTTGCCGCGCAGCACCAGCCGCCGCAGCCACTTCGCGCCTGTGTCTTTTGCGGTCATTGCTTTTTGTTAGTCGTAAAAATAATAGTCCCCCCACAGATACACGCTTGTATAAGTTTAGTATTAAATATAAGTTATTCTTAAGGTACACAACACAACATAAAAATCACAAAATTAATAACAAAAATAAACAAATAAGTGTGTATGAACTCAAAAAACTGTAACAGTAATTAAGATGTAAAAAGGGTACGGAACTCGAATCCGTAGATTTGTTAATAAAAAAAATATTCCCCCTACAATATAAGCTATGTTACTGTCCAATGACCCAACCCCCCCCCCCCCCCCCCACCCTTCTGTGAGTTATTTAAGATATAAAAAATATTGATACTTTTTAATTTGTAGGTCGCTGGTTTATATCCGGCTCGAAGGACCAAAATGTTTGACTCCGCAAACTGCTGACATTAGAGATTTGTACGGTTTTAAACCAAACAATTATTATAATAATGTTGTCATAAAATATTAAGATCTCTTAATATCTTGAATAGTAATAGATATTTAATTGATATTGAGATAGTTTGTATCTCAATACGATGTCGTAGCCGCACAAACTTTATACGAGTATATCTACTTATAATGTCATAGCTAGGAAAGTTCCTTGTTTTTTTTATTTCATTTCTGTATCTATCTAAACAGTACTCGTCCATGGACAGTCGTGGTGTGAAAAGCTTCGCCACCTTAAACTCGACTTTCGCTTGCACGAGTACAAAAAACAGTACTGGCAACATTTTAATAGATGTTACAATTATATAATGTAGTAACGTAATTTTCTGTGGAAGTCTTTTCTGTGACTTAGTTTGAAAAGGTAATAATATGTGCTAGTGAAACGTTAAATGAATCAATTTGAAAACTGGCTAACATTTTCTTACCACGACGATATACTAAGAATTTCTTATTTTTATACAACAAAAATACTAGTTATGATTAGCATACCTGTTTGTGCGATCGTCGTCGGCTGACTCACTCGCACGGGTTTCGCGGGCGAATCCGGAGCAGAAACCACGACGAAGGAATCGGTGAGGCTGGTGTCCGATTTGCTCGGCCTGAGGCCCCCCTCCACGGTGTCCAGGGACGTAGACTCAGTGGAACCTGATTCCGCCGAATCACCTATGCTGCCACCACCTTTTGCCATTACACCACAAATTAATACATCAAATAATTTGAGTTAATCATAGTCAATTTTCAATGCACATAATTGAAGTTGGCAGTTTAAAAATGGTCAATAAGGTTGTGGGCAGTTATATAAATTATTAAGCAATTTCTTATCATCGTACAAAACCTCACAATGTCTACTAACTAAAAAACTAAAAAGTATAAAATAACTTATTTCTAAAGCTATT
Source organism: Dendrolimus punctatus (assembly GCA_012273795.1). Classification (NCBI taxonomy): domain Eukaryota; kingdom Metazoa; phylum Arthropoda; class Insecta; order Lepidoptera; family Lasiocampidae; genus Dendrolimus; species Dendrolimus punctatus. The sequence continues at coordinate 4,533,213 of CM022538.1, read as the reverse complement.
ATTATATATATACATTATCTAAAACATGTTAAAGTCGGTGCTTAGTAATTTTCAAAATATAGTAATTTTTATGTTTTACTTTGTACCGACTTCAAGATGTTTTAGATAAAATATATTAATAATAATAACTTTAGAAATAAGTTATTTTATACTTTTTAGCTTTTTCGTTTTTGAAGTCGGTTTGTTTAAACGAAGACTTACGAATGGTGCCGCGTCTTAAAAAATATAGGTCCCAAGAAACGGGAACAAAAAAATGTTCGTAAAATGAAAACTGCTGGGCCAAACTATGTAAAATTTTTAGGGGACCAATTGGAAGCAATTCCGCATCGAACAAAAAAAGAATCGCGTAAATGGGATCATAAATCTCGGAGTAATCGGTGAACATACATAAAAAACAAAAAAAAGATCCCGACGAATTGAGAACCTCCTCCTTTTTTTTAAGTCGGTTAAAAACTGGCGCGTAAACTTTTGTTTAAACAATAACTAAAATTATTTCTATCATAATATTTTAAAAGTCTGCCTCCCAGTTCTTGTATATCTCCTGATTCCTTAACAAAACTAGCTCCCCAATCAGAACTCGTTTTAAATCAAATTTATTTAGTTCAGTATGGGAGCATGATCTTTAATAAAAAAATGTAGGAACAATCTGGCTTCATGGAGTTTTTTATGCCATATAGGCCGGCAACGCAATGGCTTTATGCCAGGACTCCAGTTTTGCTATTACTGTCTCGTCAAAATCACCGGACGCTATCGTCTCAATTGTAGTTTTGCCTGATTTCGGTATTCTGTTAATTCCAATGGCGTGCCAGTGGCACGATACTTCAATCTTTATGTATATTTATAAACGAAAACTGGCAACATAGATATTTAAAAATTTGGTAGCTATTCAATATTCATTTCTGTTAACACCATTTCTGATATTTGTAATAAAAAAAAATTCTACTATTAGTCTGCCGCCGCGATATCGAGAAGACATTGTGGATATAGCAGAAAAATGGAACCAATTCTTGGGAAGTGAATAAAAATTCTATGTAATTCACAGTTATTACAAGTACAATCCAATACAACAAGTCCAAATCATAGAGCAAAACATTGTGATCACATAAATCGTGCAAAGTCCGTGGTTATGAGATACTCACTTAGGCAAGCTCTAGATAGCAGTTGAAACACAACTGACTCAGTCCCCACCTGGCCGACCATATATATTTGTAAAATAGCTTAGCAACATGTTTACTAGTCCTTGGAATGCTTAACTTCTCAGCTTATGGCTTAGAAGCCATAAGCTAAAAAGTTAATTTCATGCAAATAACTTAGAAGTTATTTGCGTGAAATACAAATAATAGAAAGAAGAATTGATGTGTTTTACTTCGGCACAATACAAAGGGATTAGCGCGGACAATAGATCACGAATGGGTAATAAAACATCTACAAAGAACCGGCACGCAAAAACGAATTTTTAATACTATTGCGATGGAACCGTACTTTGAATATCTTTGCAACGCCAAGATATTCAAATAGCAGAATTAGGCCCCTGGTGATGTAAACTTCTATAAGCAACAGCAACCACTTCCCATTAGCCCATCTGCCCTATAAAAATAGGCAAAAAGATGTACAGATAATAAATATCACGATTTTGTAAGGATTTAGCGTTTACTACAATTACTTCAGCACTCTCAAAAAGATGTTATACTTACTCTTCCGATACAACGGATTCCCCTTAGATTTCCGCCTCAGTACAACGTTGCCCTGTTTATGCAGTTGACTCCTGTGCGTCAAGTTATCTTTGTCGTCTTCCAGATCCTTCTCATTGTCATAGCTCTGTTTGGCTTCGTCACACGAATCTATCTGTTCGCGGTCCTCGTTCGTTTCGCAATACTGCCGTTCTTCGCTATCGCTGCAAATGTCTTTTTCTTCGTGTCTTCTGGAAGATTCTTTAGCGCTCGTCGTTTCACAAGCGTCTGATAAGGAACTTTCTGAACCTGATTTGACTAGATTCCCTGTGAAATTAATAAATTATTTGGACTTCCTTTCTTAACATGGCTGTGCACGATTGTATCTCTAGCCAGAGTCAAGTATGAAGAAATATTAAACTTTACAATATTCTTTAAGTAATATTTTCAGTTAAGTTGTAGATTTTTGACTGATACCACACAAGGCAGTTCTTAAGGCAACTCGAAAAAGTGTATTTTACCTAACAACTGCTATTTTCTGAACCTATTCGAGACAAACTTTAATACATCAATCTGTTTGAAATTTGTCTTGAATAAGCTCAGGAAGAACATTACATACCATAATTAGATACATGTAATTTTACCCCACAAAATGTAGTTTAAAAATGTGTTTTTCGTCACATAATTGTAAAAATAAAGTGGAAATAGTAGTAGTAAGTATTTCTCGATAACGAATTATTAATGGATTATGATATATACTTCATTGTTATAAATACTTCTTTAAATGTGTCTATACACCTCATCATCATAGTTTATATTGCACTAGCTGTGCCCGCGACGTCGTCGGCGTGGATTTTGTTTTCAAACCCCTCGAATTTGAAACATTTTTCATTGGTGCTCCGCTCCTATTGGTCTTAGCGCGATGGTGCATAATCTTCTTTGATAAATGGGTTATCTAACACTGAAATAATTGTTTAAATCAGACCAGTAGTTCCTGACATTAGTGCGTTCAATCAAACAAACAAACTCTTGAAATCTATATGTTAGTATAAGATTAGTGTACAACAAGGAGTGATCTTTTTTCTCACCTTCATTCTCCTGCGAAAGGCTCATTTGCTTGACTAGTGCTTCAACTCTCTTAATAGCTACCTCTGTTTCACTCTGACCAGTGTCTTTTGTCTCACTCAGTTCTTTGGCTTGAGCTTCTGGTATTTCTTCGTTCCCTTGTATCGATACTTTTATAGCGTCGTCTTCTTTTTCAATGTCAACACTTGAAACTGGGTCTACACTTCCCGTTTCTATACTATCTAATTGGTCTTCAGCTGTATCTGCAACGTAACCAATTGACCACATCTGGAAAATAATAGATGAATGAATGTGTTTTGCAATTAAAAGAAACAAAAAAATACAGACTTCAGACATCCTTTGGATGGGCAACAAATTTTATAAGAACAGTGGCATGTTGTATTATTCTCACTTATTAATACTCAATTTCATATTTTATAAGCAAATTAATCGAAATGTGTACTTCTTATTGATGTTGAGGAAACTAGCATTTTCGGCACAAGTGATGGGCAGGCACCCTGTCAATTTATTCAAGGTACTAGAGTTTACTCCTCGGCTGCCCCGCGGGTTAACCTCTAGTGCGTGTCTCTTGTTTAAAGAGCAAGTGCTACAGGTTATATTATATTACATTTTTATGTATTTGCCCACGGAAGATTCTCTTCATTTTATATCGCTAATTATATATACTATCCCCCGTCTATCTGTCAACAAAATAAATTACAAAACTTGACCAAAAAGGCCAAAATGGTCTAAATGACCAAAAGACCACAGTGACCGACATGGCTAAAATGACGGAATAGGCAAAAACGACCAAAAAGGCCAAAATAGTCAAAATGGTCAAAATGACCAAAGAGGCTAAAATGACCAAAAAGGCCAAAATGACCAAAAAGGCCAAAATGACCAAATAGGCCAAAATGACCAAAAAGGAAAAATTACCAAATAGGCCAAAATGACCAAAAAGGCCAAAATGACCAAAAAGGCCAAAATTACCAAATAGGCCAAAATTACCAAAAAGGCCATAATGAAAATTATCCCTTGTCCATCCTCAGTATTTAATTTACATACGTGCCAAATTTCAGCCAAATCGGTCCAGTAGTTTTTCCGTAAAAGCATAACAAACAAACAGACAAATATCATTTTATCCCGGAAACTATCCCATTTTTCGGGATAAAAAGTATCCTATGTTCATCCTCGGTATCGCAAATATATATATACTGAGTTTCAGCCAAATCGGTCCAGTAGTTTTTACGTGAAAACGGAACAGACAGACAGACAGAGTTACTTTCGCATTTATAATATTAATAATAGGGATTAAGAAGAAATGTTAATATTTTTTATCTTTATAGTCATACAATAGTATTATTATTATCATTATACAGGGTTACAGGGATCAAAACTCAGAGGTGTATGGTCGGGTTAAAAGAGTATTAATTTATATTGGAAGAACATTGATGGTTAGCAAGCATTCATAACTGCACAAGCTAGCAATTAATATTCGGATTACAATTGATTGGGACTTGGTTTTTGTTTTTGCTAGGTAGTAACGCATTTGCCCATCTCGATTGCTGACACCGCTGATCTAGAATAAGAATCTTTGAGTCTTGAGTGTTCCAGCATCTATGGCCAGGTTCCAGTCGCCGTATCGAGGTCGAAAGCACACTGGTAGCATACTTTGGTGTAGCAAATGCCCATAGGCCATAAATAGAAAGACGTATAATACGGCCGATGAGTCGTGGCCCGTCTGAAGTTAGCGCCAAGTGGTTGCACAGAACAAACTTTACGAACCAAATTGTCTTAGCTAAAGATGTTCCTAACTAAAGCTTATTCGATTAAATTTTGTAATCGATTATTTTAAATAAAATTAATTAAATTAAATGTAAGTATAAAGACTATTAACGAAATAAATTGATAATAATTATAATGAAAACAAATTAAACATTTTTTGTTCTTCATTGATTTTTTATCCGTATTTAAAATATGACACATAAACGATTACTTTTTAGCCTAAAAAACAAAACTCATATTAATATTAATACTCAATTTAGTTAGAGAAAATTCAGACTTTGTTAGAACATAGAAAATAAATGTATAAGTAATAATCGATAAACAACGCGACATTGCACATCCTTTTCTGTTGCTTCATGCTTATTCGGCAATACTCGGAACGAACTACGAGGTAATCTGTCTTAGTCACACATAATAATTTTTTTAAATAATTTATTCATGAATAGATATAGAATCAAAGTCTTTCAGTTGGAAACATGTTAATTAATAGGTCTTCGTATAGTAGCGCAGTTGTATTGCAGGCTACAACCGACGCCATTCAATGGAGTTCTTGTGAAAACTCGAAAGATCACATCTAACTATACAGTCCACATTTCTCACAAAAACACATAATTTCTACTCAAAAACTATCAATATCCTGCAACTATTGTTCATTTTAGAGTAATTATACACATTTTTAGAAAATAAAACTGCACAGCACAACGTCTCCTTTCAGTTCCCGCCAAAAACTCCAGTCACACATCAGCATTGGTCGTGTTGCTATCACTCTCTCGAGTACAATCACGAGTGTGCATGCGCCAAACTTCGCAAAGCCTATGTTCAGATGGGTCTCGGACTCGGTGGTGCTATTCTGCTGTGATAAAGAGGTGAGAGCACTGACCCTGACGACGCCGTCCGAGGAGCCGGTGATGAGCACGTTGAGCGGGTCCCACTCGCGCGTCTGGCTGAATGCCACGCAGAGCACCTGCTGCGTGCGCTCGCGGCCGCCACCCGTGTCCGCCGCGGCCAGCAGCTCGCCGTTCACCGACCACGCGTACAACCAGCTGCCGCTGCATGTCGCTATGTCGCCCTGTGTGTTCATGTAAGGGGAGGCACACTTTTATTGTGTCTCTGTTTTATGGTATGCTAGCTGTCCCGGCAGACGTCGGCCTGCCCGGAAAAGCTTCAATCGATATGCCGACAGCAGTGCCATCTACCGGGTCCAATTGTGAACCAACTCAGAATCCTTCTTTGGCTCAAGCACAACAACTTTGCTAAACTTCATCACATGATCAAATTATGTTATAGTTCACGATTCTATAAAGGACATACAGACAAACATTCATTTTTATATATATAAGAAGTAGATGAACTGTTTGCTACAACTTCATTAATTCTTCAAAAGTCATTCTGTGACATACTTCTGCATAAAACTTACAAAAAAAAAAAAGAACTTGAGATATAAATAGAATAAGAGAAATATAAAGAAAAACAATTTTTAGCTAGACGTGTTCTTGGGGAGTTCCGCTTCTCCTCCTTAATAGCAATAACACGTTGCGAAGCAGTGTACATAGACTAGGAAGTAAAATTAAATTTTAACCTATATGTATGACCTTCAAAAAGTGTTCTCCATTGGAACTTATTTTCACTTGAAGCTTTTGTTATTTGAAGTTACAGATTCATAATTCTTCATACTACAATAATATTCCGTAGTATTTAAAATTATCAAAGTGTACGCACTAGTTGAACTTATTTAATTCTAAAACATATCAGAATGCGCTAACTTACCGTAAGATCGTCAATGGCGAGCGCGGAAACCGGCGGCATGGAGGCGGCCGGGGAGGCGTGCGGCGGCAGCAGCTGCCTGACGAAGGCGCCCCGTTCCGCGTCCCAGAGTATGGCCATGCCGTCGCGGCTGCCGCTCACCACGAGGTTGTAGGCGGGACTGGCGGCCAGGCAGGTCACTGCCTCCTCGTGGCCGTACAGGCACACCTTCACCGCTAAGCGACGCCGACGCGCCCAGTATTGCCATACCGTCACCACCTGTTAGTTTCAATACAATGGATGAACGAACCTCTTGCCGAGTTATTTGAGAAATTCCACTCAAGTAATGTCAATGTTCTATATCTTAATAATATACACCTAAAAAATAAAACAGTTTTATAATATGTAATTATTATGGTTAGTAGTTTATCTAAAATTTATTTTGCTATTGCACTATAGTGGCCAGTTTACAACCATATAATATATTATTGATGCAACTAATTTTTTTTTTTTATGGGGATTGTTCACAAAAAAATACCCTCTGATTTTATATTTTTATTACGTAAAATAGGGTATTTTAAGTTACTAATTTGAATATTTTTGTTAGTTTTTTTATAATTCGATTTTAAAATTATTTCTCCGATGACGTCATAAGGGATAAGTTTACATGGATTTCTTTGCCTAGAAAACAAAAATAATAAAAGTAAGTTTTATCTCTATATAATCATAGTAATCTGTGCTACTATTTAAATGACACTGTCATTAGTCATTACGTATCGTGATATTCGTGATCATTTTAGTGTTTTTTATAGCTAGGCTTATAATTTTTCGTGTTCAACCATTATTATATTCTATAGTTATCGTTAATTTTTTTAAAGTGATCTTTAGGGAAAAATCCATGTTACAGAACTTAAATCAAATAATGTGTACAACTAGTTTTTCTTTTACACCTGAAGCAGGCAACCAGGCGGACGGCCCACCTGATTGGATTTAGTAAGGTCAAATGCATTTCTTACAAAATGCAAGAAGATCGCACGTTTTTTAGAATTTTAACTAGACAGAAATGATTAGGGACATTATTCCTCGAAATGGTTTTTCAAATAGCTAGATTGAAAAAAAGTGAACAATCCCAATTATATGAACATGAAAGAGATGTGTTTATACACCACGAATTATTTTTATGACCGATTACTATATCCTCTTCACTGGTCTTATTATTGTTATTGAATTTGACATAAGCTCAATACATATATATCAAAATAAATGGTAAGCCAAATGAATGAATAGTGAGATATAGGAACCGGCAAATAGTAACTGTATTCAAGAAACCAAACCAGATAACTACTTGAACTTCCTAGGGTATTTGTTATATTAACATTCGAATTAAAATATTACACAAACAATTATCAAAATACACCAGATATGGAATATGGGAAAGTAACAATGAACTCACCGTACTCGTCCCAGCAGTGACAATCGTCTTCGCCGATGGACAGACGCAGGCGACTATTTCCCCACAAGCCTGCGCCACAGACTCGCAAACAAACAGCGCCTTGTCATTGTCATAGTTACCAATCCTCAGGGAGTGATCGGCGAAGCCCCAAGCCACATACTTGTTGTACGTCGGTGGCATTAATACTTTGTTTTGTTCTACAGCTAGTATAGCTTTATCTGTGTACAATATTTGCCCCACTGGACCTTTCACTTCTGAAAAGACGAAGAAAAGTTACAATTTGTCAATTATCGTAGGATGAAGGACTATGTTTCAAGAAACATTTTGCGAGAAACTTAAGAGGTGTGCATTTTAATTTCTTATTTAAAGAAATAAAAGACTTGTTTTCTAAAAAGCTTACTAAATACAAGTTTTTGAGATCCTGGATATCATGTAGCAGCACAGTGCTAGCGAAGACAAATAAAACGAGTCGAAACACGACGGGTATATCTTGTTTAGTACAGGAGTTTCTATGGCCACCTTGCGACTCCATCATCAGATCAGCTCCATGGTACCATATTATTGCATTGTTGCGCGATATACGTTAATCCGGCTCGAAGGACCATGTAAATGTACTGATATGATGAAGTCTCGTTGTTAATATAATTGTCTGAATGTATAGGCTTTTTGATTACTAGAATAATTTTATTTTATGTAACAGAAATAAGACAAGCCAGTTTTTTTTACAACAATATAATGAATGAATGACAGCTCATTTAAAAAAAAAATCTGTCGTCGATCGAGGGTTGCTATTCTCGCTGAACAATATGCGTGCAAAATTTCAGCTCAATCGGAAAGCGGGAAGTTGGTCAAATTGAACTTGCAAGATTCCACCCGAACTTATATACATACATACATAGGTACATCCATTGCAAGTTAAATAAAGAGTTGTAATAAAGGGCCTGTTTTTAATTAAATTCTATACATATTCTTCTTTTTTTATAATATGGTACAACATAGTTTATCGATCAATATGTTTTTTAGGTCATTTGAAATTGTTGAACAAAACTGGTTTGATTAAAGGATTTAAAACCACTTTGTACATGTGCCTACTTCATTGTTGTTTTTAATTCGTTTTAAATTGAAAATGACAGTGCCTTTCAAATAAATTGAGAAAACTTTTGATGTGCTAAAACAAAAAATATTCTCGTAAATAAATGAAAAATTAAAAAGAGAGGTAAGCTTGCATGATGTCACCTGAACCAACAAACAAACATTGCAAGTTTAAAAAATCTTATAAAAATAGTGAACAACTCACCCTTGACCGGTTGTAAGGAAGGCCTTAAATTCTCCAAATTGTGAAAAAATAATTTCTCCGGTGGCGTGATGCCTTGCGACGGAATTATATTGTTGGGGTCCAAAATAGTTGAGCTTCGCTGCGACATCTTCTTACTCGGGTGAGCCTTTTTGAACAACTGTTTCGGTATTTGCCCAAAGTTGTTTATGAATCCGATTGTTGCGTTTTTCTTCAAAGGATCATCGATGCTATGGAAGTAGCAAAATGGATATATTTTTATCTAACTATATATTTTTCATCTAGCCTGTGTCAAAAATTTACGATTAATTATTTACTCTCATACATCATCGCCTGATTCTTACTTATGTTTATAAACTAGGCGAAACCCAAAACGGTGTAATAGAAGCCGGGGAGAATTGTTGGTCTACGATGGATACTTGGAAGGAGTTTCTCGTGGGAACTTCGTAAAAACACAGTTTACTGAACAGTTAAGTATTTCACTCAAACAATAATTCTTGTTTCAAAAACTAATATTTTACAATTGATGTTCATTTTAACCACCTTTTTTTAATAAGACACTACTTCGAGTTTCTGTTAAAAACGCACACATACTTATTACTGAGAAACATATTTTTACGAATAACATTGGCTGGTTTGATGCCAGAAAGGATATTAAGGACCTAATGATCTATACCAAGGTTTCTCAAACATATAACTCTATGTATTCCTATTAGATTTTCCACGCAATACCAAAACCTCCAACCACAACACAAATGAACACACACAACATACAAACCTCTTAATAAATAGCTATAAATATAATAGATTTTTTAAAATCCAGCAATGAAGAGCAATAGATAATTAATGAATAAGTTTGCTTATTTTTTTTAAGAGCATTAGGAAACCTCAGAGTTTATCTGCGATTGTCCTAAGTAGTCGTCATATGAACCCAATCGTCAATGATGAAGCGTAATATTCTTCTTACTCTATAATCTAGCGGACTATCGGTATTTGATTACCCCCCCTCCCTCAAATATCCTTAGCAATATTTTGTTACAGCGTGAACCTGGCCAAAAAGAAAACAGCCCACGTCCATTGCCTATGACGTTTGAAACACCTGAGGCGAATCCAACGTTTTGCTAGCTTTTAGGATAGGATGAGAAAGGAATAGTAAGATAGGAGGAAAGGGATAGAAGATGAGATAGTAAATGTGTGATAGTAACACTTTTTATGTTTATAGCAATTCTATGTGTTGTATTTAAATATCACCATTATTATATATGTATATATTACTATTATTATTAATACTATTTATTTAAATAAATAACAGTGCGACACCCGCCCATCTTAGGGTGCATTTGAACACCAGCGATAGGTATCCGTTGGCGAGCATTTGCTGAACTGCACCTATTTAGTACCATCGCGAGACATATTGTTTTGATATATCAATATATTAATACGTGAAGCAAAAACTTAGTATTGCTTTTTACGAAAATTGCGCAGACGGAGGAGTATGAAATTTCGCAAACATATAGTTTATGTAGAGAAGGAGTTTTAAACGGTATATTTTCAAAAAATTATGCTTAAAAATACCTTAAATCAATTAAAAAAACCATTACACACACTACCGTGTATTTGACACACACGCAGATACACTCTTTTTAAAGTCAAATTAACAGTGTACTCTTGCCGAAGTCTCTGATTACAGAAGTATATATATTCTTTGACAACAGCACCTGACTAATGTTCAAACTTATAATTTAAATTAATTATGGTCGAATTTCGACCACTAGGCGGCCACTAGTACATAGTACATAATGCGTCTGTTTTCGTTGTAACAATATGAAAGACGATGAACGCATACTTGTAAATATCGACGTTCCCCTCGTAGAAGAGATGATGGAACACGTTGGAGGCGTCGATGGCCGGCTGCCCCTGCTGCTTGTGCCCGAAGACGAGGTCGATCCAGTGGTGCAGCCGGTGCGAGACGAAGTCGGACTCGAGCGCCGCGCGGTGCAGCCGGATGAACTCGCGCGGGTCGCCCCTCGACCACGGCGGCAGCACCACGTCGCCGAGCGCCACGCCCGACTGCTTCGAGCCTGACCGACGACACGATTCAAATTCGTTTTCCGTTTTATCTTTATTATTGGACTAAGGCTTACCGCCCCACCTGATGGAAAGTAGTTACCATAGTTTATAGGTACTTGCAACACCGAAAGAAGCTGTCAGTGTGCTGCCAGCGTCGAAGGTGGGACTGAAACCTTGGACCCAACTCTGCTATTACTATTACGTCATCGCCGGACATTATCGTCTCAATCGTAGGTTTGCCTGATTTCGGTTTCCTGTTAATTCCAATCCAATCTATCTATATAATATTTATAAGCGAAAACTTATACATATAGGCACTAGCTGTCCCGGCAGACGTCGTCCTGCCCGGAAAAGCTTCAATCGATATGCCGACATCGATATGCATTAAAGCTTATAAATAAACAAACAAAAAATAGGGGTTGATCGTAGAGGGTTTAAAATTTAGGGTTGTATGTATTTTGTAATGCTGTATAGTAAAAAAATAAAATTTATCTAAAAATTAAAAAAAGGAATAGGCGTGGACTACCCTTTGGGGGTGAAAAATAGATGTTGTCCGATTCTCAGACTTACCCATATGCACACAAAATTTCATAAGAATCTGTCAAACCGTTTCAGAGGAGTATGGTAACTAACACTGTGACACGAGAATTTTATATATAAGATTAGGTAGGTAGGTATAAATCTCAAGCTATTTATTTTCTTACTTACCTAAATCAAAATTATTTGAGTTGACAAGAAATTCCGGTAAATAAAAGAATTCCGGTATTAGCTCCTTCACATCAGCCATGTTGTGTCGTGACGCTGAGTTCCAAGCCTCTTTAATTGAATGGAACATTCTAGAAACATACATTATTTGAAATAAGTAACAATGACATTCAATGGAGTATCCGAGGGTTTCTTTTTCAAGTTATTCATTCTATTGTCAGATTTTTTGATATAAGTGACGTTGAAAGTGAATCTAATATAACAGTAACAAATTTTTTTTTTTAATTTGTATGAAAATGACAAACAAAGCAATAAGCAATGAATTTGTTACTCAACAAGATATTCTATATACATTTCCAGTACATTATAAAAAAAAAATATCATGGTAATGGTTTTTATCAAAACCGTGAAGTAGAAACAATCAGACATAACAAACAAACGACGTCACTATTATAAAACAATTAGGCATTTTTTCACAACATATACGAGTATATAAATTTTAATGCGAGTGCGAGCAAGTACTGGTATACTGGTAAGCAAGTAATGGCATGTCGACCTTTCTTGCTTGTGTGTGAACGCGAACTTTCAGAACCGTCGAAGAACCTAGAGCCCATAATTAAGCATCCTTATTCGCAATGTCCATCACCAGCTCAACAGATTGCTGAACAATAGAAACTTTAACAGCAGACGGCCCACCTGTTGGAAAGCGGTTACCACCGCTTATGAACGTTTTTAACACCAAAGGTGCTATGTGCTGTCGCTCTCTAAAGGGCGACTGAAACCTGGCTATTAATGCCGGAACACAATTCAAGGGTTACATTGCATTAGACACTCACAACGACCACGTTCACGACCGCGATTTTTCACGTTCCACTTGCTTGTCGGCGTTACAATCGTAAACCCAAGTGGAACGGCTATTCGACACACCTCTTGACACGGTCGTTGTGAGCGTTGGTTGGGTGATCGAAAATGATGACGTCATTAGTGACGATTTCGCCACGACGACGAAAGACCGCGGTCGCCTGGTGGAACGCCTGACGGAACATTTTGAGCGTTGTGAGCTACTCATCGAACGCCCTGTTAGTGTCATACTCTAGACCAGGGGTCGAAGCCGTCCAGACGGGCAAATACACTATTGTCTAGCTGTGGATTGTTTCGTTCCTACACGGCGGTGTATAAATTCTTCTGCGGATAAATTTGAAAACCATAAAGTATGGCGTGGTCTATGGTCTCACTTACCTGTCCGCCAGATCGAAATGACCCCCCTGCAGCCTGAGAAAGTGCTGAGTGAAGGGCTCCATCCGAACCAGGTAGGAGCAGACGATCATAGCCGACGAGTAATGGGTGCCATAGTGGTAAGGTGGTGTTTCACCGTGCGGGTCGTCCCATTCCTATAATATTTTACAATCTTGGAGAGAAATTTAACCATTCATTATAGAATGGAAGAATAATACTGGATACAGATGTCCTTTAAAAAATCCGGGTTAGCAAAGTAAACATTGCTTTGAAAATATAAAAATGAATTAGATAATCCACTCTTTCCCTTAGTTTGCCAATCCTTCACAAAAATCCCAACAAACTACACAATGACTTGGTATAATAATACACTATGTTTTTTTGTCAAAATCAGCCAATTTCATTCCTGACTTACTCCTAAATTATGAAGGTTGTATTTTTGTACAAACACATATTTATAGTTCTAGTACAATTAGATATGATAGTATAAAATTGTTTTAAAAGACAGCATTTAAAATTTAACATTTAAGAACCTAATAAGACTTAATAATTAATCAGATATCTGTCATATAACTAACCTTATATCTCTTTCTAAATTGCTCCAACCTATCGGAACTCTGTGCCCCCATTGGCTTCGTAAGGTCCCTGAAGGTGGCTGGGTCGTTGAGGTCTAGCTCCATCGAGTCATAGTCGGCCAATATCCAAGGGAAGACAGGGTACTGCATTAGGTCATTGTAAGAACGACCGGCCAATGTGTTCAAATGCATCAGGTATTGAAAGTTCGATATTTCACCTCTCTGAAACAACAATCATTTTATCATTTTTGAGACATATGGGACGCGTTCCGTTAGCAGCTCATAACGACCAAAACTACGTCAGCCGTTCCACATGGCAACCATCGTCGTTATGTTCGTGGCGAAAATCTCACTAATGATTTCATCATTCTCGATTTCACAACGACCCATGTAAAGTGGTAGGTCGAAGCGGGCGTTGACCACAGAGCATTAATTCTCTCTAGCGATTGACTTTGAAAAAGGCGCGAATTTCAATTCAAACAATGACATTTATGTGTTTCGTCGTTTATGACATCAATACTCCATAGTCCGTTCCACTAGAATTTATGAATGTAACGTCCGCATGCAAGTGGAATGGGAAAACCGTGGTCTTTCTGAGGCTCTTCTGGAACGTAACCAAGACAAACTATGTATGAATTATGAATAGGAAAATGTCCACAATAAGAACAGCAATATTTGTAATTAAATTTATATTTGGTTTTCGAAAAGATATTAAGAAAAATATTTTAAAGCGTTTTCGGAAACATCATGTCAGGAGGGAGTGGTGAGGAGGGGGAAGGGCGGTAAATGGAAGTTAAGAAGGTGGTTAAACTCATGAGGTGTATTTAACATGTATACTACAGCCTCTATGGTTGTGTGGGCTAAGATCCCTTTACATCCTTTACATTTCTGACATTAGAGTCCTTTCCATTGGTTTGACATTCCTTTACATAAATTTATCTTTACAAGCTAAATTAGGGACTGGTGTCATAATACAGTAGCTATGTATTTTACAAATTCAGTAAATTCGATTCCCGACTAGGTCAAAAGACTAATGATAGCGCACTTTAGTTTTCATTAAAATCAGCCCCGAGTGCCCCCCTTTGAGTGTTTTACAATATTTCGTATTATTCAGGATCTGGACTTGAAAAATGTACACTTTATATTACACCCATAACTCAAGCGTGTTTGACTGTCGATTATTATATTGTTCCGTATTAAGTGTAAAAGAACAGAGGGACTGACCAGCCATCTCTGCGTGACCGAGGTGTCCCCGATGAGCGAGGCGAGGAGGCCGGCGGGCTGCTCGACGGCGACGCCGCGCCGCTGCCCCGCCACCGAGCCCGCCGCGCTGTCCGCCATGCCGGTCGCGAGCGCCGTGAAACGACTGTACACCTGACAGTGGAACACAGCCTTTTTTATTGCACGAGTTCAGCAGACAGGCAGACGTCCCACCCGATGGAAAGCGGTTACCACCGTCTGTGACATTTGCAACACCAAAGGTGCTACAAATGCGCTGTCAGCCTCTTAAGGGAGACTGGAATCTGGCCACTAATGCCGGAACACAATTCAAGGTTGTTATGGTGGCATACTGTAGACCAGATGTGGTAGGGTATTTTGCTGAACGGTTAGAGTACGCCACCGTAACCACTTTGAGCTGAGTTCCGGCTTAACAACTTATTATTAATATTATATTATTAGCAAATATTCCAAAACGTCTTTTCATACTATAATAACTTAAAGGGAGGTTCGCATAAAGGATTTTTTGTAGGCGTTATAGAATGAGATTTAAGGCAGTCTTTTGCAACGCTACTGGACCTTCAAACGTTTATAAGTCACGGTAAACAGTATCGCGGCAGTTTGTCTGTAAGCTAGATTTAAACAGTAGAAACACGCTATTTCTTAGACAGTTTGGGGCATCATAAAATCATACGTTTAATACAATTACCAGAAACACCTCCAGACCAAGTAAAATTAAACAATAGTGAAAGTAAAAGGTCTCGCATTGTATACAATACAGTTTTTGACTCAGTATCAATTACTTCAAAACATAAATACCAAATATTGCATTACCTTATTTCTCACTTTTCTAGGGAAAGCCAACAAGTAATTTCTGCCGTCACTAGAAAACACTTCTAAGGCAATCGGTTGAAGTAAATATCTTCTTTTGTGGACTTCCCTGTTAAAAATGTAATAATATTAACTACAATGACTATAATAATGTGTGTGTTTGTCTACAAAGAATAAGATAATAATACTAACCTAATATCTTCATATAAAAACTTTGAGCATTGTCGCTGGTTACTTCTCTGGATTCCTTGACTGGGCAAAATGGGTTCGTAATCATCGGGACAACTGTCCAAATCGCGGATTTCTCTATTTTTCAATAGCGTAAATCCGTCGATAACATAACAGTGTTCCCTACCGAAGAGTAAAAGTCCTTCTGTAGTGTCCAGGCCTTGTATTCTTGCACACCGGAACATGTGCGTAATCTGAAAAGGATATAATTGCTGTATAAAGACAAATTTCACTAAACATGATACATTGGGACTTTTTGAGTTTCCACAAGATGTTTGTAGTCAGCCGGAAGGTTACAATTTCGCTCAGACTGGAATGATAAAAAATATCTTAAATCAAATTTAATACCATTGCTAATAAAACCTTGCCATCTGACACATCACCTAGCGATATTGCTAACTAAAAGGTTATGTACGGTTTGTGTACTTCCAAAGATGCTGGGCTTAATCGTCGTTAACGACAGATCCCGTATGAAGAGTATTTGCAAGCCAAACCACGTTGAGTTGTTGTATGTTGTTTATTAAGGTTGTTTGATGACCTGAGACGCACAACTTGCAGTGCACAAGTGCCGCACGTGATGGTGATGTTAATACGTCTGTTTTAGTATATTATTTTTTGCGTATTTATATGTAAAATTCGCTACTACATGCATCTTTTGGTTTATATCATAGTTTTGATACTACATTTTTGTACAGATGACTTGTACATGTGTACCATGCAATATCTGAGATAGCTGTTATGCCACCAAAATTGATGTATTTATTTCAAAATGGAATTATACAGATTACTTATTGAAAGTCATGAGTCTTCAACCGCTTCCAAAGCAATTTTAGTAACTGATTTTCTTTATTATTATTTTTGGTTTCTCCACACGTATACGTCAACCCCATAATTTTATCAACTTTTAAAGAAGAAAAGACACATCATATCATATCTTTATATCTATTCCCCATCATCATATCTTTACTTCATAATTTTTATGATTAGTCTTTTAAATGTTGTTTATCCGAGGTTGAATAAAGTAATTTATATGAACGATTACTGAACGCGCTTGGTGGCGATCGCATTCGGTGCTGTTGTCAAAAAAAAATCGATGGTCTTATAATAAGCCTCCTCACACAAACATTCCTTTACAACAATAAAAATATTTTTTGTTGTAAAGGAAACTGTTGTAACTTTTATGAAGCCTACATTTGGGACAACAAATGACGTATGAGTGAGTCCATGGGTTCTTTTTTACTTTTATGTATCAGAATCCTTAGAGATAAAAAAGTATATCATACCTTTTCATGGTGTTCAAGTAATCTTAGCAGAGTTTGATTGTCGGGCGGAGGAGTCGGCTGTTCGTCTTCATCTTCATTATCAGGCCCATCTTCGTTTGCTAAAAAAAATAGGGATTCAATTTTTAGTTCTGTAGTTATTCCTAATGGATATAATTTAGAACTTTGGTATGCGTAATATTCAGTTTGCGTCTGAGGGTTAAGTCCAGCATCAAAACGTTTAACAACCAATAGTGACTTTAAACCTACCTTCAGCAGACAGTTGTTGCGTGCCCCGGCTTACGACTCCACTGCTAACTAGATCCGAAGGAGAACCTTCTTCATTTGTCACTTCCAACGAAGCATCTCTGTTGCTAACAAACATATTCAATTATGACAGATGACAAAAACCAATGACATTACAGACTAAACACTACAATACAGAAAAGTAAAATTAATAAAACAATAGGAAATTTAAAAAATGTTTGTCTCCTGTTTTCGTCAAAAAAACAATCCTTTTTATCTAAAATAGCCTGTCTTTAAGGTATCAATATGGGTACAGGTGCCGACAAAGGAAAATTCATACCTGCGTCTGTAGAAACACATTTTATTACCTTTTTATTAGCATTTGGACTTCTTTTGTTTGGTTTGTGTTTAATATTTGTAATTAGAAAAATAGGTAATTGTGTATTGTATCTTTTATGGTAGTTATTAGCCAGGTTCTTAGAAATTCAGTCCACGCGGCCTGTGCCGCCACGCCACTGTATTTGTGCAGTATAAAGCAATGGCACAATAGAGAGATCGGCAGTCGAGCGAGAAGCACAAGCGTAGCAAGACGTGTGTACTAGATTCGGTAATCTATTTAGTGATGGACTTTGCGTGTTATTATACGTGTATTTCCTGTGTTATACGTGTTTGTATAGTTCTCATAAATTCTATAGTAATTCTAACGGCATTTTAATTCGAGTCCTGAAACTCGTAACAGTATAGTTTTAAAGGGCTTATTTAAGTTTCGGCTACTCACGTAGGGACTTGTTCTTCGAAACTCTGTACGTCGGTGGATTCGACGCCTTCTGTTTCGCCCAAAGTTCCAGGAGTTCGCCATTGCTGATACACGCGGTAATATTCTTTACTGTCCAGGCTTTGAGCAACTTTGTACTTCAATTGTTTCTGTATTAAAACAAATTTTACAATTTCACTGACGTATACTCGATTGTTTTATGAATGTCACACCCCAGCCCATTTTCATCTTTCTATAATATTACTAGCTGTCCCGGCAGAAGTCGTCCTGCCCGGTAAAAAATAGGGGTTATTCGTAGAAGGGTGAAAATTGAGGATGTATGTATTTTTGTATGTTGTATCATAAAAATATAGAAATTAAAAATTTTGTCTAAAAAATAAATAAAAAAATTTAGGGGTGGACTACCCCTAACATTTAGGGGGATGAAAAATACATGTTGGCCGATTCTCATAGATACCGGATAAGCACAAAAAATTTCATCAAAATCGGTCAAGCCGTTTCGGAGGAGTATGGCAACGAAAACTGTGACACGAGAATTTTATATATAAGATAAAATTCTAAACATGCCTTATCTATCCATTGAAGCTATTTAAAAAACAACAACTGGAACTGACTATATAAAAAATGGAGAACACGAAGCATTTTTTTAAAATTCTTTTTGTGACTAACGTAAAAACTACTGGGCCGATTTTGATGCGGTTTTAGCTGATCGATAGCAAATTGTTCGACTTAAAATCTTCGCTACTTTTTATCCTGGTTGTGAGGCGGGAAATTTTCTTAGAATTATTTCAAATAGCCAGATAAAAAAAAACCAAAGCGATTTTTTAGTGATCGATAGCAAATTTTGTGTAATAAAATATGTCATTTTTTTATCCCGGTAACCGGTGACTGTCATTGTCAACAATGCAATATTCTTTTTCCACATATCTATATTTTATAAATGTAACATTTATTAACATTTTGGCAGTACTGATTATTGTACTCGTGCAAGCAAAAGCAGACTTTAAGGTGACGAACCTTCTCATAACGCGGCTGTACATCAATAGTTCAATATTAAGAAAAAAAACATGTGTTACAAACAGAATAACAATACGTGTGAACATGTTTCAACTTACATTATCCGGATTTTGCAGATCAGGCCTATATGGATAATGCTGGTAGAAGCGATAGTTGCGTCGGAGCATTTTCCGCATGCGACAGGGCCCTTCGGTGCTGTCAAGGGCCCATTTATCGAGCTGGGACCCTCTGGGAGGTCCCCAGAGTGCCCTCTCGCGTGTCAACTCCCTCCAAGCGCCCTCCCACTCGGCCTGAACGTATCGCGTTGTATGCGCAGTCGTGTTCGCTGCTGACGCTAGTTGTCCCGCCCACGCTTGCCTAAAGCGGTATACTCACTCTATTATTATAAATTAAGCAATTTTGATTACAGTGTTAGCAACGTTGTAATGAGGTTTTCCCACAGTGTTACCATAAGGGCGTTTTTACAAAGATGTCATGAATATTTCTAGTGTTGCAAGTGCTCATAGGCCACTGTAAACAGTTTGTTGTTGGCGTTGCCGTCATTTTTTTTTGCAGGAGTTAAGCAGACAGATAGACGGTCCACTGGATGGAAAGCGGTTACCATCGCCTATGGACATTTGCAACACCAAAGGTGCTACAAATGCGCTGCTGCTCTCTTAAGGGAGACTGGCACCTGGTCACTAATGCCGCAACACAACTCAAGGTTGTTATGGCGACATACTTTAAAACAGGAGTGGTAGCCATATAGTGGGGCAAATGCCCTACCGCCTGGCTGTGGGTTGTTTTGTCGCCTGTTACGACAGGTCGCCCGGCCGCAGGAAATTTTATCCTTTCTCCGTTCCTGCACGGATAGATCGCCAACCTATCAGCTGTACTACAAAAACCAAAAAGCAAAAGGAGGTGCTGAAACTTGCCAAATACATTTTAGAATATGAAAAACTGCCACAATACACAAAAATTCTGTCAAACAATATTTATACCTTTACATTTTTATTATTATTTTATCTATAGACATCATTATTGTTAGTTTTATATTAAGACTAGCTGTGTCCGCGACGTCGTCCGCGTGGAATTTGTTTTCAAAACTCCCCGATTTTGAAACATTCTTCATTGGTGCTCCGCTCCTATTGGTCTTAGCGTGATGATATATAACTTATTGCCTTCCTCGATAATGTACATTTATTAAGGAAGGCAACAATCCAACACTGAAAGAATTTTTCAAATCGGACCAGCGGTTCCTGAGATTAGCGCGTTCAAACAAACAAACAAACTCTTCAGCTTTATAATATTAGTATAGATATAAAAATGTTTATGTTTATGAATTTATTTGACTTAGTTCGTAAAATATGTTCATATAGAAAAATAGTATTAAAATATTTGTATTAAATTACACTTGTACATTTTGAAAATAAAATAAGTTTAAAATTTTAATTAAATAATATTAATACTAGAGCATGTCCCTAATTTGAGTTAGGAGATTAGTTAAAATTTCTGGCTGAAACTAAATTAACTAAACATACCTGACCAGCTGTACGTGATCTTGCATGTAGGCCAACGCGTGGTCGCGTGGCGGATTGATACGCTGTTTGGCCGATTCCTCCTTCTTTACTTTAGTCCTTGAAGCGAGTCGTGTCAATCCACCGGTCACTTTTTGGATTTTCGATTGTATCTGATTATGGAGTTCCCAGGGAACTCTATATACAGCCTACACAGAAAAATATTTAAAGCCTAATTATGACTTTTTAAGAATTTATATGACGACACCTACGTGTTACGACACAGGAGGGAAGATATACAGAAAGCAGTGTTTGTAATTCGTGACATATTTTTGTACATATTCCAATTAATAAATTATTTTCACGAGGGTCTGAGTTTATTCTTTATGATAATAAAATCAATTTTTACAATTATACTTTGCACTATTGCAAGAGACAAAGGTAACACAGACCAAAAGTCAATTTAAAAAAACCTTTTGTATATCTGATAGTGTGTTATATATATATATATATCCTTATGTTATAATAATAAAATTATTTGTTTTTTTTTATTGCAGGAGTTCAGCAGACAGTCAGACGGCCCACTTGATGGAAAGCGGTTACAATCGCCTATGGACATTTGCAACACCAAAGGTGCTACAAATGCGCTGCTGCACTCTTAAGAGAGACTGGAAGCTGGTCACTAATGCCGGAACACAACTAAGGTTGTTATGGCGACATACTTTAGACCAGGGGTGGTAGCCATCCAGTCGGGCAAATGCCCTACCACCTGGCTGTGGGTTGTTTTGTCGCCTCTTACGACAGGCCGCCCGGCCGCAGGAAATTGTATTATTTCATCGTTCCTGCACGGAAAAACCATTAATTGTGAATAATTAATTGACATTTTAGAACAGAAATGAAATATATATTCTTGCACAAATGTAATTGATAGAGATACAGGTATAATGGTTAAAAATATACGAGTATATGTAATCCATTACATTTTCAATGGAAGGCAAGCCATTTTAACAGTTCTAATTTATCTATGTACCTATTATAGTATAAAAGATAATGTATATAATATTTATTATTTATATTTATCAATAAGTATGTAGTATAAAACGTTATCTCATCACGTCATTACTCGTTGGGATTATAAAATTTGAATTTAACTTACTTAAATTAAAGTAACAAATTAACAATTACTGTACATGTATAGCTAAGTTATGAAATTAGGTCAAATTTAATAAGTTTAGAGGATACTAATAAAACATACATGGAATAGTATAAAAAACTAACTTTAATTAATATGTTAGATACCTTTCTTTCGGTATCGATATAATTCATCCACAGCTTGTGCGCGCTCTCGTTCAGCTGCTCCCTTACGGCCGTAAGGTCCGGAGCGCGCGCGTTGCCCAAAGGCTGGACCAGGGTCACTTTAAACACTTCCTCGATGGCGGGCTTTTTGCACGCGTACAACTCCTCCCACACGCGACGAGCCGCGCCGGCCATTAGATTACGACCTACAAAAAATAACAAAATGTATTCCTCTTTTAAGTATCGCTTCACATTAATTGTGTATACATATAGTCTGTGTGAAGTATTGATTAATTTTAACATTTTTAGACTAATCTTCATGCATCATAGGTATCAGGCGAAAGCTGGACCCTTATAAGTATTGTACTCTTTGACCGATGTCAAACAATAAACACTGTTACGGCAAATTAAAATGATATTTTATTTCATTCAATGGTTCCTTAAATGAAAAATTAATTGCAGTGCATTTAAAATACAACAAATAAAATTCACACCTCGAAAGGAGACTTTACATCACTAACAATGGAACGGATCAACTATAACTACTTGCGAAAAATATCTCGGTCCGCATCTTGACAGAAGATTAACTTGGAAAAAAGCATACTCAAGTCAATTTTATATTTGCCTGTGTCTGGCAAATATAGAGGAAACCCCAGTTGTCAATAGAAAATATTCAGAATGATCACTCGTAAACAAGCTATTGGCCTACAAAACCTTCATCAAGTCTATATGGATGAACATAATATAGCCAAGAGGATCAGCTAGCAATTCAAATATCGAAATCCTGCAAAGGTTTCCAAATATTGCTTTGAGATCAACACCAAACTGCCCTTGGTTCATTCCGAATTCTGAATTGGCACGAACATTTGCAATGTGAGATGTTGTCCTGTGAATAAGTAGGACCGTGCTTACGCCATAATGGCTAGATTCATTGTGTCCGCATGAAATGAATAAAATTTTCCTTATAAACTAAAAGTGCTTACTTGCTACATATTCTTAACTACTAATCTACAAGTGACACGACCCCCCTTAATTAATAAAAATAATGATTAACAACAATTTTTTAATCTAACAATTATATCGCTTCTTTGCTTCAATAACCTGGTATCTAAAAACCCAAATTTACAGTACGCCACTTTTAAAGTTTAAAGATTTTACCCAAACATATTATACATTTTTTAGTATTCTTTACAATTAAATTTAGTATCAATTTACTAAGCTTTTTGAAATATATGAGAAAGTTGTGATAATATGATAAATTTAGCAAAATAGTGAGTGAGTGAAATAAGTGAGTATTGGGATATGTCACGTTATTGAAGTAAAGAAGCGATATATCTACACACTACACATTTATGAACATACCTTAGTAGATATATTCATGCGTAGAGTGCATAAGTGTGTAGTGTATATATAGTGTATGTGTATATATTTGATTTATATTGTTTAAAAAAATGTTGTTAATTCAAATTCTAAAGCATTTTACTTATTCTTTTACAGTTAAAAGAATTAGTAAAATACTACAGCAAAACAGATAAACCTCGCTTTAAATATCACAGAAATAGCTTGGCCAAAATATTGCTGGACAGAATAAAATCGCCTAAAGCATATATTAAACTCGGACCAGACCAGACAAAATATTCTTTTAGAATGTTTAAATACTTGATCATATCTGATTATGGTTTTTCATATAAATGCAGATGCATGAAAGACAAATAATTTCGAACGTTCATACCTTGATGTGTAGTAAGTTTATCGTCTCTCGATTCCAAATCCCCGCTGGGATTAACGTGCCAGGTGGTCCGCATGTGCGAGTCTAGTGCGATCTTCATGTTTGCACTTAATTGCAATAAGCAGTACGTTAAACTGCCAATAAACTCAAGTTCGTGATTGCCAGCACCGAATATAAGCAACCTGCAAACGAGTAACGACATCGAATTAGAAATTTGGAATTGATGTTGCCTCTTTGCTTCAATAATGTGTCATCTTGAAAATTGAAACTTTAGAAGTCTTTTTAACCTTCAAAAAAGAATTGTATTGAAACTAAAACTTGGTATTTTTTAAGATACACTAGCTGTTCCGGTAATCGATATGCCGACAGCAGCACCACCTACCGGGTCCAATTGTGAACCAACTCAGAAACCTTCTCTGGCTCATGCACAACAACTTTCCTAAAGATCATCACATGATCAAATGTATAGTTTACGATTCTATAAAGGACATACAGACAAACATCCATTTTAAGAAATAAAATGATTGTAGATTGAAGTTATTCATTTCAATAAGAAAAGTGTTAATGGACACTTTCTTAGTAATAATACTTATTAATATAAAACATAAATAAGGTGTTTCTACTTCTTAAATACATTATTTCCAAAAAAGAGAACAAAAAACAATACAATGACTTTAATTAAGGTAACAAAACTGTTTTCTAAAATTCCATATTTCAAGAAAACACATTATTGAAACAAAAGCACGAAATTATCATATTTTGAAAAAATCATACTTCACTTTCAGAATTCAGAAATTTCAATTACATTGATTTTATGGGCGAGGTAGAGAACATTACATTGTTAATTCACATGGATTTATAAACGTAAGAAACTGTATTTCGGTGATTCTTCATTCCTTCTTCGCGGTGTTAGAAATAAGAAAATAAATCAA
Organism: Dendrolimus punctatus; assembly: GCA_012273795.1. Classification (NCBI taxonomy): domain Eukaryota; kingdom Metazoa; phylum Arthropoda; class Insecta; order Lepidoptera; family Lasiocampidae; genus Dendrolimus; species Dendrolimus punctatus. The sequence goes on along the minus strand of CM022538.1, from coordinate 4,508,590 downwards.
CAATCAAACACTTATCTTGTATATTTCATTACTATGCTGTACAAAAATAACTGAAGTAAGTAGTTAGATTATCTCAACCAGCTAGACACAAAACTTACCGATTTGTAGTAAGCTTGTGCAATGCCTCCAGCACAGACATTTGATCCGCAATAGAGTCAGTCGATCTCGACAAGAGAAACAGAATGGTTCTGTTTAAACAGTGATGTAATCCCTCCAACGATATAACAGATGACTTCTTCTTTGCTTGTGCTACAAGCTTAACTATGAAATCAAAGACCTGTAATATTAATACATGAAAACCTGTATTGTTGCTTAGTTCTTTTGTAGAATTTTATGGCATTTAGCAAAAAGATGTACTCTATATGCCGCGTATAGCAGGTTGTTGTCTTGTTTCGCCTCCTGGTCGTCCTACATTCGGATCCCAGGTATTCGAAAATCAACTAAGAAATACAACCACATATTTTGAACTATTGTGATACATATTCAGCAAATCCTACCTGTGACATATTCACGACATAAAAAAAAATCTATCAAGTCTTTAACCAATCGATAAATACGAAACATCTAGTTTAATTTCAATACATCCATCAGTGACGGATACATATTTGTGGCTTTCGGGGTTGAGACTTTGGGGCCACGGGGACGTCAGCGTGACCAAAGGGCTGGTCTATATTTTGGGCAACGAACTAGCGTTGCCATACAACGGGGGGACCGACATCGATCTGCACTACATCTTTTACTTGTAAATATGTTTATAGTAGTATTTAATTTCTAAGTTTTTATTTGTAGTGTAACTTATTTATAACTTAGTTTATTGTTCTGTAGGTTTAAAGTTATTTCAAGTTCAATAATTGTTGAAATAAATATTGTACAGTTCAATACCTAGTCATTAATTAATCGAAAATCTTACGTAGAGATAGAATAAATGCAGAAACAATTTAAACATTTAACTCTATGAAAAGCATAAACTGGTATGTACGACGTTTTAATTTAGCTTGTTGCACCATCAGCAAAATAAGTAAATTAATTTTATTAATCAAAAATTTCACCTCATGAGGATCTCTGGACAATTGCCCTTGCCATAACTTATCAACCAATCTCGCAGCCAAATAACAGACGTTCGATATATTGGACTCCGATCCAAAGAGCTCTGTGTTCAGTAGATTCTCCATTAGCGTCGTGAGTACTTCTGTCTGGTATTCTATTTGCTGTTGGCTTGTTGAATTTGGTGGGGATGCGTCCAACACAAGATCTATGACCTAAAATATTACGTTTTGATAAAATTCTATTGTGTCTTTCAATGGAAGATACAGTTATAGTGGGTCGTGTTTAATAAACTTTTGAATTTTGTTCTGACGTTGCTAATGAATGTTGTTTATATTTGTTGCGTCATCTTATACATACGTATATTAAACGGTTATAACAGTGGTCATGTTAGCTTGGTGGGTGAGGCCCCCCCGCGCCGCAATAACGCGAGCCCTGGCCGGGGATAGCTTGGGTAATTCTCTGTGCATAGTGCATTTATTTATAAGCCGCGCGCAGAAGCTTTGCCGATGACTACTTACCATTATTGTATTGTTTTACTTACTATTATTGTATACACTTATGTAAAGTATATACAATAATAAATTTATTGCAACAACTATTTATGTAACCTTTTTTGTCAAACCTACTGAACATCGACGCGTGACATCATGAGGCTATCGGCAAGCTTTCTGCGCACAGTTAGTAGTGCACAACTGATGAGACCTGGACATCGAGATAACCGAGGTAAGAGACGTACCAATCTACCTCGTATCAATCCGAGACTAGAAGTGCGATGATATTAATAATCATAGTACATTTATAGTTACTTTAGGAACAAAATCAGAAATGATAGACAATTTCAAGCAATTAAGTTTGAGAAGGGTACGTCAGAACAAAAATGCTCAAGTCATATTGTATATGTGCTTATCCCCTTACATATTACTTTTACTAAATATTATACCTTAGATGTCATAATTATATTATTTAATTTTCAACCTACTAGATTTGTGCTAGAGGCGCATATGTGACACTAAACCTAAAGACATGACTGTTCTGACTATTTTGATAACTACTAGTTTTAATGTACTTTATATTATGACAGTAAGATTTTAAAAATCTTTTGGGTACTTGCAAAGTTTTAATCGTGTGTCCTTTATTTTTAATGTTCTTTAGTAATAAGAAAAATAAAACCACAAAATAAAGGTTTATTCTTTTTTAAAGAAAATAAAACTTATTAATGTTTAAAAATATTTAAAAGTAGGAAACTTTTTTGTTAACGCTATTTTAGGAATCTATTCATTTACATAATCAGAACAGCCGGGTACACTAAGACTATTTAGAGTACTTATGTTCAATAATTTTCGTTAGTAAAAGCAACCAAATTAATGCATTTTTTTGTCACTTTCAAAAACGAATCCTACCTCTTTCAGTATAACATTTTTCTTATTGTGACACAATTTAATTACACGAATACATTCACGTGGAACAAAAACTAGAGACTGTAGGTACTTCATTTCAAACCAAACAATTAAAACTGATACAGCTCTTGTACCACTCGCCGTAAATAATACTACAAGTAAAGAGATAAATATATGCGTAGTAAATAATTTCGGAAGTACAGTATATTCACATATCCAATGTGTAGTACGATAGGAAGCCAAAGACGGATGTTATTATGCAATCGGTGCATTTATCAATTGTGTAGGAGTAAGCGGTTAATGGCATTATGTAACTAGATATCAATATTTACAACTTTTGCATTTTCGGAATGAGAAAGGAAAGGAAAAGAAAGGATAAGTATGAACATAATATAAAAATGATTATTACACGCTGGGGATGACCCCAGCGTGCAATAATATTGTCTTATGACCGATTCCTATGTCTTACTGTTAATGCACTTACCTTACTATTGGTAATTTTACATTATTTATGTGAATATTGTAGATAGATAGATAACACTTTATTGTACACCATTACAGAAAACTTACGAACTAGTATTAATCTAATTGGGTACAAAGGGCGGTCTTATCGCTAAAAAGCGATCTCTTCCAGACAACCCGTAACAAGAATATTCTGATTAGGAGTGGCGATGGTGGTATACATAATTCTTGTACGATTACTTACATTTTAATAATAAATATATAACTATACTATATATACAAATATTATTTATGTCAAATTGTAACCTGTAGAAAAGCAAATGAACTACTGGTAAAATACAGGAATCAACCACAAACCTATTTAAGTAATAGTGACAGTAATACGACACACTGACGGAGTCTGTTTTTTCCGAAACCTACATCTTGGGTGTCTTAAAGTCCCGTGTGAATAGATATCTTCTAGGTAAGCGTGCTCCATCTTAGAACATACTTGCGTTCGAAATCGGGCGCGATAATGATCAATTATTTGATTTATTTTTTAAACGCGAAACTAAACTGTAATAAAAAATATCTAATAGTATCGATCATGGACTTGTATGTGGTTATATAGGAATGCGTATAAAGAAAATCTATACGTAAAAAAATTCATGCCCAAGGTCTTGATGAGGAATCTATAAAATATGTTAACAAACTCACTTTCTTATTAAGATTGAGAATACATTTTGTCACTTATTTTGCTATATTTTTATATTGCAAAATAGATAGCTGTTAGCAACGACACTTGTTATTTTTGTCAAGTTTTGTATGCAATTTTTTTTTATTGTGCTTTATTTATTAATTTTAATGTTTCACTTGTATATGTCCTAAAAATAAACCTGTTTCTTTCTTTCTTTCAATAAAGTATATCCTAATCCGGTTTTGGTACCATTCTACTATTTTGCGTCATTGTTCCTGGATGTCCTTGTTTTAATTTAAAATATATACCGTATTAAACATCCCTATTAGTATTATAAATGCGAAAGTAACTCTGTCAGTCTGCCTGTCTGTTCCGTTTTCACGTAAAAACTACTGGACCGATTTGGCTGAAACTCAGTATATATTTTTTCGATACCGAGGATGAACATAGGATACTTTTTATCCTGAAAAATGGGATAGTTTCCGGGATAACATGATATTTGTCTGTTTGTTTGTTATGCTTTTACGGAAAAACTACTGGACCGATTTGGCTGAAATTCGGTACGTATGTAAATTAAATACTGAGGATGGACAAGGGGTAATTTTCATTTTGGCCTTTTTGGTAATTTTGGCCTTTTTGGTCATTTTGGCCTATTTGGTCATTTTTCCTTTTTGGTCATTTTGGCCTATTTGGTCATTTTGGCCTATTTGGTCATTTTGGCCTTTATGATCATTTTGACCTATTTGGTCATTTTGGCCTTAATGATCATTTTGACATTTTTAGTCATTTTGGCCTATTTGGTCATTTTGGCCTATTTGGTCATTTTGGCCTTTATGATCATTTTGACCTTTTTGGTCATTTTGGCCTATTTGGTCATTTTGGCCTATTTAGTCATTTTGGCCTTTTTGGTCATTTTGGCCTATTTGGTAATTTTTCCTTTTTGGTCATTTTGGCCTATTTCGTCATTTTGGCCTTTTTGATCATTTTGACCTTTTTGGTCATTTTGGCCTATTTGGTCATTTTGGCCTATTTCGTCATTTTGGCCTTTATGATCATTTTGACCTTTTTGGTCATTTTGGCCTATTTGGTCATTTTGGCCTATTTAGTCATTTTGGCCTTTTTGGTCATTTTGGCCTATTTGGTAATTTTTCCTTTTTGGTCATTTTGGCCTATTTCGTCATTTTGGCCTTTTTGATCATTTTGACCTTTTTGGTCATTTTGGCCTATTTGGTCATTTTGGCCTATTTCGTCATTTGGGCCTATTTGGCCATTTTGGCCTTTTTGATCATTTTGACCTTTTTGGTCATTTTTGTCATTTTGGCCTATTTGTTCATTTTGGCCTTTTTGGTCATTTTGGCCTATTTGGTAATTTTTCCTTTTTGGTCATTTTGGCCTTTTTGATCATTTTGACCTTTTTGGTCATTTTGGCCTAATTGGTCATTTGGGCCTATTTGGTCATTTTGGCCTTTTTGATCATTTTGACCTTTTTGGTCATTTTGGCCTATTTGGTCATTTTTCCTTTTTGGTCATTTTGGCCTATTTGGTCATTTTGGCCTATTTGGTCATTTTGGCCTTTATGATCATTTTGACCTATTTGGTCATTTTGGCCTTAATGATCATTTTGACATTTTTAGTCATTTTGGCCTATTTGGTCATTTTGGCCTATTTGGTCATTTTGGCCTTTATGATCATTTTGACCTTTTTGGTCATTTTGGCCTATTTGGTCATTTTGGCCTATTTAGTCATTTTGGCCTTTTTGGTCATTTTGGCCTATTTGGTAATTTTTCCTTTTTGGTCATTTTGGCCTATTTCGTCATTTTGGCCTTTTTGATCATTTTGACCTTTTTGGTCATTTTGGCCTATTTGGTCATTTTGGCCTATTTCGTCATTTGGGCCTATTTGGCCATTTTGGCCTTTTTGATCATTTTGACCTTTTTGGTCATTTTTGTCATTTTGGCCTATTTGTTCATTTTGGCCTTTTTGGTCATTTTGGCCTATTTGGTAATTTTTCCTTTTTGGTCATTTTGGCCTTTTTGATCATTTTGACCTTTTTGGTCATTTTGGCCTAATTGGTCATTTGGGCCTATTTGGTCATTTTGGCCTTTTTGATCATTTTGACCTTTTTGGTCATTTTGGTCATTTTGGCCTATTTGTTCATTTTGGCCTATTTGGTTATTTTGGCCTATTTGATCATTTTGACCTTTTTGGTCATTTTGGCCTATTTGGTCATTTTGGCCTATTTGGTCATTTTGGCCTATTTGGTCATTTTTCCTTTTTGGTCATTTTGCCCTATTTGGTCATTTTGGCCTATTTGGTCATTTTGGCCTTTTTGGTCATTTTGGCCTATTTGGTCATTTTGGCCTTTTTGATTATTTTGACCTTTTTGGTCATTTTGGCCTATTTGGTCATTTTGGCCTATTTGGTCATTTTGACCTTTTTGGTCATTTTGACCATTTTGATTATTTTGGCCTTTATGGTCGTTTTTGCCTATTCCGTCATTTTAGCCATGTCGGTCACTGTGGTCTTTTGGTCATTTAGACCATTTTGGCCTTTTTGGTCAAGTTTTGTAATTTATTTTGTTGACAGATAGACGAGGGATGGTATATATAATTAACGATATAAAATGAAGTGAATCTTCTGTGCGCAAATACATAAAAATGTAATATAATATAACCTGTAAGACTTGCTCTATAAACAAGAAACACGCACTAGAGGTTAACCCAGGGCGCAGCCGCGGGGTAAACTCTAGTAACACCATAAATGATGGTACTGTAACACGTTTTCATGACAATTGCACACTTGAAAGAGATTTTAAAGCTATCTATGTTTTTGTAAGTTTTGTTTTTGACAGATAAGATACATTTTGACAGATACAGATAAGATAAGAATATTACATGAAATGTAGTAAAGATTTTTCTTAAGAGTTTCAGAGCTGGCAGGGGCGGATCTAGGGGAGGGCGGTGGGCAGACCGATGCCCAAGCGGCCAATTCAGAGGGCGTCAAATTCAAACTTTGCAGAAAAATACACAGCTCATCACTAAAGCAACTTTGACCACAAAGATGTCCAGTAATTTAAGCACATAAATTACTTAGACATAGATTAAACTCCACGGACGCACGCATGTCCATCAGTAGGTGCCTGATAGCTGGAATGATGATGATGATGATGATGATGATTATGGTAAAAATATAGACGATCGGGAGCGGCATTTTTCAGTTTTTGCCCCTCATCGAAAAAATTCAAGATCCGAGACTAAGGGCCGAAACAGTTTATTCCTAAAAATGCAAGTATTCCCGGAATGGAAATGTTTCACAAATCTAAATTACACATAACCTTTCCCGAAGTTGTAAAATGTACATAAATTTAAAGATATAGATAAGAAAATAAAAAGTTAATAGAAACCTTTAAACACGAAGAGTATGGTTAATATAGCATTAGTAGCGTTAATTAGTCCAAATAAATAGCATAATTAAAAAAATCCCCATATTTACGCTATAAAAGTAAGATCTGGCCGGAGTCGAGCATGGCGTACAAAACATTGACGGGGGCACTGAGTCAGACGGGCAATCCGAGTTCTAGAACCAACCGTCGAAGTGAACGTCACTGAGTTAGTCTTAGCCAGTATTAGACGATTCATTTCTGTTTCAATTTGGACGAATCAACCAAAATGTAAGCTGATATAAACATAAGCTTTAATATATAAATATTAAATACCGTCGTGTCCTTTTAGTTGCGTGCCTTTCGACTAAATTAATTCAATTTGGTTAATCCGTCTAATATCAGCATTATTAATGCATTATTTTCGAATTCAGTATAATTTGCACCTGCATTAAAATACATTTACAATGTCGAAAAATGTTAAGTCTGATACATCTTTAAGCGTTAAACTCGACTTGAAAAACGACGCCTGCATCCAAGCACTTATTATCATGCTAATCAAACCTTCACAAAATAACATTGTAACAATGAAAAAGGTAACATATGGATGCAGGCTAAATGTAAGTGTAACAAAACGCGTTGCAGGAGTCATAGGCTCGAAAGTTGTTCAATGTCTATAACATGGTATTTAAAAGTGTTTCAAGTAGCACATACATGTGCCCAAAAGTGAGCGAGTTCATTTAAGTAAGTTCATTTCTTTTAATGAAATAATTAAAAAGGTGCGTTATTTGGACGAAGCACGCTTACCGCATACTTTTGCGTTGCGTGTAAAACGCACGCTTTCATGCAATAACCGAAACTTACAGCGACTGCAACTCCTGCGACACGTACGTTTTCATCATTACGTTGGAAATTAAACATTTAAACAATAGCTTTAGATGGAGTAAGCTGCATTAAATATGCAAAATATCAAATTATTATTTAAGACTGTACAAACAATCTGGCATAAGAATTAGAAAGCTCACTAAAAATTTTTTTTTTTTTTACACACACTTTAGTGCTGACAAATTATGGGCCACTATTTACCAATATAGTAAAATTTTGAATAAAGTAATATTTATTTGACCATGATCGACCAGAATTTATACATAGAAATGATATGTTAAGATGGTAATGTCTCTTAATTTGCAACATCTACAATAATATAATTTTACACACTTGTATCACACATACACAAGACAAGATTTCTCAACACATCAAACACACATATTTTATTCAAGACTCACCGGAGCAGTCTTCCCCGTTACGTTAAGTGGTAGAGAGTCTAAAACTATGACTCTTAAGAAATCCATCACACCTTGTCGTGCCGGATGTTGTGTCAATGCGGCAGACGAATTTGTTATGACAATCTCTTTCTCCGAACCTGGAGTCGAAGCCCCGGAACTTTCGCCACTTTCACATATGGCTGTAATCGATGTAATTAACCTTAGTTTATTGTAGTCGATTAACCCATTATAATTAATACTAATAAGATATTTTTTCCGATTCTAATTATGATCACTTAATCATGAGTCATTTCTTAAATATAAAGAAAGAATATACAGTGTAAACTCTATGTAACATCACTCGATTTAACGACAAACTCCCTTAAGCGTCGAAATCACTAAGCTTTTGTTGGTTAAGCTTGTCTTTTATATAATGATACAGTCAATATAGCACTACACCCACCCTCAATAATGACAACAATTAAGTAATAAAAAGTATTTTTTAAGGCCAAAATTAGTATAAAGTGCGCAGGTGTGCACGTTCTTTTATTATCCTAGGCCGTAATAAACTCTACTGTACCTAAATTTATAAGAAATTCCGAAATATCGAAATTACTAAATACTTCCTTTATCACCAAGATGTCTCAATATGGCAAGATATGAATAAAATAAATAAAAAATACAACAAAATTAATGGTGCAGCAGAAGACATCAGACAAATATAACGACAACTCGGTATAACGCCATAAAATGCAGTCCCTTCAGTGTCGTTATACAGAGTCTACACTGTATTTGGAAAACAGAACATAGCAAAGTAAGCGCGCTTTAAGTTTGTTAAATTGCAGGTTTTTAACACAAGACATTAAAAAAATATACGAATTAGAAAAAGTTTGCAATGATAATTACGAGATTGCAACTTTTTTTATAAAACTATTTGTCAATAATCTTTTAGGTTTAAGAGAAGAGTAACACAAGAATATAATTTTATATGAGGTTATAAAGTTAATCTCCATCTTTCTACGTTACACTATATGTACTCACCCATATGGATGTCATCCGCTGAATTTGGAGCAAACAAAGTTGCGGCTAAAGCGGTGAGAACTTCGGCAGTCATCATAATAGGCATAAAGTCTGGGAGAGTATTGTACAAGGAGAACAAAACCTAAAAGATATAACGTGCGAAATATTACTACAAAATATGGAATAGTAATTTAATATAACAGAACACTGATACCTTTATTAAAGTAGAGGTTTGAATTAACATAACTATTTTAAAGTACCAATACGAGAAAAAAACATGAAATGTCAAAGTTTTTATCCTGACATATCAATTATGGATTAAGATTTTTCTATAAACAAAACCAGCAAGGAGACTCCTTTAAAAGCATTTACCTGTATAATATTGACCGGATGCTCTACAAGCCAATCTGGCGTGGAGGCCTTATCTGCGTGGATCAATGCACGCACTGCTGCGAGTAATATCGCCACCGCTTCGGGGCATAGCGATATCCTAGCAGCTACAGCTGCTGAGGACTGGCGCGAGGGGGCCGCAGCACCCCAAGCTGCCCCCCACACACGCTCGACGGAGACCGCACGCTCGGCCCCCGTTGCCCCCACCGCCCGCATCGGCTGGCCCAAAGTCAAGCCGAACAGCAGGTAGTATAGCTCCGGTATTTGGAGGTGGCCGAGCACCAACCTGAATAAATAACTTACTCTAAAACATGTATTGCGAAAGAAAATATTTTTTATTGAAATGGTTCTACTTTTTAGGTGAGACTGCTTGTCTTGATCAATGAAACCTTAAAAACTATGATTGCAGTCAAAAAATATAGTTCGACGTGGGATATAACGAACAGTAGCCAACTATGGCTCTATGTTATTGCAGAAATGTCTATCTTGCAAGGGATAAAACTATTCTCTTTTAACACTGAACTCATGCATTGAGACAGTTGATTGTGAAATTAAATCATATATTAGTGATAAGAGGGCTTCCAATAAGATCAGTATGCCTGCAATATATCATCACAAACCGGAATGTTTACTCACCATGCCAGAAGGGTAAACCCAGATGTATGCAGTAATGGCATATGTAGATGAGAATGCGAGTGAACTGCAGCCGTAAGCACAACTCCCGCCTGCTGAGGAGTTGCAATCATCTCTGTGTGACGAAGCCATCCACCATTGCCTACTCCCTCGCGAAATCTAAACGAAGATAGTTTTACTTAGAAAACTTTTGTTAACACTTGAAAATTATTTAGATGTTACTTAACTAGAATTCAAAAGCACGTCATCGAAGAAAAACGCGGATGTCTTAACCAATGAATAAATTCAATTAATTGTTAAAATGCTTTATGTCAAATAAATTGTATACATGAGACTCACCTTTGCATAATAGCAGACTGTTGCCCTTGGCCAGAACACAAAATGACTATAATCCTCAAAGCCCAAAGGGCAGTGGACGGATGAATATTCTCCTGGAGGAAACTAAGCAACCAATCCATGCCTAGAACTCTTGATATCTCCTCGCAAACAATCGTATTCACCAGATTCCTCGCAGTAAACAATAAGCCATGAATAACATTGAAACATTTATTTCTTAGTATAATAATATCGCCCTCAGATTCCTTCTCACAGTCGCTTTCTTTAAGATTGACCCCTCTCTCTGTTTGCGAGGGTAATGGGAGAGTATACGCCATGAACTGTCCGAGACATAGCAAATCGCTCGGACGCGGTTGTCCGCCAAGCAAAGCCGCCAGCAATTGTATGAGTACATTCCTCGTACTGACAACTTTGACATCGTTTATTATGTATAGAAGTTTCGAAACTAATTGCAGTTCTCTCATTGTGCGTAAATTGTGCGTTCTGTGAGCTGTTTCTGTTGCTAGCTCTAATAAATGCTCTAGAAGCGATTTTATTAAGCCACCTGGAGCACCGAGCCATACTTCCAGTTCACATATGAGATCCTGTAAGTGTGTAATATATTTTATTCCTTCAAGACTCCATTATTATTTGTTACATTGATTTCTGGATTGGGTGATTTCTGTGATATCTGTTATTGAATTACGTCTATAAAGAAACTTATTTCGTGATGGTAAAGGACCGTACTGAATCTAAAGCGGATTCTGATACCAAATACGTTTGATTTATTCACAAGGATGTTTATCTCAACTACACTGTACCTTAAATTGCCTTCCTTACAGTATATTATTAAAAGTTATAGTTTTTACAATCCATGGAATGGAATGAATGGATAAGATGAGAAATGAGTACACAAGGGGATCTTTATAAGTTACACCTGTAACTAAAAAATTAAGAGGAAGATTTAGTAGCTATGGGAATACAATGTGGAAGGATAAAGTCACATGAAAAAAAGAATTTTAAACTACAACATGGATAAGTACAAATATAAAGGTAGACCAAAAAAAGATGGATGGATTGTGTGAAGGGTAATATGGTGATTTGTGGTGTGGCAGAAGATGTATGTCAGAATAGAGGTATGTGGGAGGAAAATACATATTGTGCCGACCACAACTAATTGAGATATGGTGAAAGAAAACAGAGAATTTTTACATTCCATAAAGGTGTATTTAGCGGTACATGTATGCATTTTGAGATAGTATTTATTTCTGACGAAAAGCTCAGTTTGGTGCGTGGCGTTCAATCATACTCGCTTATGGTCTCACGGGTACAGATTCGTATTTACAGCAAATATTTGTAATAAATATTAATATTATAATACGTCCGCTCGAATTCGTGTATTGCAAGAACTCACTATAATAACTGGTGAAGTGCTCATATAAACCACAGAACTATTGAGATATTTCACATGTGTAAATACAATTTATTTGATCAGTGCAGCTATAAACATAAATTTGAACAAATATGATCGATAAAAAAAATGTTATTAATCGAGAATAAGCAATATCACAGAAATAAAAACTTTTAATTTTGTTAATCATTTATACTATATATTTATATCACAATATCTGTTTACTCTCAAGGCCTTGAAGAAAACATACCAAACAACATACAAACAAAGTCATAGTCACATTTACAACTCAGTATAGACGAATCAAATCATTACCTGGAATGCAGTCAAATTGGGTATTGACGAGGTTTCCTTTTGGCTGTCAACTGTGCCAACCAATCCAAATATAAGGTGCAGTATATGCGAATTGAGCAACTGTTTTTTCCGTTTCAATAACATAGCGAGTGTCTGATAGCCTTTCCGTCTGTCCATCTCAGCTTGGGCTGCTTTGTTCGACCGCACTACGCATACGAGTGCCTTGACGCCAGCGTAGAGGCACTCGACATCCTGGGCCATCGCTATGAGGCCTAATAATACTGAACACCCACCTACTGTGTCAATCTGAAGTGAGAAAATACATCTCACAATACACATAATAAACAAACAAGTAAAAAATGTTATATTGTTCTAATGTTAATTATTTAATTTTAAAAGTATGAAAGTACATTTTTATTGCATTTTTTTACGCACGCAGCTCCAATTAAGGGTTAAGAAATTACATTATAATATTAGAATGGGAATTTTCACAAACGTATTTCCCCATGCAGGAATGGGGATTGTTCACAAAAAATTACCCTCTGATTTTATATTTTTATTATGTAAAATAGGGTATTTTAAGATACTAATTTGAATATTTTTGTATTCTAAGCGTTAGTTTTTTTATAATTCGATTTTAAAGTTATTTTTCCGATGACGTCATAAGGGACAAGGTTACATTGATTTCTTTGCCTAGAAAACAAAAATAATAAAAGCAAGTTTTATCTATATATAATCATAGTTATCTGTGCTACTATTTAAATGTCACTGGCATTACTCATTACGTATCGTGATCATTTTAGTGTTTTTTGTCGCTAGGCTTATAATTTTTCGTGTTCAATCATTATTATTTTCTATAGTTATCGTTAAATTTTTTAAAGTGATCTTAGGGTAAAAATCCATGTTACAGAACTTAAATCAAATAATGTACAGCTAGAATTTTTTTTACACCTGAAGCAGGCAAATAGGCAAACAGCCCAACTGATTGGATTTTGTAAGGTCAAATAAAGGTCAAACGCATTTCTTACTAAATACAAGAAGATCGTACGTTTTTTGGAATTTTAACTAGACAGAAATGATTAGGAACACTATTTCAAATAGCTAGTTTGAAAAAAGTGAACAATCCCAATTATGGAATAAAATAGATAGTACTGATATTTGAAAAGAAATTGTTAAGGTTCGATGCTAGGGATTATTCATACAAAATAGATCTTTGCGGCGTGAGAAATCCAAGGCGCGGTACCGTATTACTGCGCGGTGTCATGTCATAATAAATAAAAATGTCCATCTTAATACAGAGAATTGCTTCAAGTTAAATAATTACTAGCTATAAGCCACGCACGACAGGTTTGCCGATGACTTCTTACTATTATTGTATATACTTATGTAAAGTATATACAATAATAAAATTGTGACAACAATTGATGTAAACTTTTTGTCAACCCTACTGACTATCGACGTGTGACATCATGAGGGTATCGACAAACCTTCTGCGCACGGGTAGTAGTAAAATATTTTTATGCAAACATATGAATAGTTTCAAAATAACTTGCGAATATTAAAATATAATAGATTTTGTGATTGTATTAAAAATTATCAGTGCTATACTTTTTGATTTCGTACTTGCGATGTTTCAAGTCTACCAGTAAATAGGAACTACATAGAATATCTTGAAATATTTTTATTTAATAATAACACTACGTATTAACTACGTTTCAAGCGCGGTAATTTATTTGATTTTAGCTATTCCGCCGTTTCGGCCACTTTTTAGTGGCCGTGATCACGGAAGACAAAGATGTCAAGTGTCAACGAGTATTGTTAAAGTTTTATTTAGCCTACCGCCAACTTGTTCAGTTTAAATATTTAGTTTTAATTTTGTTTATGGTTATTATTTACTCTATGGGAGCCTAATCGCTGCTTAGCGATAGGACCGCCCATTGTACACATTTAGAATATTTATAGGCTATAAGTTTTTTTGTGTTTTCTTTAATGGTGTACAATGAAGTATTATCTATCTATCATTAGTTTCACCTCCTAGCAACAATTTTGGGCATAATCGTTTCGGCGACGGCAGTGCGCCGCTCATTTGTGACCCGGCACTGCGGTAATGTAACTAAGCCTTTAATAACTAAAAATCTCACCATAATAGCAGCCGGCTTGGAGCAGAACACCCTCACACCTAAATAGCCGACCACAGTCCCACCTAAACACCGCGCCGGCCCCATCAGGTGCCCCGCGGAGTTATGTAGTATCCTTATCGGGGTGGCATTCTCGTGCGAAGACATCCCCAATTGTTTCGCTATCGCTTTATTATCGTTCTTGCTGTACACCTTTCGTATTTTCGCCAAGGTCAGTTGGGAGACAGCTCGTGCGTTTATGCCGAATACGACTTTCTCCTCTGCGACCAGTGGCGCCAACGGCTCTTGGTTTTGAGTGGGCGCGGGCGGAGCTTGGAGCGTTCCAACGTAATGGGGACCCAATTGGTAGATGATCGACACCGATTGCGCTGGCAGTACCTGAAAAAATAAAACTTGATAAATAAAACCGGTTTGTTTAATGTCAAGTTGGTATGCCGTTTGACATTCGAAATTGATCCCTACAAGATACACTATGATTTAGTATAATAATACAGGCACTTTTTATTGATCTATTAAAAAACCGACTTTAAAAAGTATAAAGGTTTGCACTGAAAATCAGCGTTATGTCGGATATAATTCCGGCACAGAAATATGCTGAGTGCAAATCTTGTATCCTGAAAATGCGGCGTACAAATTCTGAAAATGTATAATGTAGCAGCCGCCTGCTGGATGCCACATTATACATTCGCCGCCCCCGACGCGCTTACCGCGCCCCTCTTCTTCCGACAGCTAAACGCTATCAACACAGTCTGTTTCAGTCAGCGTGCGAGTGCAGTCTTGCCGCGTTTATTATGAACGTTAGAGAACTTTGTACGCGCAGCATTTGTGATCTATAATGTACACTTTTTCTTATTAAAAAATATGCTACAAAATACAGCTTCCATTACACAACAAGGAATTTAATTGCGTCGCTATTTCTTCGAATGGAGTATTTCTTTAGTAATCGGATTTGCACTCACGTCCTCGGCGAGCAGCGCCGGCCCCTGCCGCCAGAGCAGCCGCGAGTAGCGGCGCCACTGCGGCGGCGTGCCCACCACGCAGTACACGCACGAGGCGCCCGACAGCGTCGCCGCCCCGCCGCCCGGGTTGGCGCTCACGTAGTGCAGCTTGCCCGAGTGCATGTGCTGGCCTGCGGCCACACAACCGCCATGGTCAGCAACACAAAAAACCAACTAATGTGGTTTTGTAAACAGTAATAAGTTTATGTATATGTATAATATAATAAAATTCTAAACATGCCGTGTCTGTAAATTGAATTTATTTAAAAAAACCAACTGGAATACACTTTATAAACGACGGAGTACACGATGCACGATTAAACCGAGGCCAATGGTAAAAGTCTCTGTCAAACACATATTAGCGCCCACAGCAAAGAATTTTATTTTCTAGTGTTGGGTGCCGACCATTTATGTTATGTAATGTTAATAATTATGTCAATAATACTACTGATAATGAAAATAAAAGATGTATATTTTTTAGATCTCTTGTCTGTTTTTTCGGGATTCACGTAAAAACTATCGGTGTTGTACCATGATTTCGATGCGATTTTCGCTGATCGACACCTAATTCTGAGACATAAAATCCGCGCTACTTTTTATCCCAGGAATCCCACTGGCATTTGCAGAGAATTAGCCATAATTAGAGATATAGCCAGATTGCAATAATTTGCGAACTGCAATGCGATTTTTTCACTGATCAATCAAATTTTTATAGTGTTTTATAAATTCAAATAACGACTTTTACCATCCAAATACAGCGAAAATGAAGAGTTCTTGAGAACTGCCCGGTTGAGCACCAGAACGAGATGATGCCACTGTCCCTCGTGCTGCAAATCTGGGCACCAAACACGGGCACCGCAGTCACCAGAACCTTCGGGTTCCCATTCTCCCACATCTATTACAAGAAACATTAAAAAACATATGCACGTGTGGGGCGACAGCGGACGAATAAGGGCGGTAAAAAGAAAACATACCGACAGATAACCATTTAGCCAAAAATAAACATAAAACACTCTGACAAAAATATTAATTAAAGATTAATATTGTTACGAGTTCTGAGACTCGAATTAAAATGTCGTTGTAATTATATTAGATTATTTATTAGAACTATACAAACACGTATAACACAGGTACAAATATAACCGAGCACAACAAATCCAAACGTAATGCAGAAGGTCGTAATTCAATAAAACGCGCAAAGTCCGTCACTATTAGATTTCTGATTGTACATAGTTGTCGTTGAACTGCCCCCTCTCTCCATCAAGCCGTCGTTTTACACCTCACAAATACAAACGTGTCCGTATCGTAGTCGACATAATCCACAACACCTGGCTAATGATCCAGCCGCAAGCGGCAATAGAACTATAGACTGTGCTCTAGAAACGTATGTCAATAAATAAATAAACAAAAGAAGACGGTCATTAAAGAATTACAATCGGTTCAAATGCCGACAGGTAATAAAATGTGTTTTTATAGATTAGGATTGGAATTTGTTTTTGTCCTAATATAAGTTGTAACTACATCATATAAGTAACATGAGAACACTTGACAGAAATATAAGCTAGTGTATCAGAGATAAACATTAACAGGTTAATTTAATTAACAAAAACGTCCTGATCGATTTGAATAGCTCTTTTGTTATGTTCGCTCTAATACAGGGGTGTTACGGTTTGCGCAATTACGCTTGTACTATTTCACTTCTCATAACATTTTCATACCAGGGACATTATACGAAAATCGTTTTATAAGTAGTAAACTCTAAAAAAAATTAATACAAAAGAATTACAGTAAACTCATCTCTTTTGTAAAACAATGAAACTTTACATATAAAAACTAGTAATATTTTTCATTGTCAGTACGCGCTTCATGTGGCATAGTGTACACATACTTACTATGCGGCACAAGGGTCTCTTGGGTGGACACAATGATGGCCTTGTCCCTCGCCGAGAGCACGACGGCGAGGCAGACGAGGTGCTCGTCCCTGCTGTTGTTGCTCACGCTCCTGACCAGGGTCAGGAGGCGCACGCAGTGCGGGTCCGTGCGGGGGTCGGAATACTTCTCCACGCATATCCACGTCGAGTATGTGAGACCAGTTTGCGGTGGAAATACTCTATCACCTATGATCAAGATTTACAAGATTATGTCACCACTTTCGTCTATAATATAATAAATCTGTAAAAGGATCAAGTATGTACAAACAACTGAAAAATATTTTTCAAGAAAATCAGTGGACTAGTTCGAATCAGCACACTCCAAACATATAATGTTTTTTTAGATCTGTCTACACTTAAGATATTTTTTTATTAATAAATAAAGTCGTTTCCGTAGAATAGACAAATAAAGCTAAATAGATGGCACTGAGATCGCGCGGTATTTTTACTGGGAATGATTTAAAATGGCCAGATTAAAAAAAGCTAATTTCAGCGCGATTATTTCACTGATCGATAACAAATTTTATGTATTACAATGTGTGATATTTTTTCCCCGTAATCCCATGGGAAACTTCCCGGGAGCGGTTTGAAGTTTTTCGGATGCATAAAAATTTGTTTATTTCCCCACAGTTTCCACTAAAACGACAGCCGAGGTACTTTGTGCCCCGGGAACCCAGCGGGAATTTCAAGTCAAGCGTTGACGAAGTCGCGGTATGCGAATATAATATCTAAACATGGCATGATTAGAACAGAATACTAAACATATTTTTTTCACTTTTTTTGTAATTACAAATTTGTATAGTCAGCATACTAAAAGACAACTTACCAGAGCCAATGCCGCCCAATGTGGTAGTGTCTTGTGTGCCAAGAGGGTTCAGGTTGGCCGATTGCGGAGCTATACTGGGCAGGTACAAACAACCGAACCCCTCCACGGACATGTCAAATTCCACGAAGGGTGGCGACGTACACGAGTTTTGGGACCTGGTTGAGATAGTTCTTGCTTGAATACAGCCTTGATCCATGAATCAAGTCGTGAAGACTATTATCATATTATAACAGTGTTCACGACTATGCCCATATGCCGTGGGCAATCAACGTAAAAAACGAAACTTAGCCTTTCGGCTGATGGTGGTTCATTAGCGAGCTAAAAACAAGGTGATGGCTGTTTGGGTAATTAGTAAATGACTAGCCAACTGACAGCTGATAGCTAAGTCGCGAACTCGTTAGTTATCGTTTTTCGATTGTTCGACAACCATTAGAAACTGGCGAAGGGGTTGACAAGTTATTATTTTTTACCTTGTGAACAACGGCTAATTAACTAGCTCTTGCAATAGCTACGCACCACTAGTTTGCGTAATGTTTATGGAAGTTTGAGTACCTGTAATCTCTCGGCGTCGTCATGGAGACTAGAGTCTTGATCCTGGTGAGAGGAACTGGCCCTCCAGGCTTGCATACTTGACCACCCTCCGGGGCCACGCAGTTCAGGGGATTGCCCATACGCAAGAATTCCCTACAACAACAATAAAATTTAACGTACAGTCGAAACTGGCTACATCAACAACATTTAGATGAATGGATTGGTTGTTATGACTATAATTATAACCCCGACAAAATACCTATATAAATATATATAACAAAACTGAATAAAAGAATAACGGCCTTACTTATAATAGTCTCGTTAAGAAACGATTAGGCATCTCTTAAGTAAGAGAATTATAAATCAGACCCTAATCAATGATTTTTTTTTCACTTATAAACGTGTATTACCTGTTTTTTACCTAAGAGGAACACAGATTAACAAAATTTCAATGATTAACGTAGGTTACACGCAAAATATTCGACTAAAGAGGAGTTTATGGGTGAGATTTTCATTAATATATTCCGTATATATATTCACATGCATGTATTAAAAAGCGGTTATTTCAATATTACAAACAGACACTCCAATTTTATTTATATCTTATAGATAATGATACTTCAAATAATCTGTCGCAATCAGTCACCTGAGCTCAATGGGCCTCAGCGCATGAGCGGCTAATCTTTCCAGCATGTACATCGCCGGCGAGTGCAACGGGTGGCGTTCGCAACGCAGAGCGGCGCCGCAGACGCGCAGCACGACCCCCGCTAGTCCCGCGCCGCACATCACTTGCTGGTTACGTTCACTGGGTAGTGGGATATTTTCAAAAATATAATCGAAATTAGCGGAAGACAAAGGCGCAAATGCTAAAAGCCATTATGCTATGGATGATAGACATAAAGAGGACTGTCTCTCTGTATGTAAAGATGTCCATTAAAAGACATTGAAGTAGGGTGGTAGAATACTATAGCTAGGAGTTAAATTTCAAAATAAAACAATGAAATTTTATATTTGTAGACGGTTCATTGAAACATCACTGTCATACTGCCAAGAGTGATATGTTGTCAATGTCACTCTCGCGGGTTGTCGTGACTACGGAAGCGGGGCGACAGGAGGAAAGAAGATAACCTCTTCTAGAGAACGGTCGCCAGCGCACCAAGTATTCGACGAACTGCGATTCATTGCTTTAGCCAAAGTGAAAAATAACGTAATTAGCATTAATATCAATAGAGATGATTGTTATTTAAACAATAGAAACATTACATTGGTAAAGATCACAAAAGATGTTAATTCCATGAATATACCCATATACATCATCCCATGCCATGATGAATTCTGATGAATAAACTCGTCATGAGCTTATACGGCTTTGACGAGCTTACATATTCTTTAAAATTAGGAAAAAAATTAAATGTAAACAAAATTTATTTTAATTAAAAATTAATTCAAATGCAATTGTTTGTAATGCAGCACACTAGCGGCTCGGCCCGGCTTCGCAAGGGTGGACATTTATTCTTTAAACATTTTGGGATAAATATATGCTATTTTACTCAGGGATAATGAAGCATTCTATTGGTGAAAAATTTTTGAATATGATCCAAAAGTTTATAAATTTCATTTGTTACAAACATACGAAAATAATATAAATTTTTCCCCTTTGTAATATTTGTATAGACTTCGGTGTATCAAATACTGCTAAGCTCTTTGACTTCACTAATGACTTTTTGGTCGGTTCTTGATCTATTATTTACTGCTTTTAGCACAAGACATATTCAGTTTGATCAACATTTAAGAAGGACCTGTTTATCTCCACCCTTCAAACTTTTAGGCATTTTTACTATAAAAATATTTCAAACAATACGTATACTATACCTTCTAACAAGACTTTTCAACACATGCGCCAAGTAGTCCCGCATCGCTCTGGCATGGCTCTCGTGCTCCTCCGGGCGCGGTAAGGCCGGTATTAGCTTGGCCAGCACGATCACCACTCCCGCGTGCACCACCCACGCCTCCCCCGTATTTGGACCCCCCGACGACAGGTTCAGAGGCGCCGTCCTGCCCGCAGGTTTATTCTGAAAGTGTCGTTGCTTGATTACCGTCATTTTATCGTAATTCGACATTTGGACCTAAGATAATTTTTTTTACATGGAACCACCACAACTTTTTTCTGGGACTGTCTGTCACACACGGCTAATTGGGAAGCACCACTTTGTGGAAAAATACAGATAGTTGAAACGAACGTTGAACGCTTTCTTCCTCTAGCTACATAGGATTTGTATTAGAATAAAAGAGACAATATAATTCTCTTGGTTTAGGCGCGGCATTTTTTGTGGTTGCGTGTGGACCAACCGATAGTTTCGATATACTCAGATTTTAATTACCTGGACTAAAATTATAGCTTCAATCGATTACTACTCGTACTATAGTGTTGTAGTTATGGCTCATTCATAAGCGAGTTGTGTGAGTTCAATCAACGACTCAGACAACTCACTTATGAGTAAGACATACTACAACACTATGCCCCAAGTTTGCAATATAAAAAAGGCCAATAGCAGCTGCTATTTTTGTCCAGGTGATTAATATATCAGCCAATCATCCCATAAATGTCCCACTGCTGGGCTCGGGCTTCCCATTATAGGGGGGGTTATGGACAATCTCGATGTGTAGGTTGCATCACGATGTATTCCTTCACTGTTAGCACGTGGTAATTGTAATAATATACTCACTAGATCAGAAAACTGACAAGTGGTACATGCGTTCCGGTCAGAATCGAACCCACGCCCTTTGAGTTTGAGACGCATGCGCTAGCCATTACGCTACCACGACATAAAATAATAATAATTTTATTCATTTTTAGTCTTTTTGAGTCCTAGTAATAAAAAATCGGAATATACCTATTTACGCTGAGAGTTAGACAATAAATGGACGACATAAGAATAACTCAATCATTATCACCATCCGAGCGCTAAATCCCAGTTGCAATGTCGATGCGTGGAGTCCACTTTCCTACCTTTTCTACTCCACTTCACTCAATTTTTAGCATCCCTTGTTGTGAAACCGTTGGAACGATTGTCATGAGATTTACTAGGGTCTTATGCATATTGGGTTAGAATAAGTTTGTAGGCTTCTTTAAGAACCTTAAAGTGTAATTAATGTAAATTCTTACCTCATTAATAGCAGAGCTTTGCCGTGTCAAACTAGGTGATTTCACATTGAGCGACCCACAGAAAGATGGTTTGTCGAAGGAATCCAAAGCGACGTCATACAGCAGTCGCAGTACAATACACGCGTGTATAAACACGACCGGTACATTCTCTGGAAAACTGAAAAAGAGGAAAACAACTGGGGTTTGTTATTTTGTAAGCAACTATGTAGTTCAAGTGATCTCAAGTTACATTTGTGACATAGATTATATACCATGGACAACCAGGGGCTGTTCCGAAAATAGCCAGGGCCCTCCCTCGAGTCAGGTATGTGACTCGAATTGGCAATCGATTTGAACTGGAATAGTAACTTTGGAAGGTTTTGGTAGTGTGTAAAACATCTCGGCTTAATTTTGAATCAAGATTAATTTGACCGACACTTATTTAATATTAATTTTGAAGACCATTGATGTGTGAACATTTGTCAGTCAAATGCATCTTGACTCACAATGGCATGGTTTTTTTATGTGAAAGTCACATACTTGAGGCGCAGGCCAGAATAAATAACGAAAACATCGTTTTTGATATCCACTTATAAATAAATTCACTTAGCAGTTTAATGAATACAATATAACTCACGTCATCTCTAATATGTTTCCAGTGAATATTTCATGAAAGACCTCATACAGTTCTGTGTCTCCGGACTCTGTATCATTTTGCAATTCTGTATCACTGATGAAACACCCCAAAAGGCGTATCGTATCACATAATATCGTCGAACAAACCTATAAGTATAAAAAGCAGATATTACCAATATCCATTACAGTTATTTTTTTTTAAATTAATGCTCCATAGCTAAACAGCAAAAACGTAACTGGCATAAATTCGTCAAGTCTTTAAGGTGGTGCGGTTAGGCACTTTTTTTTATTGTACGCACTTGGGCCTCAAACGTACTAGCGGATAACCACGCGGCTACCCGCTTGTTCACGGCGAACTTCCTGTGACTTTTACGTAATTTTTTCGGTGTTTTGGTCCATTTAGTTTATGGAACGACAGTACCATTTTTTTTATTTGCAAAAATGTAGTTTATACAGGTGTTTTACAATTGTAGATGCACAGTAAATTCTACCACATGTACAGTACAGTGGTGTGCAAAATGAATTAAAAATTAAATTTACATAAATATATTAATTTGCAAAAAAAGAACACCTACTCCATATTCGACCGGTTCAACCGTTTGATAAAATTAACACACAACAATTAATATTATTTTAACAACATATGGTACACACCTCATGCTGAAAGAACTTTGCATTAGCAGGTTCAAATCTCATTGCAGTACTGATAGTGTAGAACACTATGTGTATCAATTGTAACATATCACGGTCCATCATTTCATCACCCTTAAGTTTTCCTTCCAAGGACACTAAGACGCTTGTCACATAGACGAAGCCGCTAACCTGTTTCAAAAACACCAAAGTATGAGTATTCGATAAATAAACTATGCTGGTGTGTAATATGATTGTGAAAGAGTACTAAGAACTTTGATTCCAAATCATATATTTCAAGAAATTCTTCTCACACTTCTCGATACAAAAACACATATAAAATAATAATAAGTTAAAAATTTAAAATCTTGATATTTTCAAGGGGTTACAGTTCAAAAAACTGACTTTTAAAAATTATTTTACAAAAGGTAGCATCCTCATAGATTTTGTACGAACGTACCTATAATACGGCCGGCGTAACTTGGCAAATTTGAACATAGGCTCGGCGAACTTTAGAGCATGTACACTGCCC
This sequence comes from Dendrolimus punctatus, assembly GCA_012273795.1. NCBI lineage: Eukaryota > Metazoa > Arthropoda > Insecta > Lepidoptera > Lasiocampidae > Dendrolimus > Dendrolimus punctatus. The sequence continues at coordinate 4,484,934 of CM022538.1, read as the reverse complement.
TTCATCCCTGTATTTTTTCATTACTTTGTACTACTTGGTCACTGTATTTTCTTCACGAGTTTACATGCGCTAAAGTTCGCAGAGCCTATGTTCACATTTGCCAAGATACGCCGGTCGTATTATACTCATGACGTTATAATTAGGTACCAGTAAAAATAGTTAAGTAACCAATATTGTGTTCAAACAATAATTAATATTATTGTTTGAACAGTAATTAAAAAATCTTATTAAAATATTTGTATGTTTTTAATTTATAAAGTAATTTAAGTATGTGTATTTCATTTATAAAATATGTAGTTTAGTTATGTTTATTTATGATGTAAAATTATCAGAATTTATTGTAACACGTCTGCATTCATCCATATTTCATTATTTCTGCGTACTATCAAATTAAACCATAAGTTCCCTCCCACAAAACTTTAAATTGCAAAGAATCTCTATAATAAGGAATGCTCTGGTGGTTCGGGCATGTGGAAAGAATGAATGAATGGAAGAATGACTAAACAGCTATACAATGCAAAAGTGGATGGATGCAGAAGTCGCGGAAGGCCACGACACACCTTCCATGATCAAATTGATCGTGTACTAGCAGAAGGTGATGTCAGGAGCCTTAAGAACAGACGAGCGTGCATGAAAAGAGCTATGAATGTCAAAGAAGCAAGTGAGGTGTGTAAGAATAAGGCTGTATGGCGCTCTGTTGTTCGTACCTACCCCGCAAGGGACCTGGCGTGAAGTTATGTATGTATGTAATCCCTATTATATTTGAGCCGTTTTAAAAAACCTATTTGAAGTTTGATATAAATACTGACAAACTAATTTTGTAACAGTAGGTAACAAAGTAATTTATATCAAATTAAAACACCATTTTTTAATTTTATTTTTAAACTATGGCTCCAACGCCTTCGGCATTGATTTTGCCAATTTCAACGTTTAAAACACTATAACTAAGTTATTTCTTTAGAAACTTGATAAATGACAGTGTTATATTTGTCAACACTTTTTTTCTTAACTATTAGAGATGTGACCTGGAGAATGATGTATAATCAAAAAGTTTAAACATAAACCGTTAAGTTATCCATATTTTGTACATTTTATAGATAAAAAACGCTACTTATTTTATAAAAGTATAAATAATTTTATTTTAATCGATTGGGTACTGTGTGATTCCCTATATAGATTCAATTTATAATTGTATTATCATCGATCGTTCACGTAATTACTAAAATAAGCTTGACAGATGCCCAAAAGTGGCTTTTCAGAACGGCCGAACTATAGTGGTAGCTTAGCCGAAGGTTCTATTCACCATATTTTTTTCGAATGTCCCAAAATTGTTACACCTCTTTGCAGTATTTTGTGCAATGACTTTCCCCGCCCTGGCAACGTGACTCCTCTAATCCTAGCTAATAAGAAACATGTAAATATTCTATCAAAGTTTTTAACATCAAATAACATATATCTATAGTGTAATTGAAGACATGAGTGGATGAAGGTGATAAGTCGCATAATTCAAATTCGGAGTAAATCCAGATAAAAGTTTTACTTTTATTTGAAACTGAACTGAACTTAACACCTTTTTCAACTTTTAATTTTTTAAATATGCCTTATATCTATGGTATAAGGCCGAATATACGACATATCACCTTCATCCATTCACATCTTCAATTATTTTAACATTCTGTCTGTATTGTCCACAGGATTACAGAATTTGAACGAACTTTACCAGCCAAACTTTTACCTTTCTTTTATTTTATTTTAAATCCATCTGACATTTTACCATCTACTGTGACATTGGTAAAAACAATACTAATGATATTTGAGACATAATCCTTAACAAAAAGTGTGTGTGTGTGTGTACTTAAACACATGCTTATGTACACGCGTTAGAATTATACTTCTTTGGCCTAACAAAATAAAAATCTTTTCAAAAATTTTATCTTTCGCCTTATTCTACATTTGTTGAAAAAACGACACTAACAATAGAAAAACTAAAATGTTGACTATAGCTAACTTCAGGGTGTCGGTTTTTCGTGACGGTGTGCGCGCGCATCGTAGAAATGTACTCTCATCATTTTTCCCTAACGCGCCAAAAGTGTAACTTCAAAAACACGCACTGTCATATTTTTACTTGCTAATTATTATCTGATTCTTAGAAGACGCGTACCCTCTGTAGGTATATAAACAAAAGTGCACACCTTTCTGAATATTGTCCTGGTGCGATGTGAATCCCTGAGGCAGGCCAGCAACGCTTTCAGGATGTGAAGCTTCAACCTGAGGGCGTCGTTGGGCGCCGCGTGCATGCCGCACAGCAACTGAGACATGTCCTCTTCACCCGATCCACTAACTATCAATTCTCTTACCACACCTAAAGATAACATCCTATGTTTAAGTAAGTCTTGGTTACTACAAACACACTTTATTTTGCTTAATTTTTTTTCTTCTAGTCTATTGATTACTAATACAGTGATTACGTTTGAGAATGAAGAAAATGATAGTGAACAAGCTGGCACATTCAAGTTATTAATATGTGCTTCTAGCAAATCCGACTTGGATATGATAAAAAGTACTGTTATAATTAAAATACATTTTACGGTTATACTTGCAAATATAACCTTAAAATAAATTCAAAACTAAAAATAAAGTATATACACAAATTAAAATTAATATAGAAAGAAAATCCAATGCCAGCCTGCTATTAGGTTTGAATGTTCCCAAAAGACTGGCCACATTCACTCTTTAAATGGAAACGCTAATGCATTGCTCGAGGTTTGCATCAGCCTTTTGGCATAATATAAATAGGTATATTTAGGCTAGTGTGCATAGATATTTAACGGATGGTTAAAATAAAGTAATCACTGTTTAGCCGTATAGTTTTAGCGATTATTTTATATCAACCATCAGTTAAATGTCTATACACACCAGTCTTAGATTATCTATCTTAATTATCGAAAAATAATGCACTTTTTTATGATTATAATACTAGCAATGACAGTTCCAGGTCTATACTCTATAACCTTGATGGCTACATAGTAAAGAATAATTATTGCTTATATACGAAATGGAAAAGGTTATTAGTAAGACACAGTGCAAAAATATATTTAAGTAATAAAATTATGGTAAAAGTTGTATTGGTTACTATCAAATCAAAAAGCAAAAAAAAAATTACTGGCCGGTTGTCATTCTTATACTGGTGCACACGGACATTTAACCGGCGGTTAAAATAAAATAATCACTGCTTATGCATACATTTTTAGTGATTAATTTATTTTAACCATCGGTTAAAAGTCGGTGACACCCGCCTTAGTATTTCTGAACCAAAGTCTAAACAGACAGTTTAGAATTTGGATATTACAGAAAAAACATACCCAATGCTTTACTCCTGCAAGTCTCATAGACAACCATCCCATGAACACACTTCGCCCCACCACACTCTCTGAACACATTACAATTATTCACATTCCCACTCAACAACGCCGTTAGACCTTCCATGACTAAACTTCCAAGGTCCTCCTCCTCGGAATCTAGATTTGGGTCATTTATCAATGAGTCATGACGAGAAGACAATCTCTTCCGTCTCTCAGGAACTTTGGGTGATTCATTCAAAGCTTTTTCAGCCACATCACTATTTGTGTCACTTTTATTCTTCTCTTCTTCGAGAATCTGTTTGTCTTTTAAATATACTGCATAACGAGATAGACATGTAACAAACACCTCCAACATTCCCACTTCTCGGTATACATCTTTGAATATTGCATTATGTCTGTAAAAGAATAGGTTATTGTGATGAACTACATGATAGCCCATAAATGTCCCACCGCTGGGCTCGGGACTTCTCATTTTTAGGGAAACGAATATTATACCCGCCACGTTTGTCTAAACAGCGTTGGCGAGTTTGATATATCGGTCTTCTAGATATGCAGGTGTCATCACAACATTTTCCATTAAAGCCAGCACATATTATATTTGAAACATAAAATCATATTAAACTTACATATACATATTTACAGATAATGGTATTTTCAATTAATATTAATAAATAATTTCTTAACAATTTTATTATTAAATAACGTTAGAATAATAGAGTGGCTTCCATGGAATTTCGTTCTCTATATTTGTGTAACATGAATGACATCTGTCAAACTATCAGATAAAATTTATTAATATAATAAAATACAACATATATAAATTAAATTTTGTGAATAAAACAGTTGAGATATTACATTTTTACATTCAGTTAAGTTATAATTTATTCAATGGACAACTTTTAACCGATGACTGAAACATCCTCCCTTAGCGAATTAAAAATATAGTATAATAGTATATTAAAACAGTGCTATATGAACACAGCTTTTTATGGCTCAACTTTACAATAATGGACACTGAATTTTACGAAAATCAAGTTTAGGGGTATACATACGCCTTATATATAGACACTAGACCTCTTATTTGGGCTAGGAAACAAGTTTTTAGGGTCCACCAACAAGTTTTGAATGAATAATGGGAAAAACAAAAATACCTTTGGTAAAGAAGGTTATGTCACTTTTGTTGAAAAAAACTTTGATTTGTCTTCAGGAATACACTTACACATGATATATAAACACTAAAACCGTTTTTTAGTTTAGTATACAAGTTTTGAATTAGTTATTATAATTTTAAAGTACATAATAATAAATCACAGTACTGTCACTTTTTTTCACTTTACGACGATAAATAAATGTTATCAAATCAGTATGTCAATAATATCGATTTTTTTAATTCGAATATCATTCGATATTCCAATAATATGCATTTTGAAATACGAAAATGGTAATTATGCATTAACCCAGAATGGAAAAATAAGCATTATTATATATTACAAAGACTATTAATATGATTTGCTATGGTATAAAAACGATTTTAAAATCGTCGGAAAGCCGTCATTAAGATTAAAATTAAAGAAATAATCAAATTAATACGATTTTACACAGACTGCCTAATAAACTAATATTATTAATAAAAAATAATAGCACAATTTACCAAAACGTTGTGATTTTGAGCACAAACACATAACTTAACTTAAAAGCAATCAATATTTTACAACGTTAGTCAATAAAGCAGTTCATATTTTTTGCTTAGAAAACTACAAAACATTTTCTTCCCAGTTCCCATTAGAAACGCCATATTATTAGTATAGTTATTAGTTCACCACAATGGCAAGGCAAAGGAATCTAGTCCATACAGACAGGTCTGTTGTATAAGTATTCTTGTAGCTCGATTGCAGGTTCAATTGATGCCATTCTTCAGCGGAGTTCTTAACGTAATTAATTCTATTGTTTATTACTCAAAATATAGAAAGGTTGTGGCGTGACATAAAAGCAAATGTTCCACAATATGGTCGTCGAGAACAACATTTTACTGGTTATTTAGCTGAAGCTAGATTTCGCCAAACTTTTACTTCCGCTGGTAACAGATTTCACGAGTTCTGGAAGGCAGCTGGTATATTATATCCTCCCAGCAATTAGGTAAGTTTGAATATTAAGATATAATATCACATCAAATACAGTGAGTTAGGTTCGGTTAGCTTTAGACCGAAGCGGCCGGCGAGTGGCAGAACCGAATGTAACCATTTATTCATTAGTAACTATTTAAACAATGGTTACAGTCGGTTCTGCCAAGGGCTTTGGTCTAAAGCTAACCGAACCTAACTCACTGTTATGGTTATTGGTTGCGACCTTTGACTGCCCCTCATAACCTATACTTACTTGATTTTGCTAACATTGACATTCATTACATGTTGTTGGAAATGACATAAGTACAAACTACAAAAGTATAATAATTATCTTATTTACAATAATGTAAAAAAATCTAATATTCCATATTTTCATATCATCCAGAAATCTTCCATTTTATTAAATAAGTAAATTCTATAATTAAATATAGAATTTTTGCTGTATATATTTAATTCCTTAGCCTGGTGTTTAGCAAAATCAAAAAAAAAAGTTTACTTAATTTGCTAAATTATTTATTTAAATCAAACTTTAAAAAATATATTTGTGAGGCTGTATGGTCTAGGATCTTTGCCTGTTCTTCAAATAGTGAAGAACACAAAACTACTACTACATATGTTTTAATCAAATGTGGCTTTTTCACACTGAAGTATGAAACCTAGGTCTATGCTTTTTCAGTTGTCACAAGAACTCCGTTGAATGGCGTCAATTTCACCTGCAATGAACTGAAGCTATACGAACACTTCATATATCAGAATTGGCTGTATGGACTAGATTCCTTTGCCTGATTCATGGTTATTAGCAAATAAATAGTAGTTTGTGATTGTGGCAAATAACAATGGCGTAATGTGATACAATACTTATAATTTTAAATTGGTTTTATCAGTTAATTATTACATATAGTTATATTATAAATTTGCAATATAATGTTGAAATTAAATATGTTGTGCTTTTTTCATAATTAGGTAAGTTTTCACGCTAAAATTGAACATTATTTCTATCGAAAATATGACGCACATATTTAACGTAATTAATTCTATTGTTTATTAATTTTTTGCCTATATGATAACTTGCCGACGATTTTAATATCGTTTTTGTATCATAGCAAACCATATTAATAGTCTTTGTAATATAAAATAATGCTTATTTTTCCATTCCGGGTTAATGCATAATTACCACGAAAATTATTGTTATTGCTTATAACTACGAGTTTGAATGACTAGTATTTGTAATCGATTTATTTTTATTACAAACATCGATACATTAGGCGGCAGTATGAATATTTTGCCGCCTTTTTGTTTTTTAATAATGATCGACTACGAACTGGTGCAAGGACAGTGTTTCTCGCGACCAGTGACTTAAACGGTGAGTTGGTTGGGTTGGGTTAGTGTTTAGACCAAAGCGCCAGAACCGACTGTCACCATTTATTTATTGATAATTATTTAAATGGTGCTTACAAATCGGTTGTGACATTTGTTGACCGCTGTCATGGCTCACTTGCTTTGCTCGCTAGGCTTGTGGGCTTTAGTCCGCGTTTTTAGACTGTATTAAATGTTTTTTACATTGACCGCTACCTTTCTTCTGCATTTCTCGTCTTTAGACATAAGAAATAAGTACACCATTTTGAAAAAAATAAGTAGTTATTTTCACAAAAAAAAATCATATCTCAAAAACTACATGTCTCCTAGACATGGGGGTTGCAGGAGGGAGAAGCACTCTACCCCCCCTTCCTCCTCCCCCCTCCACTACTTAAAATTCAGTGTCCATTATTGTAAAGTTGAACGCTTTTTATATTTACTTACAAATATACAAATTGTATACTTACTTCAATATATTCAGAAGAGTCTTCATGCACAATATACTGCAAGTCCTCGACTTATTCGCCTTTAGCAACAATGATAATGATATAAGTTCTTTACAAGGAACAAAATTCAGTTGAAAAACGATAAACTCCAACAACTCGAAGAACTTCTCTTGTATCTCTTTATTCTTTGTATATATCCTCTCAGAGAACTGACTGAGGGTGTTCTGGTTCTCTAATATGAAATAATTAGCGTTGTCCGCGTGATACACGCTAGAAATCGCGTCTAGTATCGTGCAACATAAAGCTGGTGAGTTCGATTTCATAAATACTGATTGTAACACCTGAAATGCAAGTAAATTAACAATGTAAAAAAGGTAATAATTTCACCATAAGTTTTCAAACTATTACACATAATTCAAACTATGTTTTATCGGTTTTGTGCGCGGCATTTTATTTGACTTCATGAAATTAATATATATATTAGATCACATATAGAAAACTGTAATGTTAGAGAAAAATGCACATTTTTTCCATTTACTTATAAAACTAGAAGACACGATCAAACCAATTTTTGTTAAATCCTAAGGGTATAAACCTCTACAAAGAGCTCTCAAAAAACTCTTTACGTGATCAGAGGGCTGATGCCTGCCTCGTATAATGGATCAGTATGGCAATCCATCGAAATAAAATAACCAGCCTTCTGGATACCTCAACCATAGATGATACATATAACATACAACTAATGCATATAATAAAAAAATCCCCACTATAGATCACAAGTAAGAGTCGGGGTGACAAACACAATTTCACAACTTTGGATGTGCATAATTTACCACCACATCACATAATTTACTTCAATCTAAATGTTATTTTTTAGAGATAAGTCAATTCATTTATGGAAGTAAGTGCTGACCTAAAACAATTTATAATACCTGGAAAGCCTGAACATTTCTGACAGCCTGTCCAGGTGTTGACGGCTGGGGCAGTACAAAACCTTGCAGCTGAAATATTTCTGTATTGGCCCTTGTAGGGCGCAATTCAGAGAAACCGCAAGCACATAAAGATGATATCATCAACACCAGGTTACGAAGCGCTGCCCGAGCTTCACTGCCACTCACTCTTTCTTCTTCTAACCTGTAATTTTTTAGCATAATCATACTTAAGATTTCTAAACTAATATATAACTACATACCCTCGTTATAGTGTATTATTATGCCTTAGTATATAAAGCAAACTCTAAATTAGGGCTGATCATTAGTTTCCAACACTATTCTTTTCACCAAATTTATCAAAATCTGGCTAATTGAAAGGATTTACTCGCATAAACTTCAATTCCGCATGTAATATTAAATTTCTTGAGATAAATTACCTTTGTGCCAAAGGCTATAAAAAAGGAACAAACTCACGTTCATATTTATATATGTGTATTATATATATTGTTCTTTCCAAAATCAGTATTATCAATATTTATAAACATTACATTATCAGCTATGCCGCATACCAAACAGCTTTATAAAAAAAATGTGCTGTAGTAATATATATTTATATGAATTTAAAAAAAGAATCCTAACAAACAAGAAAACAAAATAAAATTAACATGTAAAATAAATAAAGCAAATTATAATTTAAAAAAAACATGAATGCTTACCCTGATGTTAAATAATCGGGCACGTCTTGAGTTTCGTGTCTGTTTTGAAAAAAAATAACAAATAAAAACGTAATATTAAAATGATATTATAAATAAAAAATAAAGCAGTGCTTGAATATTTTTTTTATCAAAAACTTACTTGAGAAGAAATTCTGATAGGAACAAATATCCATGACACGATCTGAAGTCATCTAACAGTAATTGACTAACATCACTCGAATCCTTTAGAAAACAAAACACAGCCACAAACATCTCCACAACCTAAAAAAATAATAGAAAAATCTTACTGCTCGATTTCAAATTCAAACTAATTAATTTAATACTCTGTATGAATGTGATAGTACTGGCTCAGTTAACATTTTCAATTATTCATATATTTCATTTCTTAACCTTTTTAAAATTCTCTATGTAATGACAAATTAATAAAGCTTCATATCATATGTAAATTTGATATTATATAACACTGCGTTGACATTGACGGCATTGCGATTCAGCCATAAAAGTGTTTTTATTTAAATTAACAAATCCTATTAAATTTAAAAAATATAATAATACTAAAAATTATATCTTTCAATAATAAACTCTAAACATTCATATATAGACCACCTGAAGTTCCATTAAAAACTTTAATGCTAAATGCAAGATACAATTTTAAGAGTACAATATATACTTATTTTCAAAAATAAATTAAATAAAGGAGAAGAAACGGAATGGAAATGTTCCTTCTATCAACTGAGGCAGGTTCAAGCAGCACTGTAACCTATTTAAATGTTAGAATGCCTCAGAATAGGCAAGCCTCTTCACTAATCGAGGAATTGACACTGAAACCAGCTGTAGCTTACCACACTACAATTTTAACAAACTAAACTTACCTCTAAAGGAGTTAACTCTGGTATCTTTTGCATATTTTCAATGCATAAACCGACACACCCTTTGTCTGAAAAAAAGGTACTATTTTAATTTGAAGATATAAAAGCAGATAGTTTTGATCTTGTTGATGCAATTCACGAATACTATGAAAGGCAATGTGACATACAGTAAAGTGAAAAAAAGGCTAGCTAAAATCCCTAATTAGCTAGCAAGGGAATGTTAAAAACATGGCTAAAAGGAATGTAATCTTCAAACTTGGCCACAGTGGAAAGCAGTTGTGTTGGAGGTTATATTTTTTTAATCAAATTTATTTGAGACACTATGAATGATTATGAGAAGTTGTCTCCACTGGGGCACACGCGCATAATGATATTCTTTGTCGACATATTTGCTAATAGTTGTAGAATCTGAATGCAGATACAAAAGTATAAAATTCAACTTGCTACAAATACAATTATTGATTGCGACAACTACAATTTGATATGAATTGATAAATGTACTGCCTTCTTACTCATCATACATCATCTTAAAGTTAAATCCTAGTTCCATCAGCTTCCTGCACATCTTTTCTGCATAGAAACAAACTACTACAGATGATATTGAAGTATTAGTGTGTAGCATTTGTACATACAGCACTGACAACAAAGCATTGAATTTTAAGCATCTTAAAATTCGTAAATAAATAACAAAAAAATATATAAGAGAAACACATATCGTCATGACATGCACAGAGTAAACAGTATAATGGTTTACTTACTGTGGATATAATGAACCACAGATTGTGTCAAGCCATGTCTAGAAAGTGTCATTAACACTTCAGCTGCAGATTTCCTCCACATGATGTTGTATGGAGCACACCATGATGTTATTGCTGAGAATAGCAAACTCAAATCATCCTTCCTCGCCAATTCTTCACAGGGAAATGGATGGCTGCACAATCTCACAAGTACCTGTAAACATAATCAATCCATATTTAGAATTGAATATACTTTATTGTAGAAAAATGCTACATAAAATCCAGAACATTAAATACAAGTACAATCGGCGGTCTTATCACCCATGGGGATTTCTTCCAGACAACCTTTGGATGGAGTATAGCAGTGGTTCCCAAAGTGGGCGATAACGCCCCCTTGTGGGCGCTGTAGGTCTAAAAGGGGGCGGTAAGAGACCCAGAAAAAAAATGGGCATTGGCAGGTGTAGCCCACAAGAGTTAACTTGAGACCTCAGTGCCGTTGTGTACTACCTACTGCGCTTAGGTCTCAAGTTACTCTTGCGGGCTATAGTAAAAGTCTCGTTTTGAATGAATGTTTAATCTCCGCTAATGTAGCTCTCAATAATCAATAATTTAATTTGACGTTATAGTGTTTTTTAAGTAGGTGAAAAAATGGGGATGCTAAAAATAATTTATTCTCATAAGTGGGCGGTATACAAAACAAGTTTGGGAACCACTGGAGTATAGGAAAGATATTTACATACATATATAACTTTGCTGTAGGTGTGTATAAAACATCAAAATCCTACAAACTGTAGGATGGATTTTGATGTTTTTTTGTATGTGTGAATAGGCCTCAGGATGGTTTAGATTCACATGTGAACCCGGTAAGGGGTGCTGCAAATGGTTCCTAAAGTTTTACTTTTTCAGAACAGGACAACATCTGCCGGGACCGTTAGTATAAACATAATTGTAAAATTATATTTTTTGGATTTATGTTATATTGATGGCTATGAAAATAGGCATAGATGAACTAGGTATCATTCAGTGAAAAAAAATATCTAAAATTTCAGACATTTTCCAGACCACCAAGTAAATTCTACAAACTGTTATTAATAATTAGGAGCCACATAAATGTCACTTTCACATAAGTATTGGCATTTATTTTGAAATAAATAACAAAATTTACTACAAACAGGCCTTGCAATTTTATGGATATAAGATAGCAACCTGGACAAATATCTTTTGTAACAGAATCCGTCTCTCCCTTGGAGTAAAATCACTGTTGCCATCCTGAACATCTGCCTCAGATTCGGGTATTTCAGGTAAATCAAAAAATAAATATAAACATTTCACTAATGTTGAAGGTATTGCTGCTGTTGTCATGACCTGAAACCAAATAAACCAATTACATGCTTCGAACCTTGAACTGAATCTTTAGCACAAAAAACAATAATAGATTATATTAATACAATGGATCTTTTATGTTCTTTTTTAATAAAAGTGCATGAAATCATACTCATGTTCAATCAAAAACTATGTTTGTTTGCTCTTTTAAAAATAGCTTGGTTTTGCGTGATCCTTGGCCCTTGCTATGGTAATTTGTGTCAATAACACAAATTATTTATTTCCACTAGAAAGATGAAATCTTTTTCAGTTAAACCACACTAAGATGGATGCCATATTTTCCAAGGAACACTCCTTGCCTCTCCAAAAAGTATTCAGGCCTTAGTGTTTTAACCACTCCATATTGTTTCATCAAGTTTATATGAAACAATTTCAATAATTTACTTGCTCAAAAGTGACACATAAAATGTGTTTTCTTGCCAATCAGGCACACCAATTTTATTTAAAAACTACTTCAACACAGTGTATAACCTTATGTTAAAATAATTTGAAATAAACCTACAGAAACAAAGTATTATAAATTAAATTTACATGTATAACATAGATAAATTGGCTTTACAATTTCAATAATTGATTATTGTTTGTAATAAGTAATACCTGAATGAGAGATTGGTCCCCAGCTGCTAAAAGATTCAATGTGGATAGTAGCATCCAACCATTACTAGACTCTTCAGAATTTTCAATTTCCAAAAACTTTGCAATAGCGCAACTAGCTTCCTCAGTGCTTTGGTTACTTGCCCTCTTTCTTATTTCAGAAACCATTAGTTTTGATACTTGTTGACAAAAAGACAGTATGTCCCAGAACTTTTCATTCATCTCACTTGAGGCACTAGATCCAAATACCTGTATATTACAAGTGTCTATAGTCAATTGAATAATATCTTGGTAATATTTTCACTGAGGCACAGAGTCCCCCGGTTGAGTTTTAGAAATTTCCTGTAGCACGCTAAATAATAAGACATTTGCCCAAATTCGGTTGTTGACAGTATGAAACATATAGGCTGATTTTAATATATATCATAGATTACAATCTAAGTATGACAAAATAAATTGTTAGCTAAAAGAATTTATAAATATTAATTGATATTTTTGAGAAATAAAATTGTTATATTGCAGGCACTTGCCACGTGACAATGAAGCCGATCAGAGCGCGTGATGTCATAGTGTGCAAAACACAAGAAGTTATCAATGACTTCTCAGATAACACTTCAATGAAACAGATGTTTGTTTTGCACACTGTGACGTCTTGCGAGACGCAATGACAACTTGACGCGTTTTTGTGACGAAATGTCAAAATATTTATAAAATTGCTAAATTAATTATGTTAATGTTGTTTTTTTTGCTGAAATATTAATATTTTGGCTAAGATAGACCATAAGGCTCAAAATAAACCTGTTTCTCAAAAATTGTCATCTACCGAATTGTAGGCTACAACTGACAGCATTTAACGAAGTTCTTGTAAAAACTCTAAAGTCCATGTTTGATTTGTTTTTCTCACAACTATATACTATCAATATCCTATAATTATTGTTCATTTTAAAATAATTTTACAATTTGTAGAAAAGAAAACAGCACAGCACAACATCCCCTTTCAGTTCTCACCGAGAACTCCCTTGCTTCATTCAACTTCATACACTTAAACATAGGATCTATATCCCATGGAAACTATAAACAATGTATTGGTCAAAGGGGCATAGGGGTATATATTGCACATTTTTTTTACAATTAACAGATACTTTAAGCAGCAATAAAGATAAAACAATTAGAAACAAAATAAAAAACCACATTTATTTATTAATCACAGACCTTTTTAGGAAGTTCGATAATATATTTATTTACTTATATTTGTGACGTATATTATTTTCTTACTTAACAAATACTTATTTTATAATTAAATTACTTACCTTACAGAATAAAGGCAACATATTGTACAGCTGTTTATCTTTTTCATCCTCGGTGAGAGGTTGTGGAGGATGTGTGTATTCAGCAAATAGTTTTTTTAGGTGCATAAGACCCAGTTGAACGTGGGATGAGGACGTAGCCGAATCGGAGGAGTCTGAGGAGGCCGATGAAGCGGCTCCACGCAATTTACGCATTAGATTCATTATGCTTATTTCACTATTGTAATACCACTAAGTACACTTAAAGAACATTGGACTACATTGTGCTTAACATTTTCTCATAAGATTACGCATTTTATTTAAGTTAAATTATGAACCAAGAAAACGAATGCCATCTATAAGTCCTGCTCTTAATGTAATGACACGTATTAATAGCGCTTTATGACTACATACTCTACTTAATACAATTGAGTACTAATTAAGACGAAAAATCTTTTTGTTTGTAGTTAGATTGATTTTATTTTTCCCGAAAATACGCCTTTTCAGCAGTGCACAGATTTTCACTACAAAATTAAAATCAATGTGTCAGCTGTCAACATATCTGATATTCTAATACTTTTACTTATTAAATAAATAAAGCTGTAGATACATTTGTTGATAATTTATTTTGGCTATGTTCTGCAAGCATCACAACGACCACGCTCACATCCGCGATTTTTTCCGTTCCACTTACTTGCGGGCGTTATCACTCTATGCTCAAGTGGAAGGGATTATTCGGCTCACCTCTTGACAAGGGTCATTTGGGTACTGCGTAAGCGAAAACCAAGACGTCATTAGTGACGTTTTTGCGGCGACCATAACGACTGTGATCGCCATGTGGAACGGCTAAAGGAGAATTTTGGGCGTTGTGAAGTTACAAGAGGCAAGAGAAATGCGCCCTATACACAGCGTTGCCAGATATACAGATTTATCTGTATTTATACAGAATTTTAGCTTCTAATACAGATTACAGATTTGACCTTATTTTTATACAGATTTTTGATGATAAAATTAAAAAATAATTATACATCTATAGCTGTATTAAATTCGCACTTTTTGATTGTAATAACTTATACTTACAAGTATAGTTAAGTACAAGTACTTAATGTACTTGTACTTACAAGTATGTTCTATCATGTCAACTTTACGTTTTTTTTGTTTTTTTTTTTTTTTATTGCAGAAGATCAGCAGACAGGCAGACGGCCCACTTGATGGACAGCAGTTACCATCGCCTATGGACATTTGCAACACCAAAGGTGCTACGAATGCGCTGCTGCTCTCTTTAGGGAGCCTGGAACCTGGTCACTAATGCCGGAACACAACACAGGGTTATTATGGCGGCATACTCTAGACCAGGGGTGGTCGCCATCCAGTCGGGCAAATGCCCTACCACCTGGCTGTGGGTTGTTTTGTCGCCTCTTACGACAGGCCGCCGGGCCGCAGGAAATTGTATTCTTTCTCCGTTCCTGCACGGTAAGGTACAACGGGAATTCCCCGAGACCTATCTACTTGAGAATGATTAATATCCGACCAGGTTATGTAGGTGAATTTTGCGAAAGAAACTCTTTACATTTTGACCATTTGCTTTGTTCATTCGGGCATATCGGCATTTTTGGTAGGTATTTCATACTTAAATACTCAGTTATAATTATTGGTCAGTTGTAAATGCTGTGATTATACCTATTGCAATTTTTTTCCAAACATTATACAACAAGCAGATTTACAAACATTAGATAATGAGTGCCGACATTTGAGAATGAAAGATTATTCTTTTGGGTTCCAATGAAGAAGATCCTGAAGTTTTCTGGCAACATGTTTCTTGTGCACAAAACAGTGACGGAAATTTTATATATCTGACACTAAAGCAGCTAGTTACCACTTTATTATGCCTCGCCCACTCCAGCGCTCCAGTAGAAAGGATATTTTCTTCAATAAACTTAATCAAAAGTTCAAAACTAAAACACGGAAGTTCACGGAACCATTTAAATACTGAGACAACAGAGGGTCTGTTGTTAACAAAACAATTGTTGAAGGAAAGTAATTGATTGGTAAAATAAATAAAAACATACATAAAAACATTTAATTTCATCTATGAGCTATTGTTTTCTTTTTATTAAAGTTTATTTTTCATTAAAGTACCTCAGTAAAATTAGTAAAATTAAAAATATTACTTTTGCAGATTTTATACAGATTTTTAGACTCTGCAATCCAGATTTTCTGGTTTGGCATGTGGCAACACTGCCTATACAATACTTTATCAGGAGTTTTTGGCGGGAACTGAAAGGAGACGTTGTGCTGTGCAGTTTGATTTTCTAAAAATGTGTATAATTACTCTAAAATGAACAATAGTTGCAGGATATTGATAGTTTTTGAGTAGACATTATGTGTTTTTGTGAGAAATGTGAACTGTATAGTCAGATGTGATCTTTCGAGTTTTCACAAGAACTCCATTGAATGGCGTCGGTTGTAGACTGCAATACAACTGCGCTACTATACGAAGACCTATTAATTAACATGTTTCCGACTGAAAGACTTTGATTCTATGGTCATGAATAAATTAATAAACAAAAAAAAAGTACTTTATCATTTGTCAACTCAATATGACAGTGACATTTTTGATTGTTAAAAATTATTATTACTACTAATATAAATTCAAGGCATACAAATCAAGAGGAATTTTAAAAATTCGAAATTATTAATCGCGTTTGCGACTTATAATCTATTTATAATATAGTTGGAAATGCAGGGAAATAATGATTTGGTACAGTGCTACAACCGTGGCTGCGGCCAGCTATTTAATCCAAACTTGAATGATAAAGGTGCTCTAGAGTATTCCATAACCTCCTGGGATCTATAGGTATTTATCAATTTAATACATTTTTACGTGCCTTTTCTATTTTAGATGAATGCTGTCACCATCCAGGTGCGCCGGTGTTTCATGATGCTTACAAGGGATGGTCATGTTGTAATAAAAAAAGTGTAGATTTCACAGAGTTCCTTAACATCAAGGGTTGTACTATGGCAAAACATTCCAATTTGGTATGTATTATGAAACTAATAGTAATCTCATTAATTAAAATGAGTGGGATATAGATATGTGCCTGTTTCATTATTATGAATTTAATATTATGTGTTTTGGAATATATTTATGATTTATTAACAACAAAAATGGTTTGTGTGTAGAAAAAAGATTGGTTGTTTTTTTTATAGTAGATAGTTTAGGACACGTTTGTTTATTTTGAACAGATTTAAACCTTTTTAATTTAAGTTAGAAGGCTAAGGAAGGTGTGGCGCAAAGCGGAGCTCTTGCTTTAGGCTTTGTGGTTATTTTTTTATAACCAGCCAAAGTTAATTTTATATCTCAAACAATAAATAAATGTGCCCTATAACTGTCTCATAATGCCCATAGTATTCTTCCCTCCCCTCCCCTTCTCATTACTTATAGTAAAGCAGGCATATATCTATATGGCACCAATTAAAATAGCTATAGACATAGAAATAAAAATCTTATTATGCTTTTATGAAAATTAAATTTAAATTTTATTCATTATTTTGACAAAGTTCTGTCTCTTTCGTCCAGATAATTGATCATTTGGTAAAAAATAACAATAACACAGCTGTTTTAATTTGATGTAATCAAATCCTTTCAGAAACCAGTAGAGCCAGAGAAAAAGTCTTTAGACAAAGAATTGGATAAAAAGGATGTGATTGAAGTGAGAGCTCCAATGGTTGGACCCCAGCTAGTCAGACCGCCATTCGAGACTCCACTTGTGCAACTACAAGCACGCATTGCTGATTCACTCAGAGACAGTGTTCAGAGAACTGCTCAGAAAACCGCCGAAACTGTAGACAGGTGAGAAATATAACCCTTTCAAAAGCATGAGTGTTTTTAGTTAAATATTGACATCCAAATTATGTACATAGCAAATACAGTGGTTGTAAGAAAACAAAATAAAAATTAAAAGCAGAGTGAAATATGTATATAATATTTCATTGCTTTTAATTTTCATTTTAGTTATTTGACATTCATATACTGTCAACAATATACATATCATTACCATAGGGATTGGTTTAGAGAAAAGTTGAAGCCATGTATAACAATATATAATATAATAATAATACAATAATAATAATAATAATAAATTTACATGGGGGCTCGGTGCTGAAGCATTAGGTGAGTAGCAACATCTCGGACCTGACTCCGGGCGCGAAGGCAAGGCTCCGCCGTTGCAAATGTCCATAGGTGATGGTAACCACTTTCCATGAAGTGGGCTACCTGCTTTTCTGTTGAACTCCTGCAATAAAAAAATCTTAAAATTGTCAACAAATAATGCTTTTTTCCAGTGAAGTTACTGTTGGAACCACATGCAAGAATGGTGGATGCACAGTTTCATATGAAGGACCTCAAACCAACCAAACAATGTGTACATATCACCCTGGTTGCCCTGTGTTTCATGAAGGCCTTAAGTTTTGGTCGTGCTGTCAGAAAAGAACTACAGATTTCAATGTCTTTCTTAGTCAACCAGGTTGCACTACAGGAACCCATAAGTGGAAAAAGGAGGTTAAGCATTAATATAATATAACATTTATTATTGAAAACTCAAGTGGTGTTTGGATGCTTATATATATTATATAAGCATATGGTTAATTTCTTATATTCTATATATAATATCCTCCTCCTGTTGCTTCTCGCTTTTTCTCTTCTTCCCCCTTAGACAAGTGCCCATAGTCCTAACCGAATAGAATAGACAATGTATTGGGATGATATATCTTTGTGTTAAGTATTGTCATTCCTAATATAAATATTTTTTTTATCTTTTAGTGACATATCTTCATATCTCACCTTTAAATCAAATTGTCACTACCCAAAAATATCAACTTTTATAGGAGTTCAAATTTCTTTTTTATAATACATTTTTCGATGTGCAACCATTTTCATCTAGATATTTATAGCATCTCTTCTAGTATAACCTGCATTAGTTCTAATTAGTATAAACACAATTTTGTATTTAGCAAGTTGATCAAATTGTTTGTTGAGGATAAAAAATAACACAATCTAGATTCTTATAATTCTGGATAGTGAATATTGTTAAATTGATCATGGAATTTATTTAGTATTGTTGGAATCTTTATAAGTCGGTTTTTGGGCTTCCAATAATTTCAAGAATCGTCAATGAATTAAAAATTTGCATAGCATAACATAAAAATGATTAACTTCTTAAATTCAGGTTTTTGATCAGTACAAGTAAAGCGTAAATTTATGCTAGTTTTCCATCCCTTGGGAACAGTGCTTTATTTATATGAAAAGTGTCCTTTTCTGAACCCCTGACAGTGTCTGCAAAATTTTATGATGATTAATGTTTGCTCGGTGTGAAAGCCTAACAAACAAACACTCACATTTATAATATTAGTCTGAAATAGATAATATAATACAACAGCAGCAATATTTTAATTGAATTTCAGGGTACACAAGCAGGAACGGTTAAATGTCGATGGGATTGGCATCAGACACCTGATTTTGTTATTGTCAGCGTGTATGCGAAGAAATACGACCCAACACTCAGTTTTGTGAAACTCAACCCAATACGCCTTAACACTAGACTTGTGTTTAGGGAAGAGGGCGATGCCACATTTGAGTTAGATCTTGAACTCCGAGGTGTAAGTAATATTTATTCATTGTTTACAATGTATAGGGCTAAAGTCTATTTTAAATATGAGTATAGCTGTATCCATAAAACTTAACTTGTAGAATTATCATAAACTAGCTGTGCCTGCGACGTCGTCCATGTGATATTTGGTTTCAAAACCCCCCGATTTTGAAACATTCTTCATTGGTGCTCCGCTCTTATTGGTCTTAGCGTGATGATATATAGCCTATAGCCTTCCTCGATAAATGTACTATCGAACACTGAAATAATTTTTCAAATTGGACCTGAGATTAGTGTGTTCAAACAAAAAACAAATTCTTCAGCTTTATAATGTTAGTATAGATTTTCCTATGAAATAAATATTAATGGTAATATCTATAATATTGTAAAATTCTGAACATGACCTGTCGGTACATCAAAGCTATTTAAAAAAAATTGGAATAGACTATGTAAACAATGGAGAACATGGTGCAATTTTTTTTGAATTTTTGGTGTGTTTGTTTAGGATTGACAACATTTTTTTTTTTGAATGCACTTTATACAAGGTTTAAAGGTCTTGGTTATAAATACGCACCATTCGCCTGGTGCATATTTATAACCAAGACCTGTTGGTCTTTTCTCTCTATCTCAACCCCAGGAATTTCTGGTCTTCTTGCTCTATGGCCCTTATAGGGTACGAGAGGGTTGGGGGCTTGAGGTGAATTTTTGTGACAACTCACAAACCACTTAAGCATTTGAAGTTTTCCACACAAAACACATTACTCTTGCTCGTAAACGTTATCATACTACTATTATTCATATAAAACAAAAATTACATTTGTAAGATCCCCCAAGACTGCTTACTTATTTTGATATATAATAATTATTGTTTACAGGTAATAGACTTAGGCAAAAGCAGTGCATCAATGTTGGGAACAAAAGTAGAGATAAAAATGAAAAAAGCGGAACCTGGTGCTTGGGCGAAGCTGGATTTTCCTAGAACAGAGTTGAAGAAAGAAGATACATCTAAAGAGGATAAGGTAGAAACAGATGACACTGTTGATTTATCAACGGTTGAAGCTATACAATCTATTGGAAAGGTTAATGTAACAGGCTGAAATTAAATCAATTTTAAAAATATGTTTTAAGTATATAGGGGACGTGCACAACGAAGGTACTGCCAACTGGTGGCGCAAATCCGAATCTTTTCGCAAACAATACTAGTACATTGACACTTCACGTTATAAAATAATCTCATTAAAAAAGTGAAAATGTATTGTTGCATTTTTGATTCGTCGTACACTTTAAAGAAAAATGAAAATAAGTCAAATGATATTTTCTTAAGTTTTCGCGACTAGTATATATAATAAAACTACGTTTTAACTTAAGCGCAGTATTAAATTTATTATTCCGTCGTTTCGGCCACTTTTCACTAGCGGTGATCACGGAAGACAAAGATGTCAAGTATAAGTCAAATGGTGTAAAATTTAATTACTTTCACACAAATAGTAGTTAGTCACTTGCCATGATTTAAACGACAAAAGTGGATAAATGCAGTAAAAAAATCGGCAAGTATGAGTTTCGAAAATATTTCAAAATTACTAATAATGTTATTTGGATTAATAGCTAATTTTGTATGTAGAGTACTTACTATTCAATACAAAAAAATATGTAAGTATGTAAGACATAACCCTAAATAATTTTGTTTCAATAATTACGGACACATATAAAATAAAATACACAATATTTATCGTGAAAAATGAGTTCAGAAAATACTTTATAATCATGTTTATTATTATTTGCCATTACTGCATTTCATGATACCTGTTTCTTTTACTTCTAGTTTTTGGTCTTTAGCATATTCTAGCCACATTATTTATTATGATCATTATTAATCGACCGGAATATTTTATCATTTGTACCAAAATAAAAACGACTTACATATAATGTAAACATTGAGGGCGACACAATGAAATACCTTGAAAGTTTTGTTTTGTAAACCACACTGTAGCTCTCGTGTAGATTTGTGCTGCCACCTGTAGTTTGTGCTTGTTCCCTATTATCTAGAATATTATTGTGTTGTAACACGTGTCCAAATATTCTGAACGCAATGACATGCTCAAAAAAGTATTTCCCTTTGAATAAGTATAGACAATATATTTGATAAATAGGTTTTCTGATATCAGGAATTCTTGGACCTGTGGAGGAATACACCTATAAGTGACATTTATCAATTTAACATTCACGTGACGTCATCCGCAACTCGATATGTACGCGTACTCGCCGGCCAGTGATGCTAACGGTACTGAGGGTTCGGCTACGGTTATTACCTCACCAAAATGGCCAGGCGCAATAGCAATTTGCGGGGATAATAAGTTGACATTCACATAGTCATTGGTATTAGAACACATTTTACTATAGTTAATTTTATATTCAAACTGTGTAATAATTCAAATGGGAATGAAGTCGATCCACACCGAAGTTACAAGCTACACTCACTTAAAATTTCCACAGTCATAAAACAAAAAATGTGCACTTTTTATTAATTTTGAAAATTAGCGTTTCCTCCGAAACTTTAGGGTTCCTAGTAATTTTATTTGAATACTAGTGCTAGCGATACTTCGTTTGCGTTGCCGTGGTGACGTGTGAGAATTGCAACGCCGGCGCTAAAAAGCATGACCGCACGCCATCTCCCGCTTTATTCGTCTACCTCACTGAAACCTCGTCATTTATTGGGATAAGAATTATCCTGACTGTTGACCCGAGATATAAGCTACCTCTATTGACTTTCATTTAAATCCGTTCAAAAGTTTACACGTTATGCTCTAACAGACAAAAAATAATTTATTAATAAAAAATAATTAGTAAATATTATTTATTAATTAAAAGTTGCATTTTCGCAAACTGCTTTTTTCCAAACGAATTGTGCAAACTCCCCAATAATATGGTTTTTATTATATTATAGATAGATTTGTGGTATTTGCTTTAGTTGCATAAAAGCATGAAGCAGTGCTTCGCTGTTCTACCTATATGAAATCGATAAATATTTAAATGAATTGCTTTATTAGGTATTGTTGGCTTGACTAGAAGTGTATAGTTTATGTTTCGTATTATTTTACTGGTAATATATTATGGGAATACTTCCAGCAAGTGTTTTGGCTGTTACCAGTATAAATCTGGTTGTATTGAACACATTCTAAGTTATGTTGATTTAAGTCTATCTATTGACTTCTCGAACAATATTTTTAAGAATAGATATATAACTTTTATATTGTGAAATTATGATATAAAAATGCTGTGTGACGATTTATGATGCGCACAAATAAAAAATGTTTTACAATTTCAATCTGTTTTATTTTTTAAATGTCATGACTAGATTTATAATGAACATTTTTTGGGACTAGATTTTGTTATTTACAATTAAATATTTACAAAGAAAGTAATAAAGTGTTTTAAAACTGTTCATATATAGTTAAATAGTTAGTCAATGCTGTTATACTCATACAAACGTAAAAGTGATTTTGGATTAGATTTGATACCATGCAATACGCTTTAATTTTTTGAAAACTAATAATCATTATTTTTATTGCATAAAAAATAATGTAAGCATGCAGAAGAACATTATAAATAGCTGATAGCGATCTCTCGCAGACAACCTTGAGTTAAGTAGAGAGGAATAACACTTGTGTTATATTTCTAGGGCAGGGTTTTTGTTGCACAATAAAAACCGTACAATATAGTAGTACTAATATAGACATTGTATCAACTTTTCTAAAAATATATGAAAATTAACCCAACGTACTACTATACTTTATAAAACTTATGATGATAGGAATGTAACATATTTTTAGTGTAAATAAACAAAATAGTTTCCTTAAGATATGGCTCCAAAGTATATAATCCTCCTATCCGTGCAGGAACGGAGAAAGAATACAATTTCCTGCGGCCTGGCGGCCTGTCGTAAGAGGCGACAAAACAACCCACAGCCAGGTGGTAGGGCATTTGCCCGACTGGATGTCTACCACCCCTGGTCTAGAGTATGTCGCCATAACAACCTTGAGTTGTGTTCCGGCATTAGTGACCAGGTTCCAGGCTCCCTAAAGAGAGCAGCAGCGCATTCGTAGCACCTTTGGTGTTGCAAATGTCCATAGGCGATGGTAACCGCTGTCCATCAAGTGGGCCGTCGGCCTGTCTGCTGATCTCCTGCAATAAAAAAAAATAAAAAAAAATATAAGTACATGAGGTAATTTATGTGGTAGGCTCTAGTAATCGATATATTACGAATCTTCGTTTTTAACCTTGTAAGACCGATTACGGTATCGTAGCCATTTTGCCATAAATATAATTCTTTATAGGCAAGGATATGCATATTTTCAATAAATAAAAATTTAAATAAAATTAAAATAATTATAATCTAATAGATTTTTTTGCATATTCGGTAGTTATTAGAATAGGTCTTAAAGTATTTTTCACCCTTCTATGGTGTTTTTTTTAAATATTTTTATGTCAGAAGAGCGTTTGCCAGTTCAAGTAGTG
This sequence comes from Dendrolimus punctatus, assembly GCA_012273795.1. Classification (NCBI taxonomy): domain Eukaryota; kingdom Metazoa; phylum Arthropoda; class Insecta; order Lepidoptera; family Lasiocampidae; genus Dendrolimus; species Dendrolimus punctatus. The sequence goes on along the minus strand of CM022538.1, from coordinate 4,460,967 downwards.
TACATATAATAAATTTACAATGATTACGTTTTACATTTAATTTACATACTGACTAGAAGTTTAAATAAATATTTTATTGATTTCAGTTCTAGATTTAATATTTTACAATTTCCTTACAAAAACGGTAATCAAATAGGTAAGCACCTACACATTACCTAGACATAATATATATTGCTCTTATTCTCTATTAAAGTGATTTATAATCATATCATAACAAACTGACTAGACAATTTACAAACAAGCCACATAATACATAAATATTTTTACTGACTTTTTTCCATAAACCGTTTTTCCTAAAGGTTAAACCCGCATGTAATAAAAGTCGATGGATAATGTCTTTTTTAAATCTGGCTTCTCACTATTTATAAACTTAAAGGTATTGAAAGTTTTCAAATAACCTCCAAGGTACTTGGTCTTAGCCAAATTGGGTATTTGACAATAAACTATAAAGCAATCTAAATACACGAGCGTGCGTTTTAGTATCTTGATATCAACTTACTTTCAAAACGTGATAAGACATAAATAATTTTAATTGTTGTCAAAACAATAAGCTATTTGACTCGTTAATATTGAAACTTCACAACGCAGTATATGTATGCGAAATCAAGAGGACTGGCAATTTGTGTGATGATAAAAGATTTTCAGTTGATTATTTATGAACTATTTTCTCAAGTTTTTGCGACTTGTATACATAATAAAACTATGTTTTAACGGTTTTAAGCGCGATAATTTAATTTTTAATGTCATTGTCGTCCGTGACCACGGCCACTCAAAAAAGGCCGAAACGCCGGATAAACCTAAATCAAATAAATTACCGCGCTTAAAACCGTTAAAACGTAGTTTTTTTTATTTATAGACTGTCAAATACGCTATTTGCTTCAATCAAAAACAGACTTCATGTGGTAACCCCAAAAGTCACATTTCACAATACATAATATTTAATATAAACGTTACGTGGGTGTAAACAATTAATATTCAATTATTTTATATAGAGGTTTAAAAAAGTATGTTTACTTATGTATTTTTTTGAAAACACTGTATCACCTTCTAGAATGTTCCATGATTTTTTTTTTGGAGATTATTCGGTAACGCTCATTTTACCCTATTGGATGTTAACAAAAGTTCGAATAAGAACATTCTATGGAGATCCGCTTGCGCAGTGGTCTGTAGGTGTGAGAGGTGCGGGGGGATGGAACGCGGGCGCGGGCTGCATGCGGTACATGTCGTGAAGAAGCGCTGCCACCGACACGTCTCCTACTGTCTCGCGGAATAGCAGCAGTTCTATCGACCGAGCTCGTACTGCACGCAATGAAGGTAGGAGAAGGAGTAGACGACCAAACCTGGAATAAGACACATTATCTATTATTATTACTTGAAACCTTTAGCCGAACTATAATACGGCCGGCGTAACTTGGCGAATGTGAACATAGGCTCTGCGAACTTTAGCGCATGTAAACTCGTGAAGAAAATACAGTGACCAACTAGTACAATGCAATGTCAAAATACAGGGATGAAGGGCGACCAATTGTATTCACTGACGAGTCTTATGCCCACTCATCACACGTGTGTACATGCTCTAAAGTTCGCAGAGCCTATGTTCACATTTGCCAAGTTACGCCGGCCGTATTATACATACGTAATTATAAATGATAGCGAATTCGGTACTTGACAATTTTTGTGAAACAGGTTTATTTTGAGCCTTATGGTCTATTTTAGCTAAAATATTAACATTTCAGCAAAAAAAACAACATTAACATATTTAATTTAGCAATTTTATAAATACTTTGATAATTCGTCACAAAAACGCGTCAAGCTGTCATGGCGTCTCGCATGACGTCACAGTGTGCAAAACAAACATCTGTTTCATTGAAGTGTTATCTGAGAAGTCATTGATAACTTCTTGTGTTTTACACACTATGACGTCACGCGCTCTGATCGGCGTTCATTGTCACGTGGCTGCAATATGACAATTTTATTTCTCAAAAATATCAATTAATATTTCAGTTAAAACAGTGTATTTTTGTCATACTTAGATCGTAATCTACGATATATATTAAAATCAGCCTATATTTTTCATACTGTCAACTACCGAATTTACAACTGTCAGTAAATAAACATTTTGCAGGATATGTACAGCTAAATTGCTACGGCATGTTGTGTTTATGTAGAAGGCATAAGTTTCTAATAACAGTAAATAACGTGCCGATTGCTCTGCGGCGAGGGGGTGGGGGGCTGATTGAAAAATGTGGCTACGTTTCTTGATTACATATTAGTATTATTAGCTTGGATTAATTATAGAATATTTACTACCTTGTTGGTTGTCGTGTGTATCTTGTTCGAACATAGTCTGCAAGGATGCACTGAGCTTGGTCCTGTAACATTTCTACTGGCTGCGTTTCACTCAAGCCTGGCGTATCTAAAACATAAAAGATATATTGTCCTACTTTGCATGTAATTTATAATATTATACTTTCTGCCCACGTTAATCACTAATATTGAAAAATACCTCATACCGTGGAAGAAGAATATCTGCTATATTTTCCATGCTAATACTAAGACATTATATTTTGATACATACATAACTTCACGCCAAGTTCCTTGCGGGGTAGGCACGAACAACAGAGCGCCATTCAGGCTTATTCTTACACACGTCACTTGCTTCTTTGACATTCATAACTCTTGTCATGCATGCATTTTGATACATCGGAATAATTTTTCTACTATCTATGTTGACGAACTTTTAAATGATATCATTTGTTCAAAATTAGCAGATTGTACATGGTACCTACGTATATTTAGGTATACATATATGGTGATCGCCTTGCGCCCGGGTAAAGACGGCCCTAAACGATTTTAAAACGCACCTGGTGAAAATAAGACGATAGCCTTCATGCACCCACACTCACTGCCATCTGGTGCTATTTGTCGAAACCGGCAAAGGATTTCCTAAAAGAACATAGAACATAATTATAGGTACGTACTGTGAAATATAAAAACCTCAACGAAATTCTATGGGTAGCCACTTCATATGTATTTATGTCGAAACTTTGAATATATCAAATGCTTTGAACTAAAGAGCGTTGTGCCTAATGATACATGTATCTTACCTACCGTCAAATGTAAGGAAGACACAAACCTGTAATGTATTTAATTCTAAATCGGCTAAAGGGTCTGGCGGTAGTCGTGACCTGGCCACCGGCGCTGCCAATAGTGGTGCTAGATCCCAAGGCGCTGACCACTGTGCTAGATGAAGAAGGAACAGATCCTTCCACGCTGCACGAAGAAGGACCAACTGGTCGGACTGAGCAAGGGCTTGGAACGGAGCTAGACACCTCACCCATCGAACTGCCATGAACAGGAGACGAGCGCTGGTTTCCTGCCGTACAAAATTGGATTTAATTTTCGGGGCTAACAGCTGTAACTTTGATAATATGCCTAAAATATAAAGGTCTGTAATAATGAGCTTCCACAGATTATCTATATAATTTGATGAGACACAACCGGTTGGATTATGACGTAACAACAAAGTTCATTGGCGTAGTCTCTATGCGCTTTTATGCTTTGGCTTCATCTGCCTTAGTGTTATCTTTAACACTAAGGTATCCTAACACACTAAGGCCTATATCTTTATAGGCTGTGACCGAATGTTAAAAAATAACGTCGTTAACACATAACCACATAAGTGTGTAGGTATTATGGTGGCGCAAAAAAACCGTAACAAGAATTTTTTTTATTAAATATATATAAATTTCCATTTTTGAAAACTTAAAAACTTTGAAGCAACCGCTAATAAATTTTTTTAGCTGTCCTATGGAGGGAGCTCTTAAAACATCAAAAACTAACATCATTTGACACGAGACTCGAAAAAAGAAGCCGGTTTTTTGCGCCTCACTAGTGTACATGACATACATATATTATCTGTCAATAATTAATGTTAATTAACAATGTCGCAATTTTGTGGCATGTGGCGCCGACTTGAGGAGGCCTACGTCGTGGACTGCAAATGGCTGACGACGACGACGAACAATGTCGCAGCTCCAAGACACACAACGCAAAATGGTAACATAACTAAATATAAACTTAATTAATCACATAGAAATTGTTACCTGCAATGTAGAAATGAGGTTGGCACTCAGCATTTATTAAACATTTTAAATTTTCTGACATTGTTAGTGTCACTTATTGACTTACAACACCAGAGGAACTACGAATATGTTGCCAGTCCTTAAATAATATGACACCTTTAAAAAACTCGTAATTTGGACTGTGCGAAAACCTGTGGGAGCTCATCCCAAATTCTTAAACTTCGCAAGAGAAAACATTCCTGAGACAATGTAGTAAGCGTAGGTAAAGACAGGCCAAGTACACCGCTGAGGGAAATGGGCGGAGTGAGTCTACTAACAGCGATAAGGCGATAAGTCACCCTGCGGCGGTCCAATCGCGTCGCGGCTCCCGCCCCTTCAGTCAAAAAGCCACCTACCGATGTCAATGTGCACACACCCCTTCTAGACGACCCGGAAAACAACGCCCGCAGTATACCTACAGGCATTGTTTTTCAACAAACATTTTCTTTAATGTAAATGTTGAGAATCCTAAGACAATAGTTTTGAACTGAATAAAAATAACACAAAATGCTATTTCAAAGTTCATATATAGGTCACAATTATATAATAATAGGTACTTATTCATACATGAATAATAATTTTAAGGGCTCTCCAAACACTCAGGTGCCTGTTATTAATAATACTTATACAATAATATCTACATACTCAGCGACTTAAACTTCATCTTGCGTTTTTAACTTTCAATTTATCATGCGTTTGAAGTGAAATGAATATACTAGGAATAACAGTGTGCATTACCTACTAACGCAATCTCAGCTCTGTAAATATAAGTCCAGTACTAATAAACCGCAGTGCGCGCTTTGATTTTGAGGCTTACGTTAGCAAAACTTATAATATGTCTATGACTGCGATCAGGAAACGGGCAACCATCTCCTTGATAGCCGCCTGGTCGTTAGAGATCGATAACGGTACGGCCTATGGCGGCTGGACGGTGGATGCAATCAGGCCACAGCTGACGGAATGAGTCAACCGCACCAGCGGCACTCTGACCTTCAGGACGACGCAGATACTTACCGGACACGGATGTTTCGATAAGTATCTGTATCGCATTGTGGGCTGCTTGCCTTCACCAGACTGCCGCCAGTGCGGCGCGCCCGACACGGCGTTTCATACGCTAGTCGAGTGCGCCCCATGGGCGCTGCAGTGTTTTGAGCTCGAGACGCACGTAGGAGCAGTCCGATCGCTCCGCGACTTGGTAACGGCCATGTTGCGGAGTGACGACCGCTGGGATGCTGCGGTTACTTTTTGCGAGGCAGTAATGTCTCTCAAAGAGGCCACAGAAAGGGATAGAGAGCGAAGTCCTTCGGCGCGTGCTACGTCTCTTCTCGAGGTCGCTGGCCTTCAGCTGGCACCCGGAGAGGCAGGTACGCCCATTACTTCCCTCCCTGAGTTAGGTTCCGTTACGGGGGGCCCTTAGCTGCTAGGTAAAGCAAGGGATTCATCTGCCCCCGTCTCGAAGTGGGGTGTGTTCTCCCGGGGCACACTTCAGGCACTTTATTGCGCTGGATCGACTGTTGCGTAACTATGTTCTATATCTCAGTCTTTCCATCACAAACAAAAGTGCAGGGTCGTAAAGGCAGGAGGGGGTTTTTAGTGGGTATTGAGGTTGCTCGCCCGTGCGGCATCATTCGGAGTCTCCACACTACTCTGTGTCATCGATCGCGGACGGAGCACAAACAAAGCATACTATTGCTAGTGTTATCAACCCCGATGGATGCGTGCCGCTTCCTAGCGGCGGAGAGAGTGTGCGCAAATCGGTTAATCATTTTCCCTCGCCTCAAAACAAAAAAAAACAAAAAAAATGTCTATGACTGGGCTTAAAATAGTAGGTACATAGATAGTTACCTGCAACAACTCCCATGTAGGTGCTAGAGGCGCACCAAACGCGCTAGGGGGTGGTCGTAAGAGTGTGGGATCACCTTGAAGTTGGAGCTGCTTTGCACTCCACACAAGCTCCTAATTAACATTACATCATACTTATTATTTTCCTGTAACTGGGATGAGCTTTTGAATCAGGAAGGTAGAGATTTAACGTAGCAGTAGTAGGCGTAGAAGATGCACCACGGTGGTGGTGCGTAAATATAAACATACATAGACAGGGTTAAAAATGGTACTACTACATTGTTCTTACCTGACATTTATCCGAAGACATAAGTATGTGCAGTAATCCTGGTGGGGGTGGCGCTAGAAATGGTTCTGGGACAAGGGGCAGCGGGCTGGTAGCACCAACGCCGCCAGCACCGCTCGAGCCCGCAGACGAGGCCGTGCTGAGCGGAGCAGACTCACTTATACTGGTCATGCTAAACTGAGGAAAGGGAAGACTAATTCTAAAACTATTGTAGACAAACTGCAACTCGGTAGGTGACTGACACACTGACACCTATGCTATAAGTACCTACAATGAATTCTAAAACGATTTTCATATGAAAATGAAAATATTTATTTCGAACATTTCTAAATGAAATCTTAGATTCATCAAACACTTTCAAAACCAATTTGAGTTCCTGTTAAATTTAAACTTCTCAGCAACTTGTATCTTTACTGTATATTTTGTATTCTAATATTTTGAATAAGTTTGGAAGTGGAAGCAAAAAAAAAATTATCGAATGCAAGATTTAACAAAGTAGTTTCAAGCAAGCAGCAAAATTTCTTTATAAGTTACACATATACAAAATATGTATGTAAAAGAGCGAGAACGAGCGTCTCAATATCTTACTATTATCTTACTTTTAAATTTTATAAACAATCATATTACATACGCTATTTGAATCTATGATAATATGGGCGTAGCAAGTTAGCTACGCACGAGGCTGCGTGCATAGAAAGTTTAGCAGACTGCGGCTCGGCGTTTTGTGTTATGATAAAAAGTGTAATAGTTCACTTAACTATTTATACCTTACTGCTGTTACATAAATTGTATGAAGATAGGGCAGGTATTAGAATTAAGTCGATATCTTGATCACAGGTGACAAATGATAGAATCAGAAAATACTCAGAATGACAAAAGATCAGTTAAAATTCTCTATAGATCAAAGCTAGCAATACTTGTCGCCTACTACTACTATAGTTCCTTTTTATAAAGCCCTTCTTAAATAATTTACTATTTAAACTTGATCAATTATTGTCCGCTAAGAAGGGCAAGCCATCAATTTAATAATGAATAAAATGGGTGTGTTTTAAGACCACAGAAAATAAATGAAAAATTTCATTCGTGCCGCGTTGACTATATCTTTCTCGCTGACTTAGTCGACTCGAGCCGACTTTATCCGAATGAGCGTTACATAGCCGAGCCTGACGGCTTAGTCTCATTCAATACCCGTAAAATAAAAAACTTATCACTTCAAAATACGAAAGTATATATTTGTTTTTTTCTTCATACTATTGTTTTTTTATTCTTACCTGAAAGTTGAAGGGCTGGGCTAATGGTACGAATGGAGACGACGGTGACAGCTTCAACGGATGGGGTTTATGCGCGTGGGTCAGCGACGGGGGCGGGAGGGACCCCATCGCGGAGGGGGGCAAGCCCCCCATCGCCCCCACGTGTAGCTTCGGCTTACGGGGCCCCCGCTCGTGTTGCACAGCTGCGATAACGGTGCTTGCATTACACAATTTAGATAAATAATTTAGTATGTCCTACAGATTTTAACAATAAAATTAGAAATCGACTTAAAGACCTCGGCTTTCCCCCTGGTTACACTCGCATTAGTAGAGAGTTATAACAATTTCGAAAATTGACGAATTTAGACAACAACCTTATGTCCAATTTTAACAAATAGTAGGTAAGTTGGTATGATATAGGAACTAGGTTGCGCATGCTTATTGGCCAGGTTTTGAACCCGGGCCCTTTCAGTTTAGCACGCAAATACGCTAACCACTAAGCTACCACCGGCGTAAACGGTTTTTTTAAATTACAAAATATCTCCACGCCGTCCATACGATATGGAAACACCCCTAAGTTGAGTTGTTTTGTAGCATTATATGCGACTACACCTTCATGTCGAATTTCATCCATTTACCCTCAGTAATTTCTGAGCACGGATAAGACCATAGCGAAGAGGTTAGTCTATAGCTAAACTCGCTACGAAAAGTTAAATTTGGCGAGAATATCCGTGCAGGAACGGCGAAAGAATACAATTTCCTGCGGCCGGGCGGCCTGTCGTAAGAGGCGATAAAATAACCCACAGCCAGGTGGTGGGGCATTAGCCTGACTGGATGGCTACCACCCCTGGTCAAGAATATGCCGCCATAATAACCTTGATTTGTGTTCCGGCATTATCGCTAATATCCTAGTCTCCCAGAATCCAGACTTGAGAGAACAGCAGCGCATTTGTAGCATCTTTGGTATTCCATAGGCGATGGTAATCCCTTTCCATTAAGTGGGCCGTCTGCCAGTCTGCTGAACTCATGCAATAAAAAAAGAAGTATAGGTGAAATGTTCGATTGCGGATTAAACAAGTCGCGCATGTAAATCGTTTCTGTTGCTCCCGTGAAACTTTGACGTCGTTTTACACAAGAGATTATGGAGCCGCGGACGGCTTATTTGTCACTGATCCCCTCTGTACAAAATGATTTATATCGGATAAAATATTGCATATTCATCCACTTCACATAAAATTAAATAAGCGATAGTACAGTTGAGTACGCGTTTCAAGCTGAAAGGGTGCGGGTTCGATCCTGGCCGGAACGCAACGCACCACTTAGGCATTTTTCTGACCTAATGTGCATATTGTTACAATTACCACGTGCTAACAATGAAGAAAAACATCGTAATGCAACCTGCACATCGTGATAGCCGATCCAACCTGTCAAATCACCTTGGACAAGCGCGGCGTTGGAATTTTTTGGGCTGTTAGAAAATTGCATTCAAGTTCTTTTTTTTGAATCTGTCATACATTTATATATTTTAATGACTAAGGATCAAGGATTACATATATTAAATAAGTAAAAAAACGGCACTTCTAACAATTACGTTATTTTTAAAAAAATACCATTTTTTTAATCGGATACAATCGATTATTTACGTATAACCATCTACAGATGGTTCAATAGTTTGTGCGTTACCTAACTCACAGAACAGCACTGGAGTTCTTGGCGGCAAGTGAAAAGAGATATGTGTGCAGTTTTATTTTCAAGAATGTGTAAAATTTCTAAAATTACTAAAATGTACGGTGTACGAGGAAATGCCTTAGAATTAATAAAATCATATCTTTCTGACAGAAATCAATATACAGAAATTACAAGACTAGATAGAATTACTCACATTGAAAAAAAATACAAATCTGAACTTAGACATGTCAAATTCGGAGTGCCTCAGGGAAGTATATTAGGACCATTATTGTTTCTAATTTACATAAACGATCTTCCTAAGGTTATAAATCACCCCATGGTCCTCTTTGCTAATGACAGTACTATTATTTTTACGGACAATAATGATAATAAACTAGAAAGTGAAATCAATAACTCCCTTGCCACTGTAGTGGACTGGTTAGACAATAATAATCTTAAAGTTAACTTGGACAAAACACACATTATGACATTTAAAAACAAAAATTCTAATTTTGACAATATTAATATAAGTTATAACGGAACGAGAATTAGCGAGATACAATCTACAAAATTTTTAGGGATACATATTGATGAAAGGCTCTCATGGAAGTTACATGTGGAAAATATATGTACAAAACTGGCTAGATTTTCATATGCACTGTACATGTTAGAAAAAGTGGCAAACAAAGAGGCACTTATAAGTGCTTACCATGCTTATGTAGGTTCCACACTAAAATACGGAATATTGTATTGGGCAAACTCGACAGATAAAGTATGTGCATTCAAAGCTCAAAAAGATGTATACGTGCAATCTGAAAAACAAACAAACAGACTCATGTAAAGCCCATTTTATTAACCTAAAAATCATGACACTCCCTTCGCTATATATTTATGAATCAGCTTTATTTATAAAAAAGGACATTAATAATTACGAAACCTGTCAAACTATTAGACATCATTGTAGGGACACAAGTAGCGACCAGGGGCGACGTAGGCCGATTGTCAGTTGGCTCGTGACCGTGTACTTGTGCGCCGTTGTTCATTGCCCGCTCTTAGATGTGTACGTGACTGTGTAAATGATTACATAATTTTACTTTAAAAAAACATTTTTTATTTGATGTTGTCCCGGTAGGAGAACACGCGATAAATATAAATAAAGGACAATTAAAGATATCAAGAACTCGTAACCGCACAATCATAATAAACTTAAAAATGTTAACTGTAAAACGACTTTGTTCAAAAAAAGTATTTTTGCCATGGGTATATTAATTTTTAATAAATTATCAAATGATTAAATATATTAATCCATTTAAAAATAAACTGCGAGAACTACTGATCCAAAAAGCATATTACACAGTAGACGAATATATGCATGACATATTGTAAATAATATATATATATATATATATATATATACATATGTATAAAATGTTGCGGTGCTTTATATCCTGAGAATGCCTGTTTTTTTGACGTTATTTATTCAGAATTTTATGGGAATCTTCATAACATGTATATTATACTTTATATGTCATATATTTTAAAAATAGTTGCTTTGCTGAAAATATGTTTTCAGCAACTCCTAGTACATTGGGTAAATATTTGCTAAGACTCACTGCAATATATATATACAAAAAAAAATGAATTATCTCATCAGGTGCTAGGATAAATACATATCAAAATTATTACATAAAGTATACGAGTAATTTGTCTACATAATTTATTGATTCACGTGGAGATTCATTCGTTATTAAAGCAATTTTTTATGTTTGTTGTTAGGGTTGTCAGATGTGTTCGAAAAAAGTTAAGTGATCTTTTGTTATTATTTCTCTTGACATTAATTACTTGTATTTTATGGATAATTGACTATTTTTAATTAGAATATTTATGTTAATTTAATTTTAAATATGATAACATTAAATTTGTACACCACTATGTGGTAGAATGTACTGTGCATCTACAATCATGTAACACCTGTATAAACTATATTCTTACAAATGAAGATTGATTGATTGATTGATACTCTAAAATAAACAATAGTCGTAGGATATTGATAGGTTTTGAGTAGAAATTATGTGTTTTTTTGAGAAATGTGAACTGTATAGTCAAATGTGGTCTTTCGAGTTGTCACAAGAACTCCGTCAAATCGCTTTAGTTTATAACCTGCAGTTCAGCTGAACTATATATAGGCTCAAGAAAATGAAGAAACTATATTGTAATATAAGATCTGGCTTAAAGGCCTAGCTGCCAAGCCATAAACCTAAATACTAAAGTAAACAGAACAGCACTATTACGTCTATTATCACATTTGTTTCATGTGGGCTCTAATATAAAAAAAATACGTAACTTGATAGACAGCCAAACGTCAAACGTAAAATAAACGCTTGGAAATAGTATAAATTATAAACTAAAGTACCTTAAAAATTAAACTACACTATAATATATATATATATATATATATAATAGCGTTCCCAAAATGCTGGCCCTAAATATAGGCCAGCCCTTTGGTCACGTGAGACTTAATTCAATCGCCTTAAAAGTTTTCGATAAAATTGTAGTAATTGTAATTGTATAAGTCGCGCTTCCTAATGGCCTCAAAGTCGACGTAGAAGACCACAAATATGTACCCAACGCCGATGAATAGAATAGAATGAATATTTATGGCGTTTCAGGGGTTCTTAGTGTGCAGCAGCTTCTCCGACAGTGACGGTTATGTTTGGAAGATGCGAAGCCGCTAAAGTATCGTATCACCTTCCAAGTTGCCGTCGACATTCCGTCTGGTGGCTTGCCATCACAGTACAGCCCGTTCGGTTTGAGAACAGCTGGTACGACGACGGTGACCGAGACGATCGAATAATATCAACTTTAAAATTATAACTCTGAACAACTTCTAACGCCTACGTAACTAGATAGCCCCGCTGGTCATTCTTCTCCTAGTTCTTGACATTTTATTATTTGATATATTTTTTATAACCAAATCAGTCATCACAGTTTCACTCGATGGTATGTAATGGCCAAGTTTTAATTGAGAATTTTGTTTTTCGCACACCCTTTTCAATGTTCAAAATATATAAGTATGTGCTGTAGCTTGATGTATGCTTGCCAAACTAAAAAAAAATCCGGAATATATACAGGTTTTTAAAAAAATAAATCCAGGACTTCCTTGTAAATATGTAATTTGTTATATTTTTTTACTCAATTGTGAAAATTCCTGATGGCTTAGAAAACCCCCGCATACCGGACAAACATCTATGTTAGATACCGAACATGTCCGACAAATTCCGTACGTAAAGTAACCCTGACTAAAAATTACAATGATAGAAGACACAGCTTGTAAAAAATGAAAATATGAAAACAAAGTTCCAATTTCAAAGTAGAGCTACCAAATTCGAATTTATTAACGCGTTCCGAGTGTGTTTCGGTGGCGTTGTCCTATGTCGTCACGCAATCAGCTTAACCGAGGCTGAGTCCATGAGAATGCGGCTATTGTGCCCGCACATGCTGGCGCATACGCTGCAGTTCCCGCGGCCGCGATCAAAGCGGCTCCATCGCGTCAGGCATAGACACACTGGCGAATTTAAAAGCAAAAAGTTACATTAGTTATGGTCAGTTGCGTCTATCTATAAAAAATGTAGAAGAGCCAGTCCTGCACTTAAAAATACAGTTAATAGTGCTCTTCCTATCTTAACTATAAAAAGAAGATTATTATTTGTGTGGGGGCTTGCCTTAGAAATCAGGGTAGTGGGGTAGGTTAACACACACAGAAAGAGTTCCGTAGAGGTAATTAACGTTCAGTATATTTTTATTTGACTAAATGACCCTAAAAAGTCGGGCCGTCAGCCTGTCTGCTGTTCTTCCACAATAAAAAAGTGTATAAAGAAAATATCCCATTTATGTAAAAATTACTGCATTTAAATAAAAGCAGACGAGTAATATTAGACATATGGGAATAAAATGACTGATAAATATAAACAAGAGGACCAAACGGGCGGATTTTTAATTTAATATTTTTAATAATAGACAGACGAACCCATATTTTATATCCTCAAATTAACCAAGTTGTGCATGTTTTATGGCGATATACAACGAATTATTCTGGAGCCGATTCCAGACACCAAGGCCACAGTAAAAAAACGGAGAAAATTCGTTTCCGTAATCACCATACTAGGAATCAAACCCAGAGCCTCTGCGTTGCAGTGAGTGACTGAATTTTCCGATCAGTTTTGTGAGAGTTCAGTTTCGCTTAGCGAAAGCTAAATATGGACATCTGAAAAAAATCTTCAGGAATATGCCAAATACAAAATACCAAAGTGTTCAATTTGTATACAGTTGACATTTTTATGGGTAAAAATGATCGAAAAGTGATCAGATTTGAAAGGAACCTGCTAAGGTGTCGATCGTTATGTGAAAAATGTCAAGTCATGAATTGCACAAGTCACGCTGAGCCCGGTAACGGCCATCACATCTTACTTATACATTGAATATAATACCGGTATGAAAAAATAAACCATTTTGTTAATGAATAATCAATTCATGTATTGAACAAAACGTGTTTTAAAGTGCTAGTAAGAACAATTAATATAACCATAATTAACACAGTAAGAAAAGGTCAAGTAACTTTTAAATATGCAACTACTATTTTTTTAGTGAATCTACTGTAGAATCAATTTTAATAAACCAGATTATTTAAATCCTGAATACATTATTTTATGTGCATTTGTTTATATCAGATTGCTTTTCGCCGTTTTGCCGAAACAGTTCTGTACATCTTTTTCATTTTAGTATTTTTTAATTGAACATGAACATTTATGTTTTTGTATCATAACTTATTTTAGTTTACTGTGCTCTATCTCTCTATATTCCCTAACTGATGCAATGCTGTTAACCTTTTGTTTATGGGGCGCGTGTAATCCCAAATAGAACACGTGCTTTTTTTCTCGGCGTCAGAGATGCCCCTATGAAAATACTTTCAGGGGAAATACACCCTCCTGTGAGGTGTTAAGGTTTAACATTCAATGGCTAGAAAGGTGTAAGGGTTGATGAAGCTAAGGGTCTTTTCCAGTGTAACGCGGATAAGCGAGATTTTAATTACGAGAAGGCAACACGGAACAAGTTTCGAGATGACGTGAGCTCACGAGATCCTATTTATAAAATATAATGTATTAGATACTTCAGTTATTTTAATACAAAACAAAATATTGTCTAATCCTTAAGTAGATCAATTTTACACAAAAAATACAATTAGATTTTTATACATCGCTATTGAAGGCGCGAAAAAAAGCTAATATATATCTATATAAACATTCGTTAAAAAATTATCTAGCTGATGCTGAACAACGCTTAAAAATCCGCTGCGTGGTTTAAGAGGAGTTAGCGGATATACAAACTGACATGGAAAGATACTTTGATTTATAATATGTAAATATAAAGAAGAAAATCAATTTTAACCAATCCTATTTATTTAATTCCTGGAGTAGGTAAGTTGGACGGGTTCCAACTGTAATCTAGTGTATGCCGCCAAAACGGCCCTTTTTTAGAACTGTACGGGAAATGCGTTTACGCTTCCCCTCGGGGCTCAGAAGGCTAAGTGAGGAGTATGACAGAGTCCCGACGGCCATGCCTTTACCGAGGAAGTAGTGTGCTTCGCTGAGGAACTAGTTGTTAAATGTCCGCTGCCACAAATCCACTTAGCCTATCACCATCGCGCCGCGTCTTCGTGATACGCCATGGGATATACCGTAGGCACTAACGCCAAACACCTCGCCATTCTCAATAGGGGCCCCTCTGGAACCAGGGCACCCGGAGGTTTGGATGTGGGTTACCGGAGAGGAGCTCAAATTTGACCCTGCCCCAATACGTCGCGAGGAGGAGGTGAGCATAGTGACAACTCAATTATGGCACCGATAACGCCATAATAACCCTGAGTTGTATTTCGGAATCAATGACCCCCTACAAAGCTGGCAGCCGGTGTTACAAATAGGCGATGGTCACCGCTTTCCACCAGGTGGGATGCCTGCTGAGCTCATACAATAAAAAAAAACCTGCGTGAATAAATTGAACGCATTTCACTTATGTGTCGACTAAACTAAGTATATGAATAAAATTAAATCCCTATTATTTATTCTAATCTGGGTGATACTTTGAAAATGTGCAAATCGCACAGCCCTTAACAAGTAACATACTTAACTACCACTATTGGTGAACTTATGCTTGTTAATAGCCCGATCTAAATGTTTTCTACAAAGTGCAAAATATATTATATATGTATATTCAATTGAAATACTGAAAATTAAATGATAACTTATCAAAATCTAATTACCATCAGTGTCCCTTTTCCCAGATTTCAACAAGTTATTAGTCCAGTAATCAAAATGCAATTGAAGAACGAAGTAATCGTTACATATTCGTAAAATAGGATATTTTAAGACTGTTTTAAATTCTAAACAATTACACAAAGAACATAATTTAATTAAGTTAGGGTACTCTGAAAAAGGTCCTTATGCTTTTCCCTGCTTACCGTTCGTGAACATGGCCACAATGATTTCTGTGTTTTTAAATATTATAACAGCGCGATCAGAGATAATAAATGTACAGTCAATCGTCGCTCACTCGTTGACCGTACGATTTTGTCGAAGAGTGTTGCATTCCAGCGAAATTGAAGATTATCCTTCGTCGCGAGCGTTTTGGTTCAAAATATTTCTCACTACTGTTTATGAGCTTTTGATGTAGGTAACATGATTTTTTTATAAAATGTAGGTCAGTAGATTCCGTTTAAAGGACTATTTTTCAATATTTATTTTAAAAATTGCATAATCTTACTAAATGCTGAAATTTTCCAATAATTATTAGAAATTCTAACCACCGTTTACCAAATTACCATTTTTACCGTTCGTATTAATAAAATGGTAATGAGTTCATTTGAATGGTAATAAGAAATTATTATATTAATTACTATTAGATATGGTTCATGAGGGTATGCAACTCAGATTACTTGATCAAATGTTTGTAAGTTCGATTATCAGAAGACAAAAGTAATTGATCCACAAGATTTGTTCCAATTAAATTCTGTTAATGACAATTGTCAACGAGTATTTTCATCTTTGTGTTTCGTGATTACGACCACTGAAAAGTGGCGGAAACGTCGGAATAAATAAAATCAAATAAATTACCGCGCTTAAAACCGTTAAAACATAGTTTATTATGTACACACGTCGCGAAAACTCAAGAAAATATTAAATTTTCTTTTATTTCTAATTAACATTTAAGGGAATATCATTACCATTCTGCCAAAAAATATATTTTCCTACAATGTATACATTAACAGCTTTATCGCTGGCAAATTAAAATATATGGAAATACAACATAAGAAACTATCTTAAAAATCCATAAAGAACAGTTTTAAACACATTTTTGTAGTGTTCTTTGAAATGGCCGAATATGCACATATTCAAATATTCACCCATCTCTCATTCAAATTAGCTACATAAATTATGTAGTACCCATGTACGGATTAACTATGATTGACTTGACACGAGGCAGTTCTTATAGCAGATCGAAAAGGCTCACTTCACTAAACAGTTGCTATGTTCAACACAAACAATACTTCGTTTAAAACTGCCAGGTGGTAGGGCATTTGCCCGACTGGATGGCTACCACCCCTGGCCTTAAGTATGTCGCCATAAAAACCTTGAGTTGTGGTACGGCACTAGTGACCAGGTTCCAGTCTCCCTTAAGAGAGCAGCAGCGCATTTGTAGCACCCTTTGTGTTTCAAACGTCCATAGGCGATGGTAACTGCTTTCCATCAAGTGGGCCGTCTGCCTGTCTGCTGAACTGCTGCAATAAAATAAACTAATTAATATGCCACAATTATTGTTTACTTTAAAACCCCGTATATAAAAACCGAATCGTTATCCTTCAAGCATTTCCAAACACACTATTAATTATAATTCTTATTCACTGTTTGAATCTGAGCAGGTATGATTTAAATTCAACTAATAAATTTTACCCAACTTTCCAATAACAAATATATCCATTTTAAGTGCCCAATACCGCTCTACGAGTTTTTTTACACGTGTTTATTTTTAGCACGAAACAAACACCCTCTGGCCAAAACAAATTGAATGTAAGCAGTTCGTAGTTGGCTATAAAACTTTAAAAACAATAAGTATATTTACTTTGCTGTACTTGATGGTCTCTGTTGTTTCTTCAGTTCACTAGAATACAGAGGTCCCGGGTTCCATTCCGAACCAGGTAAATTCGATTCGACGAGTGACGTGTTAATGTGCAGATATTGTTACATAGACTAAAGATTTTTAATTAACATATCGACATAAGCCCATTTTTTAAAATTGGAGCACATTGATAAAACCGCTATGTTGCAAATGAAAATAGGCGACAGCAACCCCTATCCAACAGATAGGTCGTTACCCTGTCTACTGAATTCCAGTAATATAAAAAAAATATTAACAGTTTATTATACATATTCAAAGTCTTCAAACTTGTTTTCGAAATAAACATACCCAAGTACACCGAATTTTATGATATTACATTTATTGTTGAAGCCTTAAAGGCAATGCAACAATGTCAGTTTCACATTTATAAATTGCAAGTTCTGCACGTCTCTTCGTCCGCATGAGACATAAAATTCATATCTTCTGAACTCTGCAACATATAGAAAATTCTTTAAAATTTTAGTTGAAATCCGTTGAGCCTATCTGAGATGAAATTTTAGACAAACTGACAGACGAAAATTCAATAAACGCCCATTTAGTTATATGTTAACTTAAATTAAAACCTGTCATAATTAATTTCATAAATATAGCCATTTTCACTTAAATTTTAGCTTTTATTCTGGAATCACTCATAGGTATTTTATTTATTGGTTTACATTAAAAAAGTACAGCCTGAAACTATATATAATATGTAGCTTACGAAAGGTATTCATCGATAATGCTAGGCGGACGGTGGCACGGCGGGATGGAGAAGGTGGCACAACCGCAGCCCGTGGGGTTTGATTAATGACCCGATAATCCCGGCCGCTCGCCGCCTGCTCTATGAAAGCTTCATGAAGCCGAATTGGTGAACGGTCAAAAGGTTTATTGACCGACCAACAGGCGCGTACAACAAATACTTTTCTTGCCAACTACACGCTTCATGAGAAAATTTGAAACGCCAATATGGACAGTGCGCTTTGTCACCTAAATGAATACGGGGAACTATAGCAGATGAAAAGTGGTTACCGTTGTTGTGCAGCTTTCTAACACCAGACTACCAATACACTGCTGCCCTCGAAGAAATTTTATGACACCTTTTTATAAAACATACAATTTGTTACGTAGTGGAAAAACCTCGGCTGGGTATTTATTACAAATTGCTGAAGTGTGCAAGAGAAACATTCTTAAAATCTACGTACAAGAGCGAAGTGGCACAAGAAAATAGGGATGATCATCTAGCCGATAGCGAGAAGTGCAGTCTTAGACAGCGGATGATGGTACAATTACGAAAAGTTCCTCGATACACTCTTCGTTATATAATACAAACGGTAGAAAACGCCGAAACACTCATGATTTGTATCAATATACCTACTCTTTGTCACAGAATAAACAAAAATTGGATGTAAGAGTTAAAGTAGCAGTATCCTACTTTTCAGTATACGTAATAAGTACCTACACTCTCAACGTACTGTGTAATACACAACTTTGTGTACAGTATAGGTATAGGGACCTATCTAAGATGTGTTCAGTAATTCGTAGGCCGTGACTCGACAGGTTTAACATTGAGAGGCGAGCTCCCCCAGTAAGCCATTACACCGCCGATCAAGATGTTAAATTATTCTTAAAATCAAGGCTTTCTTATTGCACAATTGGGAGAAAAAGTTAAACATTTGGAAAGAGAGACAACCTACACATAATTGATTTTACTCCGATTTTTTGAGGTAGTACCTACCAAAGCAACAAAATAAATTACATAGTACACTAACTTTAAAAAAATGTATTGCCAAAGTAATGGTCTAAAACAAGTAAAAGTGAAAAAATTTAAACACAAAAAATTAGTCCCAAACCACTGTCACTCATCGGGAACGATTCCGAAAGGTTGACGACAAATGGCACATATGCAACGCTTACTTTAATAACGTTACGAAAAATTTAAAGATAATTGTAAGTACTGAAAATGTGTAAAAGATCTTAATATCGAGTGTGTTATATATTATTTAAAAAATCATTTAATATATTACTGAAAATGACACAACAAGAACCCAATACATATAGCTAGGCGCTTCAAATAAACGTATCAAAGTCATCTTGTGGAAAATATCCGGGCGGCGAACGACCCCGTGTTCCGACATTCGTTCCGACGTTAATTCCCGCCGCATTTGTTCCATTACATTTCCGACACAAAGTGGAATACGCGTTTGCCGAATTGACTAGGTGGATGCGACCAGGCGAGCGATAAACGACGAGCACAGCGCAGGGGCTCGCACGGGAGTGAGGGGGACAGAACACCAAAAGTGAGAAAGATGTATTCAGAAGTGAAATAGTCTGCTGGCTGAGCACATCATCATTAACGAGCCAGAGGGCGGAGGACAGCGAAGAGGCTGAGGGGGACCGCCAGGTGGGCGATGTCCCACGCTCTTGTATACCTGCATGCGATACTGCTCCTTAAAGCCCCTATTTTAAAAACGTTTATTGCTTCGAATGAGTCGAGCAAAAAGTAGCGACTCTGGGAATATTTTCAAATGCACCGACATAAATATGAGAAATATCCAGGTTTTTCCTCACCTTCGGCCCGCGGGGTCCGCCGGGTGGCAAGTCCTGGGCAAACATCTCATGTAATAGATGTCCAACAATATCGAAATGACAACGGACTTTCTCTTATACCTACACAACATTGTTAAAGATCCACTATTATTCCAATTGTAAAATTTGGTTAAGATGCTAATTGCCTATACATTATTTGTGGATAATTTTAACAACCTATTATTTGCATGTTTTGTACACACATAAACACACACTTCTAGACCAGGTCTCTCTATAATTAAGAAAACGGACTTTACACCCACCACGCTTGTCTTGTTTCACACATCGCTTATCTCGATATTTGCAAGTTTACTCACGAGGTCTTCCTTCAGGATCAGCGCGTTTTTTAAATGTACATAGTCATGTGCGGTATCGTAAGAGATGTGTCAGAGGTGAGAAAATATTTGCTGTTAAAATCGCGAGCTTTAAGCCTACGACTGGCATGAAACAGCGCTGAACAGAAAGGAATGGATTATTCTCGTGTCGGTGACCAAGACTTATTTCGGGTCGTAGAGCCAGTTAGCCTGTAAGTTAGTTAAAGTCTTAAGAAGATGACTCTTCTTAAAACTGTAGTAAGGGTGAAAATTCTAAAAATAATCAATATAGAGTATGAACACAATGTGCTGAGACTACGAAGCTAGACATGAACTATCAAAAACCTTGTGGTTTCGGGCAGATTTTATTACGATGACAACATCGTAATAAAATCTGCCCATCAAGATTCTAGATGTGTGAAATCCGGTTTGGACAAACATGACGGGCTTGCAGTCCATTCCATGATGAAGCTCGAACCCACCAGTTGTACTGCGTCGGTTCTTATACTACCAATGTTATATAGACAAAAGAAAAAGGATAACAATTATTCATTGATATTGTATCACAGATAACTAACAACAGTTTATTTCTTTTTACTAAAGTTCAGCGAAGTTACTGTTGTTGCGGTTTTCCATCGCTCGTTCTTCCAGAACAAAACTGAAAGTTTGAAGTACTCCGGATTACTTCATTCGGAATAAAAATCTTTATTTGCTTGGTGAAATTTTTAGAAATAATATAATGAAACTAGTTGTTTAATCATTATTTTACAATTCTGTAGGCATTGATTTAATAGAATTCGTCGTCAGCCAATCGCAGTCCACTGCTGGACGTAGGCCTACCCAAGTCCGCACCACTCATCCCTGTCCTCTGACTTCCTCATTCAACACCCAATGGCGACCTTGCGCAGGTCGCTGGTCCATCGGGCCGAAGGGTGACCGACACTACATTTACCGAGACGCGGACTCCACTCCAAGACTTGTTTGCTCCATCGGCCATCAGTCCTGCCCGTAGACGTGACCACTGCCACTTCAACATTCTAATTTTGCGAGCCATGTAGGTTAATTTGGTTCTCTTACGGATATCCTCATTTATGAATCTATCCATAAGAAAAAGACCAAACATAGCTCGCTCCGTAGTCCGCTGAGCGACGTGGAATTTGTGGACCAATGCTGCCGTCAGTGTCCACGTCTCAGCCCCGTTGATCAGGGCGGGGAGGATGCACTGCTCGAAGACTTTCGTCTTCAAGTATTGAGAGACGGTCAACGAGAAGACTTGACGAAGCTCACCGAATGCTGCCCAGCCCAACTGAATCCTCCTATAAGCTTCCCCCTCAAAGTTGTGTCTGCCTACTGTTGGTCTAACTAATGTTGGTCGATGAGTGAATTAGGTCGTTAATTGACCTCAAAATTCTATAATTAAAATAATAACATTCAGTATAATCTTTTAATCAGAATTTAATAATCACGAGGACGTGGGAGAGTCAAGCTGGAATCATTACCTTAGTTACAGGTCATTAGGTCGGCTCGATCAGATTAATGGTTATCCTTGAGGTAATCGCGTTTCGTACGGAAAGTGACAGTTTCAAAAATCCACCTTCCTCTCACCCTATTCTATGTTCACTATCCCATTCGCTTTTCTATCCTGTCGATCCCATTCCTCCTATTTGAACCCTCTATCCCATTTTCTTTACTCCTTATGGTGTTGCAAAAAAGTCTATAGGTGACGGTAAGCACCCTTCATTACGTAAGCCGTCTGCCTGTTTGTCAGATTCGCAATTAAGCGCCGATTTTTGAATCTTCAGATAAAAGTTATCGATCCAATAAATTATAACCTGAGTGAATTCAAAAGTAAAACCCTTCGAGTGTTTCATTCATGCAACCTAACATCTTTGTTTATCCATATTACAGGTAATTTATTCTATGGACTATTATAAATAAAGCAAAATACCTACCTAACAACTTGTAGCAAAGTATTGGATACAATCATTTAATCGAAAATATAATACCGTGATCAAATCTAACAAAACAAAATGAAGCTTAACTAATCGCCTCTGTATAATGAATTAAGCCCACCTATATGAAAATTAATTAAGGAACACGTAATAACAATACAAAAAACCCCCTCAAACTGCATGCAACAGATTATCCCATTAAAACATTTTAGTTTATTCGCTATGACAGTGCAATAATTCGTTCACGCAAACATTAAAATGAAATTAGATGGGCAGATTTATCCCCGGGGTGAATTGTTGAGTGGAGGGTTGAATCACTATCATTGTCAAAATATAAGCAATATTTTAGGTGACCCAGAGGACACCGGGGAAACACGGAAGCGGATAAATCACATAATCGGATCGAAGGTAGGGCTGCCTTTATTCGATCAAACTTCTATATTTACTTGTAATGGAGCATTATAGGTTGCTTCTTATACAGGGACTTTTGCGTTTGGTTTTGATGTGCTACGTGTATATGTGATATAGATAGTTATGGCATATATTTTAGTAATTTTGGTAAAAATGAACCATTCTGCCTGTCTTTTTTTTTAATTTACTGACTCTATTTAATGTTTTTCCTGAGAAGATTATTTTGGAACAACATGACTACACAATTTTGCAATCAATATTTGATGATGTTTAAATATATTAGTTATTATAGTTGACTAGTATATTAGTACTAGTATATTAGTCAAGTTATAGACCATGGAAGTTTAAAATGTTATAAAAGATTATGTTTGTTAAACGTACGGTTGTTTAGCCAACTATCAAAAACAATCTATAATAAATTCTAAGAGAATGTTTATAATTAAAATATCTAGCTATCACCAAACTTTTAAAATACTGTGGCAACTGAGGGTAGAATATTCTAGAAACAGGAGTCGAGTATAAGATTTTCGGTAAAATGTGGAAGCTTCTAGAAGAAAAAAACAAAGACAAATACATTTCAAAAAAGGATGTATGATGAATAAAAGAATAACGATGTGAAGATCGAAATTCTAGAATAGAAGGTCCAGGAGGGAAAATCCGGAGATAGATATTTCGCAAGGAATAGATAGTAAATAAAAGAAGATCGAAATTATGGGTTTCCGATGACTATCGGGTATATAAGCAGAGCCAGGCGCACCTGTCGAAGATTACAGCGGGAGACGAGAGTGAAGTTCAGTGGAAGGTGAGAAGAGCAGTGCGATAAACATCGATAGAGCTGAAGTCAGAGGAATGACAAGTGCGATACGAGAGAGTTGGAAGAGAAGTTTAATGGAAGTTAGTGAGTGTAGAGGAGAGTTCAGTGAGGAGTATAGTGTAGTTTAAAGCGTGACCTTGGAGCGAGCTACGAACGTCAAGTTCTGAGGTGAGCCAGTAGCAGGAAGAGGTCTACACCTATCGGCGACGGTATCGCGAGTAAACATCGCATCGTCGAGGCAGTGCCACGTTAGTTGTGCGTAAAGAAGCGACCACGCAAGAAAAGAACATGCGCGGCTGTGTAAGGCAATAAAAGCGTTTAGTTGCATGGAAAAACTGGAGTTTCCTTCTAAACCTAGTGCATATCCTGCTCGATCGTAACAATATCATAATAGAAGTATAATTACTTTTTGAACAATGACATTTGATTCATTAAAGATGTGACGCCATAACTTCTAAGCTCATATAAAACCTCGGCGCCTTTGGCTTTTTGTAAGGTGATAAGAAAGAGTATTGGAGTTGATTGTACTATCACTTTTGGTTACTTTTACATGAACATTATTGTAACATGTTCATATTGAGACGCTACATTCTAACACAACAACAAACACAAGTATCATCATATGCTAAAGTGTAATAAAATTCCACAAGCGCAACTAAACAGGCTATTTTATAACAATAAAGTACCCATAATATTAGGGGAGCTATGAACTACAGCGTGGTCAAAAGTGTTAGGTGTTGAACACGTGTACAGAGCGATCTACTTCATTTGACACGCTTTCGTTACGGTTAACACGCAATCGAAGGGCTGGGTGTAACAATATTTTCATTTAATAGCCTAAGGAAGGACATTTCCAATGTTATTTGCAAATGGCTTTTATAGCACATGATGTGTAAACTAATAGAGTAGATGATCCTTAGTCAATAACTGATACCGAGATACCTGGGACACATTCTAATTATTTGAAAAAACCGAACACAAGCGAAGGTATTTAAAAAGTCGTCATGTCTGATGATTTGCTTGCCCGTATGCTTGTCACCGCTATTATTCTCAAAAACTGCTGAGTATATACGTAGGTACATGGTGCTATTTAGAAAGAAGATAGTCTTTAATGTCCTTATATAATGGTGAAGTAATAATTTAAAAATCAATATATGCAATTGAAGGATGCTTTTTTTATTGACGTGTAGGGTATAATTAGGTCTTTACATTATAAATTACATTGATATTTCTAAGACTTCCAATGTAGTAAAGAGTGTATGTATGTTTCCTTTAACTTTTGAGCTATAATGCAGGGAATTCAAGGTAGGTAGTGATTAGATGTAACAGATAGACGGATACTGCGCAAAATTGAGAGGAAAAAGTAGTAGGTAAACCGGACCCCGGGGCTTCGAAGCCGTCGGTCCGGACGCAACAGGGATTTCTTTATTTATTTTTAGCAGAGCTACTAAGTTTGGTTTCTATCTCTATAAAAACATTAATTATAGATAAATTACTCCTTGTTGCAATGTAAACGTACATTTATTAAGTTCTCTATCATCATATCACCAAGAATTCGGGTCTGCTACAAAAGTGCGGGTATGCTACAAAATTATTAGAAATAGAGAAACGTTTCATACGTTTATAAAAATATATGCTGAATTTCGAATATGATTGAAAAATCACAAACATTCCAAAATTCTGTCGTTAAAGCTACTTCACAAGTGTACATATAGCCCTCTTCAGAATCAAAACTAAGAGAGCGGGAGCCGGCAAATTAAAAATAAATATTGCGAAACGTCAATATGTTAGGCTACGGGCAGAGGTGGGCGAGGAAAAAACGCATATCGCCAGAATGGCTGCCGGTTCACATGGATGGTGTGGGGAAGGTGAATCTTTTTGTGAAGTGGAGAGAATTAATTTAACCCGCTGCGGGGTAACACGACATGGCGGTAATTGAAAAGTTTGCCCCTTGTCGCCTGGCAGCCGCGGCCGTGCCAGCTATGTGCCGCCGGCGTCTCGTCTTTGCGGTGCTGCGATTTTAGCAGAACTTATGCTGATTCTTAATCTATATATTTACGAATTTACGAGACTTCGCTTCTATACATTTCGGATTAGTATCGCTCAGATATTATTTTATTCACCAGATTATATTTGCTCACCTGTGTTCGCTCCCATTATCGAAAGTATAATAATCTATGTTCTGAATTTTATGTCAATCGATTCATACTCGAAGCCATAATGAAGAAATAAACAAATATCTAATTAAAGTCATTTAGAGTTATAGGAATTACAATCTGTCAAGATTTAAATACATAAAAATTTAAAATTTCGGAATCACATTTTTCTTTGTTCCAAGAGTTCAGCAGACAGGAAAACGGCCCACTTAATGGAAAGCGGTTACCATCGCCTATGGACATTGGCAAGTTGGCAACACCAAAGGTGCTACAAATGCGCTGCTGGTCTCTTAAGGGAGACTGGAACCTGGTCACTAATGCCGGAACACAACTCAAGGTTGTTATGGCGACATACTTTATACCAGGGGTGGTAGCCATCCAGTCGGGCAAATACGCTACTACCTGGCTGTGGGTTGTTTTATCGCCATCTGACGACAGGCCGCCGGCCGCAGGAAATTGTGTTCTTTCTATGTTCTGTGTCCGTTTTCTCTTTTCTACAATTATACTACATTCTCTTCATTAGTACGGGCAACTTTATGAATGAATAAAAAAAATCTTTATTGTTCACCATAAACTTAAACTAATATAATTAGTATCTATAGTATCATTTGCATTAGAATAGCTTAATCGTATACAAGTTTCGGGATTCGCAGCTATAAGACCGGTCGTATGATTGACGATTCGTTAAAACCGATCGTATTACAATCATCTGTCAGTGCATTTTAAGGATGCATGGCCTTGAAAATGTAAATTCCATTTCCATATAAACTAAATGGATCAAATAGTTTTCTAACTACTTAAAATGCTCCTCGTTCCATCGTATGAACCTTCAGATTTATTTCATCAGTTTTCTTTCAAGCTCATTGTGAGTTCTAGCTTTACTTAAGAAGCAACTTCGCAACTGATTAACTTCGAATGCCGATTCGATGTAAAAGCTTTTTGAAATCAAACCCTTTTACTTTTAAAAGTATTAAAAAGTAGGTATTAGTTAACGAAGAATACAGCTGGCTTGCTCACGCCCGGATCGATTTTAAATTAATTTTGCGAAGTTAGATTGGGGTTTATACTTTTATTTGATCGTTCAAGAGGGAAAGCGGGTCGATGCATTCTCCCAGCGTTAACCCAAATAAATAATTTTCCTTACAGGATTCTCGGTATCGAAAAGGTTAATAACATATGGTAATTAACCCTTTTAGCCCTTCTAAATTAATTATTATCATATATTTTATCTTGTTATGCTACATACGGAATATATTTAAATGTTTTATTAGGTATATTTAGGTTGATGTCCTATCATTGGCAAATTAACAATTGAGGCCTTTTGAACCGGAGAGGCCTGTTTCAAAAGCAAACCATACCAACCTACTCAAGTTAGTCAACTATTTCTTCATAATAATCGCCAGATATACACATATGCTGTAAGATATCCAACCCAAACAAGTTACGTTTGTGTTAATGATAATATACAATGCAACACTCTGAGGTGGATTCCAGACACCCAGACCATAGTAAATAATAAGGAGCCTCTGCGTTCCAGTGAGCTCGGCCGCTCAAAGCATCGTCATTGATTTCATTGGCTCTACGGTGTTTAATAGGCGAGGCCGGAGCCCAGCAGTGGGACATTCATGGGCTGTTATTATTATATTATATATGGCGTTTAATCGAGTCGTATAATTGAGAAAATTTTATAAATTTATTGCTGCATTTTAAATTCTTGCAACCTTCATCTCCATCGTCACACTCTTGGCAGAGTGGTCGTGATCCTCATGACAGGGGTGGTGGCAAGCTACACAATTCGTCGCCATTCCTCTCGTACTGTATGTAGCTTGTCTCGTGCATTCGTGGAGTGGACCATTTAGTTCGGTTTTGACTTGGTCGGTCCAGTGCATTGGTGATCTACCGCGCGCCCTCGTGCCCTCCATTTGCCCTAGACTACGAGTAGTTCCACCGAAGTGTTCTCTCGTCGTGTAATATATCCAAAGAAAGTAAGAATACGACCTTGAACGATGGAAGAGAGACGTTGTTTTATGTCGAATTCTTCGAGGATTGAGACGTTGCAACCAGCATACATTAATCAGTGCTTATTTAATAAAAAGTGGCCAAGTGCGTATCAGTACATATATAACGAAGTGTCCTGCAGGTGTTACCAACGTCCACTGTTAGTGTTCTTTGAGTACCAAACAAAGAGCGTTTAATAGAAAATATTCCACGTAACAGAAACTACTTAACCGAATGTAATTAAATGAATGTTTGTTGTTAACAGTTTTTGTGCTTTGGTAGCGAGTATCCGCACAAAACATTATAATCATTGACTTACATAAAGACGTCCTGAAACATTTGTATAGCCGCTATGGTACTGAGAGATTACTGTGATATCATAGACAGAAGGACGGATGAAATGAATGTAATATTTACTGTGTTTGTATAATAATAATAAAGATTTTTATTTTTGATTTACTTATTTTATATTATTTATTGTCTATCGCCACTGTCATCTTTAAATATTTTCCTTAGTTTAGGGGGTTGCCTAAAAGGGATCACTTTAAGCGTTAAGGCCGCCCTTTATTCAACATTTATTGCATCTAGTTTTTTATCCGTGCAGGAACGGAGAAAAATACAATTTCCTGCGGCCAGGCGGTCTGTCGTAAGAGGCGACAAAACAACCCACAGCCGGGTGGTGGGGCATTTGGATGGCACTGGATGGCTACCACCCCTGGTCTAAAGTAGGTTGCCATAACAATCTTGGGTTGTGTTCTGGCATTAGTGACCAGGTTCCAATCGCCCTTAAGAGAGCAGCAGCACCTCTGGTTTTGAAAATGTCCATAGGCGATGGTAACCGCTTTCTATCAAGTGGGCCGTCTGCCTGTCTGTTGAACTCCTGCAATAAAAAAAAATAAGAACATAGTTTTAATTTTGGTGAACAATAAAGTGTTTTCATTCATTCATCCATAGAGTTTCTCATCATTAAAGTAGAAATACGAGTATCAAACAAGCCGTGTAATAATATATCGAGTTATCTATAGATGGAATTGTACACATACATTACAGAGTTGGGGTGGCAAGCATGTCGGATTGTCGGGGCAATGTTGACGCATAGGCCGACACGGCCGACAGTGTTTGCTCAATCAAATTGGACTTGGCCGATTGGCTCATCGAATATTGGACTTAATAATTTTATATCGTACTCGTTGTTTTCCGCGAACTCGTCCACGTTTAACTTTATACTTTCTAAGTGAAGTTTAAGTTAAGTATGTATTTATTTATTACTCACCAAAAGCCTAAATATTTTTCAGAAATATGTGTGGTCTATACAAATTTTCATTCTCAATTTCATTTGTTTTTAATACTATTTTTTGAGTCAAAAGTTAGTGAGTGGGTGAGTGAGAAGTCCCTGAGATACAATGTATTTTTTGCTATTAAGATTTTCTTCAGTAGGTACTAATTATCAATAAATAATAATCTGATTCAAATTGACTATATGTATATGGGTTTTAGTAGCGATCGATTAAACTGTAGGTATAGCAAAATATAGCAAGGAAAGTGCGTAAATATGTTCAGTGTCCAAATATTTTATATATATTTCGACAAATTGCGTGGACGGAGTATGAAATTTCGCACACAAAGTTTATTTAGGGAATGCTAAATATAAATATAGTTTTTTTTTTAATTATGCATAAAAACATTACACACACTATCATCTATTTGACACACACACGCATATACTTGTATATACTCTTTTGTTTATTGTTCGAGTCAAATTAATATGTAGCCTTGGCAAAATCTGTGATTATAAAAGTATAGTATATAGTCTTCATTAATTGTTAGGGTCGAATTTCGACCACGGGCGACCACTAGTACTTATAATCACTTATATCACTGTGATCTGTAAAATAGTGTTGCAGTTGAAAAATCCTGTTAGTCGACGTAAGGCAAATACAAGACGTGTACCTAAACCTTATTAAATTGTTTGGATACCTATTTTAGAGGGCAGAGATTATAATAGGACACTTTTTATCCGATTTTGTTTTTATTGCATGAGTTCGTGTGTACGGCGCTCACCTGATGGAAAGCGGTTATGATCGTCTATGGACATTTGTAACACCAAAAGGGCTACTAATGTGCTGTCGTTCTTCAAACAGAGACAACTCAACTATCTAGAAGGGCAAATACCCTACCACCTAGTTGTAGGTTGTTTTGCCACCTCCGCTGTCCTTACTAAATAAACGTAGTCATTCTGTTATAACCCTATTCGGTAAGCACTTATTGCTCAGTCGAACATTTCATTGACATCGATTTCCAAAATGTCGATCAGCAGTAATTGCCTATAAATACCAATTCTGTTTCCAAATTCATGGAGTTCTCTTGGTTATTAGCCACAGCTCTACAGCTACGGACCTGGTTTATGCCTGCCGGCTGTACTACCATTTCGCTCCGGTAGACCTTTGAGGTCCCGTATATTGAGACTCCAAGTCAACTATTATTCGTAATAGTGAAATAAAAAAGTGTTTTTTTTAAACATATAAGTGCTCGGGACTAACAATTCGTAACTCGAATCTGAAATGAAAGCTGCTTCGACGAGAGGAGTACCCTAGTCATAATATAAATCATGACTATGTCTAAGTATATAAGTGTTTGCCTCTGGTTAAGTTTCCTGAGGAGGTATAATTACGTGAACGAGTAAACATATAAAGGTAATCCGGGCCGCGGCGGCACAAAGTGATGCCCCTGAATAAATTAGCGACGGAGCACCTGCGGCGAGACCGCAGAGCGCGTTGCCAGCCATTGCACGGCTTAGGGCTGCGCTCTCTTTACTACTATTTCTTGTATGTTAGTAAGATATAGGAACTGGCAACCAAAGTAACTGACGTAGTATCTTTCCACTAGTAAATCTGTCTGTCATGGCAACTACATATTTCAACATCAATATATAAGCCATGTGGAAAGAATGAACGATGGAAGAATGACTAAACAGATATACAATGCAAAAGTGGATGGATGCAGAAGTCGCGAAAGACCACGACAGACCTTCCATGATCAAATTGATCATGTACTAGCAGAAGGTGATGTCAGGAGCCTTAAGAACAGACGAACGTGCACAAGAGCTATGAATGTCAAAGAAGCAAGTGAGGTGTGTCAGAATAAGCCTAAATGGCGCTCTGTTGTTCGTGCCTACCCCGCAAGAGACCTGGCGTGAAGTTATGTATGTATATATATAAGCCTATAAGAACTTTTCCGATATACACAAGTATCTCTCATGGTATGGTGGTATGTATGTATGGTATTTTATCAATTTAATCATAAAAGCCATTCTCTAAATACAAACTTGTATCACTTAATTAACGTAAAATCAGTGCACATTAAATATTGTAATTATCAGTAATAAATACCGTACGTAATGAATCTACGTATCTGATTGAACCCGGAACTGAGGAGTAAGAAAACGCTGTACAACCACTATAGATAAATGTGGGTGTGATCAGAGGGTTCACTTACATGATAACTTTAGTCACTCTACAATTATCCACAGATCATGTACATATATATACCTAAATATTTCTGTGAAGAGAGAGATCTGTGATCAGTCACAAATGATCTTGTCTGCTTCTGAATCAAGTTCTTACCAATTTCAGTAAATAAGAACTTTGTTAGCAGTTACTTATGTGTTATAATAAATAAAGAAATATCATTATTAAAATTTAAATTATAAAATTTGCAACAGCCAACCCTACAAGAGATCAAGGTATAGCTAGCTGAGTAGATGTATGTTGGTGTCTATCTATTGAGGGCTTCGTAACGGGATATAACCGACTTGCGGACGACATGGGACCGTATAAATATTCACAGGATTTTACTTTAAGAGAAATGGGATTTTGTTCAGGTCACTAACTTATTCCCGCGACTAAGAGTACAGTTAATTATATAAATATAGTCTCTACACAGAATCAGGTAATATGCGGTGTTTTGCAATGTTACGCGATCGACGAATGCTTATTATGAAAATGCAACTCTCTCAGACGCATTATTTTTAACAAGGGAAAATCCGTTTGAGCGATAAGCTGCGACTAGGGCCGAACCTTGGGGAGGTAATTCGCGACCTAGTGTGGGATTCGCCAGATCAGGGGTGGCACTAGCATGCCCAGTTAGAACTGGTGCCATGCCATTGCCACTACCCACTTAGAGATATTCACTAAAACCCTTGGGTGTTCCGTCCTTCACCTTATGCCAGGGTTACGGGTATATGACCTAGCCTCTCCGCAGCCCTGACAGGCGTAGGCCTCTTCCACTGCCGGGGAACTACTTTTATCCCCCGGCATCTTCAAGCTCTCTGGGCGTGGGGCGGTATGTAACTCGCCCCACGGGAGGAGAGGTGAGCGTGCGCGGAACACGCTGCACCCTCATCTCGACGCCATGTGCAGGTGAGTGAGAACTCCTATATCCGAAAGCGCCCCCACACGCACCGCTCGCTTACAGCGGCCCAAGGTCTAGGTTGGCCCTCCGACGCCGACGCGTCCTCTTTTGGCGGGAGCGGAGCAGTGATGTGCGCTCACGCTCCCGTTCCACGTCCTCCTTCGGAATCCGTGCAGGAACGGAGAAAGAATACAATTTCCTGCGGCCGGCGGCCTGTCGTAAGAGGCGAAAAAATAATCCATAGCCAGGTGGTAGGGCATTTGCCCGACTGAATGGCTACCACCCCTGGTCTGAAGTATGTCGCCATAACAACCTTGAGTTGTGTTCCGGCATTAGTAACCAGGTTCCAGTCTCCCTTAAGAGAGCAGCAGCGCATTTGTAGCACCTTTGGTGTTGCAAATGTCCATAGGCGATGGTAACCGCTTTTCATCGAGTGGGCCGTCCGCCTGTCTGCTGAGCTCCTGCAATAAAAAAAGCATAACGCGCTCGCAGAAGGAGGAGATGGCGTCCCATCCTGGTGGTCCCTGACGCAAGGCCTACAAACGCTGTGCTTGGCGTTCATACGTTAGGCGTGTAAACGTATGGCTTTAGTGCCCGCTCTATTTAAGCGTGCAGTGTTCGTGTCAATCACATGGAAACGCTAGCGGGTGTCCGTAGTGGCGGCTGGTGCGGCGGCTCAAGCACAAGCAGGTTTATTTTCATTGAGCGACGTGTCGTGTATAG
This sequence comes from Dendrolimus punctatus, assembly GCA_012273795.1. NCBI lineage: Eukaryota > Metazoa > Arthropoda > Insecta > Lepidoptera > Lasiocampidae > Dendrolimus > Dendrolimus punctatus. Next base: position 4,428,225 of record CM022538.1, on the reverse strand, counting down.
GAACGCTATACGCCCCGCTCCACTGCACGCTCGATTTGGGCGTGCACTGAGACCATAGATAAACTTATTTAAATTTATCTAAACGCTAACGAGTGTCAGCGGCTGATGACAATGAAAATGTATGTGATATACAAGCAGATGCACAAATATTTTAAAGATTCAGTTGTTTTCCATTTCGCTAGGGTACCCTAAAACTTACTACAAATCATGTAACATTCTAGTGAACTGAACTGGTATAGTGACAAATAGTACGTCTATTGAACTAGTCAAGTGTTCTATTTTCCTCAATATTGGGACAAACAGACAAAACATCCTACTGTGAACCTGATGGATAGTGATCGGTACGTGCGAGCAATAAACACCGCCCATTGTCACGAAGCGTCCTTTTGTATGATATACCTAGTGTGGAAATTCAATTCAGTATCCATACCCTATGTATGGATACTGAATTGAATTTATATTGCGCCACACATAAACGGTTTTGGGTCTGGCTAGAATTTTTGATTTAATGTTTATTTAAATGTTTATTTGATTTACCAAATAAAGGAAACAGTGGATGAGTGTCACTTTTACGGAACCCTTCATTGGACTGACTTAACAGACTTGAAAGATCAAATTCGACATATGACACATTTTATATTAAGTTCTAAAATAGTGTACCTACATGCTTCTTTACAAACGAAGGTGCCTTCAAACACCTTTTTTTTTAAATTCAAAACTAGGATACGTCCGACCGCTGAACACGCCGTGAAACTAACACTTCTGTGAAAATCTCGCCACGTTTTGTGTTTCGTCCCGCATTCTACACCCGCTTAGATTAACCCACGTGCTTGAAGGTATCGCCTGTACCGTTCCAGCTGGTCCATTCATCGAAGGAATCGCAAGACGTGAAGAAAGGATTACAAGGAAGACGTGCCTGCCGCTGTGAAGCCCGCATCGTTCGTAGCCTGTCTGGTGCGGCGACCTATCCTGTAAGTCCTTTCCTTCTCTCTTATGCATAAGCATCAATAAATAGTCTTATTCGTTCTTTTGTTTTTAGCTCTTCTAACATTTACAAACTACTGCTTGATTCTGAGTAAAAGGTGTATAACTAACTACTTTTAAATGTATCTCAGTACCTATATTGTATTAGATTATCTACTTCATAAATATTGAAGTGTCATAAACTTAAATTTATCCATTTCAATTATTTTATTTGCAGTTTTTCCCAGATATGCCTATCATACATAATTACTTACATTATAATAACTATTGTTTACTTTAAGCCAAATCTAGGTATAAGTTGTAACTTACCGTCCTTGTTCATGTTGGCTTGGAAGCATTTGGCCAGTCTGCAAGCTCGGCATTGGTTCCGGTGCGTTTTGTCCACAGGACATCGGCCTTTCAGCTCGCCGCCCGCTTTACAGGTGTACACGCGATTCCTGTGTATGGACCTCTTGAAGAAACCCGAACAACCTGTGGAAAATCACTGTTGTTTATATCTTTTACTAGCATTTGCCCGCGTCTTACACTTATTTTGTTAAATATAAAATCAAAGGCAAATTTTTTATTATTATTTAAAAAAAATATTTCAGCAGTATAATAGATTTTTAGTAGGTATGAAAATACATGAAATTCCGTAAAACCGGAAATTATCGTAAAAACTCGGGATAAGTAATATTCCCGAGTGAAAATTTCGCATCTGCATAAAAAAAACCGAAGTGGCCAATTGAAACTACTCCCAAGAAAATTCCTGTAGGATTCTCGGGATATAATGTACCGCAGATTTTCCGGGAATTTACTATGGATCAGTGAAAACCGCATTGAAATCGGCCTAGTAGCTTTTACGTGAATCCCGAACAAACAGATAAACACAAACAATGTAAGAAACAAAAGAGTACACTTTTATAATATTATAGATAGACATAAATATAGATAAGCAATCTAGGTAAAGCCTAAAGACGTTACTCGTTTAGAAACATACATTTGGCTGTGGAAAATTGCAACGAAAATATTTCTTTGATTACAGAAATAATTATTTCAATTTTGGTAGGTCTCATTTGCTCTTTATTAGTAATGAAACTTTTGTCATCATAAATATATATCAGGCATACTACTATATCACTTTCTACTATTCCTACTGTGGGATCTGACTCCCACATAGAATCGCAGTTTAGAAAACGGTCAGAGAAAATAAGAACATGGCTAAGCCGGATGGTAGACTTGTTCTTGATAACACAATGAGAGAAGGAATTAAAAATTAATAAGTACTTATAGAAAACATTATAGATATAAATAAAATATTTTTCTAAATGATTAACCAACTATTTGGTCAAAATATTATACGCGTCTGTACAACGGGGAGTTTTCTGAGGAGTAGTAATCTGGTGCAAAAGCCTCACTTCCACACTTCACCATCGCCGGGATGATCTCGTAATTATCCATTCTCAACTACTCAACCATTCATTTGATTAAATTTTATTCGACGTCATTACATTTCTTTAAGTCTGCAATGTTAAAACTTCCATAGGCGGCGGTGAGTAGATTTCAATAAGTGGGCCATTTTTTCTAGGTAACATAACCCTATGTCTGTAGATGGATAGTCTGTATCTAATTAATATTACTCACATACAGTTTTTCTTAAGTTATCTACTAAAACACTTTATCTTACCGTCGCAGCTGTATATCCCATAATGTTTTCCTGAGCTCCTGTCGCCGCATACGTTGCAAGGAATGTCCAGGAGACGGTCACCTGGCCACAATACAAAATCGATAAATTAAATATCATATCTATATACTAATAATAATTATTTCACCATCAGAACGCTACATTCTCCCTAAGTAACATATAGCCTATGTTATCTATAAGTTTATCCCTAAATGTTTAAAGCAAATGTCCACCCGTGCGAAGCCGGGATGGGCAACTAGAAGTTTATTGATATCTATTTTAATAAATACAGAGACACGACTTTTTTGGTTTTAAGGACTGCCCCTGAGCCATTTTCAGCAGTGTGAAAATCCCCAGAGGCATTAAGACAAGGTTTGATAGGCGAAGCCTATAAGAATGACAGCTTCTATATTGATAACGCTAGTAAGTGTACTAGTCTATTATTATAGCAACTACATATTTCTTTAACATAATAATAACAACCCATAGATGTCCCACTCCTGGGCTCGGGCTTCCCGTTAAAGGGGAACGAGTAGTATACCCGCCACGCTTATCCAAGGCGGCTTGGCGGGTTTGACACATCGGCTATCATGCATCATGATGTTTTCCTTCACCGTTGTTAGCACGTGGTTATTGTAACAATATGCACATTTAATTTATACGTTAACACAATAATTTAATAGTAAACAAAGACATTGAAACTAACATATATTATGTAGCAGATCACTGCCAACGGGAAGCGTGCCCAGAATACTGGCTGCATTACCACGCTGTATGGCAATACTTATTTGTAGTGCAAAATATGAGCCAGCCTTCTGATCACGGGTAGTGTCAAAGAGATTCTTACATATGTCTTTAAACAAACTCTTTGCCGACGGACCCCACGGGCCTAATGTTTCAACCCCAAACGTATATACACATTAAATCAGAAAACTGACTAAGTGGTGCATGCGTTCCGGCCAGGATCGACCCCCACTCTTTGAGTTTGGGGCGCGTGCACTAGCCATTACCCTACCACGACTTATTTTAATACATGACTCGATTATTATTTTAAACTAAGTTTAAATAATAATTTCTACGCCCATAGGTTAGTGTAAATGTTGATTGTTTTAATTACGATACGCACACCGGTAATTGACACTTGTAATCGTGGCTGCACGTCCGCAAAGCGCCCCTCTCCCAAAATAGATTAGTCAGATTACACCAATCTCGCTAATAACGTTGGTGTTTTTGTTCCGTTTACTGAAACCTTCCTTTTCGCCCCTTTTCTTATCCCTTACAAATTCCACGTGTCACACCAACTCGAGCCTTGAAATTTCTCCCGGGTTTATAATTGAACAATTTTGTTATTTGAAATTTTAACTATTCTTATTCAATGCTGATATTTATATCCATGTTTCTAAACTTAAGGTACACAATACTGTAATTGTACATAATACTTTAAGATAAAATTCCTGTTTTAATTACTAATATTTTTATTAAAATAAGCTTCTCCTGTTCCAAAGCCAATGCAATGTTAAATATCAGTTCCCGTTTAATATTGTAATCACAGATATACTCTTCAATTTTATTTATTGGAATAGATTCACCTACATGAATTTTAGTTAGTAATTAGGCATATACTAAGGTTTTAAATTTAACGCTGAATTTGTTTTATGTATTGTATAGTTACTAGCAATGTATAAATTTGAAGTAACGCAGTAGCCGCTTTTAGTTAGCAACTGATGGCTGCGTAGTAGACGATTTTTCATACACAATCAGGTGTTATGCCTTCTACAGTCAATCTAGAGAAAATAGCATAAAATTCTACCTTTTTATTTAAATGTAATTGTAGTCTTAATATATCGACACTATAAATGTATTTCGTCTTGCATTTTGATATCGATTGTAGTATCCTATGTTCGGTTCGGTGTCAAGGGCGGCCTTCCTAATGCTATGAATCCTTTTGAAAAGAAGCTCTTTTATTTTTTCGCCAAAACGGACTTAAACGACTTTACTGTTCGTCTTACAGTCCTTCAAGGAAAGCCGCGAAGTGTCGTAATTATCCTCCTTTAGAGGGTTTTATTTCTTTGCATTTTAACACACTTTAGGCCATTGTTACTGCCCGGGGGTCGTAAACAACATATATATTAATATATTTAAGATCAATATCATTGTTAGGCACAGAACCTTGTTCTAATGGAAATGTATTTATATTAAATATCTAGGTTTCAGTTATCCTGAACAAAAAAAGAGTTTTCATTCATTCAATCTTGAACGTCAAACAGTTTGTTTATAATCATTGGAATTCGAACGACGTGCTTAATCCTGAATACAAAAAATAAAGACAAATTCGTTTTCAAGATACACCTGGCCGGGAACCGAATCCACGAACTCTGCTTTCCGTGAAATAGGCTGACCAACAACGATGAAGACGGTCTAAGTGAATATCGACACACACGGTGTCCCAAGTCTTACATAGTATATATATATATATATATATATATATATATATATATATATATATATATATATATATATATATATATATATATTCTTTAATATATATATAAATATATATAGAACTAAAAATTCTCAACAGAAACTTTCACTATTTACCAGTATTTCTTTTTTTGAGTGAAAGATATATTTGTGTATCTTCTTTTGTACCCCTGACAACGCGTATGCACATTTTTTTGATGATCGATTCAATAAGTAAGTAGTGAAAGTGTGACAAACAAACAAACTCACATTCGTTTTCATAATATTAGTTAGGATTACGTGCAATGATGCTGTGAGCCCTGGTGGCATTCAACCGTGTTCATAGAGAGCGCGTCGTCAAATTACTATAGTCGTGTGAAATGCAACACTCGCTAATACGGCGAATACACCTCAAATGAATATAACGTTAATCAGTGCCCTGTGAAGGCTTATTTATTATTTGTTGAACACGTGAACATATTCACATCACAGCATTATCTATACTAATATATAAAGCTAAAGAGTTTGTTTGCTTGAACGCGCTAATCTCAGGAACTTCTGATCCGATTTGAAAAATTATTTCAGTGTTAGATAGTCCATTTATCGAGGAAAGCTATAAGCTGTATATCATTACGCTAAAATAATAAGATCGGAGCACCAATGAAGAATGTTTCAAAATCGGGGTTTTTTTCAACTTACTTTTTTTACCATTCCACGTGGACGAAGTCGCGGACAGACGCCAGTTTAGTATATTTATATGAATTTGACGAATGTTGCATTTTATTCTTCGTTGTCAAAAATTGAACTTGTTGTCTATTTGATGGTGTTTTTCTATCTGCTGACATAACAGCGGCCGTAAACTGGTTATTATTATTTTTTGACCCCGTAGCTAGTTTGGTAAAAACTAAAGAATCCCTTGTCAAACATCATGACATACGTCCGTCTGTTTATCCTAGGCTGATATTAAACGGATCAACCTGGGCCCCAACGTTGCTATTACAATGTCGTCAAAATAATCAACCACTGGCGTAACAGCAGAATTGGATCCTAGATCAAATTACATTTTCAAATTTAATACCTATCATTAGATATTCCTTAAGTGGACTAATAAATATAATCAATAAATAATGTAATTGAACGTCGGATAAACCTAAATAAAAAAAAATAAAAATAAAAAAAAATTACCGCGCTTAAAACCGTTAAAACGTAGTTTTATTATGTGTACAAGTCGGGAAAACTTAAGAAAATATAATGTAATTGAAATCAAAATCATAAATGTGTGTGAGTGTATGTTGTATTAAACGATCTTCTAGGTCTAATGAAAGACAGTGTATAGATAGGAAACAATACAGTGTTCATATACTTAAAAATATAACTCTTCTTTACAAGGCACTCGAGTAAAAGCATAATTTATGTAAAGAAAAAAATTAGTGGAGCACATATAATGCGATTAGCTTAACATCCTCCCTTTATGCAAGAATCAGGGTTGGGGTACTCAACTAACCAAGTTTCGGGCGCGTCCCTAAGTTACATTTGTAGTCGGGAGAGCGAACCCACTGATCTCCTAAGATCTTGTTTGTACGTAACTCAGAACAAAAGGCTACTTAGCAAACGTATGTTACATGTACCTACAGTACATAATACATTTATGTGTTCAATGTACATTTAAGGCAAAAATTGAACACTATAATGTCTTATCAAATGTTTAAAATCAAAGATTTTAACTAAATTCTGTTGAAAAAAGGTTTCTAAGTGTTATATAGATATGTGTACATCCATATTATTATTATAAATCCGAAGCTCATCCAGGGTCTTCTTCCTCTTTATCAGGTTTAACCTATTTACCCCGGTTGCATCTCAGTGGGCAACTACCCACCGGTAACTGGACCTGGAGCTGCTGGAGGTTTCTCCGTATGGCGCTTTTCACCAGCTCTCGTTTGGCAATCTGCGGCTTGGTTGGCCATTCATTGGCGTTCGATGGCCATCTATGGTTTCTGGTGGTCTGTCAGTGGCCTTGTGGATTTCGCGACCTCACGCCATTCTGGTTAGGTGAGCGTATAAGATCATGAGGAGTCAGTAGCCAGGTACCTTGGTGGTCCGGTGCCCGGTGGCGTGTAATGGGGGTGACGTGTGGCCGCCATTGTCGGTGCGGTCCAAAATGCGAAAGTATATCTTGTTCACGAAAAAACTGTAGAATTGTTTTTGTTGAAATGTTGTGTAGGTACGTACTACGATAGATATTGTAAGTGGTAGAGTCATGCTGGAAATTTTATGTTGATTACAGCTGGGCCGGCTCGTTCAATGTGTTACGACGCTCTCAGAGAATATCGGCATGAAGCCTCATATTAATTGGGTTTCGTGCTATAAGTGACATTACCAATGGCCAACTTCTCCTTCCCTTTAGCTAATTTTTCTCTACCCCATCATTATCCCGTGCCACCCATCACAAAGGCTGATAACGCGTTTACTTTGCACCTAGTGTTGCAAACGTCTCTAGGCGACGGTATCCACCTACGATGAGTTGGGCTGTCTGCCTGTATAACAGATTCGCCATTAAAAACAGGTATGTAGCCTCATTACCCAGAACAGACATAATTATAATATTTTCCATTCCAAAATATAGAATAATTTCCGGTTTAAAACTAAGTTTTCCGAGGGCGAATAGGGTCTAGAGAAAAATTTAAAGTAGTATAACCTGTGTGAATGCTTGCTTTCTCAACAAACTAAAGTTATTTACGAAGGTATGACGAACAGCGAAGCCGCGAGTAAAGCTCTAGTAACTTATAAAATTAAAAAGTTGAGTTTAAAAAAGTAACCATTACGTTATACATCCAGAATTTCGAAGTCAAAATGTACAACTAGTTACACAATATTTTGGCTTTGACTGATACAAAACAAATTAAATACAATCAGTTTCAAACGTATTCAGTCTAACTGTCCATTTATGCATTTGCCAGTCACAGGCTTGGTTGATTACTACATTTTAAAAGGTAAAGAGATACGCTTTCATATAATCTTGGGCCCAGATTGTAAAAAGATAAGTCATTTTGTGTATAGGTTTGCGTTTGACCACTATCTCATCTGATGTTGAGTGATGACGTGGTCTAGGATGAAGCACGCTTACCTAGAAGATACCTACTCACTCATGCCTTGAAGACTTCAATATTGTATTTGGCAAGAAAAACAGACTCTGGCAAATTATACCACTCTTCGGCAGTACGCACCAGAAAAGATGAAGCGAAACGCTTAAAATGTCTTCTTATGATCATATTTTTATACTTGATACTTGTAGTGGGTTTAGTTATTTTGAATTAATTAATCGTGTCGTATAAGTGCTTTCATATTATTAATTGTTAAAATTAATTTCGTTAAATCGATAATGATCGGTAATTGATAACTTATTTTATTTGTAACTTTATTTGTAAGATTTCTCATCTTCCAGATAGAATTCTGGGCTAATGTTTTCCATTTTGTAATAGTAAAATGTATCGCTTTTCTTAAGCCATATCTAAGCTCATTACATGTCTTTGGTCCGAAAGTCTCGTTTCCACACAAAACCAATTAAATATAATCAGTTTCAAAAGTATGTAAGCGATCTGTCCATCTATAAAAAAAATGTTAGACACGCACTTACATACATACATATTGTCACGCCCGTTTCCCATTGGGGTAGGCAGAGACAATGGATCTCCACTTGTTACGATCTTGACAAACACTTTTCGCTTCATCAACTTTCATTAATCTTCTCATACATACACGCTTATTTAAACTACTTTTTATCTGGCCTTTCTTCAAAATATCTTCAATTTGATCATGGTGAGTACGTCTTGGTCTACCGGCACTGACTCTTCCAGTCACATTGCTATCATATACTTGTTTTGTGATTCTGCTATCATTCATTCTCTCTACATGGCCAAACCACCTTAACATTCCCTTTTCAACTCTTGCCACTACATCTTCTTTCAATTCACAACGCTTCCTTATCACACTGTTTCTTATCATATCACTTACATTAACCTTACATATACTTCTCAAAGCTCTCATTTCAACTGCATTTATTCTACTTTCATGCTTCTTCTGCCACACCCAACTCTCACTGCCGTACATTAGCGTTGGTACTAATACCCCTTGATGGACAGCCAGACGTGCCTTTACAGACACTTTCTGGCTGTTTATAAAAGAGTTCAGCGCTCCATTCACCTTATTTCCTGCCATTACTCTCCTTTCAATATCACTTTCATGCTTTCCGTCTCTGGTAAACATGCACCCTAGGTAAACAAATTCTTTAACTTGCTTTAGTCTTTCATTTCCTATCTGTACGTTACACATTGTCATACTTTCATCTCTTTCAAACACCATAACTTTCGTCTTCTCTACATTAATTTTCATACCCTTAGTCTTAAAAGATTCGTCCATAATCGTTACCATCTCCTGTAACTCTTTTTCCGACGATGCAAGTATAACCTGATCATCGGCGTAGAGTAGACATTTGATGAGTAACCCATTCATTCTTAAACCACTTTCACTTTCTTTCAAACCATCCAAGCAACTGTTCATAAAAAGGTTGAATAGCCACGGCGACGCTACGCAACCCTGTCTTACACCTTTTTCGATGTTAAACGATTCGGAGTAGGCCCCGTTGATCCTAACACAAGCACTGGAATCGTCATAGAAAGACTTTAGTGATTGTATTAGATTGTCTGTTACCCCATATTTAGATAACGTTGACCACAGTTCTGTTCTTATTACTCTGTCGTAGGCTTTCTCCAGATCTATGAATGCACAATAGACATTTTGGCCCTTGGCCAAAAACTTCTCAGTTATGCACCGTAAGGTGAAGACTTGGTCTGTACATCCCATTCCCTTGCGAAAACCCGCTTGTACATCCCATACTTTCTCATCTGTCATTTCGAAAACCCGTTCAATCTATACTTTAGCATACAACTTGCCGACAACGCTGAGAAGGCTAATTGACTTAATTGACACGCACTTGACTAATTATATAGTCTAAATTTAAAAGGTAAATATCTTTCATACTGTAGTTTTCATAATATATATATATTATGAAATTATTATATTATTAATTGAATGAATTTAGGTTGCCTGGAAGAGATCGCTTTGAGCGATAAGGCCGCCTGTTGTATTGCCTAAAAGTATTGTAAACATGGACTGTTTTTGTAATTGTATATTTTGGTGTGCAATAAAGTGTTATCTATCTATCTATCTATCTGAATTAGAGTTCTCAATATATATATATATATATATTGAGAACTCTAAACTATATATAATTCTGGACGCAAGTTTGAGATTTTTTGTGAAATGTATGGTTGTTTATTTCTTTGTGCACAATTCATAATTTTAATATTTTTTCCACACTATTAAGGAACTTTTCCTGAATAAAAAGTATAATCTATGTTCATATCAAAATCAACAGCTGAGGTCACCGTTGAAAATGCACAAACCAACATCAAAAATAAATTAATTAACATAATTATTTATAGGACTAGGGGTTCAGATATAGTTAACTAGAAAAATACTTACTTAGTAGCTACTTATTAACACTCATCATACATGATTAATTATTATAAAAGGTGAAATTATTTAAAAATCTCACTTAGTAACCGAATTACAGTTTTAATTCTTCTTTTCCTATATATTTTATTCCAAATAAGTATTTGGATTAACACAGTAGGTACCTACAGTGTTTTTTCCTTTCCTACTCTTTAATTCTGGTATAACTGTTTTTATACCAAATTTTCATCTCATCCTCCACACAATTCATATGTTATTTTACCCGGCTCTTATCTAGGTTCTCTTATAGCTTAGGTACCTATATAGGTATAAAGGTATCAGCCACATTGTTTTTGTTACACGATTTTCATCTCTTCTTATGGTCTAATAATATTACAAACAATAGGGTAGCGGGAACTCAAGTCAACGCAACCTCATAGATTTTATACCTACTGATACTTTGACGTAATAAGTTTACACAAATTAAAGGAATCAAATAGCGCAATAATGAATAAATGCTAATACTAATAGAATAATAATAATCGGCAGACAAACACACATATTGTATATCCCCAAATTAATCAAGTTACGCTTGTGTTATGGGTTATATACTACTAACTCTGGGGCCGATCCCAGACACCCAAACCATAGTAAATAACGGAGAAAATACGTTTCCAAAATTTGCTATACCAGGAATCGAACCTGAAGCCTCTGCGTTGCAGTGAGGTAGGCCGGCAAAGGCTTAGCCCGCTCAACGACAGAGGGCGTCATTATGATTAAACAGTAGCTAATTAAAATTATATCTATCATATTTTGAAATTCACTCACACACACGTCAGTTTAATATGTAATTAATCTTAGAATTTATTGTAACATGTCCGCATCCCTATTACACAGAACATTGAAACAAAATGATTAGAGACATAGGTAGGTAATAAACTAAGTTTTATTGTTCACCAAAACAAAAATTGCAAAAATGTACAACACAATATCATATAGGTACAGCGTGTTTCATTTCAAATGTCAATAAATCATAATTTTAGCGGTCGTATTCCATACAAATTTTTTGGCACTATTAAATCAACCGTAAAGTCAAAATTTAAAAAAAGAAATTTCCGAACAAATTAATTACGATAAAAAGGAAATAAAAACAGAAAATCTTGTAAATATTGATTCGCGAGCGAGAGCGTAAGAATGAACAACTTCCGGGTTTAATGATGAAGAGACGAGTTGGCAACATGATACATTGGTCGCTAACTTACCGATTTAGACACAATAATTGATACATGTTGTTGTAACATTCTGAATTGAAAAATGAGGTCCTGTGGCTAAACCAAAAGAAGCTACCTTGAGTCGTTTTTGTATTTGGGCAGATTACATCATGAAGCAAACGTGGTCTGATTTATTGTCGTAAGGTCTGAAACACGCTGTATATTTGGTAAAACAAAACACGGCCTTATCACTAAAAGCGATCTCTTCCAGGCAACCTAACTCAAAACCTGAATAAAAATATATATAAGTTAAGTAATTAGTTAGGTTGCCTGGAAGAGATTGCCGCCCATTATTTCTACCAAGACAGTATTGTAATTGTGTATTTTTGAAATTGCAGATATATATAGTGAACAATAAAGTGTTATCTATCTCTCTATCTAAGTATACTTGTAGAAATAAAAATGACATGCATGAACAGCAGATGACAGTCTAAAGTATTGTAAACTTGCACATACTTTATCGCATAAGACCTACATAATGTTTCCTGAGTGAATTATAAAAAACAAAATTGTAAGCAGGTATATTAAACCGATGTTAGAAGATAGATTTCTGTCTTAGTTTGATTAGATCGTATGACTATATCGTATAACTTGGAATAACTAGATAAAAGAATTCCAATTAAATATTTAACACTATTTTCCGAATGTCTGATATAAAAATACTAAATCAGAAATTGTAAGACATGTGAATAAGTCAACAGACCTGTGCCCATTTTTCGGATCACCGCAGCCGGCGCCCGGTGTCTCTCCCAAAAGGCAGACAGCTCGACTGATCACTTATAAACACAATTTTCAAATCAAACTACACAAAACCTTAATAAAATGTACAAAATTAAAAATAATCAACATCATCGGATTTGTAAATGTGAAATATATAATAATTTAGTTTCACTAGAAAATTCACACAAAAGTATTCTTTTACATATATTTTATCATATTTGGAACTTTGATGACTTCTGAGAGTGACTTCATCCCCGAGTCGCGGCTTTCGACAGACTGCTCTCTGGTAATTGTGATCTTTCAAGCCGCTGCGGAGATCGCGAGTCATATCATCCCCTGATTACATCCAGACCCACCCCTCGAGTGAGATGGCACTACCGCTGCTACATGTGAAAGAGAGAGATAGCAGTCATCCCATCTTGTGCCCCGGTCCACAGGTTACATTGTCACTATATCCCTAACTTCGTATCGGACACAATTATTTTTAATATTTCGACCAACTCTTTTTATTGCCTTTACGGGAGATAAAATTTAAAAAAAATTGTACCTAATTTTCATGCGACATATATTCAATTGGCAAAAGTCTTATAATTCGTAATTTATATAATATCGTCTATTACGTATATTTCTAAAATACTTTCTTATATCCGAAAATGTTTTTAATTTCATACTATAATTACAAAAAAAATATGATTTGTTTAGCCGACAGGACCAAAAATCCTGATGTTGTAGTAAGTGTAAGATTACAGTAAACATTAAAACGTCAAGTCGTCGGGGTCGGGTGTGGGGGGTGAGATTGACGTAGACGCCGTGGACCAATGAGAGACCGCGAGGCTCAGAGGGGGCGGCGCATTCAGCTTGTCAATTGAAACCGAGCTACGAGCCACGGCACCAAGTCGCCACGTGCGCCATAGCCAGTGTTGTCAATAGACAAAAAGAATAAAACGGTACATTTATTGCTTTTTTTACGGACCCTTAAAAGTTGTACAAATTGAAATTCTGCACAGTTCGCTAAAACGAAGAAATACTGTGTTTTAGTAAAGCCAAATTCGATAAAACAAAATCAAACTCGTTTTGTTTTTCAATTCTGCTGTTCTTAATAAAAATTTAATTCATTGCTATTTTTAATAGAAAACGCATTCTGATTGTTTTTTGTTCGACAGCGACAATTGGTTTATCAAACCTGTCTATATATTTAAAGTTAAATTTGACTTAAAATAACAATACACGATCTTCAAATATAGCCAAGGACAAGTACCTAACTAAGTTTAATATATAGGAAACACAAAACCAAAGAACCTATTACTGAAAGTTTATATTACTTATAAATATTCATATCAGTTGCGTAAACAGCGTAGAATGACGATCTTAAGTAATTTGCTATTAGTATATTCAGGTCGTGATAATCAACTTCATGTGTAATGGGGGTCCAACCTTTGCGGTATAATTAATATTGTGGGTAGATCATTACAAAAAATTCATCTGTTCCAGACAGTTTCAGGTAGAAATAAAGCAGGTTGATAACAACAACGGGTGTTATAATTCATTGACAACAAATATAAAGAAAAACATTTTTTAGCTAGAGGTGTTGCTGGGGAGTTTCTTGCCGCTTCTTCTCCTTGACAGCAATAATACGTTGCGAAGCAGTGTACATAGACTAGGAAGTAAAATTAAATTTTAACCTATATATACCTTCAAAAATATATATTATTTTGAACAAAAATTTTGAATTTGTTTTATAATAAGTATAGGTAATAGATTTGAAGAGTTTAAAAGGTCATTACGTGCCTTTAATTAAGAAAGCCATAAATGTAATAATTAGAATTGTTAAGAACTAACTAGAGCTGTTTGTATTTAACTAAAATAAGTATATTATGTTCATCAACGCTATTCATACTCTTAAAACAATACAAGATAGGTTGGGTAGATAAGGTTGCATACAAGATAAAATTCTACGAAAATGAATGCTTAAAAAATCTACAAGCAGGCCGTAAATTTAGATGGAAAATGTATTCTGTCAATGTAAAATGAAAATATATTCTGTAAATCGGATGTCTCCGTGCACACGAGACCGTATGGCAACATTGGCTGTGACACGCCACCTAACAATATAATACAAGAGCATATTTCTCTCTGTATTCGATAAGGACGAGAAACCTCTAATATAATACTTAAATATGTCAATAAATAACAAGGTTTCTTTACAGGATTATTTTGGCTTGTAAACAACTTGATGTCGCACAGCTTAGCTTATAGCTTTAAAGTGATGATTAACCTAAACAAATAAAGTACTTTTGAAAATGAGCATATCAGAAAAATTACAATTTACTACGTGGTAGCGTAATGCCTAGCGTACGCGTCCCAAACTTGAAGGGGTCGAGGTCGAATGCTGGTCGGGACGCATGCACCACTTAGGCTGTTTTCTGACTTAATGTGCATAATATTCTAACAACGGTGAAGAAAAACATAGTGATGAAACCTGCACATCGAGATAACCGATGTGTCAAACCAGCCAAGTTGCCTTGGACTTGGCAGCACTGGATGACAACGACTGCCTTAACAAAATGACCAAAGTAAAAACAATTCTTAGAAATTTACCTAGATAGATCCTATAAAACATGGGTAGATATATCCAGAATAGAATAGAATAGAATAGAATATACTATATTGTACAAAAATACTACATAAAATGAAGAACATTAATTACAAGTACAAACGGCAGTCTTATCGCCCATGGCGATTTCTTCCAGACAACCCTTTGGATGGAGTATAGGAAGGACTACAAAAAATCTGCAGTTGCGAAACCAGCACTTGCATAATAAATTAGTCTATTAATTAATAAATAAATAGTAGGTAATATATATATGATAACATATTATTCAAAAATAAATACACATAATATATTATATACATACAAAAGTAAACAATAACACTATAGATTGAGGTAGTAATCTCTAACTAATCTGTTAAAAGAAGGTAATGATCGTGTCTGCTTGATATGCAGTGGTAATGCATTCCAGAGTTGAATGGCCTGTATGGTAAAAGACTTATTGTAAAAGCTTGTTCTGTTGGCACGCGTTTTCAATTTCAAATTCTTTGACAATCTAAGGAATCTTGAATCAATGTAATTAGCTGTAACGTAAGAATTTGCATGCACAATAATAATTATAGACTTTATTTTAATAATTGTATCAAACACCTAATTAAAAATAAACTAAATATTAAATAAATTAAACTAAAAATAAACTAAACTATAAAATTAAATACTACTATAAACATATTTACAAGTAAAAAATGTAGTCCAAATCGCTGTCGGTGGGGAGCGTTCCCAAAATGCTGGCCGCATTCCCTCGTTGTATGGCAACGCTTATTCGTTGCCCTAAATATAGGCCAGCCCTTTGGTCACGCGAGACTTCTTTCAATCGTCTTGAAAGGTCTCGATAAAGTTGATAAGCCTCACGTCCCCATGGCCCCAAAGTCTCAACCCCGAAAGCTACAAATATGTATCCGTCACCGATGGATGCATATTTGCGGTGTTTCAGGGTCTCTTGAAGTGCGGCAGCTCCCCCGGCAGTGACGGCTGTATTTGGAAGATGGGAAGCCGCCAACGTATCGACACACGTTGCGTCCCATACTAAGGGGCGTCCCATCTTCCAAGGTACCAACGACATTCCATGTAATTATATATATCTATTTAAAACCAAAAACATTTTAACTAACAAACTATTTATAAACTGGTTATACGATTACTCGATCAATTTAATAACAGGGTTAAACACTTCATCACTGGAGTCTCCCACGCCGTCGCGTCATCAAAGTATTCATCATTAAAAAAATTAAATTCAAATCAACACCTCTTTAAATAAAAAAGCAAGACGGTCCTATTGTGAATTTTATTGTGACGATTGTTGGTAATAAAAGAAAAACATATGCACGATCCTCGGTAATTGTTCCAAAGGGTTGCTCACCCCGAATTCCTTCTATAAACACTTGAAAATTTTTAAAATAATAATATACACGTGTCAGTCTCTTGTCATTTAAGTATGCTTAAGAAATATGCTAATTTAATAGATTTTATAAATCTATACTATAAATAATAATCTAAATGTAAAAGTTTGGATGGATGTTTGTTGATCAATTACGCCAGAACGGCTGATCGGAATTGGATGAAATTTGGCACAGGGATAGATTATAGTCTAAGTTAGCTAATTTTTATCCTAGAAACATGTACGGTTTCCGTGAGATAACATTAGTGTGAGCAAGCGACGCGTGCGCTACCACAAGTTTTTGGATCAAAATAAAAAAAGCATCAAATATATTTTTATATAATATTAAATAATAAAATTGAATTAATTCGTAGGAAAGTTTACGATAACGCTACAAGTTAGTTTTATGGACGTTACAGCTGTTTGAATTAGACTTTAGTCATATATGAATTCTGACGATATAGGTAAGTGGTTCATTAGCATAGCTACATAACGCTTCTACGATCATTACGTTCCTCCTAGACATAAATGTTGTGTCAGATATGAAATGACAATTCATTTGATACAACACTCCTTACCCTTCACTAGGCGTCATTAAGACATGCATCTACGAAACATCACGCCTGTATATAGATAGACTATTCTTTTCCAGTGCCGTAAACCGGTGCTCAGGCACAGGGCGTAGACTCTGGGGGGAGGAAGAATGGCCAGACCAGAATTATTAGTTTTTCGGTTTGCTTCTAATAAGTTCCCGCTGCGCCGCTAGTGCTCGATTCCAACACATACACGCCTACATGCCAGTATCATCAAAAACGTCTGTTAAATTAGACAAAACATCGCGCTCATTATTTGTTTTTCTTCCAAAATATTAGATAATAGGTCCACCAACACCAAGGTCCTTGTGCGTTATTCTATCACCCTGAAGGAAGTAAAGTAGGCCTAGGTATTCAAAGCATTGCTCTAGCTAAGGTACCTTTAATATCTAAAAAACAAGGGCGCATTTATAGAAGCTCGCACAGGGCGCATAAAAGGCTATTTACGGCACTGTTCTTTTCGCACTACATATCTGAATTTTCTCCAACTTTATCAAAATAATTTCTATCTTATTCAGTTTAAAATCAATCTACGAGTATATGCTTTAGTGCAATAAATTGGTAATTTTGTGACGAATTTAAAAAACAGAATAAAATTAGGAAGGCTAATTCCAGCAGATTCCAAAAACACATTTTTTACAATTTTTTTCTGTTTGTGTTTCTGTTATCTATCTTGTACATATCTGCGTTAGTGTTAAATCTTTAGGTTATAGCCAAATGCGTGTTTTTTAAATCGTTAAAAATTAACGTCGTTAAAGTAGTGACATTCTGTGTGTCTGTCAATATTTAACTTCATAAAACAAAATGACGCATCTCGAATTGCGCATTACACCTATTGCTACATTTTCGTGAAACGGATTATGCCTTAACTTTGTCTATACTAATATTATAAAGAGGAAAGTTGTAATTGTTTGTTTGCATTGAATAGGCTCCAAAACTAATGAACTGATTTTAAAAAATCTTTCACTATTGGTTAGCTACACTAGCCTACTAGCCTTCAACTTTTATGTTTTTTTGTCTTCATAAATGACTTTTTGGAAGGGTTTTATTATTTTTATTCGCACTACGCGGCTGCTGGGTACTTTATATAGAAATCAGGGAAGGCTGAATGTCATACGGTTAGCTGTACAACGCGTGTGAGCGTTTGGATTCATCTCTGATATTGAGATTTAATTATTTTCTCTAGTTTTAAGATTTAGTATCCAATATAACCTTTCTCACCTTTTGAAAGAAAAGCATATCCAAACTGAGTTTGAACATCTATGTTTGCTTTTAACGGTGCGATGGAGCACACCTGTACACCATAGGTACTGGTGACAAATGAGCACTACGGGCAAAAATCGCTCCCCTCACTCCCGGCTCAATTAATTCATCTCGCGGTGTCTCTTACTGTCACGACCTCAGATCAACCTAACAACCGATTAGACATGGCAAGTTTAAAAGAAATCAGCGCAAGATTAAGATTCCATGGCTAGTTGATTGAAAATTAGTAGAACATAGTTTAAGAGTTCTCATGGCTCATATTCTCCTCCCCCAGCCCCCTCTTCCCTATCCCATCCCGCAATAGAAATTCGGACACATATTACCCTAAATTTTAATATTTTATATAAAAAATAACACGCGTTAAAATAATATCTTATCATCTAACTTTTATGATATCATGATAGAAATGATTATAATTACTTTTCAAAGAATTAATACGCTATTTGATTCCTTTTACTTGTACCTTCATTATGGCAACACGTTAGCTTGGCGATTGATGTTATAATCATTTAGAGGTAAATCTGACGGTAGCCACTATCCACCAGGTGGGCCACCTATCTGTTTGCCAACTTCACAATAAAAAAGAACAGTAATATTTAAGCTGATGTAAGAAAATGGAAGGTGTTTTAAAGTGCATAAAATTAATAATTACCTACATGAGATATCAAATAATTCCAAAGTAGCAGCAAAAGATGATTATTTCAGTCATTTGCTAAAAAAAGCCCAAAAAGTGTTTAATAGAAAAAATACTGTTCTATTTAATTTTTTAATCAATTTTCACTGAACATTTTTCTTGTGTTCCACTTACAGTTGTGATTTTTTCTAAATTTTATATTATTAGTTGAGAAATAGAAAAGAACCATTTTGTAATTTTAGATACCCCATTTCCGTTCATGTAGTAATTTTTACTAACGTAAGTTATGCAATTATATATACTCTGTTACATATATTCCGTAACGAAAGAAGAAAAAGCATTAAAAATATAAAAAAGAGTTTACTTTTCCCTGTCTATTTATACGTAGCACAATGAGGCTACACTCGTAGCAGGCACTTAGCCGCACGGCGCTACGCCGCCCGCGGCACTTTGATTTATACGCCGGCTATATTCAACTGTGACAATTTATTTCAATTAACGCTCGTAGCGCCCCCAGCCGTCCTTATTGTCATATCTCGCCAATATACAGCGTGACAACCTAAGATTATATTGCAGTCCCTGATAAGAACTTCTATAATATAATTATTTGGGTATGTAGTTACCATGGATCTTACAGAATTCATATTACACCAAAAAAATCTATGTTTAAATCTTTGTCAGTAGGAATAAAGACAGTTGCAATAAACGAAATCTTATATTAATACTCTTTAATAAATAAATCTCTAAGAAATTTTATAACGCCCAACTTAAATCCATCCGTGCAGGAACGAAAAAATGTTACAATTTTCTGCGGCCGGGCGGTCTGTCGTAAGAGGCGACAAAACAATGCACAGGCAGGTGGTAGAATATTAGCCCAACTGGATGGTTATTAACCCTTGTCTAGAACATGTAGCCATAACAACCTTCAGTTTTATTCCGGCATTAGTGGCCAGGTTCCAGTTTCCATTTAGAAAGCGACAGCACCTTTAGTCTTATAAATGTCCATAGTCAATGGTAACCGCTTTTCATCAGGTGGGCCTAGGGTTACCAACCACACTTTTTAATAACGTATGCTACTTTAAATTGGTAAATATACTTTATACTTTTACAAATAATAAAGTATGTGAAAATAGTTGATTTCCAATATTTCCTTTGATGCGTAAAATGAAATACTTATATGAATAATTATTGAACAATTATCGAACCAGCTTTCACTGAAAGAGTTTATTCAGTCATGAATCTAAAATGGGGTGAAGAAAGGAACAAGACAGTTATAAATTAAATAAAAATTAAGTTGTTTGTGTATCTAAATTTAAATTGGAAATGTAAAGATATCTTTCAAAAATTTAAAGATAATGAAAAGGTGTTAGGTAGTATGTGCTAGAAGCACAAATTTTTTTATAAATAAAATGTTGAAAAAAATTTATTCTGCCAAATACTTTATTTTTGCTCTACTTAAAAAGTGTAATAAGTTATTTTACTCAAAATTAGTTGGCTACGCTAGTCGGGCCTTCTGCCTGTCTGCTGAACTTATGCAATAAAAACAATCTATCAGCAATAACAAAACAACAATGGCAATGGTATTACATCATCCCATTAAAACAATACCATTTCCAAACTGAGCGTCGGCAAAAAGTACACATTAACGTAACAAGAGCATATTAAACGGTTTACTCAGTGAATCCCAATCATTCCGAGGAATTCATTTGTTCGCTAAAAGCGTGCCAACTGCCAAATCCGCGGCGAGCCCGGCGGAGGCGCTGCGCAAACACAAAAACGGCTGCTCGCGAAAAAGTCCTTTTAAAAATGTTGCGGCACGTACGGGAGAGGGTGCCCATTACTGCGGAGTGCCGCTTGTTGGTTTAAGAGTTAGCGTCGGGCGCGGAAGAGAGCCGACAGGCGACGTTAAGGCCATCGCACGCGACTCGCTTCGCCACGTTTGTTTTGGACCTATCTCTTCGGCTTCATGTTAATGTCTGCGACTCACGTTTTAGTTGCTGTTGTGGAATAAGATAGATAAATATTATAACACTTTATTGCTCACCAAATATACAATTTCATTAATATAAGAATAAGGCTAATTATTGAAAGAAATGTAGTGTTTTCTGAGTGCGTTCTTAATAATAAATAAATACTTTTTGATACCGTTTTAGAATACTGGCAGCTCAGTTTCAGCTCCAGTTCACTTTAGTATAATTAAAAGACAATCGAGTTGGTTGCGATTCGAACGTAAGAAAAAATAACTTTTTGTTTTCTCTAGTCCCATTTCGATTAAAATATATCATTTTGCCTCGTTCGGGTCCATCACATCTGCCTTTGTGTGTTGTATACACATTATATTTATATAAATATACCTAAGCTCTGTTTTTA
This sequence comes from Dendrolimus punctatus, assembly GCA_012273795.1. Taxonomy (NCBI): domain Eukaryota; kingdom Metazoa; phylum Arthropoda; class Insecta; order Lepidoptera; family Lasiocampidae; genus Dendrolimus; species Dendrolimus punctatus. The sequence continues at coordinate 4,406,770 of CM022538.1, read as the reverse complement.
TTAGATACATGTTCGTATGTAAATAAACCGTAATCTATTACAATGAAGGAAATTTAACTTATATTGTATTCTACTTATAATCCCTTAAGGCTATAATTAGAATACTGAGCCTAGGTCATCGAAGTCATTGGGTAAGGTTCCCAGAAAGCTGGCTACGTTACCTTACTGGATCGCAATACTGATCCGGGGACCGAAATATGAAGGAGCCCTTTGGTAATCTGAAGAGGCAATTACACGTTTTGAAAAAGCTAATATATTATTTTGTAATATATGTTATTACTAGGACCACTCGCGACCGCAGGATTCCCGGGGCACAAAGTATCACAGAATTTAAAAAGGATGTATTATACTATTGTTTTAATGAAAACTTTGTTGCAATAAGCAAATTTTTATGCACCCGAACTACTTCGAGCCGCTCTCGGGAAATAATCTGCGGAATTCTCAGGTATATAAAAAGAAGCGCAGATATCAAGTCTAGGAATTTGCTATCAACAAGCGAAAACCGCATCGAAATCGGCTCAGTAGTTTTTACGTGAATCCCGAACAAATAGACAAGAAAATTTAAAAATGCATCGTTTATATAGTCTATTCTAGTGGTGTTTTTTTTTAATCGCTTGAATGTACAGCCTCGGCATTTTTAGTATTGTCTAATATTATAGATCAAATACAATAATACGGCCTTAATAATTCAGGCAGGCAAAAACAAGGCCCTTTGCGTATTATCAAGGTGTCCGGATTGTGGACTGTTTCTTTCATTAATCTTCGAAAAGTACCTAAGTAAGAAAAAGTGAGACAAAGCAAGACAGAAACATGTAATTGCATGTTGGGAATTACAAACTCGCAACCTGCACATTTGGCATATAATTTTTAAAAAATCTTAATATATATAGTCTGTAATTCTCTTCTGCTTATAATTTTCGTACTTCATATATATATATATATATATATATATATATATATATATATATATATATATATATATATATATATATATATATATATATATAATATACATATATATATATATATGTATATATACTCTCTTTACATATATAAAGCATTGTGTCCCACGAGTTCTTGAAATAAATAATTGCGATATATAACATAGGGGGACAGACTGACGATGACATGTCGATCCCATTAGGGTTCCGATATTACTAAAATGGAAATCTAAAGAAACGTCATGAATAATATAAGATACACGTTTATACTGTTTTATATTTTCCTATAGGTTATAACTAAGATAACACTTTATGGCTCACCAAATAAACAATTACAAAACATTTTACGATTACAATATTATGATAGTACGCAATCTTACTTGAAGACCATTTTGAACTAATCTGGCGATGTAGGCGGTGCAGAGCTCCAGGTTGTATTTATTTATTTCTACATTAAATTATAAGGACAAGTTAAGCACATGTCTTCTCATTCATATTATGTTACCAACATTTGCAATAGCTTTTATGACCTCGTAATAAACATCTATTCCCTTTATAAATGTTTTAACATTCAAATATTCGTCTTTGTTATGATAGCGTGACGTTGTTGCTGTTTTTGCAGAAAATCCAATAGCTGGAATCCCCATGTTTCGCAATGGCAATATATCAGTTGTAGCTGGACACACTGCGGGAACCACTTCCATCCCGCTGAAATGATTAAATTTAAGATAATAATAGTAACGCTTTCATTACTACGTTAATAAAACAAGCGTACATTTATAGCCGTTCCTAGGCACTTAAGCAGCCGCTTTTGGAGAAAACTGTAGAAAATAGACATTTCTCTAGATTTACTGGTAGGAAGGTTACAAGACATAGCATAAAGTTTCAGTTTATTGTGGTACTTGTCACATTTGTAATACTAATCTGTGAAAGCGGTTTCTTTAGGCCTAGTGGTAACAGCAGAAGCGGAACGGTGTTAGTTTTTCACTCCCGCCTCGCTTTTGTTGTTAATAGTGAATTTGATAGTCAAACCAATTGACACGCTTTTTATTGTCTTACAAAACGTGGGAGCTTCCTTGATTTTGAATAAGGAGGTACAACAATAATTATCATAATTTGTAGGTACGTGTCAAATAACTCATTTAATATTTTTTGAATAGTGATTAAAACTATTTGTTGTAAGATATTTTAATAACATTTTAGGGTCAAAACCGGATACTATACTATATACTATACTATATGATTGCAAGTGCTCCTTCAATAAGCCTCGGTACCAGGTGACGTAAAGATTAGGTTCACGCCTTTTGCCTGTGTGAGCAAATATCTTCTGCGGCGAGACTTTAACCGGCGTCGAAATTATATTTGTGTGTCATTTCTATTTAATATTGTAAGTTAAGTTATACATGTTATATATGTATACAATTGTATACTTATACTACAGTATAAGTATACAATTGTATAATGAAATAAAATTATGTGTTTAATGTATTTCAAGTTTAGTTTAAGGTTTTTAGAAGTTTAAAATAAAATCGTGTTTTTGAAAATAAAATATATTCATTTATGAATTAACATCCAAGGTAAGTATCCTCCGAAGCATTATTAACGCTAGGCTATTGTCTACCACATTAGGCAACAATGGGAGGTCTCATAAAACAGGATTTACTCATAAACTATATTTACAAACATAGGCTTACAATTAACATGAAAGTACATAAGACGTAGGTATGTTTTGGTATACATGTTGCTTATTCTTAATAATAGATATATATTAGATATTTTTAATAACAGTGCTTTTTTTTAAAGTGGGCAACTATCCGGATTTTATCCTATAGGTACTAAAATAATCTAGGTACTTACAAATTTGTCAGAGCCCTTTCCATAGCTACCCAAAAAGGGTTTGAGTTGTCCATAGCAGTTTTATCCGATCTGTCAACTCGGCGAATGTATGATATTTCTGTGTTGTTACCGGCAGCGTCCATCCAAGATTTCACCTAAAATAAAACTATAAAGTATAATATTTTAAACTGGACATACAAATTGGGTATGTACTGATCAAATTAATGCTATTTGATGGATGGAGTGAAATAAATATGCGACCTTGTCCGTCGCGTCAAAAAGGCTATTCAGCTTCTTTGTTTCTTTTCATTTGTTGTTGATTTAACTGGTCATGTTTGTAAATCTAATAATGGGCTAATGTTTTTTATCTCTGGAGTCTTAATATATATATATATATATAATAAAAACGCGTGTGAAAAATCCTATCCTTTAATAACTTAATTTTTAATGTAAATTTTTTAAATGTGTATATGGAAATGACATGTGTTCCTGAAATAAAGTTATAACACGTTGCAAAGCGGTATACATACAGAAGGAACAATCTTTTATTTATAAGTTATGTATATACATGTATGACTTGTAACAAATTTTCTGCAATGGAACTAGTTTGAACAACAACCTTGAATAATAATGCGGGGCTGGCAACTACAACAACAACTATAAATGACCAGTATTCCCTCATAACCAAATCCTTTTTGTACCCATTCCTTATAATCCTCAAATACTGACCGGGGCTGTTCATTGGGTGGATTCTTATAGTGTACTCGTATACAAGGATAAACGCCGTGCAGTGGCACACTACATTTAGATCACATTGTCAAAATTGATCAAATTGCCCGCCCATGACCCTACGCAAACCTTCAAAAAAGGAACCTCCGCTTTCGGAGAATCGCTAGGGAAAGTGACACGTGTCTGGATACACTGGTAAGTACACGTTGCATATATTCCACATTATTTTGTTACTTATCGTTTTCGTAGGTCAATGTAATGGGTCATAGTCCTGATTTAGAAAGACACATATTTCCTAAGGATAATGAACGAAAAAATGGAGCGGAGGAGAACAAGGGATACATTTCATTTCGGAAAATTCAATGATTCCCGCGGGATTCACAACCGAAACAGCCTCAAAGGAAATCCTTATTTTTACGAGGTTAAATCCTTTTGCAGATACTGCTTGGAAATTGAGATGGGGGAATGTGGGAATTACTTCGTTGAGGAAATAATGATGTATAGGCTTATTCAAGGACTAGCTTCTGCCCGCAACTTCGTCCGCGTGGAATAAGTAGTTTAAAAAAATCAAGTTAAAAAACCCCTGATTTTGAAATATTCTTCATTGGTGCTCCACTCCTATTAATCTTGAATTTTTCAAATCAGACCAGTACTTTATAAGATATCCCCATGTTCTCTTTCGTAATCATTGTCTGGGATGTGCATTTAGACCGGGCGGAGTTGTAGAAACATTAAATATAAATAATTAATTAATTATAAAAAATTGTTTTTATTTTCTCTTGACACACTTGGACATAGACCGTTTTTCATATTTTTTTTAATTGCAGGATTTGAGCAGACCGGCAGACGGCCCACTTGATGAAAAGCGTTTACCATCGCCTATGCACATTTGCAACACCAAAGGTGCTATAATTGCGTCTTTGCTCTCTTAAGGGAGACTGGAACCTGGTCACTAATGCCGGAACACAACTCAAGGTTGTTATGACAACATACTTTAGACCAGGGATGGTAGCCATCCTGTCGGGTAAATGTCCTACCTACCTGGCCAAATTTCCAAATTAGCTATAGTTGCGAAAGTGACGGAATTTTTATACGAAATTATTCCGTTGTCGTATTGAATATAAATTCTGACTTCATTATAATACATTAGTATTATAATAAGTGACCTTTACCATATCGATATCGACTTTTAAAATGTATTTATAATGCACATAATTTAATTTATATGAAAGATATGTTGATTATAATTTAGTTTTAGTTAACTTGCTTTTACCGTGGGTCACACGACTTTGTAATTAAGAAGGCACAGCAAAAAACTGCCAACCTCATTTCGCGAATTGCGGCACACAATTTCAATGTTATTATTATTTATTATAAATAGTTAAAGTGTCGCATTTTTAGAAATAAATATTTTTCTTTCTTTCAGATACTTAGATAACCTGTTAAAAGTTCCTCTCAGTCAGGTTGCTTGGAAGAGATCGCTTTAAGCGATAAGGCCGCCTTTTGTTTTGCCGTTAAATTATTGTAATAATTAATTCGGTAATTGTTTATATGGTGAACAATAAAGTGTTTTCTATTCTAGTCTATCATGATTTTAATATTTTAATGTGTTGCTAATGGTTAGTTCCACTTTGATAAGTGGATGTATTTTTTGATTATCATAATAACTGCAAGATTTCGCTACCTTTAGCAATTTTCAGAGGTTTTCTGCAATTTACTTGAATTCTTTAGGCTTATGCACTAAACGGGTTTGAGATAAAGTAGTGGCAAAAGTATAACCCATGCACCCTTTAAACATTTTTATCATTCATTTTTGTTGCATGGGATTAGTACTGTTACGACCGGCAAAGGCCAATTCACACCTGCAGTTTATTACATTTTCGGCATTTGGACTTCTTTTGTTTACTTTTTGTTTAAAATTTGTAATTAGAAAAACAGCCTATTGTGTGTATTGTAATCTTTTATGGTAGTCATTAGTCAGGTGTGATTCTTGGAAATTATTTTTACGCGGTCGAGTATTGTGTATATACATATTGTATTCGTACAGGATAAAGCAATACCCGAACGGAGGGGTAACGCAATCAAGCTATGACCGCAAGCGAGGCAAGACGTGTGTACATTCGATAGTGACGCACTTTGCGCGTGTTATTGAATCGTGCATTACGTTTGTACTAATTGTGTTCAGCTATATTTGTACCTGGAGATACGTGTTTGTATAATTTTAATAAATTCTATAGTAATTCCAACGGCATTTTAATTCGAGTCTCGTAACTAGTAGCAGTACCTACAATAAATATATCTTACCATTTTTTCCACGTCGCTAATTTGGAAATCGGCAGAAAGGCGCATATCAACGCCGACCAATACTTTAGAAGGTATTACATTAATAGCGAAACCAGCCTAAAACAAAACAAGTTCTTTGATTTAGCATAATATCATATTGATATTCTTGTAACTAATATAGGTAAGTCGTTGTATGTAAAAATAACCTGCTCTTAAGGAATTTATTATAAGACATTGAAGTAAGTGACGTCTGATGGCGTAATAGAGTAACAATAAAGAGGTACGCATACAGGGGGCAGTATTAGCAATTCTCGCTGGAGTAAACACGCTGTTTGTTATAACTGTATTTCGAAAAATAATACGCTAAAAATACAGTAAGAAAAGGTAATAAATCTCGTCTTCTGACGATTATATTCGGATAAAAGTCGATATTTCAACGAAGAGTAAATAAATTTTTTTTTAAATGCTCTAAATAAAGTGCTAAGGTCTAAATAATTTTTTTGGACAATGAAAAAGCAGTAGATTCGATCTAGCACCAAAAGCGCTAAATCGGCAACAGTGAGAGCGAAGGAGATGAAATATCCGGGATATTTCCCCAAAATGAAAATGCCTATGTTAGAAGTTTGACTACGACTCTACGACCTCTGATTGCCATGGATGTACGCTGATGAAGTTTTTATATGCATTCCGTTTTGCCTTAATTATATTTCTTTTAAAAGTTCTATCAGGCAGGTACCTCTAATTATATAGGTCGTACGCCTCGGGCCAAGCTCTATTTTATTTACATACAAACTTAATTAGGTTTTTATATATCTAGATCGATGACGGGAGCAAAAACTAGTACATAAATATAAACCTTACTTGTTAAAATATCTAACTGGTGGTGAAAATCGTAAAAAATTCGTTGCGTGGTTTATAAGGAGTTAGCGGATATACAGGCAGACAAACTGACAGACGCGTAAAGCGACTTTGTTTTATACTAAGTATGTAGGTAAAGAATATTTTTCCATGGTAAAGATATCTACACTTCAATTTTATACATCAATAAGTTAGAAATATGAAACTACTATGACGAAAGAGACACACTCGCACTAGAAAAAAATTATACTAAGTAGTATTTGATTCTACAACAACATTGAGTTTACATAATACGTACATTATACCTCAATGTAAAACAATCATAAATTGCAAAGACACCCTCTTGTTCCCATATAGTTCTCTAGCTTTGATCAAATACACATACCTTCAATACATTCACATTAACACTAGTATATGCCCCAAAATCTAGGTAATTTTTAGATTTCTTTATTGCCTTTTGCTCCTCTCTGAACTGTGATAGTAATTTTACCATTTTTAATGCCTGAAAAATAATGTCAAAATTGTTAAAATCATGTTAGATACTCGAAACAATAATTATTTATTTATTTTATTGCAGAGTTCAGTAGGCAGGCAGACGGCCTACCTGATGGAAAGCGGTTACCATCGCCTATAGACATTTGCAACACCAAAGGTGCTACAAATACGCTGCTGCTCTCTTAAGGGAGACTGGAACCTAGTCACTAATGCCGGAACACAACAAAACGTTTATATGGCGGCATACTCTAGACCAGGGGTGGTCGCCATCCAGTCGGACAAATGCCCTGCCACCTGGCTGTGGGATTTTTTGTCACCTCTTACGTAAAATTGTATTCTTTCTTCGTTCCTACACGGATGCCCTTTCACAGATTTACACTTTATTGTATATTTGTTAATACAAACACGGCATGCATCATAAAACATGAAATATACTAGTGTGCCTGGCAGACGTTGTCTTGCTCTGGAAAATAAAGATCTAAGTCCCGATTACAGCGCCACCTACTGAATCCAAATGTGCATTTAAACCACCGACGGAACTACTCATATAAACAAAAAAAAATCGTCTAAATCTTGGAACCAGATTTTAGCACGACGTAGTCTAATTGTGAATCTAAACCATTCTCAGATCCACTTAGACAACCCGCAAAAAAAATCTTCAAGATCGGCCCAGGGGTATGAGGAGTTTAGTAACATACATACCGCTGGAAGAATATATATAAAGACGTGAGATTGTGTTTATGTTATACATTCAAAACTACGAGTGATAATATGCAGTTTCTTTACGCTTACATTTTCCACGGCAGATCCGTCCGGTATAGCGAATCCATGGCCACCTTGTCCGTGGACTGTAAATTCCATTTCTGAAATGGAATTCGTTTTGCTTTGTGTATTGATTATCAGTTATACAATGTTGGTTACAAACATTTGTTCAAATCTGACTATGGTACCCAAGCATAACTGAGCTTCGCTCAACAGTATTGCGGTACAATCATTTAGCGGCCTGTCATAAAATTTTGAGTTACCAGAAAGTTATAAGTATCATCATTGGCAAAATTCCAATACCACAATCATTTATGACATGACAACTAGCAGGTAGAAGGAGTCTGGCAGTCTACTAATAACTTACAAATATTTGTTAAGTGAAACTTCTATTTAGATGGAGGTTATTAGTCACGAAAAAGCGTTACGGCCGGGTGGAGGGGTTAGAAGGTATATTGCGTAGTGAGAGGTGGCATATGTTAGAGTAGACTTTTTTGTTCCGGGTCGAATTCAGTTTGTTTGTTTGATAAAATAAAACATTATGTTTAAATAAAAAATCCAGTCATTAAAATGTCCCTAACCTAACCAAATCATAAATTGCAGTAAACCTGCGAAAATTTTTAATGTGTGCTGGACACATACTAAAAGGAAAACTTCAATGGACAAGTGAAAAAACGAATCGCAACGGACAAGTATAAAAACGAATCGCAACAAAATTTTAACTTGAAGTTTTACAATTGCGATTCCTTTTGCCACTCGTCCGTTCCCATTCGTTTAACCACTTGTCCGTTGCGATTCGTTTTTCCACTTGTCCGTTGCGATTCGTTTTGCCACTCGTCCGTTCCCATTCGTTTATCCACTTGTCCGTTGCGATTCGTTTTTCCACTTGTCGGTTGAAGTTTCACTTCTCTATGTGTCCCAGCACACATTTAGATTTTTTATGTAAATAACTTTTTTTCAAGGAAGCCTGTATTAAATATAAAAAGAAAAACCTTATCTAAATGCTATTATATACTATGTGAGAAATAATTATACTTACGCCAAGGCCTTCTGTCTTGGTACATCGCGTGTACAAGGTTTTCTGAATTTGATACGTAACCTTCATCCAACGCGAATCCAATGTTTAAGTCTCTGAATACATCGGTGTCAATAAATTCCTTTATTCCATGATAACCACCGGTTTCTTCATCTGAGGAAAACAATAACTTTACCACATTCCCTACATATGAAAGAAGCGAAAATTGCACATAATCCCCGGACAAGTTTTTGAGATATGATTTATTTCTCTTATTTTTTTTAAGGATTTGAAACCAAATTACACGACGAAAGATTTTTTACAACTACATATACCGAATGGCTATATTTCGTTACTAACTTACTACCAATACTCTTACAATAATCATTCATGTACTTTATCAAACCCTGTATTTGTATAAACCACATTACACGACGAATAATAATATTTATGAAGTAAAGATAATTGTGTTGCTGGAAAATTCGTTGCGCCGCTTCTGCTTCTTTAACAACTATAATTGCTTTGAAAGCAGTTATAGACTCGTGTCTTTCAATAAGTAATCTGTAAGATTCTATTTTGAAATAAATACATTCATTTTCATTTTCAACCAAATGACATCAACAGCGAGCGTGGGTCACTACTTCTGAATCGCTCACAGTACTTTTCTTGCCAATCTGACAAAATGGAAGACGGCCTATCTATTATAAAGTGTGCACCGTGGAATATGCATGTTTGCAATTCAAGTGGCAAAGTCAACGCGTTTTCAGCCGTTAGGATGGGATATGGGGGATCAAGGGAATGGAATAGGGGAGCGGGATAGAGGAAAACGAGATGAGGGCAGCGAATCTACACCACCGGAACTCTCACTCACTGTATGGATCACGATTAGGCTCAAGGCTCACCGTATCGTAATAGCCGTTTCTGTTGGCCCAGCAGTTAGTCTCAAAAATGTGATTAATCTATAAAAGATTGTAGATAATATTTTAAGAATTTTTGCTTACACACATTCGGGGCCTCGTATCATTGATACGGCGGTAGCTACGCCCCTGAGTACGTAGATCAATAGGAGCTTAGTCCATATTTTCGTCAAGTATAATAACTCCAAAAACAACTGTACTATATTTTTTCAGGGTAAACAAGTTTCACTACTAATACGATGAGCGTTAATTTATTATTAACAGGATTAGGCTGACCTATGGGAAATGCGAGTAATTTGATGGCCTTTGTGATCTATTTGCCTAACTGGTTCATTGAAACTCAGAGGGAGATTCCTGGCATAATTAATTTTGTAAACAAACTTAAGGTTATTACTGATCTATGAGTTTGGGATCCACTCTAGAAGCGTAACAAAGCGTTATGCTTATTTTGGGAAGTGGGAATAAGTACAATAGTAATTATAAGTACAACATATGTTATCGGAAATACAATCGCGTGCGCTGCTCTTATCTGGATGTGATGGACGAAGCCAGGTGCAATAACTCCCTCTGACTTAAGAAGAGGCCCGACGTCAGTGTCGCAGGACACACGACAGCTGGGCTCATGGCGTTGACGATACCTTTATTCCAGTCACACTTGCCCATGGTGAAGTAGAAGAAGAAGAGTTGAAGGAATAACAAAGAAGTATTTTATTGGATAGACCATCCTTGCTGGGAAGCACCGCAGCACAACCTCAGGTTCCCAAGTAGGTCTTTCAGGTAGTGGGTGTACGTAAATCGTATAATAATACATGTACAAAGAATATACATAAAATAAACAGTCTTTCTTACCAGGCATAAAAGTAACGTGTATAGTACGAAGTAATGTAGCATTTGCCTGCTTTAATTTTTTAATAGCTTCAAGGTATTGGATTGCGATGTCTTTAGTATCCTGTGTACCTCGAGCGTAGATATTACCTTCCTCACCCATGCGTGCTTCGAAAGGTGGATACTTCCATTCACCCTAGAAGAAAGTACACTTGAATACTGATAGGGTCACCTGTACTTTGTTCTTTTTTTTATACAGGGGAAATCCGTTTGAGGACCATAGGTCGCGCTAGGGGGAATGGTCGCCGCCCGTGTGTGGGATTCGCCAGGTCGGGGTTACACTAGCACCCCACGTTGAGATGTGAAGAACTATTGCGACGCCGCGGTTAGAGATACCCAATAAAACCCCTGTCCCATCCCGAGCGTACTTTGTCCGGGCTGTGGGCTCGCTCGCGCATTCACCACCAGCCCGGAAGAACGGCGGCCGGCCTCTTTGCAGGCTAGCCTCACCATTTGGTAGCCGGAGATTTGGGTCTCTCTGGCTCCTCTACCTCACCGACCTGTAGTTAGTTCTTAGGCCAGCCATACTTAATTTTTTTTTACAGGGACCACATTTAGGTACGTATTAGCCGAGGTGTCTAATAAAGTAACCAAAAGTAGCTAACTATACGATGCTATTTTACAGTTTTGCTGTTCATTCAGACGCTTGAGGAATAAGGTAGTTGGCCGTCAAAACAACTGAAATATTTTTTATCATCTTACAAACTCCGATGACGCGTAAATTTTGTGCGGAAACAACAAGGTATGAATAAATAACAACTTCATAACTTAAACGAGTCGCGTAGCGTTTTTATTATTGTTCAAATAACAATTCAAAAAAAATATGATAACATTTTAAGTGAGATGATAAGAAGGTATTTTAACGTCCACTTTTTTATATGGTCATAATTTTAGAATTTATTGTAACATGTGGAATCAACTTAAACAAATCCTTAGGACACTTGTGTGCTCATCTTGGATTTTCTGAATGCTTGACGTAATGTGGTTAATATTTTCTTAAGTTTTCGCGACTCATTTATTGTATACATAATAAAACTAAGTTTTAAGTTAGTTTTTTAAGCGCGATAATTTTATTGATTTTTATAATTCCGACATTTCGGCCACTTTTCGGTAGTCGTAATCACGGAAGATAAAGATGTCAAGTGCCAATGAGTATTATTAAAGGTTTATTTTGCCTACCGCCAACTTGTCCAATTCAAATGAACAACGTATGTAGTTAACATACTGTTACGAGTCTCGCGACTCGAATTAAAATGCCGTTAGGATTTCTATAGAGTTTATTAGAACTACACAAACACGTATAACACAGGTACAAATATAACCGAACATTACAAGTCCAAACGTAATGCAAAAGGTCGTAATTCAATAAACGCGCAAACTCCGTCACTAGGGTTCCCGATTGTAGTACACAAGTCTCGCCTCGATCGTGATTATCGATCGACTGCTACGTCCATCAATCGGGGCATTGCTTTATACTGCACAGATGAAATATGTCTGTCTGGCCGCGTGGACGGAATTTCCTAGAATCAGTTTGTACTTTAAATCCGACATAACTGGTTAATCACTGCCATAAAAGTTTACAATACACAATGGGCTGTTTTCTAATCACAAATTTTAAACACAAAATAAACAAAAGAAATCCAAATGTCGAAAGGTAATAAAATGTGTTTCTACAGGTAGCAGGTGGGAATTTGTCTTTGTCGGCGTCTAGTTCCTAACTAAATGCACTTAAATAGTCTTACTTACCGCTACTGCTGGAACTACATCCATATGAGAGTTCAGCATGATGCTTGGTAAATCTGGGTCTTGGCCTCTTACAGTTATAATAGGTATTGGCTTGCCACCGCGTGTTTCAAATACAGTGAAAGGTAACTCTAGTTCATTTGCTTGACGTCTTATAAAATCCACGGCAACTTCTGGAGAAGCGAAATTAAATCCGCACTCATATTGTAAATGCGAAATGAAAGAAAAAGCTAGCTGTAACGCACGCCTAGTTGCTTGATAGAAAAAATTGCAAACTTATCACTAAATGCATGCTTCGATATTTAATATTCGTGTTTAGTTATTATTTACATGAATAACATTAATAACAGTAATGTATAAATATTTCAAATAAACCGGCTAGTTATCTAGGAAGCAAATATCTACCTAAATCAAAATCAAATATAATGTATTTGATCAAAACATACGAACATACAAATGTTTATAATAAATTTTATTAAATTACACAATGTTAAATGGAAGGTATGGAAAATAAATTTCAGCATTTTAAAAAAACACCAATCAAATTGAGAACCTCCTCTTTCTTGAAGTCGGTTAAAAATACTGATAAGTGTCAAAAAAAAATAGTAATATAGGACTGTGTCGCGACGATGGCAAGAGGCCGGACGGGATGTCTATGGTGCCATGGAAGATGGGACGACCAATAGTTTGGGACGCAACGTGCGTTGACACTTTGGCAGCGTCCCATCTTCCCGATACGGCTGTGGTAGCTGGTGCAGCTGTCGCCCGACAAGAGGACCTAAAACGCCGCAAATATGCATCCATTGGTAGTGGATACATATTTGCGGCTTTTGATGTCGAAACTCTCGGGCCATGGGGTCCAGAAGCCCATCGCCTTTATCGAGACCTATCAAAACGGTTGATAGATGTCTCACGAAACCAAAACGCTGGTCTATATTTTGGGCAACGCATAAGCGTTGCTATACAACGCGGTAACGCGGCCAGCGTATTGGGAACGTTCCCAGCTGACGGTGATTTGGGACCTATTTATTATTTGTAGTTTTTATCTTTTATTAAATGGTACAGCCATTGTGCACATATAGAATATTTTTAGGCTATAAGTTAATTTGTGTTTTCTGTAATGGTGTACAATAAAGTGTTATCTATCTATCTATCTATCTGTACATATATTTTTAGAATAGGTTTATATAGCGTGTAAAACAGTTTAATTGAAAATTATAGTAATAATAACATCCATAAGTCAAGGAAGGTACTTATTTACAATCGAAGAATTGTAAGTATGGTGAGCCCAAGCGACGCTTTGACGCCGTGAGAGCGGAGCAGAACGGAAAATAATTGAGCACTGAAAAAGAATGATCCGAGTGCAACAGGGACTTAATAGATTTTGAGCGTTTGTGTCTAGAATTGTTCATTAATTGTCCTTGAATATTAAAATAATATAATTAAAACTGAATAATGGTCTTTGAACTTTAATTAGCATAGCTGTAAATAACATAAATGCGTTTGCTATTGTTGTATCGTATTGTTACTCTTTTATTTTCGACTAGTGGTAGCCCGTGATCTAAATTCAACCATAATAATTAAATTATAAGTTTGAACATTATTAAAGTTCTGTTTTCAAAGACTATATACTTCTACGAGTATAATCACAGATTTCGCCAAGGCACACTGTTAATTTGACTTTAACAATAAAAAAGAGTAGGTATATATGCATGTGTATGTCAAATACATGGTACTTGTATTTGAAACCGCACCACACAAAGTCACAAACACAATCAAAAACAACAAAACTTATACACTTACTCACACCAATACGTAATACCACTGCATTGCATTACACGCACAATTCACAAACAAACCCAAGACACACAAAGAGCCTAAAAATTAATAACCTAGGCACAGAAACAGCATACATGGCACTAGTTAAAATAATATATATAAGTATAGACATAAAGCACACACTGCACATGCACTTTCTCACAACACCAGCATGTAACAGATACACTCTACATTAGTATAAGTTAAGTATTAAAATTATAAATATATATATATATATATATATGTATATATATATATATATATATATATATATATATATATATATATATATATATATATATATATATTTATTAAGTTATTCTTAAGGTACACAACACACCACAAAAATCATAAAATTAATGTCACATATAATAACACATATACAATAAGCGTGTATAAATTCAAAACACTAACAATAATTAAGTTGTAAAAAGGGTACGGAACTAGAGTCCGTAGAAGTTAATAAAAAAAATACATGGTACTGTGTGTAATGTTTTTTTATTGATTTAATATTTTTTATGCATAGTAAAAAAAAATAGTATCCTGAACTCTTTCTTTATATAAACTATAAGTGTGTGAAATTTCATTCTCTTCCGTCCGCGCAATTTTCGTAAAAAGGGAAACAAAGTTTTTGCTGTGTTTTTGCTTCACATATTAATATTATATAGATTACTGGTAAAACGAAATCAAATGCCTCTGAGACAATGTAAAGAAAATCGTAATGTACGTACGTATATTTTGTTCTTGGCTGGTATCAATCTGTAAATACTCTCGAAATTTACGAACAGCCGGATGGTCTAAATACTCTTTGATATTCTTCGTGACTGGATTACTGAATACCATAGAAGTACTGAGAAAGAGACAGCAACATAATCGGAAAATAATTTCGGTCTTCATTTCAATCGGTTGATAATTTTCACATTCTGAAATGGATATAATGGTATAAAGCAGTGTTTCAATCTTTTTCATGGCTGGACCCCCTTTAATATGCAAAATACTTGTTCGGAGATTAGCTGGTACAAACAGACAGAGAAACGAAAAAATAAAAAAAAAAATCTAAATTAGTTTAGTTTTTATTATTAGTTCTATTTCACTTCTTACATCCCCCTGACTCGGTTTTTAGCATTTTTTTTAATTGTACAGACATTTTACCTCTACAATTTTATTATATGTATAGATATGTAAAAACAACCTATCCCATTTGCATTAACGCACAAATGATAAATTAAATTTGGTTTATTTTTTCTGTTTATATATAAAACAGGTCAATTGTGGATGAATTTTCAAAATATTTGAAAATTTATCCACAATTGACGGAGAAATCGTGTAACAAATATTCAAATCAGACAAACATACATGGAAAAATTATTTTTATATTATTCTTCCATGATAATCACTAAAATAACCAACCACAAGAATATAACCCAGTTACATTATTTATGGGCAAAACAATTGAGTTTTCTCTAGATACTTATATCCTTTAATATAAAGGACATTCTTACAAATGATCTTTAATATAATATAATCAATAAGTGACATCAATCACACAAAACACTGGTTTTCAATGTAGACCTTTAACCTAGCGATTATTAGCGATTCTCAAAGAAATGTAAGTAATTACAATAATGAAAAGAAATAGGTACACGTAAATAACTATTAATTAATCTGCCCACTTACTACACTACAGACAGCGTCGAATTAGAAAACGAGACTAACCAAACTGGTAAAGTATTTCAGGTTATTTCCTCGATATAGCACGTTACACTACTCATACCTTGTACTAAATAGTAGTCACCCACTAATAATAATAATAATCGGCAGACACATTTACATTAAATTTGTCAAGGGGCCTCTACGTGTTGGCCTTTCCATGGCCCCGCGCAAGCCCTCCAAAAGTCAGGGCTATTTCTTGGCCCGTGCTCGTCAAAGAAATAATCGGCAGACAAACACACACATATTGTATTAGGTCTTTACCTATCAAATTGGAGATTTTTATGATAATTTCAAAATACAAAAATTTTGGTATTTTTTTTATTTCAGCTAATCAAAGTACTGGCCTAAATTATCTACACTGTTTTGCCATTTTGATGGCAGTTTGTTTATCCCTTTACTGTAGAAGTCTGCTGGACGGGAGGCGATGAAGTCAGTGAAAGCGTTTTGTACTGCCCCTCGGGTATTGAATTTTTTCCCACTTAAAAAATTGACTAAATTTTGAAAAAAGTTGAAATCTGTTGGGGCAACGTTCAGTGAGTACGGTGGGTGACGGAGAGCTTCCAGCTGTAACTCTTGTAGCTTTGCGATGGTCTGTCGTGAAATATGAGCTCGCGCGTTGTCGTGGAAAGCAATGGGGAAGAGCGATTGTCTAGTCTTGGTTGTTGTATTGCGAGCTTCTCCATCATTGTTTGCAATTCTTGGCAACAGACATCTGCCTTCATCGTTGTGCCATTCGGTAAGAAGCTGTGATGTACAAGTCCGGCACTGGTCCACCAGACAGTCACCATCATCTTCCTATGAGTAATCTTTTTTTAACGCACTGGTTAGGTGCTGTACCCGGGTCCACCCACTGAGACGAACGCTTACAGTTGTCGTACAGGATCCACTTTTCATCGCAGGTCCATTCCATTAAAATTCCCTCGTTTCTATGCCGATTCAGTAGAGCTATGCATGCGTCGAAGCGTAAATCTCGTTGTTGGTCGCTTAGTTCGTGTGGCATCCAATCATCTAGCTTTTTTATCTTTCCAATTTGACGCAAGTGCTTCAATGTTGTTGTTTTGACATTAACACCAAGGCCCGCAGCAAGCTCATCCGTAAATTAAGTTGGATCCGCTTCCACTATCGCCTTCAATTCGTCGTTGTCGACAATGGTTACCGGCCGACCGCGAGGCTCGTTCTTCAATTCAAAATTTTCAGTTTTAAAACGATTGAACCAATAATGGACCGTGTTTATGCAAGCAGTGTTAGGCCCGTACACGTCGTTAATGTTTCGTGTTGTTTGCGCAGCGGTATTTCCACGTAAGAACTCATATTCGAAAATTGTACTAATGTTCAGTTTATCCATGGCGCCGAAAACTACCAAAATCTCACAAAAACAAAAAACTATATAAAAACAAATGACTGAATTTGAATGTAGATTAACACATCTTTCAAATAAGATTTGTTTGAATTTTGAGTTACGCGCCAATCCACAGATAATTAAATCTGAAAATGCTGGTTATAGAATCTCCAATTACATAGGTAAAGATCTATTATATCCCCAAATTAAGCAAGTTACGCTTGTGTTATGGGTAATATACAACAGACTACCCTGGAGCCGATCCTAGACACCCAGACCATAGTAAATAACGGAGCAATAATGTTTCCGAAATTTACTATACCAGGAATCGAACCCGGAGCCTCTGTGTTGCAGTCAGGTAGGCCGGCAAAGGCTTAGCCCGCTCAATTACAGAAGCCGCTAATCAGCCTTGGACAAACATGGCGGATATTTTTTTTTACTATGACCTCAGGGCCTAAGTCCTGCATGCGTTACTGGCCGGGACGAATGCACCACTTAGGTCTTAGGCCGTTTTCTGACCTAATGAGCATATTGTTACAAATAGCATGTGTTTACAACGGTAAAGGAAAACATCGTGATACTACCTACACATCTAGGTAGCCGATGTGTCAAACCTGTCAAGCCGCCTTGGACAAGCGTGGCGGGTATACTGTCCGTTCTCCTATAGTGGGAGGCCCGAGCCCAGCAGTGGAACAGTTCCCATAACTGTCCCACTGCTGGGCTCGGGTTGTTATTATATATGAACCTGTAAAGAAGCAGGAGGCTCGTTTGCAACAACAGGCGCGAAACTAACGCGTTTTTTTTAAATTGCATGAGAGAGCCCACCTGATGGGAAGCGGTTACCATCGTCTATGGACATTCGTAACACCAAAGGTGCAAAACATAGGTATATTACCTATGAACAGACTACGGGTCCGTAGAACAATCCGTTCAGTGTTTTTGAAGTTGTTGTGAGCGTTGTGATCGAAAACGATGACCGCGGTCGTCTTGTGAAACGGCTACCACACCATTTTGGGCGTTTTGAGTTACTTATAGAACGCGATGATAATCTTATATACTTACAAGATTCTCGTATTACAATGTTCATTCCCATACTCTTCCGAAACGGCATGGCCGATTCTCATCAAATTTTGTATGCATATTGGGTAGGTCTGAGAATCGGACAATATCTAAGTATTTTTCATCCCCCTAAATGTTAAGGGTAGTCCACCTGTATATTTTTTTATGATACAGCATTAAAAAATAAATACAACCCTAAATTTTCAACCCACTACGATCAACCCCTATTTTACTAGCGATATTAGTATTTATATAATTTTATACTGGGATGATTTAGATTTCAATTTGAACCAGGTAGATGGCGCTGCAATCGGGTACCAGAATTTAGGTGTTCTTTTTATGTTGTGTTGTACCTACGTGTTAAAGTTTGTCCCGGAATGGTTTTAAATAAACGATTGGACTCCTCCTATAGTCTGGCTATCGAAAGTTGAACCTGGAATTATTTGCAAACTTTTTACATGGCAACTCTAATACGAATGTCAACGTCAATTTTGACAAAGAAGATTTTCGTTTGATTGTGAGTGGATTTGCCTGTGTTGATACTTATGGCGGAGTCCCATATTCCGGACACAGCTTTGACAGCCGGGGCTGCTGCTGCACACCAGGAGGCCCTGTAATGTTGCAAATATGTGTCCATTGGTAGTGGGTACGTATGTGGCTTTCGGGTCGAGACTAGGGGGCCGTGACGAAATCTGATTTTAATTAAAGCGGATAAAACTAAGTTTTTCCGAATATTGCAGTTTATTTTTCAAAAAATGTAATGACTACTGATTTCCTGCTATCTGCCGGAATTAAAAGTAGATAGTCTATATTCTATTGTAGGTCATTCTAGATTCGAGATATAAGGGTTAGTAATAACAAGTTTTCCAAATTTCATAAAAATCCGTTCAGTACTTTTGGCGAGAATGAGTAACAAAAACATCTTACAAACTTCAGTGTGGCGACATTAGTGCCAACATAAAAACAAGCACGCAAGCGCGGAACCAATATTTATCTGTGGCAAGCAAAACATCGCGCCGTTTTGTAACAAGCGCGCGCCCAATTTTTCGCGGCATTTCTCTGCCGCGAAACAGTCGAGAACCGAAGCTATTTCGGGACAATTCGACACAGTCCGACTTACGTCTTCAACGCGTTCGCACGACATACGTGCTCGTGTACAAACAATTAGTTTTTCGCGCTCGCTGTTTGCCTTCATATCAAAATCCTTCTGAACTATAATATTGTAACATTGAGAGTGTGTGTGTGATTAAAAGTGTACGACGCAAGTAATCTTTCATTTCTTCGTACACTGCTCAACGGCCGCAATCATCTCATCACATATCATCACCTCCTCATCAGTATTTATAATATTATCGTTAGAAACGAGTATGATGTATCTACACATAAAATATACAACATAAATAATCAAGTAACTACCAAGTATCAAAATAGGTTAATCCTAATAATGTTGATGTTGCCATACGTATATTATTTAAATTTGCCGCCATTTTCCAGGGTCAACTTTCGTTGGCCAGTCTATAAACGTTGGGCCTTAGGTGGGATTTTGATGAAATTTTTTGTTTAAGTGGATTTGAGAATAATTTAGATTAACATTTGGTCCCGGTAGATGACACTGGAATCGGGTTAGTTTTTTTATTTTTTAAAGGCAGGAAAACGTTTGCCGGGTACAGCTATTGTACATGTATAATTCTGTATTCTATATAGTTATATGGACCTCCCTGAAAGTAATCCTGGCGGCGACCATGCCTACAAAATTACACTCAATATTTTATGAATAAGACCATAGGTATACAAAAATCAATGTTGTTTATTTCTTTTCTTCCTTCTTCAGTGCATCCATGATTTTGATAGGGGGAGAAGAGGGGATTTATTAGACCAGCCTAATGTTATGCTATGCAATTTTAGTCTTATAAGATGCATAACACAGATGAAAATTAATAAGAGTCAATTAATTTAATTAACAACAATTATTTTTTAAGTAAGAATTGCGTTTTTGTGTAGAAGCTTTGTATTGTTTAACGACCTATAATTTTCTGACCTGGCCCAATACTTAACATGGTTTCATGATAGTCAAATAACCTAATAATTTTCCTGAGAATAGTGGGTTTGAAGGATATTGACATCTATACACTATACCTATAATAAAATTATAGAGGTAAAATTTCTGTACAATGAAAAAAAATCTAAAAACCAAGTCAGGGGGATGTAAGGAGTGAAAAAATAGAACTGGTTCTGTTTATACCGGCTAATCTCCGAAACGACTGGACCGATTTACATGAAATTTTGTATTGTGGTAGCTTATATCCCTGGTCAACATATAGGATACTTTTGATCCCGAAAAATTAAAGAGTTCCCGTGGGATAGTTAAAAAAGCTTTAATTACTTAAACAGCTTATAACAGGCTGAAAATAATTTCTCTGCAACGTAACATAATAGAAGCGGAGATTTTGATAGGGTGTGGTGTCGGTGAGAGAGTTTTATCTTAAATATATAAAGCTGATAAGTTTGTTTGTTTGCTTGACGCGCTAATCTCAGGAACAACAGGTCTCATTTGAAAAAAAATCGGAGCTAGATAACCCATTTATCGAGGAAGGTTATAGGCTAGATACCATCATGCTAAGAGCAATAGGAGCGGAGCACCAATGAAGAATGTTTCAAAATTAAGGGGTTTTTTAACTTATTTTTTTCAAACTATTCCAGGCGAACGAAGTCGCGCACAGAAACTAGTGTAGCACATAACTATGTAATTGTGTATATGACAATTACATCTTTTTTTATTGAATGAGTTCAGTATATGTCACAGAGTACTTTATATATACTGATAGTATATGTCCCACCTGATCAAAAGCGGTTGCCATTAGCAGCGATTACCGATAGACATTTGTAACACCAAAGAAGCTACCAATAGGCAGAGGCAGGCTCTCTAAGGGGGGTTTGAGATTTCCCACAGCGGTAGGATATCGAGTTTTGCAAAAATGGTGTCTTAACATTTCTTCGACGCTGGCAGCGCGTTGGTAACACATCTGGTGTTGCAAACATCCAAAGGCGACGGTAACCACTTTCCATCAGATGAACCGTCCGCCTGTCTGCTGTATTTCAGCTGTAAAAAATGGAGCCTGGAACCCAGCCACTAATGTTGGAATACCATTCAAGGTTGTTATGTCGGCATGCTCTGGATTCTCATCCAAACGGGTAAATATCCTACAACCTAGGTGTGGTTTTGTCGCCTATTATGACTGGCCTGGAGTTCCTACCTTGCTGTCGAATTTCATACATGAGACATACGACTGTCACATACAAATGGATTTATTATTCAGTTACCAAAACCTTTACAGAACCTTAAATATGATCTTTTAAAAATACAAATAAATCTCAGAGGGCATTAATTGAATTTAAACGGACTTCTCATTTTCTTTGTTTAATTCACAATCTTACTTAATAACTTAAGGCGCTATCTTTGAAATTTTATTACTTGCTAAAGCGGCGCCATCTCAATTGTCGCTTCGACGGGCACTTTTTCGACACAAGAGTGTACTCCTAATACTCTCTACCCTCCACACCGTTCTGGTGGAAATAGACTGTAGCAATTAGTATATTTTTTAATAGGTGCATTAGAGTGATTAATGTTAGTGACTACAAATGCGACTTATTTATATCGTTACAAAATAACTTCATGTTTAACATCGTTAATCATGTATCTAAAATAACTCATAAAGCCGTTGGCTATATCGACGTGACACAGTCACTAACACTCACATGTGCAGCAGTGGCCTAAAACGTAAAACAAGGACAGTAAAATAATTAAAATCTTTTATTGTTTAAAAATATGCTCCACAAACAAATTCAACCAAATCATGTTCTTCGTGATGTACCTCCGGATGCATCGTCGACCTTCATGGACTTTTCACTTTCTCCAATGCCTTCTGAGTACCCTGTTTTCGTCTTGACGTCTTCTATTGTCGAGAAAATCGTTCCGTTTTTGATTTTAGACAATATTTTCTTATCGTGGAACGGATGATTATGTGGATTAGTCCTGTCAAATAATCAAAATTATTTGATCTATCCATACTAATATTATAAAGAGGAAAGATATTTTTGTATGTTTGTAAAGAATACACTCAAAATCTACTGGATGATTTCAAGAATTCATTCATAATTATAATACTACATTATACCAGATTAATATAGGCTATATTTATTACTAGAAAAAAAGGCATCCCTACTGAAGCTTCAATAATGTAACCCAAGGTGTAAAGGAATATGTTAATATTAACTAGTTCGAATTTTTAGTGTGCTTTTTATAGGATAGGTGTAGGTGACAGTTTGTGCTGGTTCGATAATATACAAAGATTTTATGATTTTTATGGCGAAATAAAAGGGATGATGGCGTGCGCAATGGATTTCAATAAAGATAAAGGAAACGAAGCGAAAATGGCCGCGGACCGTCTCACAAGCAGCAAGCTTCAGACCGCGCTCTGTATCAACGTGCGCCTTCGCACGCATCACGCATTTTACCATGCCATAAATTATTAATTATAATTACATCGCTCACAATAGGTATTTTTTAAACTTATTTTTTTTTTACAGTACACACATTATTATATAATTTTTATATATTATATTTTAATCATGTAATAGCTTGAGGTTATCCACATACTTGGCGTCTTATGACGTATTATTATGTGATTTTAAAGGTGGGCACTGAAAACCAGTGCTGTGTCAGTGCATGTTTTGGCACAGCAAAACACAGAGTGCCAACCTCATGTCTAAACTTGAGGTATGCAATTTCTGAAGGTCATATATTTTCTTATCTGTTTTATTGTGTGTGTTGCAATAGGAAATTAATATTATCTATCTAAGTTACTCATTCTTTTTTTCATAATTAATCAGTGTGAATTGTACAGTTGCGGAATGAAAATGTTCCTCTCTTTAAACTTTTTAATAAATGTGACGTTTATAAAATATACAAACGTGAAAAAGGAACATGGCAATGTTGACAATGACAGACGCTGCAATTAATAATAAGAAACAAAGAGAATATAATTACTATAGTATACATTCTTTTATTATTATTAAAAGAATCCTACAGTATTTCCATAAATTTAAGGCGTAACAATACATAATAATACATCTTAACCAAAAATGGATACTTCTGATAAGTAACCAGTTACACATATACTACACCAAAAGTAATTATTCAATCTATGTAAGACTGTGACACTTCTAACTGGAAAACTAAATACAATTAAATGATTAAATCTATATATAAATGATTAAAATAATAAATCACGAATTTCAATCAAATATTTAATAAGCACTTGTTTATTTCCTCCCTCCCTCTTAGTTACATATTCCTGTTATTTTGAACTCTTGGTAATTTGAAATATTTCTCTGTTCCCTGAATGTCAAATTACCGAAAATCGACTGTTCAAGGAAACACAAGGAAAAGTACCAAAGTTAAATTTATACCAGGTCTCACCTGCTCATAACAACGTTGTTATTGGTTGTGACCATGGCGGTGCATTTGTGGCGACATCTGTAGTCGACACAACGCCACCGGCGGATACCTTTGTTCCTCTTCCAGCTCAAATTGTATATGTACCTATTCAGGATTATCTGAAGTGCCCCTCGGATTGTTATCGAGAACTGCAGTTTTGACGACACTGGACCAAACAAATTTTGACATTTCGATTACGTTATGTATTGTGATTAAGACTCGATTCACACTAAGATGCCGTTCAAGGTTCAATCTGGCTACAGTCTCGTTCCGAACAAAACTAGCTGTGAGTACACTACCACTAGTTTGCTGTAAGTTTCTGTTGTTTCAGACAAATATTATTTTCAACGAATCAGTATCGGCGCGATATCGGATCGGAACTAGATCGATAAGGTAGTGAGAATACTCCGATGCTTTCTTGTTAAAGAATATCTGACAGGACTGGGAAAGGACCGCTATCGGACCCAGATTGAATAGTGAATAGCATAATTTTATTGTCTTACTAGATGTCGGAATCTCCAACAAATAGTTTTTATTAATTTGAGGTGGCATGACACTAGCAAACATACTAAATTATTAAATTTAGAACATAGTTATTCTTTTTTTATCTGTTTTTCCCCCTGTTATTACTAAAATCGTCATCTTTTACACACGTGCAGTTTTTTTTTATAATTGAAATATTTACAGTCCACAACAAATTAATATTTAAATAAGTGTTTAACATATTCTTTTTGGTCCTTCGAGCCGGATATGAACCAGCAACTTATGACTATGGATAATTTCATGATGGATGATGATTCAATAAGACATTTGCTGATATATAGCTTGCGAAAACAAAGAAAGACTATACCAAAATATTATATATTGCTCTTTATATTTTTTAAAAATAATTAGAAGTGGTACATTACTGAAGTTGTCATTTTTGTGCTGTGCTGAAAAAATTCACGAAATACACTTACTGGATATTTTCTTAAGTTTTCGCGACTTGTACACATAATAAAACTACGTTTTAACGGTTTTAAGCGCGGTAATTTATTTTATTTAGGTTTATCCGACGTTTAATAAAATAAAAAAATAAAATAAATTACCCCGCTTAAAACCGTTAAAACGTAGTTTTATTATGTACACTTACTGGGTTTTGAAATAACACACCTGACTAACCCTTAGGTATTAATAATCTAAATCATACTCATACATTGGTTGCTTTCCGATTTATCTCGTGTTCCTTGTTCACGGCTTGTAATGGTCTTGGAGTTTTCATCGTCGGTGTCATGGGCTCCGGTATCATCCAGTGTGTCATCTCGTGAAATTTCATCATTGTCTATAATAGTTGTTGAATCTAAATTCGTAGCAGGTGTTCTGTTGGAATAATTTATTTCTTTGTAAACAATTACATAAATGTCACTATACACATATTGACATTTTTAAAATAAAATTATAATATTTTCATGAAACCATACATAATACTTTCAAATCAAATCAAAATCATTTATTAGTATGAAACATGGAGAAACATTAATATATAAAACAATATTCATATAGGTTCTACATTGTACATGTTTCACCTCATAAAAGCATACAAATTCTTTGTTCATATTTAACGCTTTTGCTTTATTTTTAAAATATCAAATTGACAATGCACTGAAAAGTTATGGCACCGTAATAATTAATTATTATATAGCTTTCTATACTCACAGCTTCTCCTTGATAGATTTATATTCATTTTTAATCATTATCTTATTCGCACTTAGTGGTAATTGGACCTAATGAAAAATAACAACATTTTTAGAAATTGTCTTATTTAGAACTGAATGAATAATAGATTGGGTAAGCGATTGGCAGTTCTCGGGCACAACTAAAGCTCCTAAGTGGTCAGAAGCATATTGTTTTCTTGTATGGTTAAACCACAACAAATCATTTAATAAAAATACACCATTATATCTCAACAACTACTCAACATTATATTGTTTAAATCAATTATCGAAATTGTACCAATCTTCTTTGTAATGATTATGGAAGCTACAACTTCGATTTTTTCAAAATGACGATTACATAGCTTAAAAATTGGAATGGGGACAACTTTAACGACTTTCAGAACTTAATATCTCGGCTATATGGACTTAAATAACTTAAATTCATTAAGATAAAATATATATAGAACATTGATTATGGATGCTCCATATAACTCGTATTCATTTAAAAAAATTAAAACCTCTATGGGGTCACAACTACATTTTAGTTATATCACTAGGTTTTTATATTCCCACAAAACTTTTATATGAAAAAAGTAACGTGTTAACCGTTAGGCAGTTATATATATTCAATATAACTTTAAAACAACATAAAATTACACCAAAATGTGACAATACTAGTGATAAGAAACGTGCTGTAACCAACATATTGCCAACTCCAATGTATCGTACTGGCTTTGCAAGACGGCAGCAATGCTATATGTCTGTGATACTATATAACAAGATAAATAAACAAATAAATGTACATGGACTCACTAGTCGGGAAGTTAAAATTAAACTAAAAAACTGGCTACTTACCCTCGACTACGCTACTACCGAAGCAATGTTTTAACCTATCTATCTTAATAGCAACTGTACAGTACATACGTAGTTACACACATACACACACACGTACACAACACACACACACACACGTACACAACACACACACACACACACACACACACACACACACACACACACACACACACACACACACACACACACACACACACACACACACACACACACACACACACACACACACACACACACAAACACACACACACACACACGCGCGCGCGCGATGTGTGCGCGGACGCGCGCTCACGTGCATTTACACCACACGCTTACTCACTAGACATAAGTATTCTGTTACCGATTTGTATTTTTTGTGTTTTAACTAAATTCTAATGTGAGAGGGCACTGATTCCCGAAACACAGGCTTCATGCCTAGCTCGGGAGTTAGGGACTTCTAAAAGTTCTTGTAACAAAAATTTTTTTGGCAATAAAGATTTATTATTATTATTATTAATTATTATATCGGTATGTATAGACAGGGCAGTTTTTGACAAAAATTACTATGACTTACTAAGACAGATAGACAGATCGACATGATCACGAAAACATAGGAGTTGCATTTTTGTCAAAATAGAAAACAGAGGACTTATTCTTTTATTTTTTATTAATTAAACGCCTTTTGTCTTCTGAATAAATTAATGAAATTTTAGATAGAAGAAAGGAAGAACAAAGTTTTCTTTAGAACTACAATAATATCCAATATATAAAATTCTCGTGTCACAGTTTTCGTTGCCATACTCCTCCGAAACGGCTTGACCGATTCTCATGAAATTTTGTATGCATATTGGGTAGGTCTGAGAATCGGCCAACATCTATTTTTCATCCCCCTAAATGTTAGGGGTAGTCCACCCCTAAATTTTTATTTTTATTTATTAGACAAAATTTTTAATTTCTATTTTTTTATGATACAACATACATACAATCCTCAATTTTCACCCTTCTACGATAAACCCCTATTTTTTACCGGGCAGGACGACGTCTGCCGGGACAGCTAGTAGTTTATATAAATAACACAAAAATAAATGGGACATACAATGGTAAATGAATTTAAATATAAAAAAAGGATAAAAGTTCTTAAAAACAAAGGACGAAAGATGTTTGAGAGTAAGCCTTCATGACCCTCAAAGAGTACAGTAGACAGTCAAATATTTATTTTACATCATACAACATATACACAAATACCTGCCCAAGAGTTTCTGCAAGTGTGTTAGTTTCCATATTTGCAATAAGGGTATCATTATCAGTCTGGAAAAGAAAAATGTTACTCATATGAAAAATAAAACAAATAAAATGCTTGTTTGTCCCTTTCATGCCTTGAGTACAAACAGATGTAATGACAAGGTTGAAGAACATAGGATACTTTTCATCCTGGAAATACTTAATTAACCAAATGAAGTGAAGTGATGATAAGTAAATAAGTTCCAGTCTCTCCAATGATGTGGGTTTGAAATATGGCTGAAGCATACACATACTTAGGGAGTGTTCCCACTATGTGGTAACGATTAATTTATCGTTGGACGACTGTCGTCTCTAGCTGTTCCCAGTATAACGATTGTTTGTCGTCAAAATTTTGTATCTTTTAACGACTATCGTACCTAGCTGTTCCCATTGGATCGCGACTACGTGGCTTCCATAGATTTTCCGTCACGATTTAGTCATAACGACTTGTATCGTTTTACGACTGTCGTGCTGGCCGTTCCTACTGTCATGACAATCTGTCGTCACTGCAAAAGATGTTGTAGGCGACAGTAAGTCGTGTCGTTCTATATGTGAACACCTCCATTTAAACATATAAACCACGACACTTGAAACTACACGATTATCTGTCATCACGACATAGTGGGAATGCGCCCTTAGTCCTTCTGACTAAACATGCATTAAACAAAATTGCCATATAGGGGTCTATTAACCAAGTGAGGCTTGAAAGAGGATTTTTGAAATATCACAGGATGGATTAGGGTGTGGTGAGATATCATATATATTTATTTTAATTTAATTATAGCTGTATTTTAACATGATATTCAAAAAAAATTAAAACACAATGCACCAAAAAAGACATGTGTGATTTTGGGTAGAGGGAGTTAGTGTATGAAAAAAGCTTTACACATTAAGATATCAAAGTGATTGTAGCAATATATGCCTCTGATAAATGTGGCGGATATAGTGTCTGTTCTCTTATAATGGTAAGTCCTGAGACCAGCTGTCGGAGATACATGGGCAGTTCTACTTACAAGATTCTCTAAGCCCTTGATACATAGTGACCTTGCAGCCTCCACAAATTCAGTCAAATTATCAGCTGATACCAACACTTCTCCTGTATATATGTATTCTAACAACTGTTTCAATGTTTTATGTGAAATTTTCTGAAACACAATTTATAACACATTATCATGAAGGTTTTATTTAATTCACAGTAGTAATTTGTAGAAGTTGACTTTGTAATGTGGTGCTTTTCTAACATTTTCTGTAAAATTATAATATAAATAAATAATTGGCAGTCGACACACACATTGTATACGCCCAAGCTAAGCAAGTTACTCTTGTGGTATGGGTTAAACCAACCAGACCACACTGGGGCCCATCCCAGACACCCATACCATTACAAGTATGTCTTGGATTCGATGATGATTATTGCACAACAGGAAATGTAGAGAACAGGGTTACTCTATATGATTATTGAATCATGAGATTAAGCTTCTAAGTAATTGCCCACCAGTTTATTTGACTGGGACTTGACCTGCATATTCATGTCTTCTCTTCAGATCCCTGCAATATATTGAAATGAAATACAATGTATAATAATGTACACTGTACATTTTTATACATTGTATACAATGTATACAACTCCTTCTACAATGTAAAAAAAATATGAAATAATATTGCAACTTAAATCCCTAACATTTACATTAAGTTGATTCAGTCTCATTAAAATTATTTGATATATTAACAGACAAAAAATTCCTAAAAATTAGGCAGGATATATATAAATAGCAATTTTCACTTAAACTTTGACATTTATTTTTAAATCTCATACAATAATCAATTTTATTTATTTGTATAGATATAATACTTACATGTAGAAATATAATAGGATGCTGAGAAGATGTAGATGTTATAACAGACTTTAAATAAGGGCTTGACAATGCCATAAGTGACCTATGAACTTTCACGAAGTGCCCATCTGCTGCTAAAGTCATATCAACAAATTCACTGTTCTGCAAAATGATATTTACATGTTAGATTGTATTTGGATGAGTGTGGAAACAAATTTATTTAATGAAAATTAGTAAAATACCATACAACTCCTTTCTATAAACATAAAATGTATCATTACGTAACATTATTTAATTTAAAACCATGGTTGAATTCTAGTCCACAATGAATCTTTTGTTTCTTTACCATATACAAGTATAGTGACTCAAAGAAATGGGACTAAGCAATCTATAAAACAATAAAGAAATTGATAAAGAGACCATTCTTAACATTTTCTTAATGAACATTAAGTACACAGATTACACAGACTGCAGTTTGAAGTAATGCTTGAAAATGTGTGGCTGCACTGATAAAATATGAGAATATTTTATCTAATGTGGTGATTTAAAAATATGGGAAGTCTTCAAAGAATGTCAAAGTTGATGTCAACATTAAGGATCCCAATACCTTTACAGGTAATGTGTCTTCCTTAGAATGGTTAAACTTTAGATTAGTGGTCATTGAATTTTAAGCAGTGGGGGAGGGAGGACGGGGTGAGGAGTACTTCTCCCTTCTATAATCCTCAAGTCTAGGACATACATATCTAGTTCTTGAGATACATTTTTTTTCATTCATTCATTTTATTATATTGCGACAATGGTGACCATTCTGTTCTGGTACTCGCCGCTGCTGCTGTGGCACACTTGTTTCGGGTATACTCTTTGGTTTAGTCTAATCTTACCTAAGTCATCGTTCTGATCATGACTTTTAACAGAAGCCCACAAGCCAAGTGAGGGTGCCATAGCAGCGGTGAGCTAGTGTCACAACTGATTTGTAACCATTGTCAAACTGTATAAGCAAAAAGAACTATTTCCATATTTAAAAAATCAATAAACTAATTCAAAACATGTAATTCAAAGCTGAATAACAGCCCAGTTCTTCCTTTATTTATTTATGGCTGGTTCCTATAACTAAGGTACTATTTCATTCACTTGCCCATCGGGTAAATTTTCATACTAATTGTATGGACCTTTGTCAAATTTTAGCCGATAGTGCGGTAAATGAACGGTCGGTAAGATATAGGACCGGCCATCAAGACGGATTTGCATGGTCACTATATAGTGAATTACTAATGCGTTCCAGATACTAGAATATTTATAGTTCTGACTATACTGGCGCATGAAAATAAAATACCTTTATAGAATTGAAATACCTGTTGCAATGAACTGAATCCAGTGCAAATATTTGATTTATAAGAGTCCCAAGAAAGTGAATATTGCACCATTTTTAAAAAACTTAAAATATGCTATTATTACTAATAATAAAAACCAGATATAAATGCATTCAATTGATATTGCCAATAACTTCTAAATTTTAATTAATTCTATTTCAAAAATCTATTTAAAAACAGAAACAGAAATTAATCTAATTCATAAGTTTGTTTTATTTTTAATTTGACAAGTGACACGAAGTCTGACTGACACTAACAGTAACGGTTGACAGCACTTTTATAACACTAGGGAAGTCCATAACAAAACGATAAATAAAAAATATAATATACCAATTTTACGAAAATTCAACTTATGTTATCTACTACCTTAATTACCCCTTCTGCAACCCTTATTTCCAGGAAATATGAAGTTCCTGTGACCCCAATTACAAGTTTAGTGTAATGCAAGAAAAGACCCTTTGAGATTCAGCATCCTTTTATTATATTTATTAATTACATATTTAATTGACAAATTACCTAAATACAAATAATTAAAATTTAACTTCTCAATATCTTGAATAAGTAATCGATATTTCATATTCGAATTATCCATAACATTATATCAATATTTTCATGACTAATATATATGCTAGAAAGTATACTGCCGTAAGCCTTTTCTCAAACAAGTAGTTAAACCGGTTACAAGACCTTTAAGCCAACTATGCAGTTAAATAAATATTTTTTTAAATACAATGAAAACGTTTACAGGTGATCTATAGCATTTTACGTGGAAAAAGAGGTACCCTGTCCAGACCAGAAAACTATGTAAATAAATAACACCTATAAGATTATTCGAAAATATGTTTATTACTTATAACATAACGTAAACTATAGTAAAAATACTCCACATTAATCTCCAAACATTGTTATATCATTTTTATCATCACCATCGCTGTATTTTAAAGAATCATTAAGCTCAGACTTGTCATTTTCGTCATTAGATTCTTCAAGACCTGTTTTCAATTTCACGTCTTCTATTGCCGAAAATATTGTGTTCTTTTCGATTTTAGCCAGGATCTTCTTGTCGTGGAACGGGTGGTTGTGCGGATTAGCCCTGTAACATTGCAATGTGGAAAATTGCTTTTGATTTGCGGGATTTCTTTGCAAGGGTGCTAAATAGATTAATTTGTGTAAAGTATATTATTATAAATAGGTGATAGTGATAAGATTATTGTCGACTATACTACATTCACGATAACTTGACAGGCAGAGTACCTTTTTTTTAGTCTGAATCAGGCAAACAGTCAGACGGCCCACCTAATGAAGAATGATTACCGTCGCCTATGTACGTTTGCAACACCAGGGGTGTCGCCAATGCGTTGCCGACCTCTAAAATTTTTTATAACGCCCTTCTTAAAAAACCCCATGTCATAGCGCAAAGGGAAAACAGCGGCGAGAAGTTCTCTCCAGATCATTGTTGTACGCGGAATAAATGTTTTAGAGAACCGTTGCGTAGTTGAGCGCGTTTCACTGTTTTAGTCTAATAGTACATTATGGTACTAGTGTGTAACATTGGTGATTACCGCCGAGGCGCCATTGAGACTCGAGCCGTAGGCGAGGGTCTTAAGAGAGCTGAGGACGGTAATCATCAATACACACGTGTATCATACGACGTTTTTCAACACACTCGTGAATAAAATAACAACAAAAACTCATTTTATTTAGTAGATAACAGTGTTCCTATGCGCGCGCATTACGACCGGCCACAGACTAAAGGGATGAGGTTTTTTTTTTATTTAAAACGCATAGGGTTTTCGCCTATTCTGCCACGTACAAAATGGGGAATTTAAAGTTCTCTTTTATTACAGAGAAAAAAAAAAGTTATATATGAGTGAAAGTTTTATTTATTAAACACGTACGAGTTAAAATTATCTATTTAGATAAGAAGTTGCTTGAAATGAGCAAGCAATAGGAACATTAATTTATTTGTTCTATAGAACACGATCTTTTTTTGAATAAAAACTTTTTTAAGAACAAAGCAACTGAACCAATATAATTAAAAAAAAATCTATAACTCACTAGTGAGTTATAATTTTTTTTAGTCACAGTTTGATTATGGGTGTCATTCTGTGCCTAATTGCGGTGATTATAGAGCCACTTTATGAGCAAGTGTGTTGAAAAAAACATTATCATCAGTTGTATTTCGGTAATGTGTTTAATCATTCATCTTATTGACTCTCTAATCCGTGCTTCACAATGTAAAACTCGCATCTCATTCTCTCGCAGGCTGAGTCCTATAGATTTATGAACTATGTGTTCATCTCTTTTTAGTGTCGATTTTTCGTTTCAAATCACAACAATTTAAAAAAAAATTAACTTCAATATTAATTTACTATTTTTGAATTTGTATGCCTTAAAGGCAAACAGTGTGTGAAACTGTATTTATGTCTTAACATCTATAATGTGTACCATGTTGTAAGTAAATTAATAATATCATGCAATATTTCAAACATCATTTGATTTACGACAACACTCAAAAAAATTAAGGAATCATTGACTCTAAGAATAATTAAATTGTACAATTGGTTTCATAATAGGAAAATGACTTTTTCATTCATGAAATGTGAAAGTAGAATTCACAAATCGCAGATTTGACATACATAGAATGTTTGAAAAAAAAATCAAAATTCAGCTGTTATTGAATTAGAATTTGCAGAAGCCATATCGTACATCATTCATCATTACACTTACCTATTCAAAACCACATTGTCTTGGGTCACGACGAAAGCTTTACATTTGTGGCACCTGTAATTGACGCATCGCCATCGTCTTATGCCCTTACTTCTTTTGCAGCTCAAATTGTATATGAACCTATTGAGGACTATTTGAAGGGCCCCGCGGATCGATATCGAGTACTGGAGGTTTGATGACACTGGAAAAAGATAATTACTTAGGGGTGCTATAGCAGCCCATATCTATGATGGGCTAAAGTGTCCCAATTTTATAAGGGAACCAACCGCGTCTGGTATGCTTGTATAAGGCGGATTTGACACATAGGTTATGTCGATGTGCAAGTTTCATCACGATGATTTCCTTCATCGTCAGCATATGGTGATCATAATAATATGTGCAGTAGAGATTTTTATTGCAGGACTTTGGTAGATATAGACATTTGCAAGACCAAAGGTACTAGAAACGCGCTGCTACTCTCTTAAGGGAGACTGGAACCTGGTCACTAATGCCAGACAACAACTCAAATATGTTATGGCAGCATAGCCATCCAGTCAGGCAAATACCCTACCACCTGGCTGTAGGTTGTATTGTCGCCTCTCAAAACAGGTCGCCAGGCCGTAGGAAATTGTATTTTTTCTCCGTTCCTGCACAGATGAAGTGGTGCATGCTTACCAGCAGGACTTCATTCTGCACGCTATGAGCCTCGTTTTTGTTTAAATTATAAGCAATAAGAAATGACCCCATCAATTTTATCCCTCCTGTCCCTGCTCCATCTGGGATAGTGTTGTTGAATGTGGTCAAATGATATTATGATGATAGCATTAAATATAACACCATTAACCAATAGCTACATTAGTGAGTAGACATATGTTATCTCTCAATATTTAATGTCATTAACAATTAATAACAATATCACATCACAAATAATGTATTAAATTATAACATTGTCCTAACTAATGTTATAATATTGTTACATGCGAACAAAGTTAATGCACACCTGGTTCATTACCTTTCCCGCTTTTGGACTTCTTTTATTAACTTTGTGCTTAAAATTTGTTATTAATAAAAACACTCCATTGTACTTGTTTATGGCTGCAGGAGTGCAGATTACGGTTTCTCGGAAAATTCAGTCCACGCGGTCTTTTGTTGTATTGTACAGTTTAGTATAAAACGATGCCCAAACGTGGGATGAGACAGTCAACCGACGATTACGACACGAGCAAGACGTGTGTAGTACAATCGATAAGCGATATAGTGACGGACTTCGCTCCTGTTATTGGATCGTGCAGTTTGTGTCCAGTTATATTTGTAACTGTGTTATATGTGTTTGCATAGTTCTAATAAATTCTATAGTAATTCCAACAGCGTTTTAATTCGATTTTGATTCCTGTAGCTCGTAACAATACTATCCCAGATGGAGCAGCAAGGTAATATTTATTAATTAAAATACATACATTGACTGACGTCTAAAATGTCTTGATTATTCTTTTTCCTGACTGTCAAATGTTTGCCATCGTCGTCAGTGTCATAGTCACCGGTGTTGTCCATTGATTCGCCAAAATCATGTGAATCGTCATCCTCATTCAAAATTTTTGTATTCAATTTAAAACTGGGTCTGTAGGAAAATTAATTACAAGGACATTATTGACAAGTCTTACTATATCTTTAGACTAGTACAAATTATTTTCTTAGTTAGTGAATTTCTAACAATTTAATGACTTACTTTCTAGCCTGGATTGGAGTACCTTCATTTTTTAATACAATTTTCTTCGCCCTGACTGGTATTGGCATCTGTTGAAAAATAAATAATTTACGCCATAAAAATACAACCTCAGTAATTTACATTAATCAAAAAAAAATGAATACACTAATATACTGTGACATTTAGGATATTATAATAGTGGGGGCTTCATCTGTGTTAGTGTTAAAGGTTTAGGCTGTGGTCAAATGCATTGTCTTTAAAGTGTTAAAAAATAATGTTTTTAGTGCATAGCCAAGGTAAGTGTAGTTACTTTATTTATCATTATTTAATGTCATTAACAATGTTGTATCTCAAGTAATGTTTTAAACCCAACACCATTTAGCAGCCTAAATCTTTAACACAGATGTAACCTTAAGGAGTTCTTAAAAGAATGTTTAAACTTTTGAATTAATTCCTGTCATTGTCTATATATCACGTATCTATAAAGAAAATGTTTTGGATAGTTATTTTTAATAAGGTTTCAATTTTTTTTACTGTACTGAGTATGAACTAGTTAAAAAAATTGATATTTTAAACATACTTATTGAGAAAAGCAATCTAAAATAAATAAAAATTAAAAATCTCCGTGTTTGTCAGGAGAAAGGTTAGAATGTGTTTTATCTTTCCAGACAAACAATAATTCGTCATCATTTTCATTGGAGATTGCGAAGTTTGAAGTATGCAACCTGCTTTCCTACATTGTCTCTAAACTTGGTACGGTCTTAGGCATTGCTTGTTTTAAGACCATTGAGACACATGTCGCCCTTCATTTAATATCAAGCCAGCTTTTCTTGGGCATTCTCCTCCTAAACATGAGGCAGCATGACTGACCATTTTTTTCGGTCTCTATAAAAATGGCAACAAAGATATGTAGTCTTCATATCTATATAATATATATATAATTCTTTTAGTGACATTTTAAACTGCCTGGAATCAGATTACACAATCCTGGCCAAAATAATAAATAAGCTACAACAGGTAACCACAAAACTGACTTTGAAATCAAATCTTTCAAATATTCATGGTATATCATAAAATACATTCTTTTAAGCTAGGTCGACTGGAAGAGGTCTCTTTTAGTAATAAAGCCACATTTTTTGTAATGGTTTATTTTGGTGAAGAGTAAAGCGTTATTCTATTCTTCATAACAATTATATACTATGGATGTACCTGAAATAGGTTTAGACAGTATTTTTATAATAAATACCTGCCCCAAAGATTCCGGAATTGGATTTGAGTGATTTTTAACAATAACAGCCTCATTGGAAGCCTGAAAGAGAAATTTGAAACAGCCTTAGTTCAAGACTGCAAATGCCAACCATCTTAGGATGTAAAGAAAGGAAAGATTGACGAATATAATAATAATAATAAATAATAACAATAATCGGCAGACAAACACACCTATTGTATATCCCCGAATTAAGCAAGTTACACTTGTGTTATGGGTAATATACAACATACAACTCTTGGGGCCGAACCCAGACACCTAGACCATAGTAAATAATGGAGAAAATACTTTTCCGAAATTTACTATACCAGGACTCGAACCCGGAACCTGTGTTGCAGTGAGGTAGGCCGGTAAAGGCTTACCCCGCTCAACCACAGAGGCCGTCCAATAGTAAATAGTATATGTTTGTATCCATGATAAGATACATAGATAAGTAAAATAGTTTAGTTGAAGAGTCAAATCAACAAAGAAACTTTTTACTACCTTATAAAACATTTGGTAAAACATCTTGAAACAGTTTTATATGCAGAAGACACATGAAAATGTATCCATTTGTAATAAAAATATATGTTTTAATGAAAATAAGTTTAGTATTAAATATAGATTATAAGCCTAAAATAAGAGAAAGGTATTTAAAAGATTCAAAGAAACAGAAAAATCCCTGACAATTTGAAGTGTCACAGGTTTGCTTAATATAAATGATGAGAGAGAAAAAATAAATGATAACACTTTATAAAGGAGTATTATGGGTTAGAAATAATAATGGGAATAAAATAATTATATATTTTTAAGCTTTGGTCAAATAGGGACAGGCGGGACGACAATGCGAAGTTGGGAGGATGGCAGTGATGCCTGTGTTGCATTCTTTTACAAAAATGGATGTGGAAAAAGTTAAAAACTCGTCAAAATTGTGGGAGGCCACATTTTTATGTATGACTTGAGCCATCAACAATACAAATATGTAAGTGTTAGGCATTTTCTTTATAAATGGTCGAGAAATCGCGCCGAGTGTGATGGGTTGGCCGAGAAGCCATACTAGCTAGATCATCATGCCTACAGTGACATACACTTTGCGACACCATCCCAATAGCGTCACGTCGCCACCTTTGTGACTATGCAGAAAATGTGAAATGTATTCATATATCACTTAGAGGTAAAGACCTATTATGAAATTTCTGAATATATATGGGTTATAACAATAAATGGCAGAACTACATGTTTTGATAAAATGGTAAGCTAGAAAGTCAACCTTTGTTATTTTATCAGCTTGAAAAGCTGATTATGGTTGTTTTGCCACTGTCTTCTACTTACCAGATTCTCCAAGCCTTTGATAGATAATGATTCTGCAGCTTCCACAAAATCACCTATCTCATCTGAAGATACAAGAACTTCTCCTGTGTAAATGTATTCTAACAACTGCGACAAAATTTTGTATGAAATTTTCTGAAATAAATTATCAGTCCATATTAAATACAGCCAGACTCTATATTGTATTTAATATTTATAAAATAGTACTTTATGTTGTATATACATTATTTACATTAACTGGGCATGCAGATTTACAAAATGTTGTTTGAAGACAGACATTGTAAGAAACAAGAAAACTTCCTGACTCAAGGAACGATTCAATAACACAATGTTCATCCAAATTTGTATATAAATATATGTACCTTATTGACATTTTTAAATTGTTCATACAAAAAATAAAACACTTACATTGAGAAATATAACAGGATGTTGACATGGAGCAGAAGTAATAATAGATTTTAAATAAGGGCTTGACAATGCCACAAGAGCTTGATGAACTTTAACAAAATGACCATCTGCCGCCAAAGTCATGTCAACAAATTCACCATTCTGCAAAACAAGAAATATTTTAAAATTAGTAAATATAGTTAGTATTCAATAAATGAATTTTAAATATTGGGGAGGGGAGAACTATACTTACCCCTTCTGCAACACCTATGGACCAGTTTTAAATGTTAGTTTTTTTTTAAACATAAACTCACTAATTTTTTTTTACTTATATTGCACTTCTATCACAGGGCCAAAGTTGAACAATCCAAACAAAGTCCAAGAGGAAGACAATATTCAATAGAAGAATAAAACAAAAACATTGTGTATAAAATCAAAAAATTGAGAAAAAACAAAAGAGAATATACACATACTACAAAAGTAAATATTAATAAATATATTTAAAATTTGTTATAATTAATACATTGATTCATTGACATATTAAAAAAGCACCTTGCTAGTTGTCTGCTTAAATAATAAATAAAGAAATGTTTTAAATGGGACAAAGTGTCACAACTATTTATGTATATGAAATAAATCTTAAATGATCAACAGTTGGTTCTGGCAGTTGATGGCCGCTGTCAAATTTGGTTCGCTCACTCAGCTCGAGCTCTTTGGTTTAAAGCTAATCCAACCTAACCTAAAGCACTGTTCTAGTCTGGTTGTGATCACCCATCACAAAAATATTAGTGAAAACATTGGTGAGGTTATGTTTAGCAAAAATTAATATTTCAAGAACTTTGGACCATAGGGGTTACAGAAGGGGTAAGTATACCTTCCCAAGACCTATTCCACCCATGCAGTACTTAAAATTAATGTATAGAATATATGAATAGCAACCTTAAAGGGTCATCTAAAATACGTTTAAGAGAATTGTACAAACTACTTTAACGTCTTTTAAAGATGATTGAATTATAAGAAACTGTGTTATGATTTCTATTAAGAGAATTTTGAAAACAGAAATCTGTTTATATACAGACTTTATAGGCTTATATTGGCGCTGACGCCTGTTTTGAAAGTCAAGCATTATTTATTACGCTCATGCAAATTTTAGATTTGTATCCCAGATGAAAAATGTTTATATTTGAAATTTGAATGTTTGAACATTACCTGCTGCAGTGAGCTGAACCCAGAACAAATATTTGACTTGTAAAAATCCCAAGACAGCGAATATTGCTGCTGCACCATTTTTAAATACTAATAAACCAATAAAAACAGAAGATTTAAATTCTGGAATTTCTAGAAAAACGCAACAACATACATTACGCAAAATTAATAAAAAAATATTAACTTCAACATTAGTTGTCAACGTCAAAAGTCATTGTTTATAACTTAGTCCTAGGCAAAAAGAGTTAAGTCAATACAATCTACTGAATCAGAGCCATACGGCCATAAT
Organism: Dendrolimus punctatus; assembly: GCA_012273795.1. NCBI lineage: Eukaryota > Metazoa > Arthropoda > Insecta > Lepidoptera > Lasiocampidae > Dendrolimus > Dendrolimus punctatus. Next base: position 4,366,995 of record CM022538.1, on the reverse strand, counting down.
ATGACTTTACAATATAGGTATTTTTTATAATCTACTTCCACCTAATCAATCAGTGTCAAATGGCATATTGATTTAAATATAATTATATTCGTATTCCGTCTTGTAAAATCGTAGACAGTGTTTATTACAATTGTAGGCTGTATGGACTAAGTCCTTTGCCTCCTTTTGTGGCAAATTTGAAAAACAACAATCTATTACCTTTGTTGTCAATATGTAAATTAATTGTAAAAACATTTGGACTTCAAAGTAAACAAGAAATGTTATAATAAATTACATGATTGATGATTAATTGGCAGTCAAGACTGCTTTCTGACCTGTTTTTTTTGTCAGGGTGTCATTAGTTTCTTTAAACATAGTAACATTGTAAATCACTGTGTGTTGTGCCTTTATACTATATAGTCGAAACTGGATCATTTTCGATTAAAATGAGATTCCTGAGGCATTTAGAGCGACTTTCTGTTACACAAACACAAATTTCTTCATGGAAACAACTATCACCAAGTGGAATAAATGTCAGAAGGTAAATAATAAATTTAGAGTTGAATTCTGTCATGTTTTTAGTATATTTTCTTAATATTAATTACAATTTTTCAGATATAGTACAGGAGATACAAATTGCTTTGATGTAGTAGTAATAGGCGGTGGTATTGTTGGGTCAGCTTCAGCCAGAGAATTAATATTGAAGCACCCACAGCTAAAAGTAGCCCTGCTGGAAAAAGAAAATCGCTTTGCCTATCATCAAAGTGGGAACAACAGTGGTGTTATTCATGCTGGTATTTACTACAAACCAGGTTCCCTCAAAGCTAAGCTATGTGTGAAAGGGCTAGAGTTATCATATAAATATTTAGATGAAAAAGGTATAAAATATTCTAAATGTGGCAAACTGATTGTAGCAACTCATAGATCAGAACTTCCGAGGTTGCTAGACTTATATGAACGTGGAATAAAAAATGGAGTAAGAGATATACAGTTAGTGGATGGAAAAGAAATACGAGAAATTGAGCCACACTGTAAAGGTTTACAAGCCGTATGGTCTCCACACACAGGCATTGTGAATTGGGCAGAAGTAACTGAGTCTTATGTCAAAGACTTTGTTAAATGTGGAGGAAAGATCTTTTTGAATTTTGAAGTTACAAAGTTTAATGATGCTGAATCAGCAGACTATCCAGTCATAATTACTGATAGCAAAAATAATACTATAAAAGCAAAATATGTTCTCACTTGTTGTGGCCTGCATTCAGATACTGTAGCAGTTTTAACTGGATGTCCAGAAGAACCAAAGATCATTCCTTTTAGAGGAGAATATCTGTATCTTGTACCAAGTAAGAGTAATTTAGCAAGGGCAAATATTTACCCAGTACCAGATCCAAGGTTTCCATTCTTGGGAGTACATTTAACTCCAAAAATTGATGGTAGAGTTATTGTAGGACCAAATGCTATTTTGGCGTTTTGCAAGGAGGGCTACAGGTTGGATCATTTTTTATACCTATATTTATTTTAAGTAATAATTTAATAAGTATTCAAATATCTCACATTTTAAAGTATTAAATTCATATTATGTAGAGACAAATCAATATTTTAGTAACACAAGTTATATTTATCTACTATTAAATACCAATTAAAAGATAATTTTCTCAACATAAAAAGTATCACTTCATATTTCAGTGTCTTTTTTGTTTATATTTAGTTAGATAAAGGCATATTGCAGCCTTCTTTTATGATTGCTCTTATATCTCTTACTTAAAATATCTAGATATTTAAGTCATATAAATTATGTAATTGTGAGTTTTGGATCTTTTCAATAAAATGATAGGATATGGTACTTTAAACTACTACTGGGTGAGTCACCTGAGATATAAAAGTTCTGAAATTTTGGTGAACTTTGTGGTCTGGTAACCTGTGTGTAGATCTAACTAGTAATAATTTTGAGGTCCATAGTAAAATTCCTGGCAGGTTGAATTTCATAAACATATTTTCCATTATTTACTCCAATTTGGTTCTTTAGTAATATGCCTAAAGTTGTCTGTTCTATGTTACACATAATTCTAGGGTAATTTGCAAATCTTAGGAATATAAAATGTGTATGTTTATTAGACGATATTTAACTCTGAAAGTTGATAAATTGTGTAATATGCTACAAAATGGACCTGCACACTTAGACCATTAATATATAGACAGTGCCTACTGAACAAAAAGTCAAATGAATTGAAGCATTCTTTTACAAACTTTTGTATACATATATATACATATAGCATGCCTGCATACTCCTAATGAACTGCGTGTAATTGGCATCCTTTAGCAAACATCATTTTTAGACTGCATTATACTCTAGCTGTTTGTGGCTGGTCTAAGATTGCCCCCAAAAAAAATATTTATTCATGCTCATGTCCTTTGCCCATAATAATTATGCTTAGACAAATTTTTACATAATTTATCACATAACATTATGTATAAATTGATTGCGTGATGATCAGCAGATATTTATCTTTAATTTTATGGTTATAGGTCATACAAAGGTGACAGTTTTTGTACATAATTAATATTGCCTTGCTGTTTTCCTGATAAGACATATTGACTAAAGATTACATGACATACAACGAGTTGCTGGTGTTTATTGTACAAACATGAATAAATGAATCAGCTTTGAAAATTTCCTTACATTGATGTGTAATATGAAGGAAACTTAAATAACTATGATTTGTAAAAACAACTCATAGATATTAAAGTTTCCTTATAATGGAAATAAAATCTTTTTTGATGCTTAGCTAAAATATTCATTGCATGTGAGAATAGGATATTTATTGCCAATTTGATTTGGCCACAAGGGGCAGACATACTGTCCTAACTATCCTTATTTCTTAAAAAAACTCCTGAAGTGTAGTGTAAATTGGGGCCCACCTACTTGGCTAAGGTACAGAAGTCCCAGGATCTGGTAAAGCTAAATTTACTAAACAAGTTTTCCATTGTTTAATGTGGTTGTGGGTATTTGCTCTTCATATATTATTCAATTCTTAATAATTTTCTTAATTATTTCTATTCAGATGGAGTGATGTGAATATGAAAGAACTGAAAGAAATATTTGCATTCTCCGGTTTCCGTAAAATGGCAATGAAATATGCTGGCTTTGGCTTAAAGGAGATGACTAGATCTGCATTTATTCCACTTCAAGTGATGCAAGTACAGAAATATATACAAGAGATAACTAGTGCTGATGTTGAGAGAGGACCAGCTGGAGTCAGGGCGCAAGCCATGGCTAAAGATGGTAAGTGCCTAAATAATTTCTTTATCATTTACCACACTTTACTTTATAGGAATTTAAAATATATGTTCTTCTGGGCTTGTTACATCCATATGAGAAGAATATTTTGTCTCTATAAGTGTATACTTCACGTCCACATACCTATGTCACCTTTTGAGGTAGAAACCACTTTTCTATTGTGAATAGTAATTCCTAAGCTGTTATTTAACTAATTATATTTGTGTGTACATTGTCATATGTATGTAGTTATATTGTTTTTGTACTTATATGCAATGAGTATATGTATCATCATTATTTATAGACTGAACCACCAACAGTTTTAAAAAATCAATTAGTCCTGTCCAAGGGTTGACTGGAAGACATTGGTTTTTAGTGAAAAGGCGACCATTGTACTATCTTTTGTATTTTTCTACACCTCTTTGTCTATGCTTTTGTATACAATAAAGAGTTACCTTACCTTTTGCCAAATAAAATCATTGGTCCATCTATCTCATTTGGCCCTAGATTTACTCTTATATCAATCTTCCAGTAAGTTATTCTTTTTGTCTACCTTCATTACATGGTACTGTAGTCATCGGGATTTTTAACAAATAGATTTCATATTATAATGTGTGTAAACTTCCTTATCTCACTGAAAATATCCCCTTATCAGGATAAATGGAGTCATAAATATTTATCCCTGTTATTAAAAGTAATATGAAATTTCATATTCATTTTAAGGCATAGAGGAAACAGACCTTTGTAACTTTTAATAAAATGGATAGATTTAAGGAAAACCATAATTAAATTATATAAAAGGATACACTAATACAGTTACGAATCGAGAGTGAATAATAAGGTTTTACACATAGTAAGTTGTGTAAGTAATATGCATAAAGGGCACTGATGAATCACTGACCTTAAGTAACAGTTATAGCCAGCAACCCCTAAATTATACAAATAGCCCCTCTCTCTCAATGAAGATTGTTTGATAAATAAAAAAAAAACAATATAAAAGTAAAGAAAGATAGTAAAAAAAAGGCATTAGTTCCCACTTTAGGACTAGCATTGTTTGCATGGAGATGGGGTAAATATTATTACAGTAGAACCTCTTTAAGTCGAAAACTTCCCAATTTCACTGCTTATTTTTCTTCTATAACTCGAAACAATACATCGGACCTCTGTATCTCGGATATAGAAATATTTGAAAACTTTTACCTCTAATTTGTAGTATTTATATTTATTTCACTTCTACATCAAAATAAATAAAAGAATAAAACTCACTCTCTACATGTCGAATGTATCCCTATAAAATTCGCTAAGTCGAAATCCTCCATAAGTCGATAGCTCTGTAACTCGATTTTTTTGGTGTCTCCCTTCAAGTTCTACTTACAGAGGTTTTACTGTAATGATTTTTTATTGCAAGAGTTTAGCAGATAGCTAGATGGCCTACCTGATGGAAAGTGGTTACCATTGATTATACAGATATCACGCGTGTCAGAAGCGAATTAACGAGTTTCATAATTAGGTAATATGCAACAACTACATTATTGGGACTTTTGTTTGAAGGAAATTGTTTTTTTTTTTAACTCACAGGTACGTTAATAGAGGACTTCGTATTTGACTCGAAGCCCGGTGCGGGTGCGATTGGGAGCAGGGTTCTCCATTGCAGAAACGCACCATCACCCGGAGCCACTTCCTCACTAGCGATCGCCAAAATGATAGTGGAAAAAATGGAAGAGGAATTTAAAATATAATGTTTAATATGGGGTAGAGATATAATTTCAATTAATACTTTGAGGCTTTTTGTGTCATAGCTATGGCAATATTAAGTTTCACAACTGGTGATGAACGAATCCATATCTCAGCATAATTCTAGTAAACTAAGATATAAGTGTAGAAACACAGTGAGAGTGGCACAACGGATGGCAGTGGATGTGGGAAGCGTAAACGCATATTCAATTTCCTGTAACTATTTTTCCTTCTACTAACATCAAGCTCTCATATTCATTCAGCAATATAAATTATCTTTTTAGTGTGAGAGTAACTAAAGAAATATTTAGTATATGAATATCTTCAGGGCGTCGCGGTAATTGACGAGCCACTTACGTTCGCGGATTCCACTCCCACTTTATTCCTACATTAATATAAGTATTGCCAATAATAATTGTTCGCTTTTGGTTTATACTACCCGAATTGTGTAAGTGGCCATCGATAGGAACTGCGAAGTTATCAAGAATTAAAACATCCTATTTTCATATACCACCTTTTTTTTTTTATTGCAGGAGATCAGCAGACAGGCAGACGGCCCACTTGATGGACAGCGGTCACCATCGCCTATGGACATTTGCAACACCAAAGGTGCTACGAATGCGCTGCTGCTCTCTTTAGGAAGCCTGGAACCTGATCACTAATGCCGGAACACAACACAAGGTTGTTATGGCGGCATACTCTAGACCAGGGGTGGTAGCCATCCAGTCGGGCAAATGCCCTACCACCTGGCTGAGGGTTGTTTTGTCGCCTCTTACGACAGGCCGCCGGGCCGCAGGAAATTGCATTCTTTCTCCGTTCCTGCACGGATAAAAGGCTCTCACCTCTAAGGCATATATTTAAAATATTATAAAAATTTGTTCACTTAACAAAATTATAAAAATAGAAGTCATGGTATATGAGAGCACTAATAGCAAGCGTTACCCATACTGACCTTTCCCTCTTTTATTGAAAAAGTTTGACATCTTTTTTAAAGTGCGCCGGTGTTGCCAAACATTAAGTCATGAGCGTTTATCAAGTTTGTTCTTATATTAATATTATGCTCCATTGAGTTTGTTATTAACAACTTTGTAAATTACAAAATTGCGTTTAAGGTATTTCAGATACTTTAAAACGTTGCGTATATTTAGCTAAAAATACTAATTGATTATATGGTTTCACTCTGGTCACACTAGTTATATTGGCACTATTGGATGCCAAATATCTAATAATAATATGCTTCAATAAAAATGCGGCTCATCATTTCTACTTGACCTTTGATAGAATTTTAGATACATAACTTTTTATTATACTCATATGAAAATGAGTTTTTGACTAAATATACCATTGAAGGTGCTTCTACTTCACAAATATAATATGTTAATAATTAACAAAAACACGAGAAGAAAATTGGCATTACATATTTTTGATAGATAATATTTATACATAGCATTTTATTTTAGATAAATAACATAATTTATTATGGTACGGAGGTATCGTGATTTATACTGTACAAAATATTATGGAAAAATATTCAAATAATATTATTTCATTAGACTGTTAATTTTCGAATAGATATTTAGAATCAATAGTTTAAATATTATTAATGAAATAAGTTAAAATATAGTGAATAATTGTTATAAGTTATATTATTTTTATAGTGGGCGAGAATATGTTGAAATATGTATTTAATGAACTGTTCTACAAAGTCACAATTGTAGTTTAACATATTATAATATTAAATTACTAATATGTTATTTACGTATCTAATTTATTTTAAGAATAATTTTATGTTATTTATCAAATATTTGCTAATATTAGACTAAACAAAAACATGTGATACATAGCAACATATTCTCGTCAGCCATGCGTTTGCTGTAGCAACTAAGTGCATAAATGAAGAGCTGTTACACATTTTTGAGTACTAAAGCGTTTTGAGATCTCGTACAATACTTCTTTTATACTTATTTATAATTTTATACTTACCTTTATTCAAAAACAAATACATTACTACAGTGAAAGTTTTTTCGAAAAACAGCCGAAATTATAAGTCAGGCGTTTGCAAATTATTGCAAAAGTCTAGCTGGGTTTTATAACCGGTTGAATAATTTGTTTTTTTTTTATCTTGTCTAAACATTTAAGGGTAGTTTAAATTCAACTCTCCTTCAGCCAGATTTGCGTTATCGTATTCAGGTATCATAAACGAAGTATTGTAGAAGTATTTACGACGCCTCAAGCACTTGATCAGGAATGACTAGTATCTCTTGGGCTAACAACTTGGATACTGGGCTGTTTGATAGAATGTGTTTATATAAATTAGCAAATAATATGTATTATATAGTAAATATGGAGGCCAGTTTTAAAACTCCCGACAATAACCAGACTTCATAATATTTATTCAAAATAATTTTAATCTTTTGGTCTACCCGTTATTGGCATGCATACTAGAGAATTTTATATAATTGTAACCATTCCCGTAAAATGTATAATAATATCATTGGCTATAAAGTAAAATAAAACAATGGCCTTGCTATAAGTATGAGTGGGTGATTTTTCAATATACCAAAGTCACAAATATCAAACGATAAAGATTTATCGATCTTGTAAGGCTGCTATACAAGTCGTACGCAGATTTGCCGATGACAACCCCACCGGCGGTCGTCTAGTTATTATACTTAGGGCGCGTTCCCACTATGTCATAACGATTAATTCATCGTTGACGACTTTCGTCTCTAGCTGTTCCCATTCTAACGACTGTTTGCCGTTAAAAATGTTTAACGATCTTTTATCGTTTTACGACTGTCGTGCTAGCCGTTCCCACTGTCATTACAATATCTCGTCACTGCAATAAATTTCGTAGACGACAGTAAGTGGTGTCGTTCTAAATGCAAACACCTCCATTTAAACATATAAGCCACGACACTTAAAACTACACGACTGTCTGTCGTCACGATATAGTGGGAACGCGCCCTTAGACAAGTCCTGGTCCCAGTCGTAGGAAGCAAGAGGGGCAACCATCGGCAAACCTTCTACACACTTATAATATAGCATCATCTTCATCTAAGATTTAAACGGCAGTTGCATTCAGAGCAACTGGGATTCGACTCTCTGATGATGATGATAATATAACAAATTGGTGCTTATAATTATTATAGTCACAAAACAAACTGAGGATCCGAATGACACTGCCCCAACTAGTAATCGGTAGTCGAGTGTTGAATAATCACATAACTCGAACGATTAGATTACGGAGCTGTACCTGCGACGATCCTGACAAAAAAACCTCTTCATACATGCACGTTTGTTTCTGATGTTTTTATACTTGACCTCTTTTTAACGCTTCTGCTATTTGATCATGGTATGTACGTCGCGATCCGTCAGCCCCAACTCTACCATTCACAATTATGTCATACACTTGTTTTGTGATTCTACTTTCATCCATTCTCTATATGATCAAATCACCTTAACATTCCTCTTTTAATTTTGATATTACATCTGCTTTTGTGAAACATAATATTATTTTTGATATTTCATTTATTGGTTTCTATATTATGTATTTTAATATGGATTTGTCGTAAGTGAATTTTATCAATTTATTTACTTTATTTTTTTTATTTATAAATGTAATGATTATATTCCCATCCTTAAAAAAACGTGTCAGCTCCGACGCACGACTTGAGTTTACTTCTTAAGTATGAAGTAAAATGTGCGCAAGGTACGTTGCGCAAAAAACATGTCAGTTGTAATAATTTCACTCATCATAGAACTTCCATACTAGCGGACTTGTATGAAAATCGGTTCTTAAGGAATAACTCGAAAATATATGTAAGTGTTGATTTACATACACAAAGTAATCTAGTTGTTGCAGATGTCAGTTGGTTCCCCTTATACTAGTTACGTGCAAGTGCAATAATTTAACGTAAGACTAATAAGTAACAATAAAAATAACAAAGCGATTTCAGTTTGATTTATAAAATTGTCTTTTACCACTCCCTGCAATTTACTATAATACTAATGTGAGTCTCATCAAACTTCATGGCCTTAGTTGGTATAAGCATTAATATAGTAAACAGTATTTTGGAGAAAAGCAGTGGTACAGTATTTCAAGCCATTAAGTTTCACGAGATCAATGTATACATAATTAAAATGATCACCAATGTATTATTTATACTGGTATATATTTTATTGTAATTTTATTATAATATCTACAGAGTATTCTATTAACAAAACCCCAGAGCCACCAAAGCAATTTGATTCAGAGCAACAAAAACTAATTACAGTTACATTAGCTTTGAGGCATTGCGTTTGTAGTAGTATACTATTAGCACAAATAAATAAACTAATATTTTTTATGGGCAGGTACGTAATATGAAACTAATAATATAAAATGATATTAACATAATTTTTAATACTAAATTTCAAGTTAGAAATTTTAAAAATATACAGTAACTACTATAAACATAAACTGTCTCAAAGCTAGTTTAGGATTTGTTTAAAACAATACCCATAACCAATCGTCACGTGACATAAAAAAATATTTAAAAGCTTTTTATTCTATCAATCATGACCATAAAAGTCGGTTTGATTATGTGTATGGTTTTAAAATATTTATGGACCTGTGTCATCAATAAAAAAATTGTCTTATCCATTGCAATGAAACAAATAAATAATATTAAAAATCTGATTTAACTTATGACTAGCCTATTAACTTTGTCTCGATTCTAACAAGGTATAAAAAACAGTACATCACAAGTGTTGGGGTATGCTACATGCAGCTAGACATAATCATGCCAAGTCATATCGCAGTGCAGGCATTTCCCATATTTAAACCTGAGTGTATGCCAGCTTGGGTTCAGATCAACCCATATATGACATTTATATTATATCACTTGTATATTGTATCATATAAGATTGCTCCATTTTATACCTATGCCTAGCACCTCTCAGATACCTGAATGGTTGATGGAATGTAATTCTTGGCATCTTGAACATGCATACACTAATGGAGAGGTGGGAAGACAGATTGTCATTCACAGACCTGCACACAATGTCACCACATAAAAAAAATTATAAACCCCCAATGTTAACATAGTTGTACTTTCTTAAAGTATGTTTTCAATTTTCACCATTATTTTGTTATTATATTTATCTTTATTTATACATATTTAGTTTTGTATGTGTAATTCTTTTAAATAATTAAGTTTCGTGACTGCATCATGTAGAACTGTATGTCATATGTATGACATTGTTAACTCTATTATAATTGGACTAATTATTCTGTTATAAAGTTTATGTCTTCTAATCATTCAGCCACAAGCCCTTTTGTAGTCCAATAAATATATTTAAACTGTAAATCATACACAGTTGTCAAATGGAATGTGATATTACTAATCACGACTATGTATTCAGAAAATCCAAACATTGAATACACTGAAACAAAATGAAAATATATTAATAAAATATGTTATAATTGTTTTCTGATTGTTTAATTATTATATACTTGAGTATAATAAACAATATCAGTTCATAATGTGCCACAGGCATGCCATCATATATTTATGAAATAACTGGTACACCTACCACTCTTTTTTTTTTTTTTTTTACATGGGGAAATGCGTTACCGCACCGTCAGCCGCGCGGGGGATCATGCGCGGCCGGTGTGTGGGGCTCCCCGACGCCGGTTCAATACGACCGGCTGCCGGTATACCCACTAAAACCCCATGGGAGCCTTCCTTCCGCCTAACACCGGGGTCGCGGTACATGCGTGAGCTTAACCCGCAACCCCGGCAGCGGCCGGCCGCCTCGTAAACAGAGGCGGCCTCACCTACACCTACCACTCTTGCCCTTACCTTTGATGTGTTCTCTCATAACATTTTCAACATAACCACCCAATTGATTCATGCTTAAAAACAATATCTTGCAACTATTATTTATTTTTAACCAATAGTATACATTTTATTCAAGTTTTTGCTAAAATCTCACATGTACTTTCATCTTTGCAATATTCAGTATAGTATATTATGGGCAACTTCACACAATATTTATTATGACACTTATTCTAGTAAGTATTATTATACATCAAGTGAGATTTACATAATAAATTTTATAAATTTAGAATGATGTGACTTCTATAAACAATATCTTACCATATGGTTCACACAATCTATTGTGTCTCAGGAAAAAATAAGCAGCGAATGTGAAAGATGTAATATTAATAATAAAAGCTCTCCATTTTAACTTGACAGAATATTTTTCTTTGTGAGTAACAGGTGGTCTTCTTCTATATTTTGTTAATAATATACATGTGAACAACATGTAGAATACTGAGCACCCAATAAAAGTTTTGAAACATTTCTCATGAAGAGCTGAAAAGGACAAGAAACAAGTTTCATTAACTAAATAATGCCAGTAAAATATAAAACTGTTATTGAAACTTGCCAGTTTTTATATATTATTTTATTGCAGGAGTTCAACAGATAGGCAGGCGGCCCACTTGATGAAAAGTGGTTACCATCGCCTATTGATATTTGCAACACCAAAGGTGCTACAAGTGCGCTGCTGCTCTTTACCTATGTTTTTAAAAATAACATTTTTAATGCAACAAAGGCTCCAGTCACATGCCACACTAAGATTTATTTTAAGCCATTCAATTTAATAGTAAACTGATCAGTTCAATGTTCATTAGATAAATTACATTTTAAAATAGTTGGAGAATTTCAAATTCTGTGATAAAAGAGCAAATCACTAGCTAAAAAGTCCCTTTCACAAATATATATTAATATGGATAGATATGCATTCAGATATGTTATTTAAGTAATTTTTGTTTATTAAATAAATATCTACATAAAAAGAATAGTATTCATTTTTTCCATGACAACAACTTTGTTTTAAATAATTGATGGACCTAACAAAAACTTAAACCAGATAAAACCTACAAAACATAAGCAAAGAAAATATATTATGGTATAAAAATTGGTAGTAGCATATGCCAAGTATAACTTGGTATACAATACTTACGATAGTTTACAGAGGAAGTCCAATGTGTTAAACCAATCAACGATATGTTTTCTATTATATTTAAAAATACAGCTAGGTTAACTACAATAATAAAATCATCTCTAATTACACTTTGGTAAAACTTCCACCTCAGATAAGCTATGTAAAACCTAAGTGGTGAGTGTGAATATATTGCAATTTTCCATATAGAACTTTGTGGTTCGTAATTCCCTATTGAAGCTGATATAGACGGAAAAATATTTGGCACTTTGCAGTGAGTACTGTTCGCATTTTCGAAATCTTTATACATTGTCATAAACACACAAGTTATAAATGCAAATAGTGGAACTGAAACCGTATAAAAACATAATTTGGCAGGAAGCCTGATAAAGTATTTTCTGTCGGACACATTATATAAAGGTAGATACATTTAAATCTCATAAAAGAAATCTAGGAAAGAATAGAAAATATTTCGATAACATAACCTTGAACACAGAACACAAATACTCTCTATCGAGAGGACCTTGAATCTGTGAATTGACATTTGACAGTAGCGTTGACAACTTGACACAGATCAAAGACGCATTCCTTTGACGGCTAAAATGCTGTTTTTCGTTCCACAAGGGCTACGTTCCATCTTGGATTCATTCACAACGACCACGTTCACGAACGTGATTTATCCCGTCCCACTTTCTTGCGGCGTTACAATCGTAAACGCAAGTGGAACGGCTATTTGACCCACCTCTTGACCTGGGTCGTTGTGTGATAGAAAATGATGACGTTTTCGCCACGACCACAACGATCGTGGTCGCCTTGTGGAGCGTCTAACTGAGCATTTTGGGCGTTATAAGCTACAGGTGGAACGTAAGCAAGTGGAACGGGAGAAATCGCGATCGTGGACGTGGTCGTTCGAGTCTCTAATTGGGATTGTTCACTTTTTTTTCAATCTAGCTATTTGAAAAACCATTTCGAGGAATAGTGTCCCTAATCATTTCTGTCTAGTTACAATTCCAAAAAACGTACGATCTTCTTGTATTTTGTAAGAAATGCGTTTGACTTTTATTTGACCTTACTAAATCCAATCAGGTGGACCGTCTGCCTGTTTGCCTGCTTCAGGTGTAAAAAGATTTCTAGCTGTACATGATTTGATTTAAGTTCTGTAACATGGATTTTCCCTGAAGACCACTTTAAATTTTTTTACGATAACTATAGAAAATAATAATGGTTGAACACGAAAAATTATAAGCCTAGCGACAAAAAACACTAAAATGATCACGATACGTAATGAGTAATGACAGTGACATTTAAATAGGACAACAAATTACTATGATTATACTTGATTTTATTATTTTTGTTTTCTAGGCAAAGAAATCAATGTAAACTTGTCCCTTATGACGTCATCGGAGAAATAATTCAAAAATCGAATTATAAAAAAACGAACGCTTAAAAAACAAAAATATTCAAATTAGTATCTTAAAATACCCTATTTTACGTAATAAAAATATAAAATCATAGGGTATTTTTTTGTGAACAATCCCCATTGAACGCGCTGTAAAGGGACGGTAAGAACTACTAGTATTGCATTTAGGGGTTCATACTAGATTCTGCATTGCAGTCTTGCAGTGGGTGGAGCTTGCTGCAATTGTATTCTCTGTAGTTTTGCCGGATGCAATGCAGGCCGTGAATAGGCACAGGCTTAAAGTGTGCTGTCTGCACTACCACGATGCTGTAATTGATATTAATGCACGCCGTCGACTGCCAGCATACTACGTTGAAATACGAGCAATCTGCAAGTGGCGCGCAATCTGCGCATCTAAATTAGTTAGTTGATATAAATGATTTTGAGAAGTTAGCCTGTTAACCCCTGTTAGAGTTCTTTATATATTCAATGTACTTTTTGGTTAGAGTGTTAAACATGTCAAGACTCTAGCTTCTATGTTTTTAAAGACAGCTGTAGTCAAAAAGCAAAATTATAATACGAAAGATTGTTAATAATAATATTAAATGTTAATGTAATAAAATCGAAAATAAAGACCATGTATTGTTTATAATTAAGATAAGTAGGTAATGACCTCGTTTCACAGTTGGTTAACCAACATGCTGCACATCTTAAACATAAATTTCCGATTTGCTGCACATAGAGCTGTTTAAATCTCATGGCAACGGCAATCAATTGATCAAATAATGTTATTGCAATCTAAAGATTGTTTTAGTTCTACTTTGTGAAGTATATCTACATTTTAAAATAACTACCACACTATTTACTAATTTACATTTGTAATGTCTGAGTTTTTTATTCATAACTTTAGAGTGAAAAGCGATAAAATAATCTGATGAAATGTAGTTAAGGATATGTCCGGTAAGTAACACCATCGAAAATAAACTCATTATTTTGCGTGGTAAAGTGGAAAATAAGTTTTGAACACAAATATATTTTATTATTCTTAATTTGGGTAGATACGGTAAAGATAATTAATTATAAAGCATCTTTTTCTTATCAAGCAGCATTATTTTAAGTAATAGGTATTTAAGGCGTGCAGGGAGAGGGTAGAGAGGCATACTTACCCCGTCTGCAACCTCTATGTCAAGAAAATGTATAAGTTCTTGAGATGTTAATATTTTTGTGCAGCTGTCAGCACGTGTCACAATCAATTTGTAACCATCATTTAAATAGTTATTAATGAATGAATGGTGACAGCCACTTCTGAAATTTGGGTGCCGCTACGGCGGCACGCTCGCCTCGCTCGCTCGGCTTGTGTGCTTTGGGTCTAAAGTCTAACTTAACTGAACTCACCATTCTAGTCACTTGTCGCTACTTGTGCTAGGACAGACTGATATTGGGACGCCGTCCCCTCGTTCTGCGAGCATGTCATGTTTGCGAAGGAAGAGGCGGAGCGCGAGCGTGAGCGGACCTCCTTGCTCCGCTCACGCCAAAGGAGGAAGCGCGGGCGAGGTTTTAGTGGGTATCTTTATCTGGAGAATGGAAATAGTGTGGCATCAGTTCTGACTGGGCACGCTAGTGCCACTCCCGATCTGGTGAATCCCACACACAGTTCGCAAATTATCCCCCCAGGCTTCTGTGCCTGTCGCGGCATAGTCTTAAAACGGTTTCCCTCTAGCTAAAAAAAGATCAGACTAGTATGGTGAGAAATCATATAAAAAGATGAATAATAAGGCGCTTCATCTTTTTTATATGGCTTCATCCAGTAACGTGTTTCTTTTGTAGCTCACAACGCACAAAATGCTCCCTCAATTGTACCACATAGCGACCGAGGATGCTACGGTTGCCGCGAAAATGTCACTAATAACTTCATAATGTTCGATGTTGCAGTGCTCACAACGTCCTTTGTCAAGAGGTGGGTCGAAGTGGGCGTTAACCAAAGAGGATTAATAAATCTCTCTATCGATACGTTGATAAAGGCGCGATTTTTATTAACATCCAATGTTATTTTTCATTTCGTCGTTAATGATATCAGTGCTCCATAATCCGGTCCACTTGAGTTTATGATTATAACGCTCGCAGGCAAGTGGCACGGGAAAAATTGCGGTCGCGAATGTAGTTGTGAGCTTCATGTGGAAAGTAGCTTTAATAATATAGATCGCCAGCAATGATACCAATGCTATAGGGTACATTTACAAATTAGCTCTCTCAGACCATGAAACAGTACAAACTCTTGAAATACCTGTCAAAATTAAACAACTAAATAGAACATGGTATGAAGAAAAGAGAGAGGTAAATCAGATAAATATCTTAAAATTTGTTGAAAGTATTAATAATCTCTCATTCGCAGATGTATATGCAGAACAATCAACAAATAGGGCTTTTAATGTTCTCCATGATACACTGACCTTATTCTTTGAACTATGTTTTCCAAAAATTAATGTAAAAATAACAAATGTTAAGAAAGTACAATGGATCTCAAAAAGTTTAAAACGATGCTGCATAGTCAAACGGCGTCTATATCTAGACTATTTATATACAAGAAATAATAAAAAAATACTTAAAAACCGTTATACTAATTACGCGTGAATACTAAAACGTTGTATAAATAAGTCCCAAAAAATACAAAGTTATAAATATATACAGAAATCTCAAAATAAATGTAAAGCAGTGTGGAATCTAATTAAACCTCAAAACCACTGTGACCTGAAGTGTGGGATTACAATGATAGAGAAAGAAGGAAAAATGATTACCGATAAGGTAGAAATTGCTCAATCGTTCAATGATTACTTTATTGAAACTACGAATAAATTAAACACAATAATTAAAAATCAATCTAATATTGACAGTTTTAATGCTAATTTTTTTCTTCGACCAACATCTCCTGACGAAGTATTACGGATTATTTTGACATTAAAAAATTCAAATTCTGTGGGTTATGACAATATCCCAACATGGCTACTAAAAACATGTTCATATAAGCTTGCACCAATTCTGACTCACGTAATTAATTTGTCATTTTCTGAGGGAGTTTTTCCGGAAAAACTTAAACTACCCATAGTCAAACCTATATATAAAAAAGGCGATCCAAACAGTATGGGAAATTACAGGCCAGTTACTTTAATACCTATACTCTCGAAAATTATAGAAAAATGTATGATGACTAGACTAATAGAATTTACGGGTAAATTTAACATATTATGTACCGAACAGCACGGTTTTAGGAAAAATAGATCAACGTCTCTTGCTATTTACAAACTCATTAAATATGTAGTTGAAACTTTATCGAACGGTGACCTGGTTGTAGCCATATATATGGACATGAGCAAAGCTTTTGACTTTGTTCATCATAATATGCTTCTATCTAAGTTACAAAAGTACGGAATTCGTGGTATTGCTTATGATTGGTTTGCAAGCTATCTTAATGGTAGGTCTCAATGTACAGAAATTAACAGTATGGTCAATGATAGAAGAGTCGTATATAGATCTGAATACCGGGATAACTGCTATGGAGTGCCGCAAGGTAGTATACTTGGCCCCATGTTATTTCTGCTCTACGTAAACGACTTACCAAAGTGTACTAAACATGAAATAATCTTATATGCAGATGATACAACCATTTTAGTAAAATCAAATAATAAAATCACTTTGGAAAAAGAAATTAATGAAACTATAGGACATGTAATTGATTGGTTAAATGAAAACAATTTAAAAGTAAATATAACTAAAACTAACATTATGCAATTCCATTTAAGAAATAATAAATTAAATGAACTTAATATTCAATATGAAAATAGTAATACAGATAAAGTGCAAGTTGTAAAATTTCTGGGACTACTGATTGATAGCTCATGTAATTGGAAGGCACAGATTGATAATATTTGTTCTAGATTAAATAGATTTGTATTTGCACTAAAAAGAATTAAGAACACAGTTTCCCAAGAAGCAGCTCTTCAAGCATACCACGGTTATGTTGCATCTGTCCTCCAATACGGTCTGCTCATGTGGGGAAATTCGACTGACGGAGACAAAGTATTTAGATGTCAAAAGAAATGTATACGAGCACTTAGTAGCGTACACTATCTAGAACCATTCAGGCCACTTTTTAAAAGGCTCCAGCTGTTAACTGTGCCTTGTATGTATATAAAACAAGTATCAATGTTCGTAAAAAAAAATCCCCAATTATTTCCTAGACATCACGAATTGCGGTCACGGCAAATTAGGGCGAAAACAGACAATAGATTATTGTTCCCCAGCTGCAAATTGTCTTTACAGAAAAATGCAAACTCTATATCGGTGAAGGTTTATAACAAACTTCCAGAAGATTTTAAATATTTGCCCACAAATCTTTTTAGACAAAGACTACATAAATGGTTGTTGGATAAATGTTTTTACTCTGTTAACGAATTTTTAGGATAATTTTTTGACAATAATCATAATTGACATTAATGTATATTTTTGGTCCTTGTTAATTTTATAATAATAATTGTGATGATGTGTTTTTAGTAATCTTCTTTCTTGAACATTTGCACGCCTTATAGGCAAAACATGTGAACCTTGTATTCTAATGTCACCTCAAATTTATGTACCATGTTTTAAGCAAATAAATGAATTTGAATAGCGCGTTCCTATATCTCACTGACCATTAATTTGCCTTACTATCGGTTAAATTTGTTTTGATATATAAGCTCCATACAAGTAATGCCAAAGTTCAACCGATGACAAGGCAAGTGGATGATACTAACATATAAAAACGTGCTAGAGCACGTGTCAAACACTTATTTATGAATATCATGCAAATTTTTTGAAGAAAATAACCGTGGGATATCTGCACTCTTAATATTCCAGCCTAAAGGTCTCTGAGTGACGTTAAAAACGAAGTTCGTACTAAAAATAAGTAATAAGTAGGTAGTTTTATGTTTAAAATGTATTTATGTACAATAAAACATATTCTGTTCTACAGAAAATCAATAAGACACCCTAAAGATAGAATTAACCTAAGGAAACAAATCAGCAAATTACGAAAAACTTGTAATCTGAACAGAAATACGATGTTGAAATGGTTAGATTCTTACAATTCGAAGACAACTATTAATAACGATATAATAAAAGAAATCATAAACAAAGAAAATTATTTAAAAGAACATAGTAATAATTTAGTCATACAAAGCGATAAAGAATTTAAAATATCTACAAAGCCTAGACCAAATAAATTTGTTTCAGAACAATTACCTGTTAATAAAGATAAAAAGAATTTTGTTGACGTATCAGGACATGTAAAAGAACTCGTAGACGGTAATGCATTTGATATCCAATGTAAAATAATGAGAAAATCACAAGTTCCTATTATGAACGAAAATGCGATATTAAAGGAGACCGATGAAAAGATTGATCAGATATATCAACAATCTAATGAAGACGTATTGGTTAAAGATTTACAAACTTTATTGATAATGATGGCTATAACGTCCAAAGCTAATGAACCTGACGAAATTGTTCTATCTACTAATGAGATTGATAATAATGAAACAAAGGAAGCAGATATCAATGGTGCTTTATCTTTATCAAGCCAACCTTTGAAGAACACCACAATCGACAACATTTTAAACGTTACGCCAATAAGAGTGACATTTAACGATACACGCGAAAAGCTTATAAGGAAATATGTAAATAAATGGAAAGATTATGTGAGTAAAAGAAAAGATTTTATTTCACATCAAAGACAAGAGACTTTGAACAACTTTTTGGAAAAATTGGCAAAGAAGAAATTGGACATTGATAAATCGGTTGATCCACACAATAAAGCCAAGTTAGTTGCGAGAGATTACAGCACATATCAACATAGGTACTTGTATATTATATAATAGATATACTTACACATATATTAATTTAAACGTAAACAAAGTTAATGGACAACATATTTTTTTGCACTTTAGTATTGGTTTGCGAACACTAAGTTACTTCGATATTACCTTCCATTTTGTAAAATTTATACTAATGAGGTACACTTTTAGGTACAAGATGCAAAAACATATAATCGCTCTTCAAAAAGCAAAGTTAGAAGAACAAAACAGACTAATCGACGAGCTCAAGTACAACAAAATATTAGAGGCATCCCGAGATTCCGTAGATGCAATGCGAGATGAAATACGGAAGACTTATTTTGAAATTGATCGACAACTCAAACCAAAAATAAAGTGTCTGACTAATGAACTAAAAATCCCAGAAATCGACGGTAACTCTTTCAAAGCGTAATAATTAAGATATAGTTTACCAATTCTGTTATACAAAAATTTATATTCAGAAATTACATTTCACATAAATCAGCCAGAAATTGACTTGAGGGGAACATCGGAAAGATTTACCTATTTAGTCAATTTTTAACTTACTAAAATAAATTCTACTGTATTACTTGGAATCATAAAAAGAGTCATACTTCGATACCAATACGGCGTTGGCAACGCCCTTAGTATTGTGAAAGTCCACTTTTCATCAAATCTATGTATTCTCCTGCTTTTGACGAAAAAATCTCGTTAAAACAAA
This sequence comes from Dendrolimus punctatus, assembly GCA_012273795.1. Lineage (NCBI taxonomy): Eukaryota > Metazoa > Arthropoda > Insecta > Lepidoptera > Lasiocampidae > Dendrolimus > Dendrolimus punctatus. The sequence goes on along the minus strand of CM022538.1, from coordinate 4,347,028 downwards.
TTATAAAACGGGTTTACATAAAGCTGTAAATTCTTACTAAGATAAAGATAATGAAGTAAAGAACATTGTCTTTTATTCCAGCGTCGTCGCTGGTACTACACTGTTTAAAAGTACCACAATTTCTGCAAAGAATGGAGAAGAGGGCTCGAGAACGCGAAGAAAAACACGCTATGATACGCGAAAGACGAAGGCAGATGGAAGAAGAACGTATTCGGTTAAAGCAACAGGTAAGGTTTCAAATGCATTGAGTAAGACATCTGAAATGCATTAAAATAATTGTTTCTATTTTAGGCAGAACTAGCTAAAGCCGAAATGGACAAAGAAGAAAAGATGAAGAGGATGAAGGAATTAAGAGAGAAAAGGAAACGCGAGAAAATTGAAAATATAAGAAAGAAACAGTTTGCTGAAAGAATGCGGGCGCTCACAGTAATGGCAGACTTACATTACGAGAAATATTTAATGACCAAATACGGTATCCGTCCCTTGAAGACGTTATTGGAGTTAAAAAGAGATAACATGGAAAAAGCGAAAGCTCATTACAAGTTTCAGCTTACAAAGAACGTATTCTTACATTTAATGTGGTACACAGAAGATATGTGGTTTGAAAGAACTTTTAAAGCTGTTGAATTTTATAGAAAAAATATACTGAGGAAAGTTTTCGAAGGTTTTAAAAAGGTACCTGATAATAATTTAAAGTAATTTAATAGTTATGAAATATCCGTATAGGGCAACCGTTCAATTTCTTTGCTTCGTTCATTTCTTATTCTATTTGAATGCTTTTTATTACAAACCATGTTCTTTATAATTACTATAAAAAACCTGGTTTGTAATTAAGGTTTATAAATCTCTTTTCTTTTTCAACTAGCTCATAGTTTCTTAATGATGCCTTTTATTTAAGTCACGCGTAACTCCACGCTCTTCTCCCGACACATGTTTCAAATATCGCATGAAAAAAAATTAAATAGTCTACCGATCCTCGATATTATTATAATTTTCTTTCATATTATTATAATAAGTTCTATGGTAATAGGTTCGATCGCATTACTTGAATCTTAAAGATATCCTATCTTCATCCCCCTAATCAGTAATTTATAGATATAATAGGTATAACAAATTTTATGAAAATCGATGCATGTTTAAAGCCACAGGAACAAACCAATAAAGGGAAAGAAAATCGTAGAACGTGAGAATTGACACCCGTAGTACTAAAAAAGAATACACTTTATTATTATCTCTTAAACACATTTTCAGACTAAATAATCATTTGAAAGTCTTAATTTCCTTTCAATTTCATAAGGAAACGAATAAGGTTTTCATAGATGTTAAGAAATTTAGAATTACGATGAACTAAATAATACTAGTGAGTAGTGACATCTAGAAAACAATATGAAACTAATTATCAAGTTATTTAATCTGTATAAAGTATAAAAAATTGTAGTTAATCCCTAGAATTCTTATTTCATGATGAAATTTAACAAGTAGATTTATTGGCCACAGTGCCATCTAGCTGAAAATACCAGTCTGTTTCCTTTATTGTAGTTAAATCATAACTTCAATTTCAGAACCACCACGAATACGTGTTAAAGAAACAAGTTGCTGATGATTATTACGATTTGTACGTAACCCAGTTGGCGTTTAGAAATTTCAGGAAAGGTATCGATTTACTAAAAAGAGAGAATGAAATCAAAATGCATAAAGCCATTTTGTATCATAACTGGTATGTCTTTGAACTTATCTGATCATTACTCTAGACCAGGGATTCTCAAAGTCGTCAATATCGATCCCCTCATAATGTCGTTCATAAAGGATATCATTATTACATAATCATTCATAAAGGAACACTGATTTTGGGGGTCGACAAAGTCTCAGAATCGACCCTATTAATTAACTACGAGTTCTTATTTGAAACTTTCAAGATACTGTTTAAGTCGTGTTACGTCTACCAACTTGTTATGGCTAATTTTTTAGTAGGAAGTATCATTGTTGTACTTACGGTACTTACTACGGCAAGTCAATAACCCTGGAGAAGTTTGTGCAAGATAATGAGTTCAAGCGTATAATACTTTCAGGCACGTTTTGGCTGGGATTTTTAAAATAATTCGGCTATGGGGGTTCGTGATATCAGTACATTTTGGAAAAGGGGGTCTCTTGTCCAAAATAGTTTGGGAATACCTGCTCTAGACTCTCCCAGCACTTGTTAAAAATTAGGCAAGTGCATTTTTGAAGTGAACTTCTTTATCGGCGTTGGAAAAAAATTCCGTCACTTTTTCGGTTACGCGCCATCTTGTTTTCTTGCCCCTACCACGGTCGATTCGACGGTGGTAGGGGCTTTATTTATTTAACCAATTTCTGTAAAGTTGCATATAATAGATCATTTTTCGAAAAATAAGGTTATAAAGAAGTTTTACTTCTTACGTGTGTACACGCACACATTTTTTTTATTGCCTAGTCACTAGACTAGGAACGCGGCCCACCTGATGGAATATGGTTTCATCTATATATGCGTCTTAAACTTTATGGCCGCCCTTAGCAAAGATGGGTGCACATAACAACTGATTTTATACAAATTAAATTATCACTGTTTGTTTCACACAAGTTTGGCGCGGACTATAGACATATTTATTTTCAGGAATATTATTTTTAAAACATTCACATGTTGGCGTACTTTACCAGCGCTTAATGCTTTGAAGAGGGAACAAGAAGCGAGGAAAGCACGCTGGCGTGAAAAGGTGCTGCAAGTTGTGCCAGATTACACTCCACCAGACGATTAATTGAAGCAAATGGATTTATTACACCTGTAATATAATCATGCTAATGAAATAAATTCTAAACTAATTATAACTTGCTGTCGCTTACGGCTTCGCTCGCTTTAAAAAAGTAAATGTGTGCATGAAGTAGGCACGTTATAGTAATATTTAGAAACGTCGATATTTTTTTCATAAAAATACCCGTAACGCCACCTAGAGAATTTGGAACTAACTAACCATGACAGCAACACATTAAAATTGTGGCTGTTATTCTTGTTATTGAAATTAATGAAACGGTGGCGCCAATAAAACGCGATCGGAATATTCGTCTATCCATCGGGTATAGTATTTTTTCTGGATGAGAGATAAATATGTCTTATCCCATATGCTCTGACAATGGGTATGCAAAATTTCGTGACGATTTGTTGCGTAGTAAACAAAATATGGAAACGTCGCGTCTTTACATTTTATACAACGCCAGAACGCAGCCATAAGAAACTGCTCGCGTATATATTGTAATGTAGTTTTAAAAATCTGTTATTACAATCCATACAAGAATTTTGCGTAGTCATCGTATATAGTTTGTATCGTGGATGCTCGCGTCTTCGTTCCTAAGTATACTGAATTACTTACGCTTGACAAGAGTGTTAAAAGCCTAAGTAGATTTTTGATTCAGTACAACTATATTTGAACTTTATTAGGTAAATAGATAGGATTACATACATAACAATAACTTTTAATCATAATATTTTTTATTAAAAAAAGTACTTTTTAACGAGCATTATTAATATTATGCGAGATTTTACATGCTAGGTCGTGTTTCCTTTTTCTATTTTTTTGCGGTGGGTGCTAAGGTCGACCTGCTTGTATCCTATTTCTCATTCCATTGTTCTTCGTGGTTTGTCTTCATACAGATGTCGGCTGTACGTGTATCTTGCGGGACAGTCCTTTTTAAAATTGTTGAAAATAATTTTTTGAGTCTGTTGGTCTGTAGTGACATGTTTTAAAGAATCATTGAAAACATGAAAATAAAAATAAATAGGCTTTGAAATTTGATGACGATGGATGTGCTTCTAAAATGAGGGTGGGGTATAGATACACGGCACATTTATTTATTATGAACAAATCGGAACTTTTTTAATACAGGTTAGAAGGCTAAGCGGGTGCGAAGCGAAGCGGAGCACCCGCCTTAGCCTTCGTGGTTATTTTTTTATAACCACCCAAAAATAATTTTCCGAAACATACACGATTAGTTCCTCTGCGTACTGGCGCTGTACATTACGGAACAAGATCTGCTTCTATGTTACTACAAAGGATACGCGAGTATTTGCGTACCGCTCTTGTATGGATTGGAAGAACTTCGTAAAAAACTTATTTCCAATCTATACGTGGTTAGTTTCATACCCTTGCGTTCTGGCCTTGTACAGAATGGAAAGACGCGGAAACGTCACCAAGTCATATTCGCGTTTTTAATATAAGTTAGAATTATTGATAAGATTTTATTTGCGTATAATAATAAATTTTAAAAATACTAAAAATGTAGCATTTATATAACTGTGTGTTGATAGCTTTATTCCCAAATTATTTCCGTATACAATAACGTGTCTGGTTTGGCATGGGAACATTGTATGATATGCCTGCTGGATTAATTGTTAATTTACCAAACGAACCAATTTTCAGATTAGTTTAAATATTATTATATAAATATATTCAAATAAATCGTGAAATAGAATGGTATTAATTATATGTATAACTTTTATAATTTACATAAAAAAAATTAGGTAACACTTTATATAATTTTGAAACTTGCCAACAAAATATGTCTCATAATACTTTTTAATCCTAGTAAGTAGTTGTTATATACAATAAGCGTAAACAAATATGTTTACAAAAATAAAAATAAACAACTTTAATGAAATTAATAAATGTGTTTATTGAGTTAAACAGTGTTAATTAAACAATAATTATGCTTAATTATTAGATTTTAGTGTTAATGACTGACTTAGTTATTTTTATAAATAGTAATAAATAATTTATAATTATACGTGTATAAAATCTAGTCTTATTTTTAGAAAAATTCAGGCAATATTTTGTCTTCGCGACTTTGATTTATTGCACTAGAATTAATACTTTTTCTCTTCGCGTTATTATTTTAAAAATATATAAATCCGGTCTTTACACCTGTAAGATTTGCTGACGGAAACCTTTAAGGCTAGCAGTGCACTGTATACTTCAATAACGGACATCCTTTCATAGCTGAATCCGGTGTTGATAATGCGTAGTGTATGCTTAGGTTGCCTGGTTTACATTTGCATGTATAAAGAAACCAGTTAACTTGTAAAAATAGTGAGTTTATTATAATTAATATATCTACTTAATCAAAAATTTATTACTGGCGAATTTATGTTCAAACGATAAAGGACTTAACTAGGCCTTAAAGACTTAGGCGACCAAAACTTACAGTGTAAGGCCGGGCTAAAGGGGCCCATACACGATCCAGCATTGCAGGCCTACAGTGGGTGAGGCTTGCAGGACTCAAGAGGCATCCCGGTCAGTGTTACAGGACGCAATGCAGGTTGCAACAACATTCAGAGTTTTAGGGCCCAATTCTGCTATTTGAATATTTCGGCTTAACGAAGGTATTCAAAGCATGATTCCGTTGGGTTAGTCTCAAAAATGATATTCTACTAAATCCACAATATCTTCTAGATGTCGTCGCGGTCCGCGTCGGCGGAATAATAGTCGAAAAAATTTGAAATTACCGTTAGCAGAAATGACGATAGCCGAAATCATGGAAGTACACTACTATTTTTCCACGGCCGAAATAAATATTTCGTGAGTTTTACAATAATTTATATTTAATTCTGTTAATTCCAATGGCTTGCCACGAGGACGCCCATGGAATTAACAGAATACAGAAATCGGGAAACCTACGATTGAGACGATAGCATCCGGCGATTTTGACGAGATAGTAATAGCAGAATTGGGGCCCTGGCGATACGCGGCGGACTGCCAGGCGCATAGCAATGCAGGGCCGTGAATAGGCCCCTTAAGTCATTGAAAAATGCTAGGAATGACAATCCCCAAAACAAAACGAAACCCCTAAATTTCCTAAAGATGACACTATAAATCAGGTATTTGTAGCATTTTAAAACTACAATAAAATTTCATCCAACATCTTATCATTCAAAAGCAGGCATGTTTGGATATTACTTAATTTTGGATACAGATATATCAATAAAATTATAAGTTATGGTTACGGATATGTAAATATTTCGGATCTTTCAAGCTTCAGATACGAATATGAATTTATTAAGAATTTTAAAAAGAAAATAATTACAAGGTAAATCAGTAAAATCCTGGCGTAACTTATCGAATTTAAAATTTAAATTTATCTAATAAAATTACAATTATATATGTAGAGCTTACCCTTATTCGAAATTTAAGGATACTTTTAGATCCGATTCGGTTTCGGATATTTTTTGTCGGATATCCGAGTTTCGGTTATGCTGAAGAAGCTCCATAACATCCCTGTTCAAGGGATAGTTTTAAATCAAATCACTTATGGATTGAATGTATTGATTGATAAGTTCTTGTCACCTTCGTTATTCACAATGTACCAGAATTATATCAATAAGTTTTTTACACAGATTTTGCTCACGTAATGTGATCAAGAAAAACTAAACATGAAGACCGCATCTGAAAGAACAAACTAGGTGTGTCATTCATAGTATTGACCTTTCTCCTATCCTCTTATTCTTTGATATAAATGATCTAGTCACAATTATTATACTTTTATAAATGTATATTACATTCATTACATCTTCTTTCATTAAATTAATATTTTACATCTTAGACCACAAGATAATAGGTGTATGAATCTTTTCAAAATATTTCAATAATATACATTGAATTGGTCTATTATTGTTGTATCTCGTGGCCACACACCGGCTTGTACTACGAGCGATGTTGTCTTCAAGGTAATGGAATTAGTTCACGCCACCGGTCATATTATTATGAACAATATGTTTTTATTTCGTGGTGCATACTGTACATCCCACCTAACAGTAATGAAAATAATGTTATACAGTTTCCGGGATTATGACGTTATAAGTGCTAACAGATTTTCGGTGGAGTCGTAATTAATATTTTTTAAATTAACCGTAAGAACCGGTTTGTCAAATGTGTCACAGCAGTTGCCACCATCCATCAGAAGTGGATAATTGGAATGTTTTACAGAATAAGACTTCAGACCTTCAAACTAACATGATCTCAAACATTAAGAACATTAACCAAGCGCCTCCATTGTGGTTCTGTAAAAAATAAATAAAGCGTTTAAAAGGTTGATTAACGTAATTATCAACTATTTATTATTAGATGAAAATTATTTACCATACTAGTTACTTTAACTACCCACAACAGAACGAAACAATGCAAAAACACTATTTGTATAACTTTGAAGATGTTACATGATGAGACTAGTTCGTTACATTGAGAGCAAATGTCTAGCTATGGCACCTTCCGTAGGTTTGAGTAAAAGGGGGTATACATGCATACCAATATTTCAAAAGAAAATATTGCTGATAATTATGTAAATTGGAGTAGAAAAGGTAGAAAAGTGGACCGTAGGCTTCAAAGTGACCACTCCTAATGTAACTGGATAACGGAGGGATTTGTTGATGAATTGTGAAGATCATAACATCAAAGTTGTAAAAAGTTTATGTTCAACATACATACTATAATAGAGTAACAACAATAAACAATATTCACTCACCACTGTACTTTGGTATATAGACTATTAATTGTTGTATTAAAATTAATACAATAACGAATAAATAACCAACACCATAGACGCATGAAACAAAGCTCAATGCCATACTGAAAAGAAGAAAAATCAGAAATTAAGTTTCGCTTTTATAAGATGCGCGCAGGTTTGCCGATGACTACTTACTATTACAGTATATATTTATTTAAAGTATATAAAATAATAAATACATTTGTCAACCGTACTGACCATATCGACGCGTCTACGCGGATGGGTAGTAAGTGCTTGGCCAGACTGAACACGCGGGCACGGTGGCGGCGCGGATGCGGGAACGCGCGCAGCGCACTTGTCCGTAGTGACGCGCGCGGCTCGTCCTAGTGGTGTCGTGTCCAGTGTTTGCCAAATATAATATGGATGAAGAGGACTTATCTTTATTAGAAAATTCTTCCTTAAAATGGCAAAAAATTGGAAAAATTCCTTAACTGCGGCCACTTGTATGAATGTGCTATGGCTTGAATTGCCCGCGCGCTCAACGCGCCATGCCGCCCGCGCCGCACGCCGCGCCCGCGCGCCCACTACGGACACTCAAATAAGGTTTCATGTTTAAGTATGCCGCGCCGCGACCGCCCCGCGCCCGCGTGTTCAGTCTGGCCCAGCACTAAAAGTAAACATTGAGTCCCTGAATGAAAATCGTGAACGCCAAAATTTAGACATTTCAATTTTTGATTGTAAAATACAGCTAAAAAAATTAGAAACCCTACAAACATTCTTAGGCTCGTGTCTATGTTAATGGCAAAATATTCATAGTATAGTAATACCTATGAATAATGTTGAAAAGATGATTTGTAAAGTATTTCTCCTGTAAAATTATATTTATTGCTTACTAGCATTTGCCCCGAGGCCACGCTGCGCAAAGAGCCGCGCGATTTCATGTACGAAATTTATCTAACTGATGGTGAAGATTGCATAAAAATCATAGCTACATTATCGTATGCACATATATTATTCGTCAATATTTAACGTCATTAAAAATTAATAACAACACACATCACATTACGAGTAATTTAATACGTAAACTCATTGCTACATCTGTGTGAATTGGTCAATAACTATAACATTATCCCAGATGAAAAAATGGCATAAGCAGTATTTTCGATCTTCATTACTCGAAAAACAGGTAAAGATCCTAGACCATGCAGCCTCGTAAAAACTGGCGTAAGCTAAAAACCCATGAACTGAACTGACATTTTTATATTTTGAAGAATATATTATAATAATAGGCAAAGGAACTAAATGCCTATGATTGGTAAACTAAAAAAACTTATTAAATGTGAATGATGATTAATGAGATTTTATTACTATAAATACTTGGTTAAGAATATCCTTCTATGTGTAAAAGTACAATTCATAATGAATTAGTTACCTACATCAAATAACTCCCAAATAAACAGCAAAAAATAAAATACAAAATATCTAAAGCCGAGGCGATCGAAATTTCCCAAAAATGTCTAAGAAATGAATAATTCGATAACTAAAACTTGCATGGGGATAATATGTGTACTAGTGCATGTAATCTAACAAAAACTTTCTTCGCAACATCAATATTCTTGCCACCAGGTATAGATCTGACTTTCACCTAGTTTCTACTTAACAAAATTTGTATAAAATTTAAATATTCACAAATACTTGATACTGTCTTGATGAAAAACCTTCAAACCTTGCAAAGTCAAATTTATTACAAAAACAGTATCATTCATCATTAAAAAATTGAGGATAAAAACTATAAATATAACTTACTCAAACTCAAAGTACACATTCTCACAATTCTCAGGCATAAGTATGGACCCATAAAACAAATATGGCTGACAAATAGAAGTCAGTCCCAAGTTAGAACCAAATAATAATGTTGCAAATGCAAATATGTGTCCTGCCAGATAAAACAGATAATTAGGCCTCAGCACACAACAATCCCACCTGAAAAGTGAAAGGCATGAATGAACTATGCATTAAAGCTTTTTAAATATTTTGTTTTATATTTTAATCTGAGATTCTGCTATCATGTCCATAGAAACAGAGGTAGTGCAGTTAGTCAATACACACTTTGTATGAAGATGGAGGTAACTCCATGTAAAGACACAGTTTTCTTGTATTGGGTTACTTTTGCTGTAATATAGAAATATAGCCATATAATTATATAAAGGATTTTTTTATTACTTACCAAATTGTGTGGAAAAATCTCTCATTCACTTCAATTTGACATACCTGGCAATAATAACTATCCGATGTTAATACTGGGCTGCAAGAAATCATAATATTTCAATAACTAAATCTGTCACTTATGGTTTAATTAAAGGACTGAATTTTCATTGTTGGACAAACATATAGAATGAATTGATAGTTTTAGAACACTTTTGTTTTTGCCAAAATAGCCAAGGAAGTCTAATAACTAAATATGTAAATGAAAAAATAAAAGTCCTAAATCAAAGAATAATCAAACATTTATACCTATAATCTTTCCCTTTGGAAGAACCAGTGGCGAGTTCAAAATCAGCAACAGCTTTCATTTTATAGAAGAAATAACAGGTACATGCAAGTAGAAGTAAAAATATCAAGTGCTCCAATTGGGTTATTTCAAGTAGACCTAAAATATTAAATTCAAACACTAGGAACATGGTTATGCCTGATGATAACGTCCAAGAGAAGCAAAATGGAGATCTGAAAAAAAACATTGTTTAACTGATACCAAAATTTAAATTAATTTCCTTATTTACCCTTTATTTGGCTGCACTTTGACACAGAGTGGTATGAGATTAAGGTTCATTTGGGCTTAGGGATAACATACACCTAATTAGACCTGTCATTTGGGTTAGGAAACAAGTTTTGAAAGAATAATGGGAAATACAAAAATATGTTCGATAAACAAGTTTGTCACTTTGTTGACAACCAAATTGTCATTTGTGTTTAGGAATAGACTTATGTTAAAACTGTTTTTCAGTTAAGTAAAGAAGTTATAGTTTTATGTTAATAGTTTTTTGTTGTTGTTTATATATTGCGACAATGGTTACAAATCGGTTGTGACACCCGCTGTCTGCTGCAATGGCATGCTCGCTTATGGGCTTATGGGCTATAGTCAAAAGTCACGACCAGTAACTATAATGATGACTTAGGTTACATTAGACTTTAAACCAAAACGGACAGAACAGACTTGTCATCGTCGTCGCAATATGACGAAACAAACAAACGAATATCTCAAGAACTTCATGTCTCCTAAACATTGGGATTGCAGATGGGAGAAGTACTTTACTTTACTACTTTCAAAATTTGTTTGCAGATGTCTAAACACAATAATGATTAAATTCACTTCTCAAATATCTACGCAGCAGCCCCAGGACATTTTAAAGTTAAATTCAGTAACTCAAATTCATTTCAAGCACTTCAAAAGTGTACACAAAGATATACATCATGGGAAACCAACCTGTTTTTTTGTCTAGGCCTCGAATGCACATATAAGGCTCCCATACCAATAATAACTATAACTGTAATAGTCACTGCACGCGATATTGTAGCTATTAACATCAAACCTGGTAATATAAGAAAGGGTAGAACTGCTTCTACGTCAACTTTCTTTCCGCTAGATTTATGCGGCAAAATGTCTTGGATAGTCGTCACCATTTTGAGAAATAGCTCTTCGTTTGTTGGGTTTCACAGAAAGTGTCTTGAAGTTTGCTTTTACAATTTTATAATCTTGAAATCCAAATATTTACGTTTTTTACTCGACAACGACAACAGCACTTAATTGTTGACATAATGACAATGTGGTTGTGGTTGACAAATGACAACTATGGTTTTTAAATTATGGCTACAATGCCATTTATGCATTGATTTTGCCAATAATGTGTTTCAAGAAAAACCAGGTGATATAAATAGGAAAAAATAAGATAAAATAGTAATTTAGCTGGTGATATTTAAAAAAGTTTAAAGGGGAGGTTAGTAAATTAAAATTCTTATAATCAAATTTATAGGAGACTTGTGACTCCAATAAGGAGAGGTAGAAGTAAGCTAGAGTAAGCTCTTAAGAAGTGCATCCAGGCCGCCAGGCTGCTGCCGTTATTACGGCGGCACCCGAGGCGCCTGTCTTGCTAGGGCGGGCGGCGTCCGTGGTCGATCTAACCGCGGATGCCCCCCTTGGTAGGAATAACGTTATAGGGCCCTCGGAGGGTCCCGTGACGCGTAGGCCCCCATCCAGCCGTGCGGCACGTAACAGTGCGGCACGCCTGGATATAGATAAGGAATCGCTGTGCGGATCGCACTCGGCTGTTTACTTGGCCGTGAGCGATGCGCGCACCATAGACACGGGTGCCTTCGGAACACCGTCGACCTCTGCACGGGCGTCACCTGTGCAGGGGTACGGCGGGTACGAAGATGGCTTTCGCACACCACTGTCAGGTAGCATTCCAGAATCGCTGGATAGTGCGCTCGACAGTGCCGTCCGCGAGTTTAGTGTTTCCCGCCCTGCTTCGCCTGCCTGTAACCAATTGGTTTACACGGCGGCCGGAACAGCGACGGTAGGGGGCGGCCGCCCCACGACGACGGTGGCATATAGCGCACAGGCCTCACCTGCGCAGATGCCGCTGGCTTGCGACCTATCGGTCCGTAACGTCGGGGACGGCCGCTCCACGAAACCGGTTGCCGCGCGGGCCTCACTCGCGCTATCGACTGGGTTCGTGAGCAGGGAATGTGTAGGCGCGACAGCGGCGACCCCTTCGTCTTCCTTCCCTACTGGGACGGGAGTCGCTGTCGCGATGTCGGCGCCTGCGTGTGCAGCGGCTGCGGCGGCGACGGCGACGGCGGCGGCGTCCACGTCTTCGTCTTCGACGACAGCAGCGGCCACTTCCTGTTCCGCGTCCATAGGTTCGTCGTCTTCGGCGGCGGGTTTGATGGAGCGGTCGGCGTCTTCGGGGGCAAATATGCCCCCCATATCGCGTTCTCCGGTGTTCGTCGCCGGATCGAGGTCGAGGTTCTGGGACCGGTCTCAGGGCAGCGACGCCGATTCGGCCGCTACGTCGGGTGCCTCCACCCCAGCGCGCGCGCGCTCGCCCTTGCGCCCCACGGGGGGCGCAACCGCGTCGGTCGCGTCGGCCGCGACCACGTCCGTACTCGCGGGTGCGGAGGCCTTCCTCCGCACAGAGGGGGGGGGGGGGGGGAAAGGGGCGCAAGATGCGCAAGGCTACCGCCGCCAAATTGGCCGCGGCTAGCCAGTGCGCCACCCTCGTAGAGGACATTACGGCATTCGGCCCTGGGGAACTTCGCCTCACGGCAAGCGCTCAGGTGGCCGAGATCATTCAGATCGCCCAGACGTCGGGAAATCTGAAGGGGGGCTACGTGCGTCGGTTGAAGGACGCCGCGAACAAAGTGTCGGACATTGTCGACACGCTGGTCACGCGGAAAGAGAACGCGCGTCTGCGCATGGAGGTGAATTCCTTGCGGGAGGAAAACCTTTCCTACCGCAAGGAATTCGAGGAAATGCGCAAGGCCCTTAAGGCCTCTGCTCCGGCCGTGGAGCCGGCGCCCGCCGTCGTGGCGGCGCCGCCCCCCGCGCCTGTCAAGCGGAAGGCGCGGGCGGTCGCGGCGGAGGCGGCGGCGATTCCGGAATCGCCTGCCGCGCTCGCTGCGGCTAAAAAATCGTGTCCGGCCCCCGCCGCGTTGGCGGGGCCAAAACCGATTTCCGTCAACGGGACGGAATCGGCTGCGGCGCCCGCCCCATTCGGGCTTAGCGGCGGGGGGTACGATGCGTTTTTGCGCGTCGTGCTCGACGCCGTTGCGCCACTTATCGACGCGAGGTTGGCCGCCATCGAGGACCGGCTGAACCCCGCGCCGACCCTCCGTCCGCCGCTTGCGACGGACCGAGGTAAGGCGCCGGCGCCCAGACCGGCTCCTCGCGCGGCCGTCGCGATCGCGGCCACCACAATGGCCACCGGAAGGCCAAGACCGGCCACGGCTGCCGCCGCCGTTCGTCGGGGTCCGGGGGAAGCGAGTACCCCCGTCCCGATGGAGGTGGTGGCGGCCCCGGCCGTAGGGGTGGCAGGCTCCCCACAGCCGCCGCCCTAAAAACAAAAAAAGAAGCACAGGGGAGGAGTGAAGCGGACGCTCAGGAGGAAGCGGAGGGCGGAACGCGCCGCCGCCGCCGCTGCCCCTGCGGCCTCCGCTTCGGCACCCGCCCCTGTGGCACCGGTTCCCAGGCGTCGGGTGGCGCCCGCAGCCGCGACACCGGTTGTCGCGGCGCCCGACGCCCGCGCTCGCGTCGCCGTCGCCGTCACGCCGCCGCCGGCGCCCGTGGCCCCCGCCCCCACCCCCGCTCCCGAAGGGGGGGCGTGGACCACGGTCGTTGGGAGGAAAAGGGGTAAGGGGACGAGGGCCAACGGGCCCCCTCCCCCCCCCAAACGCAAGCTGCTGCCCCTTCGACGGGAAGGAGGCAGCAACCGCGAAGGCAGGCTCCGAAGCCTGCCGCCGTTTACCGCGAGCCGAGTACGGCCGCAGTTATCGTGAAACTGCTGCCGGCTGCGGCCGCGAAGGGTATCGGTTACCGCGAGGTCTTCGACAAGGCCTCGACGGTGGTCGATATCACCGCCATGGGTCTCCGCGAGGGGCTGAAGTTGGTGCGGAACGCCAGGGATGGGCGTCTCCTCCAGTTCCAACCGGGACCGGAGTGTGCCGCCAAGGCGGACAGCGTCGCCGAGGCTCTTCGCGGGGCCCTAGTAGGGTTGGCTGATGTCGTTCACCCAGTAAAGCGTGGGGAGCTTTACGTCACTGGGCTGGACGACTCGGTCACGGTCGATGGGCTGCGCGACGCGGTCGTGCGCGCCAGCAACTGCAGGCGCGACGACGTGCTCGTGAAGCACATCGGTGCAGGACCGGGCGGCTTGGGCTCAACATACGTGTTGTGCCCCGTCGCTACTGCCAAAGCCATCGCCGAGCTGGGCTACATCGTTGTAGGCTTCACTTCGGCGAGGGTGGAGGCAATGGAGGCCAGACCGACACGTTGTTACCGGTGTTTCAACGTCGGCCATGGCACTTCACAATGCCCGGACACGTGCCCGGACCGGACCAAACTGTGTCTCCGCTACGGTAAAAGCGGACACAGGATACCGGACTGCAAGGCACGGAACCCCCACTGCGTGGCGTGCGCGGTGGGGGGCCTTAACGCTGCCCACCCAACGTTGGCGAGGTTCTGCCTACCTCCCTTCGTAAAGGGCAAATTCGTCCACTCGAGGACGAGACCAAGACCGGCTGCGTCTGCGGCGACGGCAGTACAGGCTATGGACACCTCCAATGCCTAGTACGCCCGCAACAGCGTTTTTTCAGGCCAACGTAAACCACTCCCCCACCGCCCAGGACTTGTGCCTGCAGGCGATGGCGGAGTGGCGAACGAACTTGGCCGTTATCAGTGAGCCGTATTACGTTCCCCCCGCCGGCAACTGGGTGGGCGATCTCGACGACACGGTAGCGGTGGTGGCCAGAGCCGGGCACACCGCTTACGTGCCTCGAAAGAGGAAGGGGCTATGCGGTGGCGGGAAGCGGGAGTATCGTCGTCATCGGCGTTTACTTCTCGCGTAACCGCCCTCTGGCGGAGTTCGAGCTTCGCTTGGACGCCGTCGGGGCTGCCATTCGCAGATTGTCGCCTAAAACGATTTTCGTGATGGGCGACTTTAATGCGAAGCACCTCTCCTGGGGAAACGTCACCACGGACCCTAGGGGTTGGGCGGTTGAGGATTGGGCTCTTCAAGCTGGCCTCACCATATTGAACCAGGGGTCGGTCCAGACCTGCGTACGCGCACGGGGTGGATCGATCATCGACCTGTCGTTCGCCACTCATGCAGCCGCCTGCAGAGTGGTCGGATGGAGGGTGCTGGAGGAGGTGGAGTCGCTCTCTGATCATCGGTATATCAGATTTGAGCTAACGACCCCCTCCTCCGGTCCGAGCCCTGTTCAACGACGCCCCTCTCTCCTCCCGCGTTGGGCCCTTACCAAGCTCGATCCGGAGCAGGCCGAGGAGTGGGCACTTACGGAAAGCTGGGCCTACCCAGCCGATTTCGCGAATTTGGATACGCAGGCAGAGCACATGTGCAAGACCGTGACGAGGGTTTGCGACGCAGCTATGCCTCGCGTCTCCAAACGGCAGCCTTCATGCAGGCAGGCGGTCCACTGGTGGACCGAGGAGCTGGGCGAGATGCGAAAGGCAGTTCGCATCATCAGCCGTAGGCTCAAACGCTGCAGGGCGCGCCGTCCTCCGGATTTTGTCGAGGAAAATGGACTCGTGGGCGAGTTTAGGGAGGCCAGAAAGGCCCTTTCGATTGCGATATTGCGGTCGAAAGCCCGGGCTCGGGCCGAGCTCCTCGAGACGCTCGATCGGGACCCTTGGGGGCGTCCGTACCGTGGGGCCCGCAACAAGTTGCGGCCTTGCACATCCACGGTCACGGAAAAGCTCGAACCCGAGGTGCTCCGTTCGGTTATCGATGGGCTCTTCCCGGATCCGGGGAACTTCACTCCCCCCAGTATGGGTCCACCCATTCCCGACACCCCCACGGACGAGGAGCCTCACTCCATCTCCGAGGGGGAACTGGACGTTGCCTTGGACCGGCTCCGGGGCAGAAAGACGGCTCCGGGACCCGACGGGGTCCCACGTCGACTCCTCTTCCTGGCTGCAAAACATCTACGCAGCCAGCTGCGGGACCTCTTCGAAGCCTGTATTCGCGCAGGTAGGTTCCCGTCGCAATGGAAAGAGGGGCGTTTGTGCCTTCTTCCCAAGGGAGGTTGGCCTCCCGACGATCCGTCCGCCTACAGGCCCATAGTGCTGCTGAACGAGGTCGTCAAGGTCTTCGAAAAGATCTTGGCGGAGCGGCTCGTGAAGCATCTAGACACTGTGGAGCCGGGGCTATCAGATACGCAGTTCGGGTTTCGGCGGAGGCGCTCCACGATGGACGCCTTCGAGACGCTGCGAACGGTGACGGACGAAGCCGTCCAAGCGAAGGACGTCGTTCTTGGGTTGTCGCTAGACATAGCGAACGCCTTTAACAGCCTCCCTCATGAGACGATCAGGGAGGGGCTCCGTGCACACGGAGACCCCCGTACCTCACGAGGCTGTTGGGCGAGTACCTGCGAGATCGACACATCCTTTGGGAGGGCGGTGAGTCTGTCAATCACGAGCTAGGTCGGCGACGTGTCGCGTGCGGCGTTCCACAGGGGTCGGTCCTCGGGCCGATCCTTTGGAACGTAGGCTATGACTGGATCCTTCGGGTGACGGTCCGGCCCGGGGTAGGGCTGCTCTGCTTTGCGGACGACATCCTACTCACGGCACGCGCCGCGTCATTCGCGGAGTTCATGGACGTCGCCAACGACGGGTTGGCGATAGTCGTAGATCGAATAGCTAGGCTGGGCTTGAGGGTCTCCCCCGCGAAAACGGAGGCCATCATGTTCCATAGGAAATTCCGGAATCCCCCCCCGGACTTGTCCGTTACGGTTCAGGGGGTGGCAATCAGAGTAGGGCCCAAGATGAAATATCTTGGGCTAGTCTTAGACGGGAAATGGCTGTTCAAAGCGCACTTTGAGCAGCTAGTTCCCAAACTGGTGAATTCCGCGGGCGCACTCTCAAGGCTTCTTCCCAACGTGGGGGGGCCTGGGGGTGCGACGCGGAAACTTTATTCTGGCATCCTGAGGAGTATGGCCCTTTACGGTGGCCCCATCTGGTTCGATGCGCTTCACCGCCACAACCGAACCCTGCTGCACCGGGCGCAGCGGGTTCTGGCCGTGAGAACCATACGGGGGTATCGTACAGTGTCTTGGACGGCGGCGACACTCTTGGCAGGCGAGCTGCCCTGGCCTCTCCAGGCAGACGTCCTGTCCAGGGTTCTTCGTACCCAGCAGGATGCCCTAGCTAGAGGACTGACCTTCTGTCAAGTCGAGATAGAGACGGTCAGGAAGCGGGAAACCGCTTGCTGCCTCGTCGACTGGTCTCGTGACCTCGAACACCCTGCGGCCGGCGGCTTTACGGTGGATGCAATCAGGCCACAGCTGGAGGAATGGGTCAACCGCACCAGCGGAACCCTGACCTTCAGGACGACGCAGATACTGACCGGACACGGTTGTTTCGATCAGTATCTGTTTCGCATTGTGGGCTGCTTGCCTTCTCCGGATTGCCGACAGTGTGGCGCACCCGATACGGCGTTTCATACGCTTGTCGAGTGCGCTGCCTGGGCGCCGCAGCGGTTCGAACTCGAGACACACGTAGGAGCCGTCAGATCGCTCGGCGACTTGGTAACGGCCATGTTGCAGGGCGACGACCGCTGGGATGCTGCGGTTACTTTTTGTGAGGCAGTAATGTCTCTCAAAGAGGCCGCAGAAAGGGATAGGGAGCGAAGTCCTTCAGCGCGTACTCCGGTCTCTTCTCGAGGTCGCCGGCCTTCAGCCGGCACTCGGAGAGGCAGGTACGCGCATTACTTCCCTCCCTGAGTTAGGTTCCGGAACGAGGGGGCCCTTAGCTACTAGGTAAAGCAAGGGATTTAACAACTACCCCCGTCTCGAAGTGGAGTGTGCTCTCCCAGGGCACACTTCAAGCACTTTATTGCGCTGGATCGACTGTTGCGTAACTATGTTCTATATCTCAGTCTTTCCAACACACAAAAGCGCAGGGTCGTCAGGGAGGATTGGGTTTTTAGTGGGAATTGAGGTTGCTCGCCCGTGCGGCATCACTCGGAGTCTCCACACTCCTCTGTGTAGTCCATAGCGGACGGAACGCAAAATAAAGCATACAATTGCTAGCGTTACCGCCCCCCGTGGATTCGTGCCGTTTCCTAGTGACGGCCCAGAGAGTGCGTAAATCGGTTAGTCACTTTCCCTCGTCTCAAAAAAAAAAAAGCTCTTAAGAAGTCCAAGAGAGCGTGATTAGCAAGCTCTGCCACTCTGAAGAATAATCTGATGGCCAAAAGTTGTCTACGGAGGAAGAGCATTAGTGGTAGACGATTTCATGGAGCCTATAATAATGCGCAGAGATTGTATCCTGTGAAGATTCGATAAGGCAAGTTTGTTGCACGGTTCTAAAAAAAAGCACCTGCACCTGCCCTGCACACATTACACGTAGTAGACGTAAAACTTCACAGAATATACTCACAGATGATTCTTCCTAACTTTAATTGGTTAATAAAAAAATATTTAGCCTGCATCTGTCAACATATTATAATTCAAAATAAACTTGTTTAATTAATAAACTGTTTTAGTCTTAAGAATATTATTATCAGTTTTACTTCGGTCCAAAATGGACCTATGCTTAAACATTGGTCTTATTGACTTTCTAAACTGTGCTGCACAATGTATAACTCATCTCTCATTCTCTTACAAGTTTAGTCGTACCTATAGATTTATGTTTTTATCTTTTTTTAATATCGCTTTTTCGTTTAATCGAGTTTAAAATAACAATGATTCTAAAGAAGTTTCATTTAAAAATTGCTCACACTCATTCGCCACGCTGAGATGGTGCTAGCACCCCCGAAGAAATATCATTGCCACCTCATTCATTAAAACCCTTCTGTCATGCGTTTCTTCGCCTTATGCCAAGGCTATGGGAAAAGCGGAAGCTCTACGAAGTCCACGTGCCCTGACCACAGGGAGTTCCGATGGACATATGCACTACTAATTTAGGGTGGTATGTAACTCATCCTACGGGATAGACACCGAAAATGACGATCTCTCCTCGTGCTTGCGAAGTACGCCGCCAGACTTGGCCCCTACACACAGGATAGACTAAGTATGTTGTTGGAGACATTCTTTCGCCGTTTCTTCCCTCACAGTCAGATCAAGAGGCGAAACCGCACAATAAGGTAGGTTGCCTCGAATCTCCGGTCCCGTCTGGTTCATATCACCCGTTGCCGATCATTAATTAATCCATTGTTAAATAAATATGAGGCACCACTGAGGTATAGCCCCTTGGGAGCTCCCTCAAGCAGATAGCGCCCAGGCTAGGCTCAGGCGGCTTCGCTTGCCGAAGGCACTCGCACCAAAAATTCCGGTAAAGCTATAAGCTCTTCGGACCAACAGAATAAATTCAAGTCCATATAAAAAACATAGTGGTAATCAGGCAAAAGTGTAAAAACAATTTAAGAAATTGAATCTCACGGCTAGTTCTTTGTTTAAGAGCCTAACTACTGATTATTAGTTACTAGTAAACTAGCACAAATTCAAACGTCTTGAATAACTACCCTCTAAACTTGTTCATGTTGCTGAGTAATATTTCCAGTAAGATGTGATTTTCAAATTGCACTGTTTACGAGGCTTTTAACAGTAAGTTTGGAAAATAGAGAATTAGCAAAAAGATAAGATAGTATTAGACGCCTTTGTTACATTACAGCTATAGTTCAGATAAAACATTGTCGTCTCACATGATGATGATGGAACATGGTTTGTTGCTTATACTAAGACATTTTTATGAGCAGTAGGTTTGGCCAACTTCGAATGAGTTAGGTACCTATAAGTCTCTTTTCTTTTATATATTATCCCAGTGTTGAAAATCGACTGGAAGTTATTTCTATTCATTCATTTTTCACCTGTGGTACTCAAAAGTATACCAAATGGGAAAATACATACATACATTAACTTCACGCTAGGTCCCTTGCGGGGTAGGCTCGAACAACAGAGCGCCATACAGGCATATTCTTACACACCTCACTTGCTTCTTTGACATTCATAGCTCTTGTCATGCACGCTCGTCTGTTCTTAAGGCTCCTGACATCACCTTCTGCTAGTACATGATCAATTTGATCATGGATCTGCATCCATCCACTTTTGCATTGTATATCTGTTTAGTCATTCTTTCATCATACATTATTTCCACATGCCCGAACCACCGGAGCATTCCTTTTGTTACCTTCACCCCGACACTCTGTTTCAGACCAACTCTCTTTCTTACTTCGGTATTCCGAACGCGGTAAATAATTACGGTATTAAACTTATTCCGAAATTGTTTACGTCAAAACCATATATCACAATGGAATGACGATGCTATGTTATCTTCGTTCATTATCTGGTAATAATTAGAATGGCCTCGCCGGCTTGCGGCTGCGAATAATAACTGACAGACGTATAGCTGAAACTTTATTTGTGATGCAGCTAGCTTTGAACTGGGTATAATGTTTTGGGATTGGATAGGCTTCCAATCAACCGATGAAGCACGCACTTGCAGCCATCGGTCCAATACAAGCATGCGCAATGTCAGTCAACAACAGCTTGCGCGCGCACTCGTGGCCAGCGTTGTATTTTTCACATTATCCGCCGGTAGCGACACAGCAACGAACAGTATTGATCGGGTCGCCGCCGTGAAAAGGCGCTTCGAAAATGAGTATTACGTCGCATTACTAGTGTGTGATAATCCCTAAATTCAAAATCCAATTGGACCTTATACCGACTTATAATGAAGGAGTGAGACTGGTGTTAAAGAGCTGAAGCTTGAAGACATGTCGAAGGTGAGCTTTTGAGAGTTACAGAGTGCTTAATATCTGCAATTGCAAATATTGGCTACCTATGTGTTTCTAATTTGTAGGTAGTTGCATAAACTGTTAAGGACGTCGTAATTTCTCTTTTCAAAACAAACATGTTAACCGTAGCCCATTTCAAATAGCTTTCAAATTTAGCAGACCACTATTGTTTACTAAACTGCATTTCTATTTGGACTCAATGCACAGCTTAAATCATGAATATGATACAAGGTATAATAAATCTACCTTTTATAAATATACAAGGTCTGTGCACGTGTGTAAGGGGATATATGAGATCTAAACCGCAAATCTAATATTACTTTGATACGAGTATCATACTACTGGACTAGTACTAAAGCTGTGAATATATTCTTTATGTTGAATTGCATACTAATTGAATAATTTAGGATTTTTTATAATATGAAAAATTAAAGTAAAAAAATACTGAGACTTTTGGCAGAGACTGATTAAAAATACGTTTTTGTAATTGAAAACAATAACTACCGGACTA
The DNA here is from genome assembly GCA_012273795.1 of Dendrolimus punctatus. Lineage (NCBI taxonomy): Eukaryota > Metazoa > Arthropoda > Insecta > Lepidoptera > Lasiocampidae > Dendrolimus > Dendrolimus punctatus. The sequence continues at coordinate 4,325,485 of CM022538.1, read as the reverse complement.
ATATTTCATCTAAATGATGATACTTGTAGCCTTAGTGTCAATATTTTTTATAAAATTAATAATCTTGTTAGAAAATCTTTATCAAATCTCGTTCACGGCTGGGTCATTAATGCATTTGTAATGTGAATAATTAGTTTTTCTCTTGCGAAATTCCCTGTTAAATCCTATTAGTCGTTGGGTTAAAAAATAAAAACAATCTTTGTCCTTATTTTTTTATTTCTCTTGTAGGTATTAATGTTTCTTATGCTCCGAATCTCTTTTGTGATGTCATCCAAATCCAATATGGCGCACGGGTTCAACCAAAATATTAATTGCGTTAACATATTATTTAAAACATTCCCGTTATAACGATAATAATAAAGTAATAACATACCTAACAAGTAGCGTTAATATATTTTCTTTTTAAAATGCATTTCTCTGAATGTATTTTGTATCTGTTCAACTGATTATTTCTTTTAGAAAATTGAGATACAGTCTAAAGTGCTTACATAGGTATCTACTTTAGTTTTTTATATGGTTCGGTACTGTTAAAGAACTAGGAGTTAACATTCGTTATCACGCTCCAGTTTAAGGAACCTTAATGTTCATGTTAACTTAATTAACACAAATTTGGTAGGTAGTTAAATATCACCTACCTCCATACTTTAATGCTTTAGTATCAAGGACTTTTTCTAGTATGCAATGGTATTATTATTAAATTATGGCAGAAATCGCATTTTCATCACTTGCTTAATTTTTAATGCGATTAATGCCAACGTTGGCCTGTACTTAGTCTGTATCATCTCTGCTATGCTAATTGAAAATTTATTTCAAAATTCAGTTTAAAATGTGTTTTAATTGTGAAATGAATTTGCAGATTGTGGCAAATATGGCATATCTAGCACGGCATATGAAATTGGGGGTTTGCCCTTTAAAATCGAATTATCCTTTTTTATGATCATATAATCACAGACCGCAAATGGATATCGCCTCACGTTCGCAACTAATATTATTAGACCAATGATCTTATTAGATATCCTTTCTTGTCAAGCTCTATCCGGTGACCTGACTTAGGTCGATGATCCGTTACGTTACGTTTTTATTTATGTAGTTTTAATCAAGGATACAATTTTGCTCCATCAGCCATCAGTGACACTCGTCATTGTCGCTCTCTTATAGTCTTCGTTGAGATTAATTTATAATCACTCTTATTTATTATCCAGGTTGTTCCATAGATAGGTTCTTCCAGCTCATCTAGAGATAAGAACGTAGCTTATTTTTAATCCTATTATTATTAAATAATAATCTTATATACTTCGGATTACGATGCTTATTTCTTTCTCTATTTTCGTAATTTCTCCCATACCGTCCGAATTGAAACAGTAAGTCGGTTACTTCGGTTTGTGATACTTTGTTTATTTCGAGCATAGTTTTTACGTCTGCAACATATCATATGCTTTCATTATTCTGAAGAGTATCTCAATTCAAAAACATTTACACATCTGCATTTTTTAATTAATGACTCCGATATTAATTAAACTTCTGACGTGGTTGTGTCGGCGTTGCTGTTAATGTTTTTATAATTTTGAAGATCATGATTTGCTAATTTAATTATTCTAAATATAAAAGCCGCATTGAAAATTTAATTAACTATGGAGAACAATAAATCTAAATTGTAATGCTGTAAAAGCGATATAAGTATTGTTATGAGCGAGTAGCAAGCCAATGTTGAAAAGCAAACTTTTTGGTTTGTTGTTTTGAAAGATTTTTCTGACAGAACTATAGCTTAGTAATTACTTCAAATGGCACGTTAAGTCTACGAACCACAATCAAAACCTTTTGGATTACGTGTAAGCTAACACTGTTAGTATAATCTCCAGCAAGCAAGAATTATTAATTAAAAACTAGTTGCCAAGCCATAAACATAAAAAAATGTAAACCCTGAGACTAATAAAACAGTTTGTAACGAATCACAACCACAAACTTTTAGTTGACGATACTTGTTTTCAAAACAGTATTTGAACTCATTTTATGATTAATAACATTAATAACAGACTTGTTTCAATAACAGTAAGTTTCAATTATAATACATTTAAAATAGTTTACTATGGTAACCCTGTGTATTGATAGCTTCATTCAAAGAGTATATTGAATATATGCTTCATTCTTTTAACACCTATTTCCTTGAATATCAGTTAACACATACCGCGTCACACAAAATTATAGATTTTACGCATCGGAATTAAATACACAAATCTTTTACGCCTTTTACTTTTTTATCTGTGAGTTTAAATACTACCTATGTATGTAGTTGGTTTTCATTTATTGTCTGAATTTTCGCTTTCATGCCAAACCAGATTTCCATTATGTGGACTTTTGACATTATGTTGTTGTTTTTTTTGTTCAATGCTGCTTTGCTGCTTCAGCGTCGTTTATATTTGCTATCTATAGGTCCTGCCAAAACAGCGTTGCCAGATGGGGGGATTCCCTGCGAATTCGGGGTTTTTTTTCACGTCTGGGAGGAGATTCGGGGGTAAAGATTCTTTGGGGGGGGGGGGACTTTCGGGGGGAAATATTTTGATCTGAGAAATTTTGGAGAGATATTTTAAGTATCAATAATTCATCTACAAACACAATTCTCATCACTACAATTATTATATCTAAGTCACAATACGGTATTATTACTTTATCTTAGAATTATACTCTACTAGTGAATCATTCTTCAATTTAATAGTTCATTTTATTAATTCGTTCATTTACGTTATTTATTTATTATGCCGTCTCTACTCGTATGCGTCGTATCCCATAGGCTACTTTCCGTTAGAGACTGACAATGATCACGTTCACAACTGCGGTTTTTCCCGTTTCACTTATTTGCTGGCGTCACAATCGTAAACTCAAGTGGAATGGTTATTTAACGCACCTATTGACACGGGTCGTTGTGAGCGCCCCGTGAGGGAAAATGATGACGTCATTAGTGACGTTTTCGCTACGACGGTGGTTTTGCTTTTTTCTTTCTCCTTTAAAATAAATAAAAACTATTTTGGGGGTTTGTTTCCTCAAAAAGCTTATTTTTGAGGGTTTTTGAAAAAAAAGGGAATTAATTGACATGGTCATCTGGCAACGCTGTGCCAAAAATATTCGCTCAAATTTTACGCAATCGCAAGTGCCGAAGCCAACCCAAATTCCAACCATAAGCCTGTATTTATTTAGTTCATTATAAATGGTACAGTTTTTGTTTGTTTTATGTTCTATTGTATTAGTGATTCCCATGGTTTAGAATTTTAGATATTCAAGCAGTGTAATTAATTTTCTATATTATCGTTTTAGTTTTTTAAGCTTTAACCATTGTTAGTAACCTCCCATGTGTTGTTATAACCTTAATAATGAATCTAACTCAGATCTGTTAACATACACTGACTAGTAACTAATATCTACAATTTGTAAATGAAAATATCCTTAATAATAACTGTATCCTTTCCTCAAAAATACAAAGGATTTCTTGAAGATAAATGTCTGATTGTCTTTGTTTGCTTATTTTATGTTCTTGTTTTGTTGTAATTCCCATGATTTACATATTCAATTCAAACAGGGTAATTAGTATGCGTTATTATATATTTTATTTTTAAGCCATTGTTATACATCTTCTCCTTATTTAAGGGATTTTAATCTTGGTTCTGAATCTTTCTGTTGTTTTATATGCATTAACATACTAACACACTTAAGCTAATTCAATTGGTAAATAAAACGAAAACTACTAGGACAAAATTTCATAGTAATATTTTGTGAACATATCAAAATCATACTTACGCGAAAATAAAAAACTTTCTTGTTTTATTTTCTAACATTTTGAAATCGTTAGGGATTTTAAATCCCTTCAGACGTTTTGGAGCCGAGCGTTAAATCCCGGTTGCGTTTGGATCGTTCGCTCGGAAGCCCAGGGTCCGCTTTCCTACTTTTTCTACTCCACAAACAGACAAAACTATCGTTTATGATTATTCCTTTTTCGAATGGCAATTTTATTTCAATTTGGCATTTATTTGAAAATTATAGACAAATACTTCACTTATATTAGATTTCAAATAGATAACTGATATTAAATTATCATCTTTTCTCACGTAATATACCGCTACAGCAGTCTTACGTAGCTTATATATTGTATTAAATGCTATTAATTTAGTTCTAAGTAGATGAGATGACTTTTTTATTATTATTAAAAAGTTAGTCTTCGTTTCTGATTTGTTTTTGTGTTTATCAAAACAATTGTTGTGTATTATAAATTAGCACTTTAAAATGTACAGGTACTACGTCATCGCCAAAAAAGTTCCGCAGTTTATTGACACGGGCGAGTTCTGAAACTCGTCGTGGCCGCTATACATTTAATTTTTTGTTATAGAATCTCCGGAAAGGACTGTAATGTTTTGCCCATTATACAGCCTTTATGCTCGATCGACATCAGGATTTTTATAGCTAGCATAAATATTTTTGTTTATTTGACTTTTATTACAAAAATAGTATTAAAATTTGCAATGTTGACTCTGTATACTCGTATTATATTAATGTACTGCTTATATCAACTTACTGTAAATAATTAATTTTACACACATAAATATAAATTTTACAAACTACCAATGGTAATAACAGTATTATACATTACTAGCGGCCCCGACAGACGATGTCCTGCTCTGAAAAAATAAAAATCTAGGACCCGATTCCAGCGCCACTTACCGGTTCCAATTGTGGATTTAAACGTGATTTAAACCATCCGGGGACCCACTCAAACACACAAAAACGTAATCACAAAAATCGCTCCAGGTGATTAGGAGGATTCTAGAACCCGGTCTCAGCGCCACCTACCAGTTCCAACGGGATAAAAAGTATCCTATGTCCGTCGTCTCCTGGTTTTAAGCTACCCCCCACCAACTTTCAGCTAAATCGGTTCAGCAGATCTTGAGTTATAAATAGAGTAACTAACACGACTTTCTTTTATATATGTAGATAACTATAAACTAGTACAGTGAAGGAAACTTGACTTGTATTCTATTCTACGTATAATCCCTTAAGACTATAAGTAGAATACTGAGCCTAGGATATCGAAGTCAATGAATAAGGTTCCTAAAAGGCTGGTTACGTTACCTCGCTGGATCGCCATACTGACCCGTTGTACAAGGTAGGAACCAGCTCTCGGGTCTGTGGAAGAGTCAACAACTCGTTTTGAAATATCTTTGTAAAGGCTCATGGCCTCAGGCCCCCATGGTCAATCGTTTCAACAGTAAACGGCAAACTTACTTATAATCACAAATTAATTTTGTAACCTAATGCATTTTTTTGTCTTTGTTTGCGTTTGTGATGGTTTTGCGTGGTCCTAAAGACCGGGCGAACTGTTCTTCTTGTTAAGATTGAATCTGTAATAATTATGAGTCGAAATTTTGATACACATGTAATTATTTTCATCTTACTTTCTAAATTAATATTGAGAACAAGACAATAGCATTTCAAGATTTCTTTAAAATGATTGCACATATAATCACATCTCATCATTCATTTTATTCAATTTAATAGTTTAGTATCGAAATATCTATTATTTACATAAAGTGATTTAAATAATAGAATATTGGTCAATAAAGCGATTGCAATCATTTTCAGTATTCATTTATATACTTATTGAAATTGCATATGTTGGTTTCACACAGAAATACTTACAATTTGTTTTATAGAGCTGGAGTAGAGAAAACAGGATTACGGTGCACTTCCAAAGGTGCTACATATGCTCTGCTGCTCTCTTAAAGGAGACTGGAATCTGGTCACTATTCCTGGAACACAACACAAGGTTGTTATGGCGGCATACTCTAGACCAGGGTGCTCGCCATCCAGTCAGGTTGTTTTGTCGCTTCTTACGCCAGGCCGCCTGGCCGCAGTAAATGGTATTCTTTCTCTGTACGGATAAAAGTGTTGTCAGTCACCTAGTGTTGTCAGCTGTATATTAACCATGATAAAATGAATATGTTGTGTGTGGGGGGTGGTTATCTCACGTTTTATTTATATATTTATTATAATATTTTTTACAGCTAAGTCATCCGCGTCTCATGCATGACCAATCAATAACCTACGTGGGTTTGCATTTTAACATGGGGCATGCACCGCTTAGTCAGTTTTTGCCGGAGTTTTTGCCTAACATTGCTATACTGTTACAATTATCAACCACACGACGATGGTATTGAAATTAAACATCTTGAGAAAACTTACACGTCGAGCTTAACCGATAATAGAATAATCGATGTATAAAACTCGTCTTGATTCCTTCATCAATAAGCGAGTCGGTTATATCGATTATTTTCTGAAATGGCGAAGTGGATAAGTTGCAAACGGAGTGTTGTAAATTATTTCAGGAATCGAGCTGCAACAAAATTGGTTGGTAAAAGTAATTATTGTAATTCAGAACCAGCTTCAACATTATACCGATATAAAAAGAACTGAATTGCCAATGCGAGTCGATGTGTTGTACACTGTTCAATAACCTATCGATTTTATGTAGGGTTGCTATAATTATGTGTACCAAACTTACTAAAGGCAATTGTGTGTTTGAGAATTTATATTACCTACTAGTTGACCCGGTCGCTTTTTCGTGGGCGAAAAATCGTAAGACCCCTCTATATAGAAGTTTCACTTCAAAACTTAATACAAATTAAATACTCTTCTGCAGCCAATCTCAGTCCACTGCTGGACGTAGGCCTCTCCAAGAACGCGTCACATATCCCGGTCTCCCATCCTCCTCATCCAGTCCCTGCCAGCGATCTTGCGCAGGTCATCAATCCACCGGGCTGGCGGGGGTCTTACTCTGGAGACGTAGTCTCCACTCCAGAACTCGTCCAGTTCGCTGTCGGTGGGGAGCTGTTGCTTAAACAAGCAACAGCTCCCCACAGATTAAACTCTGGATTGATAATAGGTTTTATAATATCTTATAATATTATGATGACAATAAATTTAATTTTTGTTTAAACTACGTTTTAACATGTACTAGTCGCGAAAAAATTAGAAAATACAACTGTTTAAATAATAATTAATACGCTACGAGCATTTGACTGGTTTAGTGGTTTAACTAAAAAATTTCAATTACTGTCAAATAGCCTATTATGATCCACGATCTAAGATTTTATTAATTAACAGTATCCAATTTAGTTTTTGATTTCACCTGCAATAGCGTATGGCCAGTGGTGTTGAATCAAGTTGTCTCGTCTGTCAACCCTATTTGTGCGTGCCGGTAATTAATTCTTTTGTAATGTGGAACTCGATAATTAACCAAATAAATAGATTGTTACTGAATCGTTATAAATGGTCAGTAGTTTTATCGGCGATACTAAGAATATAATTACAGCAAGCCTGGCCACGTTTATAAAAATGGAAACATAATATTCCTTTTTTGGACAGTTGTGTAAAAAGTAATCTAATCATTATATTGATACGCAAAGCAAGAAATGAAGCAAATGAAGAATGAAGCAAAAACTGTACCACTTTCTACGAAAATTGCGCAGACAGAGGAATATAAAATTTCGCACATTTACAGTTTATATAGAGGAGTGCAGAATGCTATTTTTTTATTATGCGTTAAAAATATATAAATCAATAAAAAAATCATTACACACACTACCATGTATTTGACACACACACGCATATATACTCTTTCGTTTATTGTTCAAGTCAAATTAAAAGTGAATCCTTGGCGAAATCTGTGATTATAAAAGTATAGTCTTTGACAACAGAACTTTAATAATGTTCAAACTTAAAATTTAAATTAATTATGATCTAAAAGTTAAACATAAATTACATCAATTAAAAGTCCGTCAGTGGAAACACGTGTATAGGGTATTTTTAATTAGAATGTATTATTCCGGTCCTGGAATATATCCCAGAGTATGCATGATATTTTTTTTATAAATCGGGAGACAGATTGTACATATATCCCCAAGCTAAAATACTTACCCTTACATAATGGGTTATATACCACAGACTACTCTTAGGGTGAGTCCAGAGCATGGTAAATAACGTAAAGTTCGTTTACGAGATTTACCATGCCAGAAATCGGACCTGGAGCCTCTGTGTTCCAATGAGCTCGGCTGGCAAAAGCTTAGCCCACTCAACCACAGAAGCTGTCAACATCCGAAAAATACGTAATCGATGTTTGTAATTGCGAACTACGAGAAATGTGTGATAAGTGATAAGTGATACAATTCTTCCTCTATTCCAGCATTTAAATCCTCTATTAACTGCTCTTGGTATTTTAACAGAGTGTACTACAAATTGAATTAAATAAAATTATAAATACAAATTAAACTAAAAATCTAGTGACAGACTGCAATCAGTTGTAAACGTGCATGAAAGACTGGACACTTTACCTCGCTGAGTCCTCTATTAGGCCCCCCGCCCACTAGGAAGACTGATTGCGGCAGCTAGACGATGTTCGTCTTACAGTGTATGAGTGCCCCCGCAAGAAGCAGCCGCAAACTCAGATATTTCGGCTGGCGCAGCCAGGCTTCCTGGTGCGTGCAAGCCTATACCATAGATAAAACTTATATAAAAGCCATGTCATCGTCCGCTCGCATCATTCATTTTTCAATCTTTCAGTATAACATTTGTATCACATCACTCTTCTACATCTTCATTACATATAGCACATTAATCTTCTGCCTCATAATTTTCCGTCATAATTTCGTTCACAGAATATCGGCGTGAAATATTAGTCTGGAGATAACCGTGTATTGTACGACGATTGAGACTTCCGATGGCTCACTTGGTATCTCATTTCTCCTGTTCTGATCACATCACTCCCGTATTGTTCCCTCAATCTCACGTTAATTGCTGGGAACGCGTTGGTTTTGCCACTGTCTTGACCATTAGTTGGGTCGACTGCCTGTTTTCTAACTTCTTTATAAAATATGCGAAATGCAATTTTGAAAGATGTACCATTTATGTAATCATTTTTCATGTTCTGTCACTTTAGCCATAAACTTAGGATAAAGTTATGAAGACAGTAATAAAATAGACCCGTTTGAAGTGAGTTCGCTTGTAATATTAATTGAATTGACGACTAGAAGTCCTTGACTGAACGCCACTGACCTTTTATGTGTTTTTTCTAATGGAAAGAAAAAACAGAGTAACAAGCGGAAATTAATTAGTCTTACATTGCTATCGATTTTAAAGTTCCAATGAAGCGAACAGTTACGAAATTTGACTCGCTAATCGCTATGCAAATAAATATCCACAGTAAGTATTACAATGAATAAATACATCTAATATTTCACCTGATTATATAGGTTTATGTTTAATTGGCCTTCTTGACCGCCTCTGTGGTTTAGTGGGCCAAGCCTTTACTGTCTTACCTTACTGCAACGCAGAGGTTCCGGGTTCGATTCCTGGCACGGACTTTTCGTTATTTACTACGGTCTAGGTGTCTGGGTTCGACCCCAGAGTAGTCCGTATATTATCCATAACAGTGGGTAATTTGCTAAACTTTGATTCCCTTTTCATATAATAAATGCAAAAGTAGCCTTTTTAGCTACAACTTCACGATGGCTGAAAGTATTGTAATGTTTGGACCAGGATATAATCTACATATAGGACAAAAGATATAAAACAAAAGGATGAAAATATGTATGAAGCAGTAATTCCTCAAGTTAGGGATATGTAAATTTATATCTAGTCATGTAATAAGAAATATATGTTAATCGTTATTGAAAAATCATTGCTGATTGAAGTACATTTACTTTATTATTATATTTATTTGTATATTATTTAAATTCTATTTTTTTTTAATAGTTGTCACTTTGCTTATTTCATAATTAAATAAAACTATATATTTACAAATTAAAATCTAATATATAAAATTCTCGTGTCACAATTTTCGTTGCCATACTCCTCCGAAACGGCTTGACCGATTTTGATGAAATTTTTTGTGCTTATCCGGTATCTATGAGAATCGGCCAACATCTATTTTTCATCCCCCTAAATGTTAGGGGTAGTCCACCCCTAAATTTTTTATTTATTTTTTAGACAAAATTTTTAATTTCTATTTTTTTATGATACAACATACAAAAATACATACAACCCTAGATTTTCAACCCTCTACGATCAACCCCTATTTTTTACCGGGCAGGACGACGTCTGCCGGGACAGCTAGTTAACTATAAAATCTATTGCCAAACCGCATTGGAAACGTGCCCAAAAGACTGGCTAAGTGGCTACATTACTTCTTTGTATCGCAACGCAACCTGCGTTATCCGAGGTATAGAATTTATTAATTGTATATTTTAATTTTAAGGGTTTTTTAATGTGATGTAAAAAAAAATAAACTTTATTATCTCATTACTAGCTTTTACTCGCACAAACGTGCGAGTAAAATCGTTGACAAACGATATTATGTATGTCATGAAGTGTGTATATTATAATTTGTAGAAATGTCGAACTTTATTTTTAATTCAAAGTACTGCTGATATTATTCGTAACGCCATCTAGCAAAGAATCAAAACTTATTATGAATAAAAACTTGAATTTTGAATGGGGGGGGGGGGACGGGATAGGGAGGATAGAATAGGAGGAGAGGGAATTGGGCCATCGGAACTCATGTACAGCATTTTAAATTTTTGAATGAAATCGCGCGCAACATCTATAGTACTTTATGAGTTTATCGATGTAGCCCTGAATACCTCTGGATACATGTCATCCTTTTACAAGGTATCCTTATTGCTTTTGCAACTTTCAAATCAAATATGTGGCTTAAAATCTTTACCAAGGGTTTCTTTTTGTATGACTCCAATCGCGTATGAATACAGTTTAATATTAACTCGTTTTTAAAATCGTGACTGAGTCGTCTGAGACCAACAAGTTTACTAAAATCCTGTTTTATATTAGTAAATTATTGGTCGGGAAAATTATTTCTTTATAAATGTTACGAAATTAATAATCAAATTAAACAAACTGACTAGACTTCTTATTCTATTTATAATCCAGTTTTTTATTAGTTTATAATTTATGTATTTTAAAATGAAACGAAATTAGTAGTTATAAACAAATGGTATAATCAAACATGAATTTTATGAGATTCTTTAAAAAAAATTGTGTCCTCAAAATCCTTCCTATGTTGCATATGTCGATAAGAGGCGATATCTTTTCAAAAAGCGACCGTAAAAAAGTGACAAGACATGTATGTACCTACTAAGACTTGCAGTTTTTAACTAATTTGAATAATAAATATGTTTTGTAAATTAAAAATTAAACATTATAAAGCCATAGGAAAATGATGTGTGACTACTATGTTGGGTTTTCATATCTTCCCTTATCCATTCTTTGTATGTCTAATAGTAAGGGAAATTAATGGATAATAAGATTAAGAAATAATTGGCAAGATAGAAAGATACCGGACGGGATGTACTGTTGTGTTCTGGAAGATAGGACGACCATTAATAATGGTATTTATTCCACGTGAATAGAAACTTTGGCTGCGACTAATCTTCCAGACACTGCCCTGGCGCCGCTACCCCGTGGTAGGACGAGTTAGAACGCCGCAAATATGCATATACTGGGAATGGATACATATTTGTCCCATTCGGTGTCGGTCCCGAAGCCTATCGATTGTATCGAGAGATATCATGTCATTTGATAGACGTCTCACCTGACCAAAAGGCAGACCTTTACTTGAGGCCACGAATCGGCGTTGCTACCCAAGACGGGAATGCGGCCAGCGTTTTGGGCATATTCCTAAACAATCGACCTCAATTTGAGATCCATATGCCTATTTGTATTTTTTTTTTACAAAATTAAACAAAAAATAAATATTGGTTGACTAAATATTAATATTAATCATAAAGAATAATCTGCAGACAAACACACATATTAGATATCCCCATGATAAACAAGTTATGCTTATGTTATGGATAATATAGAGGTCATAGTGAATAAGGGAAAGTTTGTTTACGAAATTTATCATGCCAGGAATCGAACTCGGGAGCTTTGCGCTGCAGTGAAGTAGGCCTTCGAAATCCCGCAGTGGTTTTTTCTCAAGCGGATTTCCCTTGGTAATTAAAGGCCTGCTAAGGCTTATACCACTCAACCCCAGACCCCGTCGAGATATAGGAACCGACTCCTAATCATGTAGAAGTTATTTTTTTATTGTAGCATAGGTTCGCGTTGGACCATGATCGCGTCTGATACTAGGTATAGATATGGACTAAGGTGGAGCATGCTTAGACAGTACCTATTCACACGCGACTTGAAGACTCCGGAGGTATCGGCAAAGAAAGACTCTGGCAATAAGTTCGACTTTTATGTGGCCGCATGAAAATGCGAAGCGCTATGTTATTATAGGTGGTATGTCCACCATTATTGCAAGTATGTCACTTCTGCCTTTGTATTCTTCTTGCATATCCAATATGTCGCGTAAACATATATGTATTAAATATGTAGTATGGAAATGTAGATGTAAACATCCGTGTACATCGCCTTACATGCCATTTGTATCATTAGTGTATAATGTGTTCGACCAACAAAAGGCTGCGATTCGACTGGTTGGTTAGCATAAGTGAATTCTATTTGGCCGTGAACTTTAAGAGCACACGACTTTATTATATTTTTAAAAACTGGAACTCTTCGAGAGCTACCTATGAAACCAGTACATAAGATTTGCATCTTTACCATCATACTTGAGTATTCCACGTGGCTTCACTTCTCCAGAATCTTCTCTGAATTAACTTTTCATATACTGCATTCTCGTGAGGTAACTCTTTATTGTACACCAATACAAAAATACACTTAGACTTTTATAACTATATCTGATTGTGCACAAAGGGAGGATTAATCGCAAAAAGCGATCTCTTCCACACAACTCTAAGAATGAATTGAGATAATAATGACTATGGTGATATTATATTTGTATAATTATTTTGTACTTATATGAAAAAATACTTTGGTAAATATATTGTCGCTAATAAATTGTTAAACTCCAACACAGTCTAACTCTATGTTAAACAAAAAGATTATGACATTAAAAGTTTAGGGTTGTAGTACCGTAACTAAGTTTCATATATAGTCTATGTAACTAAGTATTTTCAGTGGATGCATCCATCCACTGAAAGCAGTCGGCGAATATAAGAGCCAACTCGTAATTCTTAAGTCGTATCGATTTATCGATATGCGACCGACTCTCACACGGCCATTTGAATTATGGCTTTGCACGGTTTGTCAATATAACCAATGACATGTTTTAGAATAATTTGTACACGCACCAAACGTATACAAAGGGTTGAGAATTTTTATAATGAAAATGTATAGGTTTTTTGATAATATAGTGGCATACCGAAATATTGCCCTTCATTTTCTCGGCAAAAAAGCAACTATGTTAACAATGAAAAGATGGCAGGAAATTAACACATAAAACGTTCGCTTAAAACAAACCTATATAAATGTTTTTGCTTGAAGCGTGATACGGAAGCGCTTTATTAAATTACAGAGTTAAAATAATTGTTATAGATACGAATGAGGTTGTGTTCGTGTTCCGGTATTAATTTATTCAAGGCAATACTTCTGTTATAGGGGAATAGATATATAACTCTTTGTACTCACCATAGAAGAGACGTTGGCGCTCTAAGCCTGTTCTACAGTCTGTACAACGGGGAGTGCTCTGATGAGCTTCTTTTTTATTTGATTTGGTGCTTACGTCGCTATTCTATCATCGCACCACTTGCCGGCAATTGGGAGTTTATACACACTTCCTAGACACTTGAAAGTCCTTCACGGCACGTGGCGGACTCCTTATGGAATGAACTCCCTCCCGCGGTTTTCTCAGAGCGCTACAAGATGGGGCTCTTTAAAAAGGGCGTGAAAAGATACCTACCTCTCAACGAGGTAGGCGACGCATCGGCACCCTTAGTGTTGCAGATGCCCATGGGTGACGGTAGCCCCCTATCACCTGGTGGTCCGTATGCCTACAAGTGAACATAAAAAAAACATCATTACTGCCCACACAATCTATATTCTTTCTTTTTTTTCCTGTAGAGTGATGGTTCCAACGTAATTAGCATTTTTTTTGCCAATGTCAAGGCTATACTCTGTCTGACTATATCTGATTGTGCACAAAGGGAGGATTAATCGCAAAAAGCGATCTCTTCCACACAACTCTAAGAATGAATTGAGATAATAATGACTATGGTGATATTATATTTGTATAATTATTTTGTACTTATATGAAAAAATACTTTGGTAAATATATTGTCGCTAATAAATTGTTAAACTCCAACACAGTCTAACTCTATGTTAAACAAAAAGATTATGACATTAAAAGTTTAGGGTTGTAGTACCGTAACTAAGTTTCATATATAGTCTATGTAACTAAGTATTTTCAGTGGATGCATCCATCCACTGAAAGCAGTCGGCGAATATAAGAGCCAACTCGTAATTCTTAAGTCGTATCGATTTATCGATATGCGACCGACTCTCACACGGCCATTTGAATTATGGCTTTGCACGGTTTGTCAATATAACCAATGACATGTTTTAGAATAATTTGTACACGCACCAAACGTATACAAAGGGTTGAGAATTTTTATAATGAAAATGTATAGGTTTTTTGATAATATAGTGGCATACCGAAATATTGCCCTTCATTTTCTCGGCAAAAAAGCAACTATGTTAACAATGAAAAGATGGCAGGAAATTAACACATAAAACGTTCGCTTAAAACAAACCTATATAAATGTTTTTGCTTGAAGCGTGATACGGAAGCGCTTTATTAAATTACAGAGTTAAAATAATTGTTATAGATACGAATGAGGTTGTGTTCGTGTTCCGGTATTAATTTATTCAAGGCAATACTTCTGTTATAGGGGAATAGATATATAACTCTTTGTACTCACCATAGAAGAGACGTTGGCGCTCTAAGCCTGTTCTACAGTCTGTACAACGGGGAGTGCTCTGATGAGCTTCTTTTTTATTTGATTTGGTGCTTACGTCGCTATTCTATCATCGCACCACTTGCCGGCAATTGGGAGTTTATACACACTTCCTAGACACTTGAAAGTCCTTCACGGCACGTGGCGGACTCCTTATGGAATGAACTCCCTCCCGCGGTTTTCTCAGAGCGCTACAAGATGGGGCTCTTTAAAAAGGGCGTGAAAAGATACCTACCTCTCAACGAGGTAGGCGACGCATCGGCACCCTTAGTGTTGCAGATGCCCATGGGTGACGGTAGCCCCCTATCACCTGGTGGTCCGTATGCCTACAAGTGAACATAAAAAAAACATCATTACTGCCCACACAATCTATATTCTTTCTTTTTTTTCCTGTAGAGTGATGGTTCCAACGTAATTAGCATTTTTTTTGCCAATGTCAAGGCTATACTCTGTCTGATTGTCTATTTTACTTTTGACAAGTCGAGTAATGAATCCCAAATAACCGCATATGTCCAAAGTACTCAATGCACGTAATGATTCCTAGCTGATGATAGCTACCACCCATGATCTAGAATATGTCGCCATAACAATCTTGAGTTGTGTCCCGACATTAGTGGCCAGGTTCCAGTCTTTCTTCAGAGACCTCTGGTGTTGCATATGTCCATAAGCGATGGTAACCGCTTTCCATCAAGTGGGCCGTCTGCCTGTCTGCTGACCTCCTGCAATAAAAAAAAGAGTGACAGCACATTGGTAGCACCTTTGGTGTTACAAATGTTCATAGGCGATGGTAATCGCTTTCCATCAAGTGGGTCGTCTGTCTGTCTGCTGAATTTATGCAATACAAAAAAGGACTTTTAAGTTTTATATTTATTTATTTATATTTATTATAGTGTATTTTTACTTATAGTATAATCTTATTATTAGTTATAACATAATTATTTAAAATTCATCTTTATCCATATTTCGTTGTGTTTTTAAAAAGAAGTAATTTGTATGTTTTTTTCAAACGAATTGAAATAGTAATTAGTTTGACAGAGTAGCATTTTTGATGATTTACATATCACCCCAAAATTAATAAAAAATTATCATAATTTATCGAGCATCTGACTAGTGATATTACACGACTATACCTGCATATTTTGACGTTTTTTTAATACGCTTATAGGTCTGACGGGTGTCGTGATCACACTACAGCATTGTATCACTACATATTTTAAAGTTAAATTACACATTCCTATTAAATTTCATCCATATAGATCTAGTAGTTATTACGAAAAATGTCTGTTATATACAAAGTTAGACTATATAACGGACGTGATAAAACACTAAAGTGTTTTTGCCAAAATAGTTACGGTCTAAATTGGACAATTTATATCGCTTTCATGTAAAAGCAGTGTTTATCAACCTGTGGGTCGCGAACCCTAGGGGGGTCGCAAAGCCTTGCTCGGGGGGTTGCCGGCAAAAGGGAAAATGCAATTTAAATTTCTACCTCGTAGCCAGGTTCTTTCTAATCTCAGCAGCTTTTTGCAGGATATAAGGCCCTAATTATAAATATGAGTAACAAAATAGAGAACAAAAATAAACGTAGTCTTTTAAATTACTAACTTTTTGCCTGTCTATGGTCCAAGGGGGTCGCCAAAATTTTTCAACCTGTAAAGGGGTCGCGTATTTAAAAAGATTGAAAAGTACTGATGTAAAGGTTCAGCTCCGTAATAAGTAGACGTCTTTTGGGCTACTGGAACAAATATAGCAGTGAGAAATTGAATAGAATCATGCAATTTGAATTGAGAGTAGACCAAAGATCCAGTAATCTCCGGTCAAACATATTTATATTCTATTGAATATATAACGCACGCATGCCAATCGTTTATATATTGCGAAAAATACAAGATATCCGGAGTTATGTAAAACAATACGAATGTTCATACTTTTCTTTGCGTATCGGACAAATAAATTTCTATGTTACATAACTATCGTCTAGTGCATGTCGTACATGACTAACAATTATCATGTGCATGTTAATATACCAAATATCTTACTCGTCGCGGTAATATTTTGGCGTCACTTATGCGTAATAACTTTCTATTTAAATCTTAATGGATTGGTCGCCTGATGATTTTTACTGCGCCCCTTGTGCCAGAGACGGCGTAAAGCGTGGGCGTCGTGGGCCATCGCCTACAGACTCGCACCTCAGAAGACAGGACAACGATTTTATGCCGCGTTTAAAATGTCACAAAATAATCCTTACTCATACCAAGCTCTTTTTTTATTTCGGCTATATCACACGCGGTAACTATTACCGGTAACCACCGCCGTTCAGTTCCAGTAGTCAGTTTCACTTGTTTTACAAATTTACAACATACATTTTGCGTTACCAGAGGGTCTCGTAAAATGTATGTTGCTCACATAAAATCTGGGTCCTGCTCCGCCAATGCCTCGTGCCACGCAGATTTTGTATATTCTAACAGTTGCAGAAGAATACCTACTAGAAATGACAACCGCCCAGTATCAATATTAGAGAGAGAGAGAGAGAAAGAGAGAGAGAGAGAGAGAGAGAGAGAGAGAGAGAGAGAGAGAGAGAGAGAGAGAGAGAGAGAGAGAGAGAGAGAGAGAGAGAGAGAGAGAGAGAGAGAGAGAGATAAAAAACACTTTATTGCACACCAAAATATACATTAGCCTAAGCTACTGCTAAATACATCAGTTATCTACCAGTGAAAGTTCCGTCAAAATCGGTCCAGCCATTTCAGAGATTAGCCGGAACAGACACACAAAAATAAAAATAAAAGTTTTTTAACAGTAACAAAAAATTTAAAATATGTTTTCATAAGTGCCGTATTTACTTTTAATTTGATATTACAAACAGACACTTCAAATTTATTTGTTTATATATATTACATTTATAACAATAAAAAAGAATATGAATAACCTATCGTAATTACCTATCGTAATGGCTTGAATATGTCATATATACACTTGTGATGTTGGCACTAATGTCGCCACAAGTCGTATATCCTATTAGAACAATTTCTGAAACCAATTTCTCTATCATGCAAGCAATCAATGTACACTTCAATAAAAACTCCCGTTACACTGCACGTAGATAGTGTTTTTTTGTAAATGATAATTGTGTGAAAATCTCTAAAAGATCGGAGCACAATGATCAATTCTTAAGTGGTAAAAACTGTCAAGCAAGTGACGTGCTGGTTTAGATACCTACTATAGTAAGGCTCGATATACACTATGATGCCGTTGCCGGTGTCAGCTAGAGTTGAAACAAAAACGTATTAACACTGTCGGTACAAGTAATGATTCGCTTGAGCACAAATTATTTTCGACGAACCGGTACGGGGTGATGTCGGATCGGAACCAAACCGATATGATAGTGAGAAGTCTCTGATTACTTGTTTAAGAATATTTAACCGGACCGAGACCGGGGCCAAATTAAACCGTTTATTCAGATATGCCCATTACTGAATGAACGAACGAAAACACTTTGTTTCACAACAGTGGCGATGAAAATAAAAACATTGCAAGAATAAGTAAAAATATAAATATAATTTATTTAATATACAAAAGATATATCACACTTTATATAAAATCAGCAGCATGTTGTAGACTTGCGAGGACCAAAGATATTTATAATAACTGCGCATTTTATATTTGTCGCCATTCAATCATTGTCCTTTACTGGATATAGGTCTTGCCAAGTTTGTGTTACATAAACAGTTTTTTGTTTTCCTTCCCCAATAGGTTCTTCATTTATTTGCTAGTCTATGGGACTGGAGAGTGTTCTTACTACACTACATTAAGCTTGCAAAGATGCGATCCCCTATTTAGAACTTGTTTGGTCCATCGACGTAATGCCCTGCGACAAATGTGACAGGTTCACTAATTTTGCGACTTATCTCGTTTATTTTGGTTGTTTAACAGATAGCAATTATTAACGTTTTTGATTTTATCCATGAGAGATGCCCCTAACATAGCTCCATAGTCCGCCGAGTTATTTATTTGTGGGCCATTCTCATTGGCTATGTCCGAGTCTCGTCGCCACACTTATATAAGATCACAAGGCCGTCTTAACCATAAGTAATAAAAAAATAATGAAACAATATACTCATTAAATTTCAATATCTTTTCAATTCAATATGTCGTCGGTATCTTGAACTTGTCAACGTGGTATGGAAAGGAGTATGTTAGGTTTCAAATTAAAAGAGATAAATATATTGGGCTCAAACCAAAGTAGATGATATACTAAAAGAATGTTAGAAAGCTAAAGTGGCAATGGATAGGACATTGTTAAGAGAGAGCAAAATAACATGGACAAAAATACTGACAGAATGGCAACCTATGGATAGAAAGAAAGGAATAAGACGGCTACACAGAATATGGGAAGACGACATACTAGAATTAGCAGGGGTTACATGAAGTAGGACAGCAAGGACAAGGAATGAGTGGCACAAAGGAGCCCTACGTGTCAGACACGTTGAATAAATTAATATAATTATAGAAAAAAAAGTTTACAATTCAGCAATAAATGCAAATAAATAAATGTTATTATTGTTCGAGTTTAGATGAGGGAAATTTTCAAAACTAGCAGATTATGCAAATTAACTATGTGTAGGTCGTCAGCTTGAGTCTTCTTGTCTCCGCGTCCGGGTGCCACGCAGCCTTTGTATCCTGGATAAAGCCGGCCCTGTATGATCAAATACTTTATCTTTCAAGCAATAGGTTGACATGTTAAAAAAATGTACACGTCCAATAGTAATTAGAATTTTAATTTTTGGCTGACAGCTAAAACATTCAACAGATCAACAGCTAACTTTACAAGTTTATGGATTTGAGAAAATGATTTTGTAACGCTTGTACCTATTAAATATCATACAACAATTTACTTGTTTCTATTATCTTCCAGTTAATGTTCATTCATTAGTACATAATATTTTAACGTGAAGGTAGGCTATCTTATCTATAGCGTAAATGTGTATAACAGTTAAATGATAAGAGTTTCGTAAACTCTATACTTTAAAGATAACCAAGTGATGATAAATGATACAGTTTAATCTTTCATTAAATACGAGGTACACTGGTGAAACAAATATTTAACAGACGATATTAAATTAATTTATTTGCAGTAAGACACGTGTAGGGTAGGGCTGCCAAAATTATTTAATAAAATTATATTAGAAGGATCAACCAAAATAAATCAATTTGGTTAAAAGGCACAGAATTGTCAGGCCACGATGGCAATGATATTGATTAATTCAAGTTTATGTTTATACTCAATAGTTGATTTATCCAAATTGAAAGAAAATAACGAACTGTATAATATCGGCTTGGCCGTCTCACTGTTAGGTTCGGGTATCCTAATTTTAGGTTTTTTCAGTATGCTTGCATAAATATAATTTCTTAGTAACTATTATTTTTTTAGGAGATCAAATTGTTGTTCCTATTTAATATTTTGAGTGCAGTTGTCCGTAAGAATTCCTCGTTAAGCAGTCAGACGTTATATCTACCATGTTTTTTCAAGACTATATATATGTGCCTTCACACATCGCTTGTCTCGATGTTCAGAATTCTGTACGATAAGTTCCTTTTATTGCATTTTATCGTTGTAAAAATATGCACACGATGTCAGAACTATCCAAGCTTTTTATGTTCTCTGGCTAAGATCCGAATCCAAGTTATTACAATAAGACTTTTATAAAACCATATCAATATTATAAACGCGCAAGTAACGCTGTCTGTGACGCTTTCACACGACTGGACTGTTTTTACTTAAATTTGGTATATGTTATTGAAAGAGAATCATTTGTCCAACATCTTTATTTGCACATATCGAGTTGTATTTGTAATATTTGAATGTGTTATTACACTGGATATGTAAAGATTAGTTTAGTACGTAGTGTTGTAAACAAGCACAAACGGAAAAGAAAAGACAATTTAGTGTTGCCAAATATTAAACAGAAGTGACAGTTTAGTGTTGCCAAATACTAAACAGTATAGATAGTCTCAGTATCCAGAATGAATATATGTAGGATATTTTATATCCCATAAATCGGGATAGTTTATTTATTGGGATAACTAAAGTTTCCGGGGGCGAATAGCGCCTACATAAAAGTTTAACGCAATCTAATGCTTGCTCTTTAAATAAAAAAGGGTCACTTATTGGACTCTGACTCTCGATTTGTCAGCCCTAAGTGCGGACAATAAATACATGTGCAGTGAAGTCACCATGCATGACTGTGCTTTGAACCGTGCAAACTGGGGAGTGTTCTACACAGGATCTGTTAGATGGGTGGCTGGCTATGAACGCGTTACAGGATACTTTGTTATGATAATATATTGTCCAAGTATCACTTTTTATTGAAACAAATACGTTTACAAAACCAAGGTTTTGCAAGATATTGCCAGCCTTGAAGAGATTTTAGTGCATTTTTCGTAAATGACATATCTCGTGTAATAATAACAGTCCATAAACGTCCCACAGCTGGGCTATAGCGTCCCAAGTTTTTTGTGGAACGGACACTATCCGCCACGCTAGTCCGAGGCGGCTTGTGGGATTGACATATCGATTATTTCGGTGTGCAGGTTTCATCACGATGTTTTCCTTTACTGTTTAGTTGGCTGTTGTAACTTGTAAAGATATGCGTATTTGGTCAGAATAATTGAGAGCTTTTTTCGGTCAGGATTCGAAGTTGTGTGATTTGAATTTAGGATGCAAGTGCGTTAACTCCTTAGCTACCACTGCTTTTTACGGAAAATCTTGACGCGAAGTTACCTGCAAGTCGTTATTGTACGCAGGAAAACATTTTACGGAACTGTTGCGCAGTTTAGCATGGTAAATCAATAAGCTTTATCTGTACTACTAGGATCCATATCAATATTAAAGAATTGATGAACAAATGTGAAAATTTCTTTGGACATACATAGTTATGTTTATTTGTTTGCGGTCTTAGGAACGAATTAAGTATCATGGTAATGATCACCACGGGATTAAGATACCTTTTATCACGAAGATGGGATAACTTTTCTCTGATAGAGATTCAAAGTGTAATTTAATAAATATGTAGAGGGACGGATGAGCTGATTATACTTAGTAATAAGTATACAATATAATATGTTTACTTGAATGCTCTTTTTCTTTTTTCAGATTCCTATCGACAAAAATGCAAAATTACGGACTCTGGAGTTTCGAGGGATATACAACAAACATCCCAAAATTAAGGCTTTAGACGCCATGGGCTCTATAGAAGCTACAAGAGCCTCAGATACCACCGAAATATGCCAAAACACCGAAACGAAAGCAAAAAACGACATTAAAGGACAAATTTTTAGCAAAACTTATTCATTCATACCCAAAATGAGTTTAAACTTAGAGAGGGTAGTAGAACAAAATCCCAGAATTTTAGATTTGCGGGAAAAATTAAATGAAATAACCAGAAAAAAGGACCGGAATGTTGATAAAAAAACGAAAGGACTTATCAATGATATTACTCAACAATTTGTTGACAAAAAAGATGATGAAGAATCAGGACCCTACAGTTTGTTATTTGATCTCCAAACGAATCCATCAACGTCTTTTTCTGAAACAGCGGAACCTAATGTTTGGGGAAAGCCAAAAATCGACGGAGTTAAAGAGAGTTGTCTACAAACTATTAAGAATTCAACGATTCCTCATAATAAAAGCGCAGATCGATTACCTAATATTTTAAACTTTGATAATAAACCAATGAGAGAATTCGAATACTCATGTGAAAACGAACCAAGCATCCCTGTTAAAAAGGTGTTTAGTACTCACTCCAGGTCTGACCTATGTTTACAATTAAAATCACACATTCAAACACGTGTTTTAGAATCTAATCTAAGTCCCAATGATAATTCTCTGAGTAAAACAAATGAAGAGAATTCTTTGGATGATAGTTTAGGCATTTTAACTCCAGATCAAATGGATGATATATGCTACTTAGAAAATGCATTTTCTCCAACTGTTGAAGGATTGCCTATTTTCTGTGATCCAATTGAATCAAAATTATCTTCTGAGAACGGTGATACTCCATCAACGGATAAGACTGAAAGTAACTCAGCAGCTTCGACCATACAAAATGATGTTTTTGAAAATACAGATTATAAAAGCCATCCATCAGGTTTAGCTCCAATCGTTAGTTTGGAAACAATCTTAAGTAATGGCGATCATATTTTAGAATCTCCTGTTCAATCGAGCGATGGAATATTAATACCTAATTCGGAAATATCTTTAAATAGTACTCTATTGTTAAAATCAGAAGTCGAAGATTGCGCATTAAACAGGATAGAAGACGAATTAATGCCATCTATCCATAGCAGTATTTTGGAGCCCAATAGCTCTATTGCTGAAAATATTACTGACTTGGAAATACCTTTGGATTGCAAGCATGATAATATTTTGATTGTTAATAGGATAGATCAAACTCCTTCACCCGAAGATTTACCACTTGATAGCTCTGATATTAATGGTGAAATAAGCACTTATTCACAGTTTTCTGTGTCGACAGTGAATGATTCACAAACTTACTCGGATAGTAAAAATGAGTATACTAAATCCATGGATACATCTAAAGTTTCAAATAGTTTTATTACTAGTATTACTAGCATAACAAGCCTTGATGGTTATCAGGGAGATGGAGAAATGTCAAGACCTGTAAGCAGAGGAGGAGATCATTCTATGGGCCATCGTGAAGATGCCATAGAAATGGATTGGCAAAACGTTCCAGTAGCCAGAAGAGCAGATCCAATGACCGATTCGGACTTTTTTACGGAAAGCGATGCCGATGTCTTAGATGACCACATGCAAAAAGGAGATCGTAAAGCCCAAGTTATTGATGGTGCTCTTTACGGCGGAAAAAATGGCAATGGAAATCTCCCTCTGATAGTTACTAGAAATGATGATTCTTGCATGGAATCTAGTGGAGTTTATACAGATTTTGAAAACCATAGAAGTTCTCCTGTATTTCTCAATGTTATAGATGACATGTCTCCAGAAGGATCGACACCTTCAACCAGATCAGAATGTAGTCAGAAAAACAATAGTACAGGCAATATAAGTGCCTATTTTACTCCATTACAGTTCAATGAAGGAGGTAATATAAGTACTTTTTGTACTCCTGTGCAATTTAATGAAGAACAAAATACAGATAAGTTGAATATTCATATTGATGATGTGACACCTAAAAATACAAGTAAAAGAAATTCACTGAATAGTGAAAAAGATGTCACCGCAATAGAGAAAAGCAAAGAAGAGAAAAGAGCCTTCACTTTGAAAAAGTACAAAATGCCTAAGCGCGATGTGCCAAGTAAACTGAAAAGTATGCTGGCGAACAAAAAGACTGAAATCGATAATATTAGCGTACAAAGTAGTCCAAAAGCTGTCAAGAAGACGGACAGGCGTGAGAATCTCTCAAAGAAAATTACCCTAGATATGAAAAAGGATTATAAGATAAAGTCATTTAAGGACGTAAAATCTAAGATGGAATGTGATCTTTGCAGTGAAAAAGGGCCTCTTCAAAGATCACAGACGTCATGTAGCGTAACCAGAATGTTGAGTTCCAAATCTACCAACTCCTGTGTGAAACCTAAGAGGTATGTACGTGTTGTGTACTCTAAGTGCGAACTTACTGCTACAATAACCTTTGACAATATTTAAGGAACATGTCGCCTCTTTCCTTGATAATGTGATAAATCCTCATTCTCATTATATTTATTTATTTTATAATTAAAACTGTTGTTTCCCTATTGTATTATTCCCAAAAAACTTAGTCTCTTCAACAATAAATCATAGATTGACAGTAAAATGTTATACACTTCGACATAATAATAACGTATTTTATTTGTGACCTTATTTTAAGATTTCTCGTCTTCCAGATAGAATAGGTTTGATGTTTTCCATTTCTTAATAGAAAAATATAAGGCTTTCTTAAAGTCATATCTCTACATTTCTATGGTCCAAAAGTCTCCTGTACCTTTAGGACGGCATAAATATATTTTTTTAAATCTATCGAGTACTTCTAAGCATTACAGGCCCACTTTTCTAACAAATTTAAGATAATTTATTATAATTATTTAATTTGCGCTGCTTGATCAAGTGGCGCACATATGTAACCCTCGATGAGGGTTTGTGACGTTTGCTATTGAAACGCTTGGACCGTGGGGTCCTGAGTCCATGAGCCTCTACAAAGGTATTTATTAACTCTTCGGGAGATCAGAGGGCTGGTTCCTCGGACAACGGATCAGTATGGTGATCCAGTGGCGTACCGTAGCCACCCTTTTCGGAACCTTACCCATTCGATGACCTAGTATCAGTATTCAACTTATAATCCTAAGGTGTACCTTAATACCTAGGAAACTTAACTTATATTGTACTAGAGTTTACCCCGCGGCTGCGCCGCGGGTTAACCTCTAGTGCGTGTCTCTTGTTTATAGAGCAAGTGCTAAAGGTTATATTATATTACATTTTTTATGTATTTGCCCACGGAAGATTCACTTCATTTTATATCGCTAATTATACCATCCCCCGTCTATCTGTCAACAAAATAAATTACAATACTTGACCAAAAAGGCCAAAATGGTCTAAATGACCAAAAGACCACAGTTACCGACATGGCCAAAATGACGGAGTAGGCAAAAACGACCAAAATGGCCAAAATAATCAAAATGACCAAGGAGGCCAAACTGACCGACATTGCCAAAATGACCGAAAAGGCAACAGTGACCAAATAGGCCAAAATGACCAAAAAGACCAAAATGACCAAATAGGCCAAAATGACCAAGAAGGCCAAAATGATCAAAAAGGCCAAAATGACAAATGCAAAATGACCAATTAGGCCAAAATGACCAATTAGGCCAAAATGACCAAATAGGCCAAAATGACCAAATAGGCCAAAATGACCAAATAGGCCAAAATGACCGAATAGGCCAAAATGACAATATGCAAAAACGACCAAAAAGGCCAAAATGAGCAAATAGGCCAAAATGACCAAAGAGGCCAAAATGACCAAATAGGCCAAAATGACCAAATAGGCCAAAATGACCAAAAAGGTCAAAATGATCAAAAAGGCCAAAATGACCAAATAGGCCAAAATGACCAAATAGGCCTAAATGACCAAAAAGGTCAAAATGATCAAAAAGGCCAAAATGACCAAATAGGCCAAAATGACCAAATAGGCCAAAATGACCAAAAAGGAAAAATTACCAAATAGGCCAAAATGACCAAAAAGGCCAAAATGACCAAATAGGCCAAAATTACCAAATAGGCCAAAATGACCAAAAAGGCCAAAATGACCAAATAGGCCAAAATGACCAAAAAGGTCAAAATGATCAAAAAGGCCAAAATGATCAAAAAGGCCAAAATGACCGAATAGGCCAAAATGACAGAATATGCAAAAACGACCAAAAAGGCCAAAATGACCAAAAAGGCCAAAATGACCAAATAGGCCAAAATTACCAAAAAGGCCAAAAT
Organism: Dendrolimus punctatus; assembly: GCA_012273795.1. Lineage (NCBI taxonomy): Eukaryota > Metazoa > Arthropoda > Insecta > Lepidoptera > Lasiocampidae > Dendrolimus > Dendrolimus punctatus. The sequence continues at coordinate 4,299,079 of CM022538.1, read as the reverse complement.
GAAAATTATCCCTTGTTCATCCTCAGTATTTAATTTATATACGTGCCGAATTTCAGCCAAATCGGTCCAGTAGTTTTTCCGTAAAAGCATAACAAACAAACAGACAAATATCATTTTATCCCGGAAACTATCCCATTTTTCGGGATAAAAAGTATCCTATGTTCATCCTCGGTATCGAAAATATATATATACTGAGTTTCAGCCAAATCGGTCCAGTAGTTTTTACGTGAAAACGGAACAGACAGACAGACAGACAGACAGAGTTACTTTCGCATTTATAATATTAATAGGGATTCTACCTATAAAGGTAAAGGTTTCCTCCGCGCAAGAACGGAAAATATACTAATTCCTGCGGCTGGGCGGCCTGCCGTAAGAGGCGACAAGACAACCCACAGCCAGTATGGCATTTGACCAACTGGATGGCTTCCACCCCTAGCCTAGAGTATGCCTCCATAACAACTTCAAGTTGTGTTGTTGTATCATTGGCCAGGTTCCAGTTTCTTCTTCAAGGCCGGCAGCACATTGGCAGCACCTCTGGTATTGCTAATGTCTATGGGCGATGGTAACCACTTTCCATTACAGTTAGGCCTGTCTGCTGTGCTTGAGCAAAAAATAAAATAAAACTCTGTACTAGTTTATATAGTGAAACCTGGTTAAGTGAGACATTAGGGAACCTGAAATGTGGTTTCACTTATAGAGGTATTCCACTTACCCAGTGTGAGATATCCAGGTATAAATATATATCTGTCTAATTTACAGAGGGTTCCATTAATAGAGGTCAGAATACAGGTTATTTCAGTAATAGAGGTGCGATTATTAAATAAAATAACGTGTATGATAGTAAAGTGAAACTAAAATTGGAGATCATTAAGTCTCAAAATTACTTACGTACTTAAGTGCGGAATTTGCGGGTAGAATAAGAATAAGTAAGTTAACAAACAAAACGATGTTATCATAGTTACAGAAGTCTATGAATATAAAATTCACTCTCTGTCTCAGTTATAGAGGTAACTTTGATGTTAAATCGAAAGAACGAAGCCCAGATATAGAGGTTTGCTTCGTCCCACTAACGGGTAATTCAGTGCCAAAGTTTGGGAATTCAGCATGATTTCCAGTTATGGAGGTTTCTCACTTATTCAGGTCCCACTTAACCAAGTTTCACTGTATTTTTTTTAGCCGTCATATGCGAATGCGCACGGAGCTGGGTTCAGCGAATGTGAGCGGCAAAAGCAGCCTCCATAGCTCTCAGAGCGACATCAGCGCCATTAGTTCACCGATGGGGAAACATTCGACCAGCCGCTATCCTTTACTACGTGAGTACTTTTTTCCCAATACTAGACTTATTACGTCTCATTATTGTAATTGTTTTAATAGACTTAAATAAACTACACCGCTTGGAAATTATAGATTGAACGCTTCTAATAGGTATGTAAGAAATCTAGTTTTGGATCTTAAATATACTTTAACAACCAGTCTTGGTAAAACTTCGGATAAGGTAATGGCTACAGAATTAATTATATGTTCAACAGGTTTTTCAATTGGATATTAATATTTTCTTAAGTTTACATATTCAAATATATCGACTTGAGGATGTGTTAATTTTTATGTTGCTTCTCTCTAATTTTGTAAAGTGGTTTCACACAAGCTCTCGGCCGAAGGTAATATCTGAACTTTGACATAATGAAGGTATTATTAGTGGCATGTACGAGAAGCACTTGTCGACTATTTCACGTTCTATTATTCCTTCAGCGGTAGCAAGTGCTGGTTATAACAATATAAATGTTTTCAAAATGTTCGTCGTGGTTAGGATTAGAACCTATTTTACTTGAATGAAACTCTGAACGTACATCAGACATTGTGCAATCTAAGAAAACTTTAAGAAGGTCTATCAACTGTAACAGAGAATGTTCATACACGTTTTGCTAACGCTGCGGCCTGCTTAGGCTATTTTAATATATGTAACTAATTTGATTAAAATTTACTCGCGACTTTCTGCATTGGGCAGGTAACAGAGATCAGTTATATTGACAATATTTAAAGTCAAAGAGTATGACCAGCAGTGTAGTACATTTTTAATATAAAAATAAATGATTCCTGTAGATTCTCGTGAAAACCCGCAATAAGTAATATTATTAAAGACATGTCATGGACATATCCCAAAAATCAGAAACCGAAAAGGATCCCGTGGGATTCCTGAGATATAAAGTATCGCAGATGTTAATTCCGGATTTTTTATTATTCATCATCAAAAACCGCATTGAAAGCTCTCAACCAACAGACAAACTTAAAAAATCTAAGAAGCAAAAGACTACATACACATTTTTACAATTTTATGATATTACGAACCCGGCAAACGTTGTTTTGCCTTGAGTTAAATGATTACAGTACATATTGCTATTAAAAAATAGGGGTTGGTGGTAGAAGGGTCAAATTTTGCAGTTGTATGTATTGAATATTGTCTTAAGTTTTCGCGAATGGTATATATACATAATAAAACTACGTTTTAACGGTTTTAAGCGCGCAAATTTATTTGATTTTGGTTATTCCGATGTTTCGGCCTCTTTTCAGTGTCCGTGATCACGGACGACAAAGATGACAATTGTCCAACGAGTATTGTTAAAGTTTTATTTAGCCTACCGCCAACTTGTTTATTTTAATTATTTAGTTTTAATTTTGTTTATGGTTATTATTTACTCTATGGGAACCTAATCTAATTTATGTATTGTATGTATTTTTCAATGCTAAATCATAATAGAATATAAATTAGAATATTTGTCACAAAAATATGGGGGTGGGTCACCCTTATCATTTATGTATGAAAAAAGTATAAAAAATAGATGCTGGTCGATTCTCAGACCTACCCATATCGGGTAGGTCTGAGAATCACACAAAATTTCATACAAATCGGTTAAGCCGTTTCGGAGGAGTTTGGTAACAAACACCGCGACACGAGAATTTTGTAAGTATATTAGATAGATAACACGTGAATGAGTTGTTATTGGGTTGCCATAACTTGCTTATGGAGTGGTAACATACGACTTCTATTATCACCAAGTTGAACCAGCAATTACGGGGACCAGCATCCAAGCACTACCATTGGAAGAATTAATCCCTGAATCTTCAAGGAGTATTTTTGCGACCTCTTTCAACAAAGTAGTCCAACACCTACTGTCAGCAATTACCATTACCACTAACTACCGATGCAAGTGTACAAACTGTTCCGAGAAGAAAACACAAAATATTAAGAAATGAGATGATTAATAATGTAATAGATAGTAAGACAAGTAATGCTATAAAATAAGATACCAATAAAGAAAGTATAAATCTAAATGCAAATATCGATAAAATGTAAGAAAATTTTAGTGATAATAATGGCATTTATAATGAGTTTCACTAAGGGACTAATGTAATAGAGTAAGCAAAGAAATGAAAAGAGAAAAATGTATTTTATCCTCGAGAGACAAACAACACACACACACACACACACACACACACACACACACACACACACACACACACACACACACACACACATATATATATATATATATATATATATATATATATATATATATATATATATATATATATATGAGTGTAGATAAAAAAAGCGAAAACCTGTAAAACTTAGACAGTCGAAGGGGAAACCAAAAATACTTGAAGTTTCACGTTTCCTGACTACATCAATATCCGGAAAATCCCTTTGTAGAGAATAACTATTATTTGATAAGCTTAGGAAACCATTGAAAACTCGGTCATAATTACTGGCATGTGTCTAGTCTGACTTAGAAGCCTTTTTAGTATTAATGAATTAATCGGTTTGCTTACTCGCAGACTTATTGTTCATATTATTTACTGGGACGTTTCACATGGCTTCGTTTGGATAAACTTTGGAACATTACATGAAATTATCTTGTTTTAGGGATAGATTTCAAAAATAATTTATTGACAAATGCACAGACAGATACCGTGGTCAGGATCATATTGAGTCTTGCATTAGGATCAGCTTGTTTCTCGCTTTCGACCGCCGTATGAGCCATGGTCCGGAGGAAAACTGAATAGCACGCCGTCTCCTCCCTCTGCAAGCGCGTATCCTGGCTCGCGTTTACCATATTGTCAATAAATAACATCAATCTTATTGTTGACATATTCGAAATCAAATTTAAAAATTGTTTTTCAATTCACGCATACTTGGAACGTGTTAACCTTGAATTAGGTATGTAAAAATGTTACTACGTCGCATCACATTATGTTAACGCGTGACCACTCGGTCAAACATTAACAATGAGACGTAAACGGTTCACGCATTTTTATATTTTATAAAATTTATACTAGTTAAAAAATGAAATATATATAATAAGTTATCTTGTTTCACGTAAAGCGGTCAAACCTAGAAACATTTGACTTCAAAAGGACAGTGCTCGCTTTATTCACCCTTTCGTCAGAGACAGTAAAATTTCGTGGCACAATTTGACAACATGTTTTAGTCAAACAAACAAACGATGGATACGGTGAGAAATTAGTACATAAGGTGATCTTTGAAAGTTGCGCCCGTGACTGAAAAATGGAGAGGAAGAAGACTAAGTTGGTATGGGCATATAATGAGGAGGGATGAAAGTCACTTGACAAAAAGAATGTTAAACTACAAGATGGATGGGATGGACATCTGAAGATGTAAAGGTAGACCAAAAAAAGGATGGATTGCTTGAAGGATGATATGATGATTTGTGGTGTGACAGAAGATGTATGTCAGAATAGAGGAGTGTGGAAGGAAAACACATATTGTGCCGACCCCAATTTATTGGGATATGGTGAAAGAAAAGAGAGAGTTTTAGTCAAACAAATTAAAAGGTTAGATACAAATACAATATATTTGTCATATGGACGTATACAGGTCTGAATATTGGGCCAGTAACGTCATCACAAACGTCTCTACTTAGCTAAAGTGAGACTGTTGAGATGGATCTATGGTGTTACAAGAATGGATAAAGTAGGAAATGAAGAGAAGGCGATCTTGAAAAGTTGCAGCCGTGATTTAAAAATTGAGAGGAAGATCATTAAAGTGGCACGATCATGTCATGAGAGGAGAGATGAAAGATACTTAACAAAAATAATGTTAAACTTCAAAATTGATGGGTACACAAAAGTACAGGTAGACCAAAAAAGACATGGATTGTGTGAAAACTGACATGATGATTTGTCGTGTGACAGGACATGTATCAGAATAAAGGAGTATGAAAGGCAATGACACATTAATCCGACCCCAAATCCTTAGGGGAAGGTGAAACAAAAAGAAATGTTAGACAAAATGGTGGTAATGTGATTAACATGATGTGTGATGTGAATAAATATGATTTTATTATATATTACAATAAATATTTAAAATTCAATTATTATGTTTCTATCAATTTTGCATAAAATACTTAAGTTAATTAAATGAAAAATAAAATAGTTAAGTTAATTAAATGAAAAATTAAAAAAATCCAATTCCAAAGTTTCTTTTTCATTGATCGATAGCAAATTTTATGTGAAAAAATATCACATAAATATACCGGGAATCCCGCGGGAATTTTCATGGGAGCGGTTTGTAGTCGTTCAGGTGCATAGAAATTAGCTTTATCCGACAATTTTCACTGAACCCATTTTTTAATTCTTTTTTAAACGCTGCGGTACTTCGTGTCACGGGAATCCTGGCCGAATTTTAAGTCATGCGTGGACGAAGTTTCAGACGTATCCTAGTATTACTCATATATTTCATCAAGGACGTAGTAGAGCCATGCTGGAATCATTGTCTTGTTTACAACTTTTAGGCCGCGGCCGGCTCCATCGGTGTGTTACCAGGCTCTCACAGAATATTGGTGAAGTGTTAAGGTTAATCGTGTTTCGTATGATAAGGGAGAGTTCTGATAGCTAGCTCACTTTCTCTTCCCTATTCTATTATACTCAACCCATCACCTCTTAATCCTCTGTTTGACCCCTTTATCCCATCCCTCCTATCGTATGGTTAAGACCGCCAACGCACTGGTACGCACTGGCACGCTCTATTATTCGTGCAGAAACGGAGAAAGAATACAACTTCTTGCGGCCGGGCGGCCTGTTGTAAGAGGCGACAAAACAACCCATAGCCTGGTGGTAGGGTATTTGCCCGTCTGGGTGGCTACCACCCCCGGTCTAGAGTATGCCGTCATAGCAACCTTAAGTTGTGTTCCGGCATTACTGGCCAGATTCCAGTCTCCCTTAAGACACCAGCAGCGCATTTGTAACGCCTTTGGTGCTGCAAATGTCCATAGGTGATGTTAACCGTTTTCCGTCAGGTGAGCCGTCTGCCTGTCTGCTGAACTCATGCAATAAAAACTGGCTTTGTTTCTGGTGTAATAGACTAGTCTATAGGCAACGGAAATCATTTTCCTGCAAGTGGGCCGGCCGTCTTTTTGTTGGGCAGCTTTGCAACATAAAAAAATATCAAAATAGTTAATAAAATTCATACAACACAAACAGCAAAAACTATGATTTAAAATTAACTGAAAATTATTATATTATAGGAGTAGGAGTTTTGCTGGGGAGTTGCTTATCCCTTCTTGTCTTTGAAACAGCGATAATATGTTGTGTAGCGGCCCCAGAGGTATACATGGAGTTCGAACTAGATTGAAATTTTGTAAGATCTAAAAAAATAGTTTTCGTCAGAACTTAGTACTACAGGTACAGGTACCTGTAGTACCTCCATTCACCTTGAATATGTACATATTCATGAACAGCCGGAAAGTGTCAGTAAAGGCACGTCTGGCTGTTCATCAAAGGGTATTAGTACCAACGCTAATGTGCGGCAGTAAAAGTTGGGTTGGTGGTATCGCAGAAGAAGCATGAAAGCTGGATAAATGCAGTTGAAATGAAAGCTTTGAGAAGTATGTGTAAGTAAGGTCATAAATGATATGATAAGAAACAGTGTGATAAAGGAGTGTTGTGGATTGAAAGAAGACGGAGTGACAAAAGTTGAAACAGAAATGTTAATGTGGTTTGGGCTTGTAAAGAAAATGAAAGAAAAAAGGATCACAAAACGAGTATATGCAGCAATGTAACTGGTAGAGTCGGTGCCGGTAGACCGAGACCTACTCACCATGATCAAATTGAAGATATTTTAAAGAAAGGTCAGATAAAAAGCAGTTTAAATAAGCGTGAATATATGAAGAGATTAATGGAAGTTGATGAAGCGAAAAGTGTTTGTCAGGATCGTAGCAGGTACAGATCCATCGTCTCTGCCTACCCCAATAGGAAACAGGCGTGACAATATGTATGTACATGTTTATACTTTTGAAAGTTTAATATCCTTTTATTTAGAGATCCTGTTTCCGCCTAAACTTGTTATTGCTAAGAATATTATTGCAGGCGCATTCGTATTAGATGTCATAACTCTTGAGATTGCTCAATTTCTTATTTTATACGTATCTTGTGGGATAAATCGATGTTTGATTATTGTTGTTTTTATTAAATCGTATATTTATTTTCAAAAATAATACCTACTAATCCAGTCTATTTAACATCTTTTAATTCCCGTTTAGCTAATAAGTGACTGCTTGTTTGTATTTCGGATTCATCGATGTTTAGCTGATGATTTGTTTGGCTGTTGTCTTCCGATACTTTCCTTTGATGTTAGGGCTTTTAGTCGCAAAGATCAGCTGGGTGCGAGACATTATAAACACAAATCGATGCGGAAGGTCAACACTGCGGCTTGTTAGGGAGTAGACAAGTCAAGACCGCATGGTAACTGGCATTTCCTCTCGAGTAGGTTCAGTTTGCCAGTCGCCGGTGAGACGCGAGCCGGCGCGCGCCGCTCGACAGACGTGTCTCTGACGTCAACTCGCAACGCGAAAAATCAATGGATTCCCCCTCGTCAATAAGGTTTACCGCATACCGCATTTTCACACGGAGAAAATGTGCAATATGCAAGTGAAGTGTTAACAGCATACCATACATGGATTTCAATACACAAATCGATTGATAATGATAATGACATTACGATGTAAATGCAACGCGTCACGTCAACGGTTACACTTTCGAGTTCAGTCCTGTGTGGTGACATAATTTTAGTCCTTTTCTTTTTATATATATTTTATTAATTGCATTATTTCAACTTTCACTCAACGTAGACTTATTTACATACATCGCTTCAGGAAGAATATTTTTTATGTTTTACTGTAGCATAATTATGTGCGCTGTTACTCAACAAGTTTTGTTTTGTATTAGAAGCATACAAGCGCTCGTTAGAGACATCGTAAAGACAAAGAGACACGTTTTGTAATACTTCTGAAATAACTTAGAAATGTCCTTCGCTTAAATGTTAAAGCTAGCAACTGGTTAAACACGTTAAGTGCGGTTTTACAAAATAAACAATCGGTCATTATCAAACTAAGAATTAATTAAACATGTTGCTGTTAATTGCGGCGTTGTGTTTTTCTCAATAAAAACTTGTAATTCTCTTCATTCTAAAAGTAAAAACTTATCATTAACTTTACAATTACCTAATTTACAATGTTTCAAATACTTAGCGACAAGGAACCTTTAAATTTTATATTATACTAAGATATGCCCGCGATTTCGTCCACGCTTGACTTAAAATTCCCGAGAATATAAAGCACCGCGGCTATCGTGTAAGTGAAAACTGTGTCGGAATAAGCAAATTTTGTGCACCCTAATAACTACAAAACCGCTCCCGTGAAAATTACCGTAGGATTCTCGGGATAATAAATATCACACATTTTATTACATACAATTCGTTACCGATTAGTGAAAAAATGAGATTAGAATTTTTAAAAACTGGTCATGTTAAATCATTTACCAGGATGAAAAGTAGCGTAAATTTAAATCTAAAAATTTGCTCTCCTCAGTAGCTTTTACGTTTTTACTGGCACGTTTAGAGATGGACAACTGAAAAAATCTTTATCCTCGATCATATACTTATTCGACCTATTATAATTCAAATGATCTATACTTTGTGTCAATATTACATAAAAATCGCTGATTTATTAGGAGCGTAAACAAAAATTTCATTTAATAATCTTTTGTTCAACTTTACACAAGTATAAGAATATCTGTTATTTTAAAAGCTATATTATAGTATCTTAACTGCACAATAACTACAACACAAGATAATGCCCTGTGATAATAATATAGGCCGAAAATATTACAAAGAATAACTAAAGACTGAAACACGAAAATATCCAAGGGCCTTATTAGTGAGACTTATAAGGCCCTATTTTACCGAATTAAAAACTAAAATAAAGGTTAAATTAATCAAATTAATAATTCTTTTTGGACCATGCCAATCATAAAGGCATATAATATATATTGTATAATATAATTTTTTTTTAAATAATCGGCAGACAAACACACATATTGTATATCCCCAAATTAAACAAGTTAAGTTTGTATTATGGGTAATAATACAACGGAATACTCTAATATCAATATAGTATTATATGATACGATCTAAGATGTCAATTGTCCATAGTCAAATTTGGTCTATGCTCGATACCTACATAAATTATCTTAAAAGTTTTATTGAAAGGAAACTGACCATAGTAGAGTGTTACAACTTTCAAAATATAAGATATCAAATGATCATTAAATAATGTGAGTGTATAACAACATTACATAAATCATTATAGCTCATTGTATCACATTAGACAACAAGCAAGCAAGATAGGCCAAGTAGAAAGTACAGCGAAACACCGTTCATATGCAGCCAACCATGAGCTATTCGTCTGCTCCATAATTAAAAAGTGATTTGTACTTAAACATCTACAACTAATGTCTCCATTGTATGCTATAATTGTCGCACATTGTTGACAGTTTCACAAGGTACGAGTACTGTCTAGTTCATAGTAGAATCAAACATCTTTGTGTATATCTTGGGGAAAATTGACATGAATATATTGATATTTTCTTAAGTTTTCGCGACTTGTATACATAATAAAACGCTGGAATAACAAAAATCAAATAAATTACCGCGCCTAACACCGTTAAAACGTAGTTTTATTATGAATATAATGCTCGGGCTACACAGAAGTTATTCCAAGCCAGACTGGTATAATTAGATAAAGTAGTGAAACTTGCTTCGTGTTAGTTTTTTTTTTAATTATTAGGTTAGAAAATCAAAAGTTTGCCTATGTAATCGATGTCGGGTTCCAGTCTATCGGTTTTGTATAGGACTCATTTCGGAGAGTGTGCGGTTGAACTGTTCGACCTGATTGCTCCTATATAATTTCACAACAAAAGCGCCATCAGCGCTAACGAAAAATTGTGCCTCCACGTTCCTCCTGCGTATGTTGAGTAAGGCAGATCAGTGGAATGCATTACCAGAGTCCGTATTTCCCGAAAAGTACAGTCCAGGTATCTGCAAGTCTCGTGTGAATAAGTATTTTCTAGGTAAGCGTGCTCCATCTTCGACTGCAACAGCTTGATCGTGATCAAAGGCGAACCCATTTATCATTAAAAAAAATGTGCTTCTATTTTTGAATTATTATCATTCCATTCAACTCATTACTATGCTGGCTTGTTTGGAGGTTGCCAAACGTCTCTGAGTGGCCGGTCTGTTGAGTATAAAAGAAAATCCAGGATACATAAGTGAGTGATGCTTATTCCACAGATTCCAAAAGCAGAATAGAAATATAAAGGAAAAACGTAAGCATCTCATAATTATCTATAAATAAATAATAATGAGATGCTTACGCTGGTTTATGGCTTGTCAGCTAGGCGTTTAAGCTAGATCTTACATTACAATATAGTTTTAGATTTCTTGACCCTATGTATAACTCAGCTGGACTGTAGGTTATCAACTGACGCCATTTAACGGAGTTGTTCTGACAACTCGAAAGGCCACATTTGACTATACAGTTCACATTTATCACATAATTACTACTCAAAAACAATCAATATTCTACAAGTACTGTTTATTTTAGAGTAATTTTACACATATTTAGAAAGTAAAACTGCACGGCACAATGTCTCCTTTCAGATCATAATATCAAATATCTTTGGTGGTTAGTGATGCGGCACGCAACTAGTGAAGTGAAAAAGGTGCCACCACACGTACTGAAATTATGTGAAAGGTGAAGGTTTTAATAAATATAGTATATTATTCACGGGTGAAGGATAGTCGCCGAATGGCAAATGACATACTCATACGCGTAATAAATATAACCACTTTCAAGACAATAGTACAAACGCTGCCATCGTGCAGGTATTACGTTAATTATGACAGGACCCAATGACAAGAAGTCGAATATCATCCTATCCATTCTATTGAAAACAAAACGTATATTTCTTTCCACGGCAGTCCGTTGATAACACCTCGGGTGTTGTAAATGTGCATAGGCGATGATAACTCTGCCCGAGCAGGAACGGAGAAAGAATAAAATTAATCTGTTAATTTAAATAATTTAGTAATAAATAAACATGAATAAATGTAGCTAGTTACGAAAGCAAGTCCTAGTCTTAACCTTATTTTTATAAAATATAACATTTAAATTTTACAATTTTCTTTGGCATTAAACATTTTCTTTAAGACACTGGAAGGGACTAGCACCTAAAAAGTAGTCTCGGCCTAGTTTAACTGTTAGTTAACGAAATAAATTTATCATTAAGGAAAGATATATATTTTGTACAAGTCGTGGTAGCGTAATGGTTAGCGCACGCGCCCCTAAATCGAAGGGCGCGGGTTCGATCCTGACCGAAACGCATGCACCTCTTAGTCAGTTTTCTGATCTAATGTGCATATTGTTACAATTACCACGTGCTAAAAACGGTGAAGGAAAACATCGTGATGCAATCTGCCCATCGAGATAACCGATGTGTCAAACCTGCAAAGCCGCCTTGGACAAGCGTGGCGGGTATACTGTCGGTTGCCCTATAATGGGAGGCCCGAGCCCAGCAGTGGGACATTTATGGGCTGACATTATTATAATTATTATTATATATTTTGTATTTGTGAGTTTTATATGTAATTTTGGCGTCAATTATTATTATTATTAAAAAAAAAAATCGTCCCGCCTTTCGTAAGAAGCGACAAAACAACCCATAGCCAGGTGGTAGGGCATTAGCCCGACTAGATGGCGACCACCCCTGATCTAAAGTATGCTGCTATAACAGCCTTGTGTTGTGTTCCAGCATTAATGGTCAGGTTCCAGTTTTCCTTAGAGAGCAACGGCACATTGGTAGCACCTTTGGTGTTGTAGATGTCTATAAGCGACGGTAACCGTCTGCCTCGCTGCTGAACTCGTGAAATAAAAAAAAACTACTTTCCACCAGATGACCTCTAGTCTGTCTGCTATGCTTTGGCAATAAAAAGGCCCTGGAGGATAGTAATATGCTTGCACTAAAATCCCAACTCTCAGTAGTGAAAGGCTGACTAGCGAAAAAATCCGAGATACCAGGTTTCAATAACTTATCTTAAATATTGATAAGATTACGAATCGATATAGTACACTCTCTCAAACCGTGAAGATTTTTTTACGAACCACTTTCAAACGGTTTTATAGTTTCATTTATCTTTAGACTAAAAAACGAATTAACAATCCTTAATCTTGAAACAACAATTCAATTAATTAACCTACATGAATATAATATTGTTACATACCGACAAAGAAACGCGCATCTGGTTTATTGCCCTTCCCGCATGCGAAGTTCTTTTGTTTACACCGTATTTAAAATTTGCATTTAAACAATAGCCTATTGTTATATTTTGCGACTTTGTTGTCCGTTTACAGGAATAATTAGCCAGGTGTGCAAATTAATGTTCTTCGGAAACCCCAGTGAACGCGGTGAATTTTTTGTACTGTATAGTTAGTATAAAACAATGCCCGAAGGGAGGGGTGGGGCAGTCAAAGCGATAACACAAGCTGGCAAGACGTCTTTACGTTTTAGTGACGGGCTTTGCGCATGTATTGAATGGAATGAATGAATGAAAACACTTTATTGTTCGCCAAAAATTAAAACTACGTTCTTGATACTAAGTGCAATATACATGTTGATCAAAGGGCGAATTGTGTGAACTGTGCATTACATTGGGACTTATTGCTCCTAGTTATATTTGTACCTATGTTATACGTGTTGGTATAGATTTAATAAATTCAATAGTACTTCCAACGGCATTTTAATTCGAGTCCTGTAGCTCGTAGTAATATGAACAGTTCTATACAACTTTAACTGCAGTATTGTTTATTTTTAATATAATGTTGTGTGAAAAAGCTGTTAAATTTATCCTTGACACGTAATAAGCATCAATATGCTTATTAAATGGCACGAATCTGTTGAACTCGATATATATTCGAATGGTAGAAGTGGAATATTTTAATGGTTCACACGCCAAAAAGTAATTGCGAGTTGTTTAATTGACAGATAACTCGATTCGAAAGCATGAAATTGGAGAATGGTGTTATAGATTAAAATTAATTTTAGTGCAATGTTATTATTTCAACTGCAGTAGATGTAGATTTTCATGTAGATACTGATATGGAAATTTGAATTTTATTGGAATGGCCTTGTTAATGCATAGGAGTTTGAAATGTGTCTTGTTAGTAGGGTTGCCAAGGCTTTGTAGTTCCATATATAAAGATAATAATAACGCGACGACGATTTTTTTTTTCATTTATTTTGCCATCAAACAGATATATACATTTCAACTTAAATTAACAGTTACATTAATTTTTTTCTTATAATCTGACCGTGCCTATAAATTGTTCTTTAAAATATTTTTTTTAAGTGAGACAACGGATCAGTATGGCGATCCAGCGAGGAAACTTAGCCAGCCTTCTGGGCACCTTACCCATAGAAGACGGTGATCTGGGCTCAGTATTCTACTTATAGTCTTGAGGGACTATGGGTAGAATACAATAATAAGTTAAGTTTTCTTACATTGTATTCAATAGTATGTAATTAATATTATAGTTATGCGTATTTTATTATATAGTGAGACAGAAAAACAGTAAAAATTACACCACTTTAAATTTCGAAAATTGCGAAAAAAAACATCTGTTTTTGCTGAGCGGGTTTGAAAAATCTTTTGTTCTAAAATCTTATTCAAACTAACAACGTATACCTCAAAAATGATTGGACGGATCTTAAGCAAAGCAAATTTCGTTGCTCGGAGTTCGTTGTCGGTCGATTTTGAAAGCTATCCCGAAAGACATATTTTCAAAATAGATCAAAATGCTAAAACAGTAATTTGTTATTAGTCATCTAATATATCGTAATCATAAGTAATAGTAGTATGTAACATGCAAATATTGGTAGGCTAAATAAAAACTTTAACATAACTCATTGAATCTTGAAATCTTGGTCTTCTGTTATCACGGTTACTGGAAAGTGGCGGAAACGTCGGAATATAAATCAAATAAAATACCTCGCTTAAAACATAGTTATTATACGTGATATATTTTCTAGACCAGGTTCTTGCTGGGATTTGAATCCACATTACAATGAAACGTGGGTATCTCAACTAATAAGTCACCGCGTCTGTGAAACACCTACACAACTTAATATAAAGTATTACAAAACCCCAGACGTATTCTTTTGAAAAGATCAAGAAAACAAGATTTATAGTTACATTGGTCCGTTATTTATAACAGTTTATAATTTTTACAAATAGTATTGATCTTATCGTTTACAGTTGCTATTGAGAATGATAGAATAACATCAGAACAACAAGATCGCAGCCGTGGGAGTTATCCAATTTATTTGTGCTATTATGCTAACTAAAAAATTGGTGACACATGCTTATGCGAATTTAGGCCTAGAGGACAAGAAAATTAGGTTACATTATTTTTTGAAACTTTATATTGTTACGAGTCGCGAGACTCGAATTAAAATGCCGTTAGAATTGCTATAGAGTTTATTAGAACTACATAAATATGTATAACACAGATACAAATATAAGCGAACACAACAATTCCAAACGTAATGGAGTAAAAAAAAACGTAATGGAGAAGGTCGTAATTCTATAAAACGCGTAAAGTCCGTCACTAAAAGATTGCCGATTGTAGTACACACGTCTTGCTTCGCTCGTGGTTATCGCTCAACTGTCTCGTCCCTCCCTCGGGCGTCGGGCTATTGATTTATACTGCACAGATGCAATATGTCCGTCCGGTCGCGTGGACTGAATTTCCTAGAATCAGTTGTACTTTAAATCCGACACACCTGGCTAATGAGTCGACTGCAACGGCCATAAACGAGTACTATAAAACAATGGACTGTTCTCTAGAATAATTAGTAAACACATGCCAATAAATAAGTAAACAAAAGAAGTCCAAATACCGAAAGATTATAAAATGTGTACATGTATGCAGGTGTGAATTTGTTTTTGTCGGCGTCTAGGTTGTATGAAGGAATTTGATTTTGCAATACTTTGACGGTTGCTACGCTCAACAACTTAAATGACACAATAGATTGTTTCTCTTGTTCTTGTTGATTGTCTGAGTTTTTCTATAAATTCAATGAATTTAGATAAATATATAACATTTTGCTAGGTTCCATTGGAAACTGTTACGTATTTTGAAGTCGAAACCCTGAGACCATGGGTCCCGTCGCTCTAAAACTTTACCGAGATGTCCTCAAAAACATGCTAGACGTCTCGCATGACCAAAAAGCTGTCATTTATTTTGGCTACAATAATGAACTTTTGGCAAGTTCCCAAAGAGCGACAGTGGTTTGGCACCAATTTTTCATCAAGTTTTACTTTTAGTATTACGTACTTAAAAACAAACAAAAAATCTGTACGTAGTATAACAGGCGGCCTTATTTCTTAAAGTGCTCTCTTACAGGTAGGTTAAACCTAACGACTTTCACTACTTTTTCCTCTTTACTTTTATTATACATACAAGTCACATTAATATTAGAAACGTATAGATGTAGTTGTAATCGAAATTTGACAGTCAGTAGCTCAACAGTCTCATTTACTGCCAGGGCATACCAAGCCTCTGGATGTAATCATTCTCTAATACTGCATGGGGTGATTTGTAACTGGCCCCAAGGGATAGTAGGTAAACGCGCGCGAAACGGCAGCTTCTCAACTGGACGGCACTAGTGGCAGGTGGGATCTCTACTATAGTATGCCGCCATAAGTTGTGTTCCGGCATTAATGGCTAGGTTCCTTTAGAGACATGTAGAACATTGGTAGTACGTTTGGTGTAACGAATGCCCATAGGCGATGGCAACCGTTTCCCATCAGGTAGGCCGTCTGCCGGTCTGCTAAACTCATGCAATAAAAAATATGGTAATGGGCGACAGCCGGAGGTCGATAGACACCCTCCTCCGGCGAGCATGACGCGCTCATAAAAGGAGAGGACATAGAAACGCTCCATAGTACAAATATTGTTATCAAAACAAATCTTTCAAAAAAGACCTCCATTGGCCACACAAGTTTTTTAATATTTGATCAATTGATTTGACGACTGTTTGTGAAGATGACCTTGGACATTGATGCTATTGCTAAGATTAGATTATTATTGAGTACATTTTGTTTATTATTCATCTAACTCGTTTTTTCGTATTTATAGTGCTTGTATTTTACAACATATTACATCCACGTACTTCTTAATCTTCCTGCTTAAATTTTAGTTTGACATAATTTATCCATTGCGCACGACTCTAAAGTGAGAATTGGGGCTCAATGAGCAAATAATCGAAAAACACCCAAAACTGATAAAAATCCAGTTATCCTTTTTTCGGTCGGGCGATTGATTTTGGTTTGTTTTCGATTATTTGCTCATTTACCCCCAATTCTAACTTCGAATTCCTGTTCCGCGGGAAAAATAAATACGCCAGTAAAATGATTGTCTGACACACACAACGTTTTGTGGAGCTGTGTTATAATACGAGCCCTACAAGTTCAACTGCTGGGTTCGCGCTACGTTGGTGGCGTCAACTGTGATTGCAGTGTGTTAAGAGTGAATCGTTGACGGGGGAAGCGTGCCTAGAAGGCTATCATGCCATTGATGGCAATTGTTTAAATATACTTGATAAATTTGTATTAATCTAAAAATTAGTCAGGTGTATTCAAAAGTGTAAAATACTAGTGCTTCTATCCGTGCAGGAACGGAGAAAGAATACAATTTCCTGCGGCCCGGCGGCCTGTCGTAAGAGGCGACTAAACAACCCACAGCCAGGTGGTAGGGCATTTGCCCGACTAGATGGCGACCACCCCTGGTCTAGAGTATGCCGCCATAATAACCTTGTGTTGTGTTCCGGCATTAGTGTCCAGGTTCTAGGCTCCCTAAAGAGAGCAGCAGCGCATTCGTAGCACCTTTGGTGTTGCAAATGTCCATAGGCGATGGTAACCGCTGTCCATCGAGTGGGCCGTCAGCCTGTCTGCTGATCTCCTGCAATAAAAAAAAAAACTAGTATCATATGTTGTTTACGGTAATGGAATATTGTCTTTGATACTACGTGTCGATTTCATAATACAGTGCTTAAATTCTTTCACCGAGTAAATATTTTGCTTTCAATTTTTCCTGCAACATCCGTGCAGGGATGGAGAAAGAATACAGTTTCCTGCGGCCGGGCGGCCGGGCAGCCCGTCGTAAGAGGCGACAAAACAACCTACAGTCAGATGGTAGGGCATTTGCCCTACTAGATGGCTACCTAGTCTAAAGTATGTCGCCATAACAACTTTGAGTTGTGTTCCAGCATTAGAGACCAGGTTCCAGTCTCGCTTGAAAGAGCAGCAGGTGTTGCAAATGTCCATAGGCGATGGTAACCGCTTTCCATCAAGTGGGCCGTCTGCCTGTCTGCTGAACTACTGCAATAAAAAAATATCCATCCTGATTTATTTCACAATGTTAATTTGACGTTACAAACATATAATTCAGCTTTATTTGCCTGTATAGATCATTAAAACACAAGGCTAATTAGTTTCCTAAGTCCCGAATCCTATTTATGTTGTTGTGAAAATGACGAGAAGCGACTAGTTGACGAGTTGTATTTATAGTAAAAATTACAAACGAAGCCAAATAGGAAACAACCGACTCTTCAGCTTTTTAGTCACGTTTGTCTCGCATTAAATATTTAACATTTTTACTGTCGTTACTTCGCGATTTGTAAATCAGGGCTAGCGGGCTTTTCGTATGTAATATCGCAGTGGAATTCCTGTCGATGAACAGACCGGGTCAAAGGTCGGTAACGCATGTATAATTTATTAAAATAAATTAAATGGTAAAGCGGGGACAGTAAAAAGATCTAGTTGGATCTGGCGGTGAAATCTACTGGAAGTCGTTGCAGTGTAACGGGTTATTCTCGTCGATGGATTTGTTGACGAGCTAAGATTCGTTGACCCCGTCTCGGTAAAGGCGAATCTTTCCTAATGGATTGCGAACTGACCAAACGTCGATATGGTCAATACCTTGACGTTTTACTAATTTGTCTATGATTTTGCAAGTGATTACAATTGATTTTTTTGCGACACATGATTTAGAAATGTAATCGTTTGATTTATTCATCAATGCGTATATTTTTTTTCTAAACAACAACGACCAGCGTCAGTCAGTCATAACTTTTAAACTTACATGTAAAGTTTTTTCTTCTTCTTTGTTGAATAATGGTAAAGTTTTTTAAATAAAAATTTGTAATGTTTTGTTATGTTTATGGCTTGGCAACTACAATTTGTAATTTTGTATGCGCTGAATGGATTTCATTATATATTTTTAATCAAATAAAAGTATATATCTATATAGTTATAGTAATCGGTTTATCTTGTTTATGGCGAGTGGTAAATTTATTAACGAATTAAAAATTTTTACGTGGCTTCGCTCGAGTAAACATTGAACCAGCAATGATCAGAAACTATCGCACTGTCTAAGAACAAAAATAATTAATGTTAATCTCTTTATCAAACATACAAATAAGTATACCAAAGGCACAAAGAAATAAATAAAAAACACCAGTCATTTATGGATTTAATCGAGTGTATTAACAAAGTTACTTTTCAGTTCAAATAATATTTCAAATGTAACAAAGTGGATCACATTTGAAATATTCATAAATGTGCCTATTGAAAATATCTTATATTCAATATTTCTACTGTAATTTGGTACACTATAAGGGCAATGGGTTAAAAGAAACCAAATCGTCCCTAATATACCGTCATTAACCTACTTTATATCGACCAAGAGCATTTTTTAATTGTTCATTGATTAGGGAGCATCGACCGTTTTATAATTTTTCGAATGTCACTCTTACGAATAGTATGA
The DNA here is from genome assembly GCA_012273795.1 of Dendrolimus punctatus. Lineage (NCBI taxonomy): Eukaryota > Metazoa > Arthropoda > Insecta > Lepidoptera > Lasiocampidae > Dendrolimus > Dendrolimus punctatus. The sequence continues at coordinate 4,279,844 of CM022538.1, read as the reverse complement.
AACTGAGTTATTAACCCATTTGCTGTTGTTCTAGAATTCTCTAAAGTACATTAATTACTATTCATTGAATCCATTACTAAAAGCCATAAAATTTTCTTAAATAGCGTCTGCTTTGAGTTGACACATGAAAATACATAGAATTTGTGTATAGACTGAGTATAGTCTAGAACAGTGTTTTTCGACCTGTGGGTCGCGAGCCCTAAGGGGGTCGCAGAGCCTTGCTCGGGGGTTCGCCGGCAAAAGGGAATGGGCAATTTAATACCTCATGCTTAGGGACTTTCTAAGCTCAGCAGCTTTTTGCAGAGTATTTATGTCGTATAATGCTAAACAATGGTCGTAATATTGAATATAGGTAACAAAATAGGGAAAGACATAAACATAGTCATTAAAATTACTAACTTTTTGTCTGTCTATGGCCCAAGGGGGTCGCTAAAATGTTTCAACCTGTAAAGGGGTCGCTTGTACAGAAAGATTGAAAAACACTGGTCTAGACTAAATGACTAGACTAGATGCCACGAATCCTGGTTTGGCCGTATATCGCATAATCGGCCACGCTCTCTGCCGAAGCTACATAATATACGGCGTAAGATGTGTGAATTTCGCGTTCATTTGATTCTGAAATTTAAAAAACTGCCCGAAAAGTAAAAATTAAATAAAAAATTATTTACTGTTGAAACCTAGTTTACCTATCAATAATTTGTGAATGAAGCTACATTTCTAAGTAATATGTTATTTTTTTTTACGATTTGCTATTCGGCTTTTGGCCGATTAGGCGGAATACGAAGTAGTAGCCGAATATTGGTGGTATCTAGTACAGACCTTGAAAGACACCAAAAATGTGAATCCATTGACCACAACTACAGAGTTTAATGACCGATTAAATTAAACAGCGAGTAAATTAATTCCGAAACTTGTATTAGAAAGATATGATTTAACCAGTTTTACTATTTTTTACATAATGTTATTATTAACAGTTTTAAAAGAACTTAAAGTATTCAAATGAAACATAAAAATGATTAATAATAATAATAATATTCCCGCAGGTGGGCTTTGTGGCGAAGCCTTAGGTGAGTAGCGACACCTCGTACCTGACTCCGGGGGCCAAGGCAAGGCCTCCGCCTCCGTGCTTGCCTTAACCAGCCGGCACGGAGTGGAAATCGCTAGAGCTAAGACTTAAGCTCCAGGGGTGGAAGTGATAAATGGCATCACGTCAAAAGTAGCTTCGGTGAACCTGCAGCCCACCTCTCGACACCCCTTAGCCAGTCACACCCATGTTGCCCCTGTCTTTTATGGCATTTTTTGGGGCCCATGCAGGGAGTGGCGAGTCACCGTCTGCCCATTTTCCATGTTCCCTGAACATTGCGACGGGCATGTTGTCCTACACTGGTCGCGGCTTGTCCTTGGGTACATTACTATATGGTGGAAACAGGGATAATCGCCGGTCAGTATCACGCCACATTTCCATTAAACTTGTCAAGGGGCCTCTACGTGTTGGCCTTCCCATGACCTCACGCAAACCCTCCAAAAGTTCGGACCATTTTTATGGCCCGTGGTCTTCCAAGACATACAAGTATAATAATATTTATAAGTTTTAATTAAGCTATTTGAGGTGATTTAGATATTATTCGATTCTCAGCCGCTTTCGATATCTTTATATTCGATATTTTTTTCTAGGTTAGACTTTGACGTAAACTTATTACCAGGGTCTCCCGATTTTAGAACGTCAATAATTATTTTCTTTGAAATTTTTTTTGGGTAAAAAATCTTGAGTAGTTGATGTACTGTGTATAACATTTTGTTACTTGGATGTAAAAATTCGAGCTAAGCAGTAAAATGTATTTTTTAATAATGGCGACGATCTGGATGTCATATTGCTTATGGCATAATATATTTATCGCATTTCAAAACGTTCGAAAACTTAGCCCAAAGACCCTGTTGACTATTATAATGTTGTTACATGCCGACAAAGGTAAACGCACACTTGCCTGTCTATTATATGTCTGTATAAAGCACAGTTTATTACCTTCCTGCATTTTGGAATTCTCTTGTTTATTTTGTGTTTAGAATTTGTAATTAAGAAAACATTATACTGTTATTGTACCACTTGTCTTATGGCCGTCATTAGGTAGATGTGTCGAACTATTTCTTGTTGTTATTGTATTGTGTCGAAGCTTGCCAGGTATGGCATCGGCGCATTATAAAGCAATGTCCCAATGCGGAGAATGGCAGTCAAGCGAGGATTACGATACGAGCAAGACGTAGATTCGATGAGCGCTATAGTGACGGACTTTGCGCGTTTTATTGAATCATGCAGTTTGCACAAGTAGTGTCTAGTTATATTTGTGCCTATGTAATTCCAACGGCATTTTAATTCGAGTCCTGTGTAGTTCGTAACAATATATACTACTCGTAAGGTAATAAGATGGCCTTAACAATTAAGTTTAAAGAAATCGAAATAATTGTATAACAAGAGGCAAGATTGATGTAATTTTGCAAATGACTCATAATTTGATGGAATGTTTATACATAAACTGTAAATTTCACCTGTCATGCTATGTAGGAAATGGTATTAAATTAATTAATTTGAAATTTATGCTCACTTACTATCAATTATATTTTACGCATATTAAACGACCCTTCTCTTCTTAAGCCTGTCTGCCCAAAGGTCAAGAAGTTTGCATTGGAAATTTATCCCTAGACATTTAGTTTGAGGGAAATTGTTGGGGTTAGAGTAATGTTTCGACTCCGGGATTCAAAACTTCGAGCAGCAAAATATATCTCATAATGATGTCGTTCTCGATGTCATGTTACTTCTGGCATATTACATTCATTTGATTGGAGACATTTCCAAAAGTCTATCTGAGGAACCTGACCTAAAGAGCAATACGTATTATTGAAATGATTCCATATTTTACACGAATAGGTGGTACTTCAGCGGATCTAAAGCGGATGCTTTTGGAGAAACGCTTAGTGAAATTGACACGTGTCTAGCTAAACTAGCTATACTGATAGGTGTAAGACATAGCATAAAGTTTTACTTTAGTTTGATCTTTGTCACATACGTCATACAAATCTGCGAAAATCGCCGCTTCAGGCTCTCACTTTTTAGGGTATATTTTTGGCAAGAACGGAAATCTTATGAAATCGTCATTTCTCTGTATCTGTGTATGTTAGAGTAATTTTTCTTGGTATACATGGATGAAATTTTACTTTTTTCTTTTAATTGTCGTAAAGTCGTTAAAAAAATAAAGATTGCGGGTGGCCGTCATACATACCTAGCGGCTGATAATTTAAATTAGTGTAGAAAGTCGTGCAAGTTATCGTTAGTCACATATGGAAAAGCAAGGCTGTGTCTTAATTACTTTTTTATTTAAGATGGCGAGATATTAGGCTCCTAGCTTGTGAGTTGTGTCTTCTCTCTCCTTCAATTTTAAACTATCAAATGATGAATCCGAAAAAAATAAGGTGGCAGAGTTAACAAAATACTTTCCAGAAAATTGTCTTGGACAATATCTATTCAGTAGTTTTTGATATGTGAGGTACTTTTGAATGCTTTTCTATAGTTCTGTAGCCAAGTAACAACGACAGGAGATTTTTGTCTTCTTATTACAACCCATAGTCGTGCGCAGACTGCCAAGGACTCATCTATTTTATCAATGTTTAACTTATTTTATGACATTTTTTCGAATAAATTAGTCGAATATTGAAAACTTTTCCCCGTCTGTTTTTTGTCCATGTGGCGTATTGGGCTAAGTGAAAGCCCGTCTAGTTCCTTGGGAGGTTGTAACTTGGGGTTACAGGTCCGGTTCTAAAGAGTAAATATCGCAAACGACCTTTCCGTTATTTACTTTGGTCTGAGTGTACCGGATTGGCTCTAGAGTTATCCGTTGTAACACATAATCCAAACATAACTTACTTAGCTCGGTAATATCATAATATGTATCTATCTATGTTTGTCTGCCAATATACTGATATACTCTAAAAAATAGACATAGGCAATACTTTATTGTTCACCAAAACAAACTACAAAAAATGCACAACAAGACAATAGTTACTTGGTAAAATAAAAAGCGCCCTTATCGCTAAAAGCGATCTCTTCCAGGCAACCTGACTTAAAGAAATTCTTAAATTATCTGTAATTATTGTTATAATGTAACAAAGGAAAAAATAAATAAAAATGACATACATGGACAGCAGATTAAAGTCATAAGTATCATTAAGACTAACATAACGACTCCAAAGTGAATTTTTAAATAAGGCAAAAGATTTAGCCTTTCAGACGTCAGTGGGCAAAGAGTCCCAAATTAAGATAGCTTGCATGGCGAAGGAGTTGGAATAAAATGTTGAAGAGTTGATAAAACATTTTAAAACCGACAAAACAATGACACGTGGTTCCACCTAGTTACGTAGGATTTAGAAGTTTATCAGAGTCACATATTTTGCTAAGCTATAGTCATTCACAGTATTCTCCTTTCATCGTAAAGTCTACTTAGACACAGAACTAGATAATGACATTTAAGCATGTATTTGACCCGCATGTGTCGTAGGTTGAAGCAACGGCAAACCGGTCTCGCTTGGTATTATGATAGTTACAGGTGATTCCAAAGAACAGGTTCCATTGCGTATTGTTGGAAATTCTTCGTTTTCGTTCAATTTTAACCTTTTGGTTCTTGAAAGTGTCTCCATTTTGAATTTGTTATATTTTATAGGCATACGATTTTGCACGTTAACAATTTTAACATAACTATTTTGGTCTTGTTAAATCTGCTTCAAAACTTGGTATCATATCTATAATATTAGAAAATTCTAAACATGCCGTGTATGTAAATTGAAGCTATTAAAAAAAAACCAATTGGAATACTATATAAACGATGTCAATTTTGATCGATAGCAAATATAATAATTAATACATGTGATATTTTTTATCTTGGGAATCCAGCGGTAATTTTCCCGGGAACGGTTTATTGTTTGTTGTTCGGGTGTATAGAAATTAGCTTATTCCGACAAAGTTTTCCTTATACTTTAGAGCAGGGGTGGTAGCCATCCAGTCGGACAAATGCCGTACCACCTGCCTGTGTGTTGTTTTGTCGCCTCTTACGACAGGCCGGCCGCAGGAAATTGTATTCTTTCTCCCTTCCTGCACTGATGAGCTTTTAGAAACAGATACTACTAAGTACTGTAACGACCGGGTCAGGGAATCGTCAATTTTTTTAGATTCATTTTTTTTAAATACGTAGCCATCAGCACAGCCCGCAGGCTACTGACAGCTGTCTTCCATTCTAAATAGTCAAATATTATTTTCTCTAAAGACACAACGACCGCAGAGGCTGGTCGTTACGGTACTATTAACAATACAAATATTTTTTCTATGCTGTAAAATTTTGTGCGTACGTCATACAAGGTTTTAATTTTTCATAGCTGAAATCTGAACTCTACTAGAATGATATTGATTTCTTTATAAATAGAAGTCTCATGGTAGAATGTTAATAAATGCAGTGACGTATTATAATGCAGAAAGTAATGTAGTTCAATGAATAATTTGTAAACTATTCTATAGTAGTTTCTAAAGAATTTGCGACTGTTAGACATAATTATGTAAGTAATTAAAACTAAGTTTTAACGACTCTGTGATCACGGATACTGAAAAGTAGCCGAGACATTTGTATAAAACCGTTGGTTTTAATTAGGTATATAAAATAACTAGTATAACTTCAATTTGTTAATAATATTTTGCGCATGTATTTTTAATGAGTATAGGTAGGTACAGTAAGATCTTTTAACATATTTTCCTCATAGCGTATTCGTCCATTTATCACGGTTCCAGTGGATTTTTTAGGGCTCCGTTAGCAATTCAGTAAAAATAGACCTTTTATGAAATTGTCATCACCACCCTTCCCCTGTCCCCTGATTAATTTCAAAAACTTCAACGTTAAGAATAACCACCATACGAGCATTGAATATTGTTTTTAATGCTTTACGTAAATCGTATGGGTCTTCGATTATACTCTTGTTTATCGAAGTCGATAAGACGGCGTTCTTGAATCATCAAAGGCGGTAGTAATTGTCCCCCTGCCTTTTAACGTTTGAATTATGAAGTGGAAAGTTATGAACAAAATCTAGGTGGAATATAAAAAGAAAATAAACGTAAATTGTTTTAAAAATTGTCCGTTTAGTAGTTTTTGACATGAAATGCGACATATATACACATCAAACTCGGAACAGAGATAGGATTGCACCTTTGTCGAGGCGATTGGGAAAATCTAATAAGCTAACGGCTGTTATGGGTCCGACTATATATAATACAAAACACACTTTCCAGCAGTTTAAATGCATTTACTTGTCGGCTAAAGAAGTGGCTATCGAGCACACCTTCTATAGCTTAAAGGAATTTACGGATCATAAAGATTGATGAAAAATAATATGAATCTTAATAACTGAAAATTTAGCAATAATACATATATAACCCTGATGTGTAAGATATTACGAATATATGAGTTTATGAGTTTTGGTTACGTAGCCAAATAACGTGAACAAGGTTTGTCACTTGTATGGAACCCGTCGTTGTGTGTGGACTGCCAGATTTAGGTACTTCATTAAAATATTTGCCTCTTAACAAATTTGTCCTTATCACGTATTTGCAAGTATGCAAACAACAGCGTGCGATAAGGATTATTATGCTTACATGACCTTGAGTTTTGTTGAGGAATGATTTTCCTTTTCCTTGTTTTAATCACGAAAACTGTGGCTCTGTTCTACGGGAATTATTACATACAGGATTAGTTATATAATTATATTAATATATGTTTTTTTATTTTTCGAAACCCATTTTCTAAAACCTAAAAAAACAAATATATTTTATGCGTGTAGGAACGGACGAAGAATATAATTTCCTGCGGCCGGGTGTTCTGTCGTAAGAGGCGACCACCCACAGCCAAGTAGTAGGATATTTCCCTGTCTTGTTGGCTATTACCTCTGGTTTAGAGCATGCCGTCATAACAACCTTTGCAGTCTCCCTTTAGAAAGCAGTAGCGCATTTGTAGCACTTGGTGTTGTAAAAGTTCATAGGCGATGGTAACTGCTTTCTATCAGGCGGGCCGTCTGCCTGTGTGCTGAACTAATGCAATAAAAAAACCTCAAATTTAAGGGTATGGTACCTTAAAATGGTAAAGTATCCAAAATTAGAAAACACTTAGGGATCCGGAATGAGCAACAAAGTTTAGTTTGATTATCATTTTATCGTAATTCTTTAACCACTTCTCTTTTAAAAACCAAATTCGTAAAAGCAAATGTTGCATAAGGTTGTAACGATCTAACAATCAGCAAAACGGAACTCACTGAACTCGTGTGTATACTTCTCTATATTCTGCAATTTTGAATAATGCCAATATCTACCCTTAAAACGACGATGTCGACGAATAGTCTAATGTTTGTCTACATGTTTGCCTCGAAACTATTTTATTTATATTTTTACAGGTTTCCCGAAAAGGCTTTGAAACGGTTCTAAATATTTCATTAACAATTTGCATCAAGCTATTTATCATTCATGCTCTTTTCGGTCGACCTTTATATGTGAAATAAATTCCTTAGAATTATGCTCTCTTTCCATCCTTTGTTTTTCAATAAAAATCCTTAAAATAGGATTGTTTTCTGAAGTTTTCTTGGTTTTCGTTTCGATATCTTGCAGGGTTCAGAAGATAAGAATACCAAGTCCAAGTCCCACCCGAACGAAGTGGCGGCCACAGCTAGTATTTAATAAGTGTTGTTAAATATATCTCGATGCAGTTCTTTAAATAGTGTACGAACTGACTTTGAATGGTGTCAGGACTACTTTTACTTCACGGGAACTCGTACGACAAGTTTTGTAAGGCGTAAATTATTCTGGCGCAATATAAGAAAACTCGTGTGTCGCGGTGCTAGTGTCTTTATTTTTGGTACAAAACAATCATATACTTCAAAGTAACTTAATACGCCGTTGATTAGTGATTGCTTTGACACTGTCGATATTATTTTATTAATAAACGCAATGGACGGAGGATGAGAGGAATCGGAGAATGGGATTATCCCAGAAGTCTAAAGTGGTTGGATGGTCGTTCTTTTTCCCTGATGGTTAGTTACCTCTTGTCCCTAGATTACGGTAGTGTCGATTCTTCATAATTTTATGTACATATAACATTATGTGAAAACTAATTAATTTGGCTTTGATAGGTACTATAATAAAGAGTCATCTAGTCGTGTACAATTAGGGGTTATAGAGTTACTGCCTAAAATGTTAGTTGGTATTCCTCCAAAACATTTACAGGAATAAAACAGTTAAATTTGTATTATTATATTTGTAGAATGTAAAGATTGGTAGGAATTTGCAAATCGTAAAACCTCTCAGGCCAATGTGAGTCGTGCAACTTTGATGCAAATACTTTGAATAGTCGCTGGCATTTGTTTATCAAACAATCGACAATATTTATCTCAAGCTGTCAGTATGTCTAATACACGAGATAGATGACTCTTAGGGGTTATCAAATGTTATAAACAATTTCTAGCACTTTGAATGTCACATCGTTCAAAAGTGCTATAAGATATGAGCATGGATCTGCTATACAGATGTCTAGATAGACTTTTTACATACAGATGTATGTAAAAAGTTCTGCATATATTGCAATTCTTTTGACCTTGTTCCTCTACCTCGGCCCTAGCTCAACAAAGTTTTTGATATTATATGCGTTAAGTATATTTTTATCAGTAATTGAATTATCACCTTTATTCTTCATTTGTTGATTCCAGACGGATGAGCACTGATTGTAGTTAAGTTTGCAGAATGCTAGCTAAATGTTTTAATTTCGGGATTTATTTCGGTTTTAACTTTTTCTGTTAGCTTTATTTATTTTCTCTACGCTCTTCATTACAGAACATAATCTGGTGATTTGGCATTTGAGTGAATTACCTATAAGGTTTTATATTTCCAGTTGGATTATAATAATTGTATGAGATGACACCTCCTACTGGATTAACAAGCTTCACAAGACTACGCGTTATTGAAGATTCCAAAGTAAATTTGAATATTAGAAACAGTAATAACAATGAACTCATTATATTTTGCAAACAATGCTGAGATTGAAAGACGTTGATTCTAAGTGATCTGTATATAAGGAAGATAATGTCCATAAATGACAATCGCTTAGTAAGAATATGATTCTGAAACGTTCCTGAGTTCTATATGATAAGATGATTCTTCAGATGCTCATTTTTCTCTTGCTTTTTGACGATATTACAAGGACGTGTACTCTACCAGATTGAAATACGTAGCGATCATATTAATACATTGATTTTACAGCACCTATCAGATATAAGCCAAAACAGTTATTTTCCGTTGTTCCAATCCCAAATCTAGTTATACGTAACTTAATGTAATTCCCGTAAACCAGCGGAATACCGAAAAACATGTTATTTAAGAGTCTGCGTGTGATGCATGTGTATGCGCAACTAATGGAGACGCGTTACGACTTCATAATGCGTAGTTACGTGACTCCAATCAATATTGTTTTCAATGGTTCTTAGATACATGAAATTAAAACTTAGTTTCTGTAACAAAACATATTAAAACGTTCAATCGATTAACATCCCTTAACTGGTCAGGTGTATTTATTGTTTGAATATTATCACGTCAGGGTAATCTAAAGTACTAAAATTGTCTTTGGTGATAATAATATGGACTCCTGACTCCCTCTACTTCATTTTATGAAATTTGTTGTATCGCATAAGTAAGATTTATTTATATCATTTCATTCTGTTAATTATAACATGTATTTAGAGAGAAAAGATTATCATTATTGTTAATATAATTACATAGGAAAATATTCAGATACCCTGTATGTAATATAGGTCATAGTGAGTTGCTATGTTGGTTTGTTCTTATAGAATAGGAGTGATGTATTATCATATACATACATAAAATACTTCTTGTCTCGCATGTTGGGTTTGATTTTGTATTATTGTTATCAGAAATTTATGTTTTAATAATGAAAACGGGTGAGTAGGATGTAGGTATAGGTCGAGTAGACTAGAAAGAATTTTCCTGAGCTCAACAGTATGAGCATGTTTAATAGGCTTTTCTAATGAATATTTTCTAGTAAACTATTGCAAAGGAATGCAAGGAGACCATCGTCAACAAATACAATTTAATTGGTATATAGTTACTTTAGCTTTTTTTTTGTTAGTTTGCCTGTTGTTGCTCAGATAAGTTAAAAATACCTATACCTAAATACAAAATAAAACCGTTGGAATATTAGTAAGTGGTATAACTACATAGAGAATCCCAACCGGGATTGGCAATTTGTACGTAAAATTCAATTACACGCCGGAAGTGAGTATGTCGACGTGTTGATAGTTGATAGGCACTTATTTGATGTCGATGGTACTTTGACGTTGATACGTTGCACAACTTCATAGATAGACCATTCTAGAATTGAATTTTTAAACGCGTGGATATATATTTTTTTAGTCATAATTATAGGGCTATACCGATCGAAGCTTCCCTGATAAGTACAATCCATGTTTATAATCTAAAATCTAAAAGAAACAAAGAAGTTATTAATTTTATCAATTAGTTTTTGTAGAATCCTAGCGTCATCCCAGAATGGGTCCGCCAGATTAGTAATCTAATTTTTCCTAATATCCCTAAATTGGCACCACATTTTTTTCTAAAAGAAACATATTTCAATCAGACCGTACTAGAACTATCCTCGCAGACGTACTGATTGTTAATTCCTCGCTATTATATATCAGCATTGCCTACTATTTAACACCTACTTCGATCCGAATTGTTGTAACAGTGGTAAAAAAAAAATCCAGTTCATACGTATTACAAGTGAAACTTCAGAGAAACTAAATTTTTTTTAAATAAATTTAATTCCGTTAGCCTACATCCGTCAACATATTATAATTCAAAATAATTTTCTTAAGTATCACTTTAAAATTTTCACCGATTTAGTCTAAAAAATATTATTATCAGTTTTATTTCGATTCATATTGGACCTATGCTTAATCATCGGTGTAGTCCCATAGCTTTTCATATTTATCTCTTTTTAGTGTCGCTTTTTCGTTTCATCGAGTTTCAGATCACAACGATTCTAAAGTAGTTTCACTTCAAAAAATAGAATTCTATAATAGAAGTCATCGGCATGGAAACGCGAACGAAGTTTCGCTGACACATGCTAGTAATAAATATGATTTCTTATCTGGTGAGCTGTTATAGTAAACATAGGTCTTAAAAAAGGATTTGTTTAAACCTTTGGTTTTTGAGTGAAATGCAGTTGGCGAAGATCCAAGTCGTCGTCTCGGCGATGCTTTGTGAGTTACGAAATTCCGGCAAAAGTGTTGCAGTATCTTGGAATGACCTCGTTTACATGCTATTATGATGGGTTAATATGAAATCATTGGCATTAATTACATTAGCAGATTATTCCTTTTTTATATAAGAAATGAGACACTGTTATATTTGTTTTAATTGTATCATTTAGTGGTAAACAATTGGTTAAGTGAAAGTTAGGCCATTTAAAGTGCCAGATTTTCTACGAGAACAGCAAGTTATGACGTCATTACTTAAACGTGTTAAATAGCGTCTAAACAACAAAATGTTTATTAAAATTATAACCCTATTTTGAGGAGCTGGCATTCTGTACACCGTAACGTAAATGCATATAATACGTGTATACATTTAATGACATTATATGAATTTTAATTTATAATTTAATTTAATAACTTTGAACTGTAAAATTTTGTGTTGTGATTTTATATGGGTGTTTTGCCTGAAATAAACATTATATTGTATGTCTTTCAAGACCACGGGCCATAAAAATGGCCCGGACTTTTGGAGGGCTTGCGTGGGGCCATGGGGAGGCCAACACGTAGAGGCCCCTTGACAAATTTAATGTAAATATGTGGCGTGACACTGACCGGCGATTATCCCTGTCTACACCATATAATAATGCACCCAAGGACAAGCCCCGGCCAGTGTAGGACTATTGTGGGAAATGTGGACAAAAGTACCGGGCTATTGGGATGAACTGTTAGTGGTACTAGCGGTCTGGGAATATGGGGACTATGGCGTCTGCCCGTCGCAATGTTCAGGGAACATGGAAAAATGGGCAGACGGTGACTCGCCACTCCCTGCATGGGCCCCTAAAAATGCCGTAAAAGGCAGGGGCAACATGGGTGTGAGTGGCTAAGGGGTGTAGAGAGGTGGGCTGCAGGTTCACCGAAGCTACTTCCGACGTTAGGCCATTTATCACTTCCACCCCTGGAGCTTGAGTCTTAGCTCTAGCGATCTCCACTCCGTGCCGGCTGGTTAAGGCAAGCACGGAGGCGGGGGCCTTGTCTTGGCCCCCGGAGTCAGGTACGAGGTGTCGCCACTCACCTAAGGCTTCGCCACAAAGCCCCCCTGCGGGTAATTATTATTATAATATTATAATTATTAAAATTATTTTCTACTATGATATTTACATATTGCCGTATATAAATGTAAAAGTTGACCAAAAAACACATGTCAAAGTAGAGGAGTACGGAAGAAAAAAGCATATTGTGCCGACTCCCAAATATTTGAAAGAAGGTGAAAGAAAAGAGATGATAGATTTTAAATCTAAGATATAATATGATATTTTCACCCTCGTTGTCTGGTAATTATCTTGCGTATGAAGGATTTTCTGCAAGTTCATGTGCATTATTTTTTTAAACGTAACTATTCTATTCAGACTTCTTGATTTTTTTATGAGCTAGGAAATTGCTAATTATTTTCTTAGAAACAAATTTGAAGTGAATAATGAAGTCATACTTATGTTTTTTTTTATTTCGTTAGTCATAATTCTAATTAACAATGGAAGATTTTATTAAAGATACAATAATAGTTTTAAAGTTTTCCTAAAAAAATATAGGTTCTGTTTATTTTTACTAAAGATTTCTTAGGCTTGTTATGTAATAAATTTACGAAAATGTATTTCTGGCTAATCTTTATCAACACGGCAAAACGGTGTCTAATTTCATTGAAAGTATTAATAAAGTCATAAACAGAGAAAGCTATAGAGAAGATAAATTAACACCCTCCCGGACTTTAATATTTATTAATTAGCAAAGATAAATAATATACTTGATTAATACTTATATGCCATTGACATTGTAAAAATAACTTAGTCTTTATGTATTCTCAAATTTCTTAAATTGATTCTCAGTTGCAATTTTGTAGAACACTCGGCTTTAGAAGGAATTTAAAGAAATTTCAACATAATTTAAATATAGATGTTGACATATATCGTAGTAGCCCAGTGCCCGAGAGTGCTGGTTATTCAAAAGACTTGATTTCGATTTCTGGCTAAGCGAAGTGCATGATGTTACAATAATCACATACTGACGTTAAAGAAAACGTGAGGAATCTTGCACATATTGAGAGAGCCGATGTGTGTAAATCCTCTTAACCTGCCTAGGACAAATATGGCAGGTATGCTAAATTTTCCCTTGAAATGGATAAAGAATCACACACACATACCGATCCCAGCAATGAAATGTTTACTTTGACCCGCGATGATAAATTTTTCGTATGTAATCTTTAAACCAGGTTCCAAGTTTCGCATGAGCGGCGTTTGTGTCTCATAAAACGACCCGAAGGACTGCATTGGCAAAATCGTCAACTAAATGCTGGAACTCCATAGAGTATTAGGTAGTAGTTGATCTAATGTTGTGCTGAGCGGTTCGCATCCGCTTCGGAATCAGCCATCCATACGTCTTCTATGGGTGAGTTCATATCAGCAAGCCGTATCCGGTGTAATTACGTCTTAGTCAATTTTAGATGCAGATTATCAAATATCATAGTTATTACTTTGCGTTCAATTTTTTATTAGATATCCGCACTACTTTGTTGGGATGATTAGTAAGATGCTTAGAGTAGTCATCTTATTTGTAGGTGCGTTTCTGTCTTTCAAATTAAATGAAGTAATCACATAGATCCATATAAACATAAGAAATGTGTGGAATGAAATTGCAATTGTCTGTGAAGTTGCAATGGATTCCATCACATGAAGGAATATTTGCTTACAAAAAGGCCGTTTTGCTTGCTATTCTTGCACAGTATGTTCGGAATTTTATATTCTAACTTCATATTTTGAAGTTTTGTCGCAATTTAAAATTGAAGAATGGACATTGAACTTCACAATCTTTGGAAAGAATATTTTGAAGAACGATCGAAGACTTAATATAGTACATAACATTTCAGAGTGAGCCTCCATGGGCCATTGAGAGTAAGCTGATCCACTCTTTAGTTGTTGTCGCTCATTATGTGCGTGCTGGACATTGCCGCTCAAGATTACCTTTCCTCATGAAAAGACAAACCCAATTGCGAGACATGTAAAAAAGATAGGATATATATCATATTTTTCAAAAATAACAACGAGAGATAACGTCTTAGGGGAGGAATTATGCTTAGGCTTAGTGGACTTTTGGGGTTTTTCATTATTTTTCAGCCAAATCCTTGTCTATAACAGCTTTAGCATTAGATTTCATTGTTAAAAGCGTGACATAAGTGATTTTGCATGAATCTAAGTTTTTGTTTTCACAGGTCTGATATGATGATCTCTGCCCAAAAGTTCTTAAAATAAGTAAAAAAAACAGAATTATTCAATGTCATTGAATAAGTATCATGTCATTTCAGTTTGTGCCATTCATCTAATTTGGTTGATCCGTATAATTTGTACGAGCGATATTTAGACATGTAATTAGTCTAGTTTCGACGTGTTAGAGTAAAAAGCATTTCTGGAAGCACTCTTATACTCTTAGCAACATTTATCTTCACTTTTGTATTGCTCAGTCTATAGAGACCAGGAACAACAACATCAGTACCTGTTATGGATTTAAGATTATTTTTTTATTAGACGTTTATTCTCTTTGAGTCAAATGACGTTAGCATTACGTCTCATATAATATTGACTGCACAAGATAATGATCGCAAAATACCTGGTGTTTGTTTAAATGGAATCATCGTAAGGCTATTTCGGTCGATGTTGTAGTTATTATTATTTGCACATAATGACCTTAAAGCCTTAAACAATTCACATCTTCTGAATGTAGCTCAATGATTTGATGCTTGTATTGTCGATGTTGTTTAATTTACTATAATGGTAGGCAAAGGATCTAAGTATATATTATACAGAATATTCCGAAGTATCAAATATAGGTTTTGAGTCAAATTAACAGGCTATATTTTACTAAATGGTTTAGAATTTCCAAATAAACACAAAGGTTGCAAATTAGAAAGTACTATAGTCATATGTACAGGTAAAATATAGTTCAGATCGCTGTTGATGGGGAGCGTTCCCAAAACTGCTGGATGCATTTCCACATCTCATGAAACGCTGATCTGTTGCCTTGAATACAGGCCAGCCCTTTGGTCACGCGAGACTTCTTTCTGTCGCCTTGAAAGGTCTCGATTATTTCTTATATTATACATATTTCTTAAAAATTAACAATAGGTCTAGGATGTTGATTATTATTCAATATTATTATTATTTATAAAGTGATTTTAATTAAACTGAACATCAAGACGTGCTCGTCAGAACAAATACATATAATTTTAAATCAAAACAAAATTCTGTGTGAAATTAATGTTTAAAAAAAAATGTTATATTATAATATACTATTACTTTATATTCAAAGTTCCAGTACGCAAAGCAAAATTCAAATATTGATTGCATATGTGTTGATTTTTTCAATGAGAAAATAATTATTACCTGCAACTTGCATCTAATTACACAAGGACAAGGACAAGGACTTTATTAAAGGGTGTCAATAAAATAAGTTGTATGTTAACTAATTCACTTCAATTTAAAAAAAAAGTTTTGGTAAAATTAATAATTAAACTCGGCCAAGTACGTATTGTTATAGCTTCCTTAGAAATGACAAACCCATACTATTGTGTTTGTCATTTACCATTGTTATTGTCTATATTTATTTCACCCGTGTAAAGATTGTCTTTGAGAAGTATTAATGGATATTGTATTAAGTTTTAATTATTTTCATTTAAATAGCTGCACCGGTGTTATTAATATTGTTACGAGTGTAACGGGACTCGAATTAAAATGCCGTTAGAATTATTATAGAGTTTATTATAAATATACAAACACGTCTAACACAGGTACAAAGATAACCGAACACAACAAATCCAAACTTAATGCATAAAACCAAGATCGTAATCCATAAAACGCGCAAAGTCCGTTACTATTAGATTCTCGAATGTACACACGTCACGTCCGTATCGTGGTTGTAGCTCAACTAACGCCCCCCCATCTCAATAAGGACGTCGTTTTATGCTCCACAAATGCAAATGTGCCCGCCCGGCAACGTCGCCACAGTTTTCTAGAATTAGCTTGTAACACCTGGCTAATGATGCTAATGAGCGAGTACAATAGGACAATAGCCTGTTCTCCACTAGAAACGTATGCCAATAAATAAATGAACAAAAGAAGACAACCATAAAAGGATTACAATTAGTTCAAATGCCGATAGGTAATAAAATGTGCTTCTACAGAACTGTACGTAGAATTTGTTTTTGTCCGGCCTAGGGTGTAACAATATGATAAATTAATTATATTTAGTAGAGTCATTACTACAACCAAATACTGGCATGAATTTGGAAGTAGGTAGTACCATCTTAAATTGACATGCGCACTAATATATGTATCTAAAACTTTCTAAGCAAAAATAAAATTTTAATGTATTATGATTAGATTGCCACTGGCGATAAAACTCTTAATTTTAGATAAAATGATTACATAATCAGATTTTACGACACCTTGAAAGTTGGTTTAAGATTAGGCCAGATAGAAGCAAAGCGGTGACAGGACGCGATGTAAGGAGTTTTGTAAGATGAAAATACAACAAACTTCGATTGCGTGTTCTATACACGAGGTATGAAATTCAAATTTAGATTGTATTCTTTACAAAAACTTAAAAGAAGGTTTATAATATATATAATATCTAATTGTAAACTAGGCGTATCTATGCAATCCGGAATTAAGTCATAGGATGACAGTTTAAAATAATTAAGTTCCTCCTAAAGGCTGCGATGACTGCTCTCCCTTAAGCAACTTGTCTTTTCAAAATTCGTTTTATAATAAAGAAACTAACTAATCCACCACTTTGTCCGCTCGAAATTTAGACTTTATTTTTATCTTCTGAATACTGCGTGCTATCTATTTTTATTGCTGTTTTAATATTTAGAATTTACGTTATTCCATTAAACCGAACTTTTAGACAAACTGACAGACAAACATTCTAAAATGGTCATGGATGATTAGGCGTCGTATAAGTAACAATATTCCCTTAAATCATGGCGTTACTTTTAAAATTAATAACAGACGTTTCAATTTTGTTTGTTGGTATAGATAGCCTATATAGATTGGTATATATACCTTTTTGCGCATATAAAATTCGCGATTTGAAACAGTTTTGTGTATTTTCTCAACTTTTCAGAGTTGTGGTTTGGTTTCATTTTGCATAACTAAGGCTGGTGTGCACCGACATTTAACTTAAATGGTTATAACAAAATAATCGCTAAAACTATATGGCCAACCAGCGTTTATTTTATGTTAACCCTCGAGTAACTGTCTATGCTCACCACACTAAGTCCAATACGTACACCCAGAAGGAAATTAGCCATATAAACACATAGGCCAGCAATGCCAACTTGTTCCCAAAAGTATACACCTGTCCTTTGATCACTGAGTTTCTAACAAAATCTTTCATACCTTACACTCATGTCGTCGGTGTTGTTTAAGCTTTATCCGTATCATAATTTCTTCACTTCGCACATCTAACGATGTTGAACGTGTTGTTAGTTATATGAACTTTAATTTATGCTACGAAGTTATGTAACGGTCGTCTTATAAATGTCAGAAGCACTCTCCATATTTTATGCCCATATGTATCTTTATGAACGCCTCTTACAACTATATTGGACTGTGGGTGGTGCATTATTTCATCAAATGATGTTAAACTAGCTTTGCCCGCCGCTTCGTTCGGGCGGGACTTGGACTTTATATATATTTATTCTGAACCTTGGAGGCTCTCTCTCTTTTCTTTCACCATATCCCAATTAATTGGAGTCGGCACACAATATATATATTCCTTCCACACTCCTCTATTCTGACATACATCTTCTGTCACACCACAAATCATGATATCATCTTTCACGTAATCCATCCATCTTTTTTTGGTCTACCTTTACATCGGTACCCATCCATCTTCGTGACTTTCATCCCATACCAACTTAGTCTCCTTCCTCTCAATTTTTCAGTCACTGGTGAAACTTTTAAAGACGACACCGTTACACCGCACATCCATCTCCACATTCTCATCTCAGCTGAGTTGAGACGTTTGTGGTTTATCACCTGAACCTTGCAAGCTATCAATATGAAAGACACGAAAATCTATAATATAACTAGAGCTTCCAGCAGACATCGAACCTGCATTGAAATAAGAATTAGAACCCGATTGCAGTGCCACCTATTAGATGCAATTGAGCATCTAAACTATCCGGAGATCCCGGATGGTTTCCGGATGGATTTTAAAGTTTGATTTTATTATGTTGGTACCTATTTTATATAACTGTAGTGGGTTTAGTTACTTTGTATGAATTAATCTTGTGGTGTAAGTGTTTTCATTTTATCAAGAAATTCATCTCCCCATAATTCGATTATAGTAGTTGATAATTTATTTTGTCACCTAATTTTTAAGATTTCTCATCTTCCAGATAGAATTTAGGGCTGATGTTTTCCATTTTGTAATACACAAACAACGCTTTTTTAAGATATATCTCAACTCATTACATTTCTTTAGCCAAACCGTCTCTTTTTGGCATTAATTTTGAGAGCACAGGCAGACCCGGCACATTTATTTGTACAAATAAATTTTAGCGGAAACATGGAGAAAACTATCAATATATTATTATCTTCTTGTTCAATAAGAGGTTTCAAGTATACAAAACGCGCTCTATATTTTCACGGTCGTTCATTGTCCTGCCATTAAAACTGGTACCGTATGAGAGTAACAAAATACAACAGTTAATACATATTTGTCTCTGAACTAGATATTCTTGGCAACACTGGATGCTTCTAAAATATCCCCTTTAACTGTAAAGGATAGAAGTTCGTCTTTAAGTTATTTAACCCTGAAAGCATGGTCTAAAATAGCAACCAACTTGAGACAACTGGCAACACTCGCTGCTTCTCTGACTAATACGGACTATTACTGTATGATAAGATGGATGCGTGTTTGTTTATTTCTTTCCACTCTTTACCGTCATTAGTCTTAATAAATTAACATACTTAATGCCATATTTTAACGCAAGTGATTTTTAAAACATCAATCGATGTTCCTGGAAAGGATCTAATTTGTGAAGGTAATAAATAGTAAGTTGGTTTTATTTTTTTATGCAATTATATTTGCCTGTAGAAATTTATTGTTTTTTTCTAGATTTTTCCAAATGGTTTCTGATGATTGAAATGATTATTGACAACTTTTGTACACGCAATTCATAGTAAGTCAAGTAATGGATATGAAAATTCAAACATAGGTTTTAGAAATATATGAAATTCAATGTAGCTTTACAATTGTGTTTTTTTTCATTAAGAAATTAAACAACAAATCCTGACAAAGTCGCGGGTAACTGGTTATAAACATTTTTACTAATTATAATCTTAAGGAACAGCAGAACAAGAACAGCGTAAAATATAATTACTTACTTAATTTCCCCCATCTTGAAAGTAGCCATAAAATACCTTATCGGTTCTATAGATCTATACTGATAAATAAAATTAAAGTGTCTGTTTGTAATGTCAAAATAACAGCTTTTTACTAAGAGCGTATGAAATTAAATAAAAAAATCAAGTTAAAAAAATGTCTGTCTGTCTTGATTTTCTGACTAATCTTTGTAGACTGTACCGATTTTGACGGGACTTTTACGGAAAAATAGCTGCTAGTATAGGTATAAGAAGTAACATAGGCTATCTTTTTTATTTTTGGGTTTTGTGAAAAAAAAAATCGTTGCGGACGAAGTCGCTGACATAGGTAGTCTTTGATATAAATACAAACACGCACAAATAGGAACACAGTTCTCTTGGTTTAAAAATATGAAAAGAAAAATGTTCTATTTGGCGAGGTAGTTTTTTTTTGGAGATTTAGTACAAAAAGAGCAGCTGGTCAAAAATTGCCAGATTGGAGGTTCTGATAGTCAACCGTAGATTAGAGTATTGACTGACACATTTGCATTGTATCTGACATATTTACATTGTAAGTTCGCTTCACATGATCTACTACTTCATATTGGAACGGAAATGAAATCGCCGATTGCCTTCAATATTTTCTCTTTACCGTTTTTCTCAGGCCTTAGTCTGTATAAATCCAGTTACTAAGCAATTAAATTCATTAATTAACGTCCGCATTATAGAAAAATACGTGTAAACCAACATTTGTAATTGTGTTTAGTACGTTAATGATAGTCCGGTTAATAAAAAATTGGCTAAGTGCGTGTTGGGTCATTCATTGAAGAGTATGTGTGAGTTTTCCAACGTTCACTGTTTTTATCATATCGCTATGAAACCTTACCTTAAAAACCACTCAACGTATTTTGAACAAACCGTTTTTCTTTTGGAAGTATTTTTGACACATAGTTTTTATAAGTAAATTCCACTTATTCAAAAATGAAAGGAAAACAATATTAGGCGTTTTGATGTGAATGGCATTCTTAAAAGTGGCTAGTTAACTAAATCAATCTTTAAGAAAAACATTTTTTGTATAAATAAGTTTAGACTTATTATTTACAGTTTTAGACTGTAGCTAGTCCCAAATTTTAAGAGAAAACAAATTATCTATAATACTATAAAATTCTAGATATGCCGTGTCGTACCTTGGAAGCTATTTGAAAAAAAAAACAACTGGAATGGAGCCAATTTCGATGCGGTTTTCGCTAATCGACAGAAAATTTTTAGACTTAAAATCTGCGCTACTTTTTATCCCGGGAATCCCGCGAGAATTCTCCCGGGAGCGGTTTGTAGTTGTTCAGGTGCATATAAATTAGCTTATTCCGACATAGTTTTCACTAAAACGATAGCGGTACTTTGTGTCCCGGGAATCCCGCGGGAATTTCAAATCAAGCGTGGACAAAGTCGCGGTAATATCTTCGTGACTTAATAAAAGGCAGACAGATGGACATGACGAGTTTAGTAAGTTTCGCTTTTGCCAAAATAGTCACAAAACCCTAAAAATAATTCTGAATGCAAAAGCACCACAGGGCAGTATAAAAAACTAATTTCCCTTATTTATCATCTCGTCTATTTAGCGTATACAGGCTCCCGGTGACATAATACTAACAGAGGGAGAAAACATGACGACATTATAAAGATGCCGTTTTTAGCTACATCACCCTGAAAGTAACTTCTATGAATTAGTATCAGTCAAAATATTTTATCAAAATAGCTCTGCTGGCGGGGCTTCATCTCGGATAATGTCACAGAGGGCTTACATTCAAACATCTTGCGTTTTAGAACTTTTTTATTTGTTATTTATATCTAAGTACATTTTCCTTTGTATGTTCCATTTATTTTTGTATTATATAATATACTATATTATTGTAGTTTTAAAGAAATCTTTGTTCTTTTTCTCTTCTATCAAAAATTTCATTGACTCTTTCGGACTGATCGGACGAAAACGAAAGCAGATGTGGCAATGAATGTATTGCGTATTGTTTTTAGTTGTAAAAGTCGTTAAGTATTGTAAGTAGGTTTAATTGATATTTTATTTAAGCTCTTCAGAAGCATAACAGGATAATTGTTTGTTAATTATTGTACTAGTATATACGTGTTAACAGGAGCATCCTTATAAAATACGAGTTTCTGTCTGCGGTTTCGATGCCGTTAAAGTAAATTTTATCAATCGATTGTAATAGTAGTTTTATTCAGGATGGTTAAAGTGACCTATTTAGGGCCGAGATGGTTTGGCGCACGAGCGTAGTGAGGGCGCTAATAGTTTGAGTGCCTAAATAGGCCCTTCACCCTGAGGTTAACACTCTGTTTTCATTTCGAATATGGAGAAAATACATAAAAACAGATTAGTTAAACAAACTACTACTTTTTTATTCGATTTTGCCAGGTGGTAGGGCATTTGCCCGATTGGATGGCTACCACCCCTGGCCTAGAGTATGCCGCCATAACAGCCTTGAGTTGTGTTACGGCATCAGTAAACAGGTTCCAGCCTCCCTAAAAGAGAGCAGCAGTGCATTTGTAGCATTTTTGATGTTCCAGATGTACCAGGTAGGCATTTGCTCGACTGGATGGCTACCTGGTCTAAAGTATGTAATTTTGAGTTGTGTTCCAGCATTAGTTACTAGGTTCCAGTCTCGCTTGAAAGAGCAGCAGGTGTTGCAAATGTCCATAGGCGGTGGTAAACGCTTTCCATCAAGTGGGCCGTCTGCTTGTTTGCTGAACACCTGTAATAAAAAAATAGATAAAATCAGGCGTTAAATTCAAATCTAAATCTGAAGAAATATCAATTACTTTTTTTTCTGAAATGAATGGTCAAAAAATCATGCAATTCGTTTGACATATTTTATGGATAGCCCCTTTTCTGTACCTCTGACTGTGTATGTAAAATATCATGAGGTTTAGTTGAATAAATGGACATGAAAGTGTAACAAACAAAATAGCTCAAAATCTTATTTATAATATCAGCTAGTATTGCGAAATGAACTTTGTTGAAAGTTTTCGAACAGTCTAAAAGTATCGTGGAAAGGGATCAAGCCGTTTTGGTCGGTCGTGTATGAGTCGGCTACCGAAATAGACTAATGCGTTGCAATAATTATATCAGCGAAAGGGCTTTGTTGACCACACTACACGGAACACGTGTGCTATACTTTTGTTCTTTGCTTTTCTTCTCTTTAGAAAGTTTCAATTTATTTGTTTAACAATTCTATTTGTAGTTTTGAATCTGTTTTAGGAATTTGTAGGTATATTGTAGCTGCTAGCTGTAGTAGCAGTTTTGCTTGCTTAGATTAAAAACAGTTTGAGCAAATTTTTACACCTTTTTAACCACCTTAGGGGTTTCTTTTCAAAAACGCCGATACACGTGTATTTTTAGTTCTAATCAAAAGCAGCCATATAAAATTTCGTTTCAAACTTTTCTATAAAATATATAATAAACTTAAATCTTTTCTTTCACCTTCTCTACAAATTATTTGGTTTCGGCACCAATATGTGTTTTTCTTCCACATTCTGACATACCTACATACTCAGACAAACCACAAACCATCATATTATACTTCACACATTCTATTCATGTCTTTTCTTGTCTTACCTTTACTATTGTACCCATCAATCTTGTAGCTTATCATTCTTTTTGTTACGTGACTTTCATCTCTCCTCATTACATGCCCATACCATCTTAATCTTCTTCCTCTCTAGTTGTCAGTTACGGGTGCAACTTTCAAAGATCCCCTTATGTACCCATTTCTCATCTTGTCCTTTATTGTGACACCACACATCCATCTCAACGTTCTCATCTCAGCTGCGTGGAAACATGTTTGGTCTATGAATTTAGTGGCTCAACATTGGGATCCGTAATACATGACCGGTCTTATGACAAATTTATATATTTGACCTTCTAGTTTCAGTGGCATTAGTTTGTCGCATGTCACACCGCTTACTTTTCTCCACTTTAGCTATGCTACATTTATTATTCTCCTTATATCTTTGTTACTTATATATTACACTTAAATAAGGACTAGAATTATGTGACCACATTCTTAAATATATAACATATAGCAAATAAAACAATGATTATATATTAGGTAGGTCTACAATTTTGTTAAAATGGAATGTGACAGATACAGATGACAAAGATGTGTGAACATTAAAACAATGGAATATAAAGAATTGTGATGTGACTTAACAATGGCAACATGAGACTGATGGTGTAGTTCCTAAAAGTTCTAAAAGAAACAGATTAAATGTACAATATGTCCTGAAAATTTATGACAAACGTGAAGATGGGAGCACACGGGTCCAAAGAGAAGCTGTACAGAGCCAACTCTGAAAAATATCCGTCCAAACTTCCAGTCCCCAATGACAAGAAATATAAACTTTCAGTCAATAGAGAACGGTTTGGATCTTTTGGCGCTAGAGGTGAGTAATTGTCTATGATACTACATGTTTTGTAATCTATTACTCTTTGTTCAGGCTCCCATTGCCGGAAAAGGTCGAAAGTGGGGTGTAAACGAAACAACTTTCCGTTGTTTTCTTTCTTCATTTCATGACGAGTGACCTGGTTTTTCTTAATTATTCTATAGCTATTTTAAGTTAACAAAGAAATTCATCATATCACCTCCAATTATGTATAAGAAGCCATGTTACCTTCAATTTTTATCAAAACAAGATTAAACACATGTCTTTATATTTTTTAAATACATCTTTTTTTTATACAAAATAAAATATTAATGCATATTAAAAACGTCTAGTTATATGAATCCCCGCTATCGCTCGATAAATCGGTATGGAAAAGTGCTCAAGTACGTTGGCGTTGTTACAAACCTTAAGAATATTGTTATTGTTTTTGTTATTGCTTGTTCTTTTGATAGCTATATGGGATTGTTCAAGAGAGGATACAATAAAGTTTCTTAGATTCCAGCTATTTGTCTGCGATGCCTCCGGTGTAACAAACATTCATAGGTAACGGTGACCTTATATTTAGATGCCTGGCTGCTGGTGCAAAAATTATCAGTTGTAAACTTTCATACAGTCATATTTTACTTACTTCTTTTTCTATTGTCTTCAAACAGCCTATAACCGTCCCGCTGCCGGATACGGGTCTTCCTTTTCTGGTGGATTAGATGGTACACCTTTCAAGGTTATCCATTACGTATCTGTAATGTTGATGTGCTGGTTTCTTCACGGAATTATTGTTCCTTGCGCTACTTGATACTGTAAACAGTATGCTGATTCGAATATGCGTTATTTTTTTTTTATTGCAGGAGTTCAGCACACAGACGTCCCAGTCTACTTGATGGAAATCGGTTACATTCGCCTATGGATATTTGTAACACCAAAGGTCCTACAAATGCGCTGCTGCTCTCTTAAGGGAGACTAGAACCTGGTCACTAATGCCGGAACACAATCAAGGTTGTTATAGCGACATACTTTAGACCAGGGGTGGTAGCCATCCAGTCGGGCAAATAAATGCCCTACCACCTGGCTGTGGGTTGTTTGGTCGACTCTTACGACAGGCCGCCCGGCCGCAGGAAATTGTATTCTTTCTTCGTTCCGGCACTGGTACGATTACCTACTGCTTATTTTTATTATGCTGGATTAACCAAGTTTTGATACCTTAATGGCTAACGCGTCCAGGTCTCATGCCAATGATCTTCATTCAGATCATAACAGGGAAGCATATACCTCCCAATCTAATGTGCATGTTGCTACAATTACTACGTGCAAATTGTAAAGAAAACATTGTGATAAAACAGGCGAGGCGTAATAGCCGATATGTAAAACATATTAATCCATATACCGGGTGTCCCGAACCCGGCAGTAGGACGTTTACCGGCGGATATCGTCGTTTATATTACAACACCGCGGATATGCATTTTCCTAACTTTACAGGGCGAACGAAAAACGATATAATTTTATTAAAAAATTAAATAAGAAACAGTTCTTTTTTCAGTCATCATTTAATTTCTTGATTCGTATAATCTCTAATAAATTATGACTGAATATGCTTCATATGATGTTATTCCATAGTTATATTAGTAAGTAACTACAATTAGAAACCTTGTGTTGTCTAGTAATCCATAGTTCAAGTTACGTTTGTGTCTCGAGACCGGTAAGAGGGCTATTATTAGAATATGGTATTTTTATCTTCTATATTCTATTATTAGTAATAATCTCTTCTGAATGATTGACATATATACTTATAGGTATAGTAGAATGTAATTATACGCAAGCGAAATCGCTTGGAAACCAAGTTGACATTATATTATAGAAAAAGGAAATTATGAAAAATTACATTTACTGAGTCGTGACGTAAATTGATGGATGTATGACTAAAAGTAAACACTGAAAGGTTTATAAATGCAATAAAATTGAGACGTTTTACCGGTTTGTTTATATTTAAATATATTTTGGTTATGATTGCAAGAATTTAGGTTTATAGTTCTTGGCATGGGTTGTGATGGATTTATTGAATCGTTTTAAACTTTATTATTGCATAATAAGAAAATCAAAGGTATTATAATAATATAGCCAATCGTTTTGGTATGTTTCACTTAGATTGGTAACTTTGATTTCATTTTAGAAGTCACATTGAGCGGGCATTGTTTGCTTCAAAGTGCTTTATTTATACTGCACTCTTAATTTAAATTTTATATGCATTAATCCAATCGACATATTTGTAAAATTAATAATGTTTATTGTAAATTTAATATTTTTTATAGTGGTAATTAGGACCACGTATTTCAGTCATAAATGTTTTTTGTTAATGAATTAATATAAATAAAAATAAATTTATCGTATATGTCCTTGAAACTTACAAGGGTGCAGTTAAGTAGGTACATATAGCTATAAGCTTTTCATTTTAATGTTGCTTATAGTTCGCTTTCGAATAAGCTCTTATCAATTATCATAGAGAACTTATTATTAAACTGAACAATTACTGTCCAAACGATTGATAAGGTGTTATCTCGCCAGCTTAGCAAGTTAACTAATTCACTGACGTAAATTTAACAGGTCTTACTTAGGCTAAGACATAAATAATTGTCTAAGAGTAAAGCGGTCACGCTTGTCTAAGGCGCTTTGGCATGGTAGACATATATTACGTAGGTATCATCGCGATGTTTTCCTTCACCGTCATTACGTGGCTATTAATATATGTAGTATTAATAAATAGAATAATAAAATAATACAAAATTTAAATGAAAACACTTGATCAAAACAACATAACAACATGCTTGGACTATCTGTTATAATTAGTTTTATATTTTACCGTAGAACTTGTTTCGTGGAACGCACTCTTTTTTATTGCATGACCTCAGCAGACAGATGGCACGGCTGATGGAAAGCGGTTACCATCACCTATGGACATATGTAACACCCAAGGCGCTACCAATATCCTGTCGCTCTTTAAAGGGATACTGGAACTTGGTCGCTAATGTCGGAAAACAACTCGAGGTTGTTATGGCGGCGTACTCTACTCTAAACCAGGGCGATAGCCATACAGACAGGAAAATACCTATCACCTGGCTGTGGGTTGTTTTATCGCATCTGACGCAAGGCTGCCGGGCCGGATCCGAAATTATAATAATTGAATGTTAGACTTATTAAAGAAACGTGTCGTCATAACTTTGTCAGTTCGTAAAAATATTAATGTGCTTTAGTTTTTTATAAGATGATAGTATCTCAGTTAATTTCCGTGTGAATTACCCTATTATTAAGGCATCTCCTTTTCTTTTATTTCCAGGGAACGGCAAGAAGCGGGACAGTGTACCGACACCGACTACCCCCGCGCGCCCCCCGGCCGCCCAACCACCCCCTATTGTACAAGGTGAGTCATCTTACATTTTCCTTGGATGAATTTTCCAGAGCTCAATGCGGGTTCAACGTATGCATAACATCTTCACAAGTATTGATTTTTATTTACGCGTTCTAATGTAACACGGACTGTCTGGGACTTAGAAGGGATTTAGGTCAATAGATAATGGGATAGAGATTTATCTCTTATCTGTGTATAACGTAACCAACTATTAAAATAAACTTCCTATGGCTTTTTGGGGTCCGATACTGAATTATAAAATTTGCGTTAGCTACTGCTGC
Source organism: Dendrolimus punctatus (assembly GCA_012273795.1). Classification (NCBI taxonomy): domain Eukaryota; kingdom Metazoa; phylum Arthropoda; class Insecta; order Lepidoptera; family Lasiocampidae; genus Dendrolimus; species Dendrolimus punctatus. The sequence continues at coordinate 4,251,960 of CM022538.1, read as the reverse complement.
TGCTCTGTAAAGGGAGACTGGAATCTGACCACTATGACCACTAATACTGAAACAGATTTCAAGGTTGTTATGGCGGCATTCTCTAGACTAGGGGCGGTAGTCATCCAGATGGGTAAATACTATTTTGATTTTATTTTATTGCATGAGTTCAGCAGACAAGCAGACGGCCCACTTGATGGAAAGCGTTTACCATCGCCTATGGACATTTGCAACATCAAAGTTGCTACAAATGCGCTACTGCTCTTTTAAGGTAACTGGAACCTGGTCACTAATGCCAGAACACAGTTAATGGTACTCTAAACCAGGGGTGGTAGCCATCCAGACGGGTAAATATCATACCTGGCTGTGGGTTGTTTTGTCGCCTCTCAAAACAGGTCGCCCAACTGCAGTATATTGTATTCTTTCTTCGTTTCTGTACGGCTAAAAATTGGGTGTAGATAATGAAAAAAAAATGGATTTTGAAAACAGGACAAAAATATGAAAGCTAAAATTGAAAATTTGTGCAACGTGTTTGAATCAAATCAAAGTACTTTGACAGAATACTTTAAAAAGATTACCGACCATCGAAATTTCTTATATATAACACTAGCTACAATAGCATACATATATTATCACCTGCCTTTTTTACCGCTACATCAAAAATCATACAAAATCAATGCCAAAGGCGTTGGAGCCAACAGCAGCAAGGATAGAATAGAATTATTAGAAACCTGGCATTTCTCGTGTCACTTCGCGTGATAAGACACATGTTACCGAAAGTGGGTTTTCATACATGAATGTGCTTTCGTAATCAATTAAGCAATCCAATAAGGCAAGTGGGTTCGTGTAGACAATAGCGCGCTATAGGTTGTCCTTTAAAAGTGTGTCAAATGGTAACTGGTTCGATTGTAACAGGTATTTAGGGTTGCCAGCAGCAAGGTCTCTAGATTGAACTTTTTGAGATTCTCACAATTTAAGTAATTTTATTAGGCCAGAAGTAACATGACGTCCAGACTGTCATCTTATTGCTGCTGGAGCCGCACTGCATTTTAGTGCTAGCTCCACTTCTTAAAACCCGGAGATACCAAAACTATACCTACCCCAAAATTTATTGATAATAAACTACAATTTTTGAGTAAAAATAATTTACCCAATCTGGAGATCCTGGCCAGCAGAAATGGTAAAAAATCATACATACAATAATAAAAGAAAATGCCAGTTGAAGGATCCGAATCAACTCAGAAATAGAAGACCTCATGGCCGAGCCCAACATAATTGGGGCGATGAAATCTTACCATCTCCGCTGGCTCATGTATAGCGGATGGAGAAGGATCGGGGAGTTAATAAAGCATACTTGGAGCGCCCGGTTGGTCGTTCCAAGTATCGCTGGAAGGATAGAGTGGAAGCTGACCTGGCCGCACTACAACGAGCAAGACACGGCGCAAGACTGAGAAAAGTGGCGTGCTCTCGTTTCGGAGGCCAAGACTCACTTTGAGTCGCTGAGCCAACGGAGTTAGTTAGAAGTGGTATAATTTAGTATTTAAGATTTTAATATTTTTTATTTAGATTCTGAACATAACTCAAGGTCTCAGGTTCGATTCCCAGGAAGGTAAACCTCAAAACAATATTTCTTTTCGGTGCTATACCTGGATTAATGTTAGTGTTAATGACTGTCATGCATATGTAGCCAATGGTTTTATGTATTCCTTGATCTGTGTGACAGATAAGTCATATATATGTATAATATTTTCTTAAGTTTTCGCGACTTGTACACATAATAAAACTACGTTTCAACGGTTTAAAGCGTGGTAACGGTCTTTTATTTTTTCCTTCCACTCATTTTAATATTATATAAAAAAAATTTAGAACTAGGCATGTTTGCTGAAGAGTTTCTTGCGCCGCTTCTTCTCTTCAAGCCACAACATGTTGTGAAGCGGTGGTAAATTAGATTAGACTCCCATAGAGTAAATAATATCTATAAACAAAATTAAAACTAAATAATTCAAATGAACAAGTTGGCGATAGGCTGAATAAAAACTTTGACAATACACGTTTGACAAATGTCATCTATGTCTTGCGTGACCACGGCAACTGAAAAGCGGCCGAAACGTCGGATAAACCTAAATAAAATAAATTACCGCACTTAATGTTACAGTTAAAAGCCGTTTCATGCAGATTTGGCGGTGGGTGTAATGCGTTATTTGTGATACGAAATTGATATCATTGTGAATGACGTCAAATATTAACAGATGACATACGCATATATACTAATGTGGCTATTCGTTGACGGTGTTGTTCTTAACTTCTAGAGTTAATAATAACACGCATTTGGCCATAGTCAATAACTTTAACATTATCGCAGGTGTGGCCCCAGCATTAAAATTCCAATAAAAAAATAATTGTGTATCTAAATTCAGACGATCTTGTTTTAGGACCATGTTATGTGATTTTTGATTTATTTAGTACAGTTTTCCGGACATATTTTATATTTCCTATACCTATATATAAGCCCTAGTCGATTTGAAAAGTTATTTCAATGCCAACTCTGTTGATTGTTGACGACTGGTAGTAATGCCGTAGTATAACTGTATTGCTTGTAAAACTAGATAAGTGGGCGCAGTATTGCCAATATTGCATTAATATGTACATAATAGTTGTTAATATTGGTGTTTTTTAATTGAATATTGAGTTACTCGTTTTTATGATGGAATAAGTATGATAGTAATGACAACCTAGTAAAAAAAACTTAAAATTCCACTTTGCCTCGGTTTTTTAGTTTTATTTTATTATATTCATAAAACATATAGTTTAAAATTAAACATTTTATGAATCAATTAAGATAAAAATTTATTAAATTAAGATAAAAAGCACCATTAAGGGTTTCATCCAGCGTTGTTATATTTTAAACTAAATTAGATTAACAGAACTAAATCGATATATTTCCACAGAATATATTACGCATATAATTATGTAAAATTACAATCACAAGTTTTACTGACTTTTATCAAAATGACATTTCGTGGATTCAAAAATAGAATAGTAACAGAGGCCATAATACTGACCAGATTAATTTTGGCTATTGTTACAACCAACACCCTCTAGTGTTGATATAAAAACTGTTGTGAGGGAAAATCGTATTATCACGAATATCGAGGTATTTAACCAGCCAAACTCTCATAAGACAAGCGAGGAAGCCTACTTGTGCTTAACAGCAGGTCGCTTGTCAACAGACAAACACATTGTCCTGAAGCTAAACAAGTTACACTAATGGTATGCATAATATACAACGGTCTACTTTGGACACGATCCCAGATACCAGAGACCATAGTAAATAATGGAAAAGTCCGTTTTATGTTTAGCATGCCAGGAATCGAACTCGGAGCCTCAGCGTCCCTCGTTGACTGGAAAATGTTTAACGCAATCAACCATAGAGGCTGTACAATTGTGAACTGGTATTGTTAAATGAATTAGTATGGAAGGAAAATACTTCCTTCATAATATTAGTTAGGTATACAAAATAATAATTTTCTGCTAAGGACATTTAAAATAAGCTTTTTATTCTTTGTTTTCAGTCAAGAAAAATGGCGTCGTGCCGAAACTATCAGCGTCACCTGTCACGGTTCGTGCGAGGACGTCTCTCGCTCCACCTCCCTCGCCCCGCAAGCCTGCACCGCACCGTGCGCCTGCGCAACGGCCTACTACATTACCCACAAACAAAGGTAAGTTATGTTGTGTTTATTTTTAATATTTAATTGATTGAAGGCTACGCCTTTAGAATCCAAAGGGCAATTAACTTAACGGTAGGTTCTTATTGCCAAAAGCTGGCAAATAGAGAGATAGTTCATTAGATGAACTTTTGCAACACTAGGGGCGCTACCGACATTTTGTCTTTATAGAAATTTTGTAACGCTGTTCTTTAAATACTCCACGTCGTATCGCAGAGGGAGAACCGTGGCGGAAAGTTCCCTCCAATTCAACATTGTAAGCGGAATAAGCATTCTAGAGAACCGTTGCGTAGTATAGCGTGGTAGCTCAAGGAAATGACGATGAACGTCTCGCGTATCGCGAACGGTGCCGTGGTGAAATGGTGGCGTTAGAATCAGATCAAACAGTTTCTCGGAACGCTCCCCAGGCGGTAGGACAGCCAGAGAGACGGAAAGTGATGAAAATATAAAGTTGATCTTGAATAACCTTAATTTAAAAAAAATTAAAACTACGTTTTACCGGTGTTTTTGCTTTATATTAATGTAATATTGCATTTTAATTTGATTGATCAGTCAAATTAAATCATCGGTCATATCAATGCGATATGTAGTCAACTGATGGTATTACTAAAAATTATGTTTTCGTTATTTAAAGTTAACTTCTTGTAATTGACTCTGAGTGCGTAAATATACCGCTCATTTGAGAACGTTAAAACATCGGGTGTAATACTTATTGTTAGAAAAGTTCTAAACACTTAGCGTGTAATTATGTATGCTTAGCGCTATAAATAAAAATAGACGAATCAGTATGGTTACTTAAGCCCGTCTCAGAAAGAAACCTGTTTAAATAAAGGTAAGAAACAGAAACCGCAAACTAACACGTGCTGCCATCTAGCGCATTAATACATAACTACGGTGATTGCGTGTTTGGTGTAAGCGTAGTTTAGTTTCCAATGTCACCAACAGATGGTAACAGTGTGATCATGTTTTTGTAATTATTGCGCGTTTGTAAAATTCTATAAAGTATAACTTTGATTATGTCACAAAGTTATTTTTTGTTATACATTAAGCAACTCTCCTGCTTAAAACATTGCACCTGAATGTGACGAAAAGCGAATTAGGGGCTGAAATGAAACTCAGTGTAATTATTCGAAAAAATGACACACATCGCATCATAATTTCAAAATAACAGAATTAAATAATATAATTGAGCAAGCGTGACATGTCAGTACAGGCAAACAATGGTTTACTTGTAGTTCTTTTGTAACACTGATATAATGTTATCTAAAGTGTGGCGACATGAGGCTGGGACGCCTCGTTTCCCGTAGTTTCAAAATTATGTTAGGTCAATATTTGTTATACCTTACATCCATTATCCATTTCGAAATTAAAATGTCGTATGTTGAGGAAGTTTAATTAAGGTATTATATTATTATGTGGAAGAGGAAGGAATCACTAACGCCTAGAATTTTCTTTGTGTATGGTGCAGTTCCCACGCAGCACAAATGAAACTTCAGAGACTGTACTCACTGATAATTCTTCTCTCACTTTTATTAATATAAATATAATTCGTTTAGCATACATCCGTCATAATTATATTTCAAAATAAACTTCTAAGTATAAATTTTTCATTGTTTTAGTCTAAAAAATATTATTATCAGTTTTATTTTGGGTCTAGAGTGGACCTATGTATAATCATTGGTCTTATGGACTCTCTATCTGTGCTACTATAGTCTAAAACTCGCATCTCATTCCCTCGAATGTATGTGTTTATCGCTTTTTAGTGTCGCTTTTTCTTTTCATCGAGTTTCAAATCAAAAAGATTCTAAAGAACTTGACTTCAAAAACGGAACTTTGTAAAACTTTTAAATACTACTTTTTCTTTTTAGTGTATGAGTTCAGTGGACAGGCAGGAGGCACATCTGATGGGAAGCGATTACCATCACCTATGGATATTTGTAACACCAAAGGTACTACGAATGTGCTGCGGATCTTTAAAGGGATAATGGAACCTGTCCACTAATACCGGAACACAACTCAAGGTTGTTAAAGCGCCATACTCTAGACCAGTGGTTCCCAAAGTGGGCGATAACGCCCCCTTGTGGGCGCTGCAGGCCTAAAAGGGGGCGGTAAGAGACCCAGAAAAAAAATGGGCATTGGCAGGTGTAGCCCATAAGAGTTAACTCGAGACTTCAGCGCCGTTGTGTACTACCTACTGCGCTTAGGTCTCAAGTTAACTCTTGCGGGCAATAGTAAGTCTCGTTTAGAATGAATGTTTAATCTCCGCTAATGTATTTCTCAATAATCAATTAATTTGATTTGACGTTATAGTGTTTTTTAAGTTGATGAAAAAATGGGGGCGCTAAAAAATTATTTATTCTCAAAGTGGGCGGTATACAAAATAAGTTTGGGAACCACTGCTCTAGACCAAGCAGGCAAATACTCTACCATCTGGCTGTAGGTTGTTTTGTCTGTCTTACGACAGGCTGCCGGGTTGTAGGACATTGTATTCTTTCTCGGTTCCTGCATGGATAGTCTATATATCATTCATCATATGCTCGAGGCGAGCGACACTTGATACGGTGGCGTACTGTTGGCGTACAAATTAGAGGACTTTTAATGTATTCGTTCTGTTACAGTGATGGCTCGCAGATGAGTACGCGGCTTTAAGTGCCGTTAGCTAGAACTTTACAAAACATGATGTGCTTTAACAACTTTTTTATTGAAGTGAATCCTCTGTACCCATTTGTTCCCTGTGCCACGCACTCTTTTGCACTCCCAGTTGAAGACGGCCCTGACCAGACTTGTACCTGTTCTTTAAATCATTCAAAATATAAAAGCCTTAACATATCATTCAACTACTTTTATACTAGAATCTGTGAATACAGAACCGTATGTGGCTTAAGGTTATTGATCCTAATCAGTCTACTTTTCACAAGAATATATAAACTGTTTAAAGACCTCGTGCAAAAAATACGTAATAATTTATTTAGAACGAGCAATAAATGAATATTTTAGTAAAACCCAAGAGTTTCAGAAACCGACGAGCAAATTACGAAACACGAGCGAGAACATTTTATATAATAGCAATGTAATTGTTTTGAAACGATTGTTTTAAACTTTGTATAGAGTTCACATCAAGCTAATTATTCGCACGGTCAGTGCAATCGAAAGACATTATTATGTATTTGAAGCTCATGAAGGCATTTTAATTTGCACCACCGGGAATAAATCTAATTGAAGAACATGTTTCTTTTTTGTTAAATTCTTTGCACGCTTTAAATGTTCGTACTTTTTTTTGATTCAATAATTAAAGTAAATTATTTTCTTACTCAGAGTATATCTGTGTTTATAACTTTTGAGGTGATTTGCAACAGATTACTTTAATGCCCCAAAAATATTTGGCATCAAATAATTTGGCTTAAGGTCGGTTCCAATATCTTACTTCATCTACTTGTGCAACCAACGGTTGAATTATGAGATTAGGTGTATATGTATATCTATACTTAGTCAAATTTTAACCGATAGTAAGGCAAAAGAACGGTCGGTGAGATTTAGAAATCCGTCATCAACCGTTTTATAGAAGGACCTTTTATGCTTTCTTGTCCTGACAAGATATTACTTTTTAAATTTACTAATTTATAAATTCAAGATTAACATAATCTTCTGTACCTATGAGAATGAACCTTCAGATGGCCAAATATGTAGTAAAAATGTTTTTACCTAGCCGTTTTGCTGGGGAATTTCGTGGCATTGTCCAGCGGTGTACATAGAATCGACGTCCGCTTATAACCGTCCACTGCTGGACACTACGTCTACCAAGACGCGGTCTCTGCTCCAGCACTCGTCTGCTCCATCAGCCACTGGTCCTGCGACAAATGTGACCGGCCCAATGCCACTTCAACTTGGTAATTTTGCCAGCTATGTCGGTTACCTTGGTTCTCTTACGGATACCCTCATTTCTAACTCTATCGATAAGAAAAACAGCCAACATAGCTCGCTCCATAGCGCGTTGAGCAACTTGAAATTTGTGGGCCAGTCCTACCGTCAGTGTCCACGTCTCGGCTCCGTAGGCCAGTATGTAGAAAATGAAGTAGAATTGAAATGAAGTAGAAAAATTTTCACTCATATGTACGACCTTCACAAAATGTTCTCCACTGGAACTTAATTTAAATAATAACATTTTGAATATATAGTTATGATAGCAATTTATTACCGGCAACCTTTTGCCGATCGTTTTGCTGACAAAGTTTATAATACGATATTAATTTAAAGTTGGTGCATTAGGTATGTTTTTAAGTAACTTTCAGCTGCTCACCTCTTGCCAAGTGTATTAAATAAAACTGCTAATTAAGATAGTCAGTAATAATTACTGCAGTATGCTTTTATTATATAAAGAGTATCACGTTTCGCATGTGAAATTATGTGTTGCCCTGTTTGGCAGACAAGGCGTAACCCTGTTAAAGTGAACTCGTTGAAACCAAAAATAATTTTCGTCACGCTTCCAGTAACGTTGTTAATTAAAGAGGTTTTTCATAACATCTGTTCAGAGTGAATGGTGGTCAATGAAAGTTCATGTTTGATGAAAGTCGCTGGGAAGCAGAGCGCCGGCAGCACAGCCATGTGGCAATAGGCAAAGGAGCGTCGGCGACAGTCGCGTGCGCATCGCATAGCACCGCCGTCGACACATTCGCACCCCAACTCTTCCGAGTAAGGTGCACAGCTCAATTAGTGCTAAAACACAAAGAAAATAACAATTTCATTACTTTTATAACACGTCTTAATTGAACTGAGTCTTACGAGTGTTGAAGTTTTCTAGTGTTTAAAAGTTTTCTATATTACAAACTGGAAATCAAATATCTGTAATTAATGCCGTGATAAAACAATTTCTGTTAACTTTCTTGAATAATTTTACATAGTGTATTAAGTTGAATAATAAACAATGAGTCCGCTTCACAAATTTGTATCGTTGTTTCATACGGATTGCAAGAATGAACAAAAAAGTTTGATCCATCGGAAAATTTTCTCAAGTGAATTGAATATATGCAACAACAATGATATCGTTAAAAGAAATCAGTGGGGGACACTCAACTTGTATAGAAAAAATAAAGGTATGATGCATTGTTTTAGTGTTTATTACACCTTGGCATATAAAATAACTTACAAATAAGTAAGTTTTGTATAGACTTGCTTGCATTTGCTTTTGAACATTAAGACGTAACAAGGTTTGTTAAACATGCGCGACGTCGAAAATTACGTATAAAGTCATGGGTACATTGCTCTTGGATAATTTTTTTTTTCTAGTCTTATTAACTAGGGCTTTTCCCGCGACTTTGACTGAATAAACTTCCACTTATCTCACAACATTATTTTTATTGTAATATACATAGGTGCATATTAGACTAGGATAGTTTTTGCTTATTTAGTTCAGCTTCTAGCACAACCTACATAAACTAAATTTCATTGGTAATGGTTTATGTGCTTATGTTTACTTACGTTAGAGCAAACAAAGTCAAAATTTAACCGTCCACATTTAATTACGTATAATAAAAACTATACTTAAAAAAACTATTGTATTTATAAACTGATGTGTTTATAAATACAATAGTTTTTTAGCAAATAACTGAAGCGTTTTGTATTACAGCTTTGTAAGCTATAATAATCAATATATACTACATATGTTCATAGTTATTAGTTGATATAGCTATTTGTTGCAAAGTATTTACTCTATCTTTACTTAAATGGAGCTCATAAGACATCAGAACAGCTGTACTAAACGAGACTCGACGCAGCCTCGTTTAGATACCTTTCGCTTCCGGCCGTAGTTTGCGTCATGGCCGGGAGCTCTTCCGGATGGGATGCCGTCTCCTCCTCTTGCGATCGGGTGAGGCTTGCGAGGAGGAGATGCGCTGAAGGACATCACATCACTAGACCTTCGTCGGTTATGCCGTCAAGATGGAGGCACTCACCTTTTCTCCCGTGAGGCGCGTTACAAACCGCCCCACGTACAGAGAGTTTGAACGCTCCTCGAGGCCACATACATACCCCTATCCCTGGCATTAAGGGCCCGAAAGGAAATGACAAAGTAGCCTTGTTTAGCTGTATTGTAATACTATCAGTTTGTTCGACTTAGTATCAGGAAGCTTATAAAATGAAGTAAAAATCCAAATTAATACGTTCCACGCAGCAGAACATCATTTACACAACGTACAAAGTGTGTGCACACATTAGACAGGGATTGCATTAAGTTAAATTGATCACGTACACAAATCTAGGCATATTTTACGTAGATGTTTGCATTATTGCCATTAATGCATTAAGTGGCCGTCATACAACGGATATGCATTGCGGTGTGTAAACGAAGCAACTCAAATGTACTACTTGGGTGGCATTCGGTTTACAATTGTTTTGTTCTTTGCTTTTGAACGAGATTCTACATTAGGCATTGAATTTTGTTTTAGTACTATGGAATCTAATATTGAGACGCCCCATCGGATTTTGCCAATATGACTTTGTTAGAGGTAGTGTATTCATAGGTAAATGAAATGAATGAATGGCATAAATGAAACATTTCACATTTAGGCCTGCCATAAGAGTCGACGAAACATCCTACATACAGCCATGTATTAAGGCGTTTGCCCGACTAGGTGACCATCTCCCCTAGTCTAGAGTATGCCGCCATAACAACTTGGGTTGTTTTCAGTGGCCAGGTTCCAGTTTAGTCTTCGTAATCGGCAGCGCATTGGCAGCACCTTTGGTATTGCTAATGTCCATAGGCGACACTAACCGCTTTCCATCACATCGTCATCCTGTCTGCTGCGTTTGAGTAATTTTTTTTATTTGCCATTAAATTTGGATAAATCAACCAAAGTGGCCCATTTAAGCAAAAACTTCATGTTATTAAATACCGTCGTGTATTTTCAGTTCTTTGCCTTTCAACCAAATTGATTCAATTTGAAATTGAGTCGTTTATTATCAGCATTAGAGACTCAAAGGTTTTAAAACTGTGTAGATGACTAAAAATTACATTTTTAGCGTTTCCTAGCCAAATGAGAAAGATAATGGACATTCATTCATTCATTTATTCCCCTTAAATTAATTAAACTTACATAATTAAGAATTAAAATTTTTGAAAATTGAAATTGGAAAGGTTACCGAATTGATCATATTGTCCGGCTAGAAGTTGGGAAGTATTCAACGTGCTGCCCGGTAGTGATAAATTCAAGTTTTCTTAAAGCATCATTTTTAAATGGATCACGAGCCGTTGTGAACTATTAGTAATGGTCGGCCAAAGTAATACATTTATCAAATTGACCAACGCTCTTGGTCATTATGCATAATGATCGGTCCATATAAGTACTGCCCGACTAATCAAATTGTCCGCATATACATAATATAAAGTTTTAAAATATGTTACTGAGAAGTTTATTGTGCTGCTCTTTCATTTGAAAGCGGTGGTAGATTCATGAGTTTTAATGTAAGTAATCCCTACATATGCTTTTAAATACATTCATTTTCAATTTGGCCAATAGTTTATGGGTATTGAGGGTGTACAAACATATATATAAACGGATATGACACGTATGTAACCTACACAAATTACGTTGATGCAAATTATATTTGTTGTATAACGACGAATAATATATACAACGACAGTGAGCTGCTTAGCTTACGTAAAAATTTAAATTGAATTTGGAAACAAGTTGCTCATATTTTGATGTGATGTTTAATTGGATTGAAAATATTTTTAATTTTAATATTTTACTCGTAAAAGCTGTATTTTGTAATGGTTTATTATTTACTAGCTGCCTGCTACTCCGCGTGTGACTACGCCTTTATATTCATATATTGTGAGTCTTGCAAATATCGAATTGAAACACACTAAATATAAAAAAAATGTTGGAATCGAAATTTATTCAGCCATTTCGGACCATATTCCAAACATACTATCATACATGTTTAGTATTGCGATATTATCATTTTTTTTATTGCGACGCTGGCAAACAGGTACGCGGCCCAGCTCATGGAAAATGGTTACCCTCGCCTATGGCCGTTAGCAACACCAAGGGTGAAGTAAACGCGTAGTCAGCCTTTAAAGGGAGGAATATGGAGGAATAGAGGGATGGGATAGGGAAGGTTGAATAGGGAGAGGGAGAAGTGGGCCATCAGAACTGTCTCTCGTCGTACGAAACACTATTAGCTCAAGACTAATAGTTTCATGCAGATATTCTCTAAGAGCGTGTTATCATACCGATGGAAGCGGGCCTAGGAGCTGTTATCAAGAGAGGGATTCCAACATAGCTCGACTACGACGAATTTGTTCTATAGCTTTAAATACAAAATGTACTCTGCGCTTTGTATATTACGTTTGAGATTGCATTTAGCCGCGACACGTCTGACGTCTTTTATATTTGAGCCGCGGCTTAGATTCGGCTTGGATGGCTAAAGAACTCAAAAACACACTAGTAATACAAATTTAGTACCTATAGTAGAATATTTTTCTCCGTGAAGTTTGGGTCATAAATAATCGGAGCAGTGAAGCGAATATTTCGATCTCTCTTCCACTCACGGGCCTTATGGGCAGGCATAGTGATACGCACTATTGCCGTCGATAAGATGTCTATTGTTATTGATAGTGTATTTAGTTTTGTCATTTTGTGGGTTAGTTATATCACTAAAGGAAAAAATAGATAAAACAACGTATTTATTCAAATAAGAATAATAATGATTTTAAATAAATTATTAATTAGGTATCTATGTATTAAAAAACTATAAGTACAAAAGTTTAGAATGTTACAAGTTATACCTATAAAAAATAAATATAAATACTTATATCTAAGTTTAAAATAAACAGCAAAAAAGGTAATAATGAGTTTTTATCGATAATGGCGTTGCGCCCGCGCAACATGCTCACCGCCCTAGCCGGGCTGAGGCCGAGTTTGATTTATGACCCAAACTGCACAGAGAAAATAATTCTACTATAATCGTAATGTCCGCACTAAATATTATGAATTAATTTATCAAAGCAATGAGATCACACGCGACTGTAAAAAAAAAAGATAAGAGAGACATTAATTTGCATATTTACGTCGACACTAATCAGCGTGTACATATGTGCAATATATTTACAAGTTACATAACATGAGAGAATACCCGAATTTCCGTTTTATATTATGAAACCGGCACAAACCGTGTCAATACACCCCGCGTGGGCAGCCGATTCTTTCAATGCAAGAAAGTGTTCACTGATGTGTGTGTGGGTTTTGTTCCGAGAAGTATTGGGATTTTGGTGCTGATAGCGAATGATATAACGTTTGTACTCTAATGGTCAGTTCCTGTGTCTTACTATCGATCAATTTGCTATACCAATAGCAGCAAATTGATATTACTGATGTAATTTTGAAAATATCAAATTTCTTCCAGTAATAAGGCAAATAAATCGATACATTGTAAAGTAATGAAAATGTATGTAAATATGTGTTCAATCCGTAAACTATATATTCTATCCCTATATAATATATCCCTTAGATTTTTGAACAATACACACGGGCGCGCGTTTGTACAGTCAATTACACTATTAAATGATGTTTAAATATCTAATTTAGGTTAAGAAACACCTAAAGTTAGATATTATAGTAGAAAATGTTGCAAATCAACCATCTGGAATATATACAATAATTACCATTTTATTAAAAAAAATTGCGTTTCAAAACAGGTGATTGCTTATAAAGCTGCGGTTCTTACAAAATTCTGTAATCAATAAAAAAAAATATATGAATAGACTGTAATGACATGCTTTCCTTTCAAATAGAAACCGAAATGTTTATGTAGCTTAAATGGAATTCGCTACCTCGCTTACGATTTCGTAATATTATCGTTGAGATTCGTAGAATACGCGATTCGGTAAGAAAAGAGAGAGAGAGAGGGGAGGACAGGGGGAGGGAGGGAAGGAGACAGGGGGAGGGAGGGAAGGAGACAGGGGGAGGGAGGGAAGGAGAGAGATAGAGAGAGGGAAAGTACTAACGCAATAAATTAGAGGAAATTTAAGAAAGAAAACACCCAAAAGATTTTATAATTTGCCCCTTATTTCTTTCTGTATTTTGCAATTAGGAAGTTTATACTGTTAGTCTTCTAGTAAATAATTGACGCAAATACTGTTGGAATCAACCTCTGTAGTTAGTTTTACTGTTTATATTTTTGACACTGTCAAACATTCAAAAAAATATTCTTTTGTTTTTTTTTTCTTATTACGCGCTCTATATTCACCCTTGCTTTGTACCGTATCGTTGTAAATAATTTATTAATATTATAAGAAATTTCTCGTGTTACTTTACGTCCTATATACTATACACAGTCTACGTGCTCTCCATAAATACTTTTCGTACTGTCTTCTATGAATATTTGACATATATGATATTTCTCGCAAGTAAAATTTATATTTTCAAATATATGGTTTGTACATGCTCGAGCGAGACACCGGACTTCAGTTAAGTAGCCCCTTAAAAAGCCAAATATCTAATTAACGGACGGACTTCCACTTTTCTATCATCGATTCGTCAAATTTCTTCCGCTGTATTTCAAATATTCAAAGCTCATCTCCGGGAATCCCTTCATTGAACATAAACACTCCTACTCTATATTTATAGCTTCCTGAAGTGATGTTAAGCGAAGATTGTTCTACGAATTAAAAGTGGGGTGATATTTGTTTCAATATTTAACTATGAGTTATAGTGTTTTTGAATTTTATCTCTTTGATGACACTAGCTTAAAGGTAATGGGTTAGAAGTTGAATTAAAGCTTTAGTATTAATTAAGTTAGTTTTGTGCGAGAAGGTTTATTTACGAGTATTATGCGACGAAAGATTGTCTTTACTACCGCACCAAGCCCTTTTAGTAATTATTCATACAAATTATTTTGTTAAATCAAATATTCGATCAGAATTCATTAAAAAAGGACCATGAATGTATTATACATTACGGTGGTCCAAAAAATAATCACAATTTATTTTTGAAGTTCTATTGTCTTAAACTTATTTCTTACTGTTAGGGATGAAAACATCCTGCTGAAAGCACAGCTCGATATCTCAACTCTATAAGACATGCAACGATTTTTCATTTTACCCTATAAATTACAGAAGCAAAACTCTCATTTTCGTTTTTACCTCATTTTTTTAAATCACATTTTCGACAGACATATTCTAGTAGCAAATTTGATTATCTAAAAAAAGATTTTACCTGTTTTTCTTGTAATCCTTAAAGATAAAAAGTTATCAACCTTTAAAATCTCAGCTTTAAAACTAAGAGATAACCAATTGTAGCTCTAAGGTCGTGGTATGACAAATACCGAACCAGACTCAGCGAGTTATAATTAAGATAATGTTTCCAGGGCTCTATCACGTCGAAATAGTTAAAGAACCTTATGATTCCAAGCACAGCCTAAATAATACTTCTATGATAAGACATTTAATTGCTTTATTCCTCATTAGCTTGTGACAGTAGCGAAGATTTAGTTATAAAAGTTTTAACAAATGTAAAGTACATTATCTAATCACCAGAAGCAATAAGATTCCTGTTCGCCCATTAGCACTACTGTTACGCTTTGAAGTCGGTGTAGATTTACACCCATTTTAGGGATATCTTCTTTTAGCTGCGACACCAATTAATGCATTTTTTCGTGGCACATCTCATTGATGTTTTTTATCCTCAAATACTTCCTTTGTCTCGTGTCGCGTTTGTTACTTATGTTTAAAACACATTCGAAGCAATTAACGGTTTATATTTTCACTTTATATTTTGTATCGTTCAAGTCACGTAATTGGTTGTGTTCTTAGAAAGGAGTAATTATCCAATTTTGAAATGATTACGTTTGTTATAATGTAATTATTAATTTATTATAGATAGAAATATAAACGATGTTCTATTAGAAACAATTTTGTACTTCTTAGTAAGTCATCGTAGGTTTATAATAATTTATAATTATAAATGAAGATTGTTACGAATGAGGCCAGTAAACAATATAAGGCTAAAAAATCTCCTAAATACTACATGAATAGATGTTGCCACGTGCAATTTTTTGTCTCGCTTTTTGGCGTTGTATAATAAAAAAATATAAAAACAGACCATATTTACAATATTTCTAGGCAATACAATAGGCGGCCTTATCGCTCGAAGCGACCTCTTTTCAGCAACGTAAATCAAAGAAATTTGAATCAGGCGATGTAGGAAAAAGTCAATAGATACATAAATACTCAAAGTAATTTAATAAATAAATATACAAATATATACATAGTCACACATATATCACACATACACACACAATGATAACTAAACCAGTCAAAAATCATCAGTCATCTATCATATACGTTATACTAAATTTTTTAAATAAATTTTGACTGGTTTTGTGTGATTATAACTATATATTTTTTATCGTGGGGGTTCAGCCGACAGGCAGACAGCCCACTTTATGGAAAGCAGTTACCATCGCCTATTGACATTTGCAATACTAAAGGGGCTACAAATACGCTGCTGCTCTCTTAAGGGAGACTGGAACCTGGTCACTAATGCCGGAACACAATTCGAACTTGTTATGGCGGCATGCTTTAGACCAGGGGTGATAGCCATCCAGTTGGACTAATGCCCTACCACCTGGCGAACTTGCATATGATAACTTTGTCCTCATATAACGTATATTGATGTAGACGCCGCTTTCAGCATCTGTGACAGACCACGGTCGTCGACAAAACTTAGTCATAACTTAGAAAATACGATGCCATGTAACTGGATAATACAATAGGCAATCTATTAGTGTCTCCTACAACCATACTTTCATACAGCACATACGATTAATGTGGGTGCAAAAGTGTTGATGAACTTTAGTGCTTCACTTTCCTTTTTTGCTTATTCATGAATTCTAGCGGTATTGATTTCACTTTGTTAATGCTTGTAGTTTACTGTTATTAGTCACACATTAACCTTCAAAAAAGTGAGCAAGTATAACTTTTACACCCACATTAAACACCATAAAAACAGAGTTACATAGCGTGGAAGAATACGGGGAATTATAAAATCACCCAATAAAAAACGTAACTCTACAAATCTTACACTAGAATTCTGCACATATTATATTTGCCTCGTTTCTTGATTTATTATAATATTTGAAAGTAGTTTTTAATAGACTAAATTAGTCATTTAATCTAAACCTTTTTTAGACATATTTGTTCTATAAAAATTGATTTGAAAAATAAATGTAAAGAAGTGAGAGAAGAATGAGTTATGTATGTCGCCATTTAGTTCCAAGATAATGCAAGACTGTTAAACAATGCGAACTATAAATCAAATGATTAAACATTTCCACGTTTTACTGCTCCCGAATATCTTGGTTTTTATTCTAAACTATGCCCGCGAATTCGTCTACGCTTGATTCGAAATTCCCGCGGGAAACCCGGAAAAAAATACCGCAGCATTTGATAAAGAATTTAAGCTATCGTTTTAGTGAAAACTGTGTCAGAATAAGCTAATCTTTACGCACCCGAACAACAATAAACTGCTCCCGGAAAATCTCTCATGGGATTCCCGAAATAGAAAAATCACACATTTTATTTAATGAAATTTGCTATCGACCTGTAAAAAAACCACATTGGAATTCGATTTTTTAAATCTGGCCATTTTAAATAATTCCCAGAAAATTTCCCGCAGGATTCCCAGTTTTTTCAAAAACATGATGATTAGCTAAAAAGATAAACTCTCAAAAGTTTAGCAATTGTGAAAACTTAGTTCTAAGACTTAAACCCAACGTAGATTATAGAATTTTGAGTCTCTTCGCTGCATTACACAAGTCGGCCACACGATCTTCAGCGATTGTTTGAAAAGCCGTAAACTACACGGCTTATAAATCTCAATTTTCCATTGTTTCTTTGTCTCCGTTGATGTTTCAATGACATTGATATTTTTACGCCTTTATACTCGTTATCAGTTCGTTCACGCGAATTGACTATACCTGAGCCGCAAATATAATAAATCTTTATTCTCGGCTTACCCAGTCATTGTCGTGTTGAGTTATTAAAAAATATGTACTTTTGCCTGAATATATTGTTCCAATGTTAAAAATTGCGCACCACACAATGAAACGTGCGGGGAATAGATACTCTCTCCTAAGTATCCATTTTATCGTACGCTAAAAATGTATAAGAAATTTACCAAGGAGTTTAATATTACGAGAATAAATAAGCTGAATAACAGAACCTCCTTTGAAACATGTTCACACTATATCATAAGACCTTGTTATTCATGTTTCATAACAATGAAGATTTCGTTTCAGCGCTTTTGATCAATACATTTGTCTTAAATATTATAAAGAAAATGAAACGAAAGATGTAGTTCTAATTTTTACCACGCGCACGTGGCGCCATTTGCAAATGGGCACCATTTTTCATATCAGAAGATATTTAGGTTTATTTCATTATGTATTGTACAGTGTACTGTTTTATCGCAAATGTGTTAAAACACGTTTTATGTCACACATGTATGTGTGTGTGAACCGTTCCCGGGAAAATTACCTCGGTATTCCTGGGATAAAAAGTAGCGCAGATTTTAAGTGTAACAATTTGCTGTTGATCAGTGAAAAACGCAACAAAACCGGCCCAGTAGTGTTACGTGAATCCTGAACAAATACGAAAAATCTAAAAAAATGCATCATGTTCTCCGTCGTTTCTATAGTCTATTTCAGTTGCTTTTTTTAAATACATTCAATGTACAGACAAGACATGTTTAGAATTTTATAATATTATTACGAGTGCGGGACTCGAATTAAAATGCCGTTGGAATTACTATAGAATTTATTAGAACTGTACAAACACGTATAAAACAGGTACAAATATAACTGGATACAATCAGTACAAACTGCACGATTCAATAACACGCGCAAACTCCGTCACTATATCGCTTATCGAATGTACACGTCTTGTTTTGATCGTGGTTCTCGCTAGACTGCTCCACCCCTCCTGTACTGTACATTACAACAATCGACTGCTTGGACTGAGTTTTTCCAAGAAAACGTAATCTGCACACCTGATTAATTATTACTGCGAACGGCTATAAACGAAAACGATAACAATAGGCTATTGTCTAATTACAAAATTTAAATACAAAGTAAACAAAATGTATGTCCAAATGCGGGAAGGGTAATAAACCAGGTGCGCATTTCTTTGTCGGTATGTAACAATATTTTGTAAAACAAAATTTGTCGTATTCACTTGCCCTCATGCTCCCATTTTGCTTTGACACGTTGTGATGTTTATAATACGTGTCAGTAATGGACTGACACCCAAAAAACCATTTGCACTTTATTTTATTCAAACGCCATATTAAAATATTAAAAGTGAATATTATTACTTTGTACGGACGTAAGCGAATGAACAGATGTGCGGTTTTATCGTTTCTGGCCAGTTTTCAAGTGCTGAAAACACATTAATGATATTATATGCGGTGGAAATAACTAAGCCGCTATGGGTTTTCTTTCTATTTAATGCCGTGATTTAAATGGAGGCGTTGCTGTTTTAAATTAGATCTAAATATTGTTTTTCTATGACGTACTTACTATTTTTAGTTACTACTAACGTAGAATGGACTAATCGATGATATGTATTATTTTTTTCAAATCAAATCAAATAATTTATCGAAATAAAAACATGGTTATAAATAGAAATAGGTCTTGTTATTTTATACTGACCACACGCACTTATCGCTTGGGCGTACAAGTTTTTGAAACTTATATCATATAGGTACATACTTATCTGGTTACTTATTTATTTCGTTTAATTATTATTACTAATGTTTCAATCTTATAATTATGTATAACCTTAAATTTAACAAAATAATAAGGGTCGCTTGCATAAGATTGCTTAAATTTATTTAAGAAACACAAAACGTATTTAACACCCTTAAATACAATTAGCGTCTTCCACAAAGCAAAATATGCCGCTAAATTTGTTTAAAGAACTGTCAATACTAATAATACTAGTTTGTGTCAAACGTATTTAGGCAGTATATTATTATCAACTAATTTTATTTAATGGTGATCGTTATGCAAGCGGCCCTAAATGATACACAATTTAAATTTAAATATCTTTTTAATGATAGTTATATGGTACAAATATATTTAAACCTTAACATTTTAATTTCTAGATTTAAAACTTATTATTACGGAAGTCCGTTATACTGTGGTCGCTTTTTCTCATTAGTCCTTTTTTAAGTGATAACATCTTATGGGAGAGTAAGCCGCTTCGTTACGTAACGTGTTACGGCGCCAGTCTGTCTGGCTTCCCTCTCTCTCACGTTAAATTAGTTTAAGTTATCCCTTCTGTGAGGGGCCCGAGACTTACACTGTTTCAAAAATTGTGATCTGAATAATTTAGTTCTCAGAGCTTTTAGCTCTTTCGGGATTTTATTATATATTTTTCGGGCCATGTGTACTATACTTTTGTACAGTAAAGTTGGTTTTGCAGGGTGCATACAAAGTTTTTCTTTATTACGTATATTCCTAACCGTGACGCCGGATGTATTTGGGAATAAAACGTAGATTTTTGTGTACAAACATTCTAGGATCTATTGTAGTGAAAGTGACTCTTTTTGGTGTTTGTACGCTTGTCAGCGTCATAGCCTGGTTGGTTAACACACTCGTGCCCCAAACTGAAATGTTGCGGGTTCGAATATTGAGCGGAAAAGCATACACCTCATAGGTAGGTTTCTTACCTAATGTGCATTTTGTTGCAATTGCTATGTGCCGACCGTGAAGGAAAATCTAGTGATGAAACATTCACATCGAGGTAACTGATATGTCAGACGAACCAAGTCGTTTTGGACAAACATAAAATCTTTGTGAAACAAACTCCTCAAGCTGGATACTCTAAAGCTTGTATGTTTGTTCCTTCTTCAATACCTTGGGAATTGGTTGATTGTATTGTTTATTATATGCATGTTAATTAAATACTTTCAGAATTATATTAGGGCTCTAGTTTAATAATGAATGGATCAAAGTTCGGTAATTGTTCGTTTTAATCCTTATAGAAATCAACCAATTTCGATAAAACTGTTATGGACATGGAATGAACATAAGATTTTGCTTGGCGTTATATAAGAATATTTTAAGCATCACGCGCTTTCTACCAAAGTATTGAATACACCTAAGTATTAAAATAGTTTTCCATCGGACGGTTATAAAGAATGTGATATATGTATTTAATTGTTACTTTGTTTAACTAAAGTGTAATTAACACTGTTTAAAACTAGTTTAATGAGTTTTCTTTACTGAATATAGCAACCGAAATACTTTTTATTTCCCCAAAAATAATTCGATTTTATACCAAGATTAGGTAATTTGAAGAACATTAACCAACTTTTCAATTAAGTGATTAACTGGCTGGTTGTTAAAAATCGAATATACGTTTTATTTTTATTTAATGCCTTTGCACGATTCTTAGTTGTAGTGTTGGGAATAATAGGGTTTTTAACAGCGCGTTCTATTTTTAGCAAACAAAGTCCAAAATGCTTCGTTAGCCGTTCCACAAGGCTAGCTTGTGGTCGTGGCGAAAACGTCACTAATGACGTCATCATTTTCGATCACACGTCGAATAACCGTTCCACTTCCCTAATGTAACGTAGCTTTTATGTACTTTAGGATTAAGGTAGGCACGAACCTATTCGATATTAGATATAATATAAAAAATACCAAGCACATTCGAGATTTTTTTGCCTTAAATGACATATCATTATCGAATATCATCTTGAATAACGTTTTGAACATTTGTAGTACTTTAGAATACGAGCTGAAAAGAGACAAATAGCGCATGAAAGAATTACTAATATTACTCTTTCTGATAAGAAATTGGTATAATGATTTCTAAAGAGTTGTATGGCCTGGTAACAAAGACCTTTAAGTCAACTGTTTTATTAACTCATTACAAAGGAAAATACGAGCAACAATAATCCTTATTTAGAAGTAGTTTATGCTTACAGCATTTCCTTAATGGTAACTTTTACCTTGATTGTCAGATAATATTATCGTCAGTAATCTATAGATTACTAGCTGTCCCGGCAGACGTCGTCCTGCCCGGTAAAAATAAAAAAAAATATTTAGGGGTGGACTACCCCTAACATTTAGGGGGATGAAAAATAGATGTTGGCCGATTCTCATAGATACCGGATAAGCACAAAAAATTTCATCAAAATCGGTCAAGCCGTTTCGGAGGAGTATGGCAACGAAAACTGTGACACGAGAATTTTATATATTAGATTTGTAACTTTTCGTACCTGTGTAATACTTGTGTAAACTTGTTAATTAATTTCTGAGGGCCTAAACGGAAGCTTTTGCAGAATTGCTTAGTGAAATTCACACGTATTTGAAGATATTTGTAGGTGTAAGACGTACTATAATTTTCCACTTTATTCAGACTGTTGTCATGTTTGTAAAACGAATCTGCGAAATGGCCGATTTAGGCCCTTGATCATCTGCTTTGATGAGAAATAGAAACTACCTTTTTAAGAGGACTTTTTTCTATTTTAAAACAAGAGGCGAGAATGACTTAGAGCCCCTCTATAAAGGCAGAACTTAGGGCCTGTTCCTTGGTATATTTTTTACTGGAGTATTACTATTTCAATTATTTTGCTTCCATTGTGGATGGGTTCTATTTAGACAGAGGCGGCTCGTGACGGCAGGCAACTGCCTACGGCGGTAAATTTCAGGAGCCTCAAAGCTGTCTGCTAAAATGTCAGCAAACACGCTTAAATTAAACACCCAAAAATTGTAAACTTTGTTTTTCAATAAAACAATGTTCTATTATTAAAATCTGTATAAATATTAATGTCTTAACTCAATTATATATAATTTTTCTGGTTAGTGAAGTTTTAGAAGCTTCGACGGTGGCGGCATTTTTTGAGTTTGCCTACAGCGGCAAAAATGCCAAGGCCGATCCTGATTTACAACGTTTATGTTTAGTCCTTGAGTATGTCTTTTAAAAGAAATTAGGTATATAGACACTTCTTATGTTAGTTAGATATGTAAACACAAACATGTTGAGAAGGCGGTTAATAATAGTCATTATATTAATTCGAATTGCTTTTATTCGATTCGTGGAATGAGTGGCGGTAGAGATTATCAGCTTCCTACAACTCGATGCTCGTTTAATCTTCAAGTTGCATTATGCCCTAACTTTAGACCACTTGAGTCATCTCGTTCAAGTAAACATTGGTTGAGTAACATTCACTCGTCGTTTTTCACCGCTTTCTTAGCGAAATGCATTCATTAAAACGTGAATAGTGCATCTCGCTGCTAATTGACGTAGACAGATGGCGGTGTATCATACTCGATGAAACCGATGCAAATTGTTATTCTATTGTTTACATTTGTGTTGCAATGTCGGATTGTACTTGGAGTATTTTTTGATTACTTTTCAAAATTATAAGTACTACATACTACAAAATACTTTGTTATCAACATACATTTAGAGGATCGCCACATAAATTAATTAAATTGTTATAAGCAATTTTTTTTCTAAAATGACTAATAGGTCTTCTAATTTAATTCAGACCACATTAGCCTATCTCGTTACACAAAACGCAGAAGCGACATTTCTAAAGTTAATCTACTACACATTTTGGTTCTTATATCTATTTGTGCAGGAACGGAGAAGGAATACAATTTTCTGCGGCCGGGCGGCCTGTCGTAAGAGTCGACAAAACAACCCACAGCCAGGTGGTAGGGCATTTGCCCGACTGGATGGCTACCACCCCTGGTCTAAAGTATGTCGCCATAACAACGTTGAGTTGTGTTCCGGCATTAGTGCCCAGTTTCCAGTCTCCCTTAAGAGAGCAGCAGCGCATTTGTAGCACCTTTGGTGTTGCAAATGTCCATAGACAATAGTAACCGCTTTCCATCAAGTGGGCCGTCTGCCTGTCTGCTGGATTCCTGCAATAAAAAAAACCAGGTGGTAGAGTATTTGTCCGTCGGGATGCCTACCACTCCTGGTCTAGCGTAACTATGCCGCCATAACAACCTTAAGTTGTGTTCCGCATTAGTGGCGAGATTCCAGTCTCCCTTTAGAGTGCGGCCATATATTGGTATGACCTTTGGTGGTACAAATATCCATAGGCGATGGAAACCAGTTTCTATTAGGTGGGCTGTCTGCCTGTCCGCTGAACTCAACCAATAAAACAGTAATTAGTTATATAGTATTTAAATTATACTTAAAACGCTATTCTACTTGTTGAAGTTCTGACGTCATAGCATGCTACGGTCATATAAAATCGAGGCTTTGACGTTTGAAGATGATAAAAGTATCTCAGTTGATTTAGCTGTCACATAATTGATGTCACACATCATTGCACTTTCATTCAAATGATGAATTGTTTTTGACGGGAACTTGTAGAGTGATGTTTTGCTGCGCAGTTTTATATTAAATAGATGTTTGATATTATCTATAAGAGAACAGAAAAAGCATCGAATACGAATTAGAAGTTAGAAATTTATTGTTTTCACACAAGAAGTTTGTGTTTGTTTTGAAAATCTAAAGAGTGATCTAAAGAGATGTGCCTTTTCATGCATCTACAAGAGCTTTCTCGTTTGCCCCCAGGCCACGACATAAATTTAACCATTATAAACATTGAATATTAATGGATACTTGATAATAGCTAGAGACACAAATCGTGTAAAGCCATATTTAAAATAAGTCGACGAAGATGTAAGTTCAAATCCTGGATGCTGAGACAATTTTTCTGAACGCAATTTGCATATGGTTACAATTGCCTGGTGGTGATGGTGAAGGTGAACATCATAAGGAAACCGGTATATCTAGATTACCGTTTAATTCTCCTTGATGATTGATGGTTAGTATGCCTAGTCACTATCCTTTTCCCTGAAAGAAGTAACCTCGAACCTATGCAAATTTTTCAATCCAAACAAAGCAATTTTTACCAATTGTAGATTTATTGTAACCAATTGTTACAGAAGGCATCGACTTTATAGTAGTCTCTAATGGGGATTGTTGACAAAAAATTTCCCTCTAATTTTATATTTTTATTACGTAAAATAGGGTATTTTAAGACACTAATTTGAATATTTTTGTATTTTAAGCATTAGTTTTTTTTATAATTCGAGTTTAAAGTTATTTCTCCGATGACGTCATAAGATACAAGTTTACATTGGTTTCTTTGCCTAGAAAACAAAAGTAATAAAAGTAAGTTTTATCTATATATAATCATAGTAATCTGTGCTACTATCTAAATGTCACTGTCTCACACTCTCATTACGTATCGTGATTATTTTAGTGTTTTTTGTCGCTAGGCTTATAAGTTTTCGTGTTCAACCATTATTATTTTCTATAGTTATCGTTAATTTTTTTAAAGTCGTCTTTAGGGAAAATCCATGTTACAGAACTTAAATCAAATAATGTACAGCTAGAATGTTTTTTTACACCTTAAGCAGGCAAACAGGCAGACGGCTCACCTGATTGGATTTAGTAAGGTCAAATAAAGGTCAAATGTATTTCTTTCAAAATACAAGAAGATCGGTACATTTTTTGGAATTTTAACTAGACAGAAAAGAAAACTATTCCACGAAATGGTTTTTCAAATAGCTAAATTGAAAAAAAGTGAACAATCCCAATTGTGTATACAATAAGGTAATTTTATGATAGCGGAAAGGCATGCGGCGCGCGTGCGGCCGCGGCCGTCACAGCCATGACATAGCGATTCAATAAGACAAATCGACTAAAATAGACATATGGTTGGCTAGATTTCTCTCTTCGCAATGATTGAGTCGTATTTTTCATCCTTGACTTTGTTACTAACAAATAATTGATATACAGTTCTGTTGTTGAAACAAGTTTCTTTTTAACAGCTCTGCGGACTCGAGTTCCGTACCCTTTATCACAACTTAATTTCGAAGAAAGTTTTTAGAATTTATACACGCTTCTTGATTATTTTTGTTTTTGTGTGTGACATTTATTCAATGATATTTGTGTTGTGGTGTATCTTACAAATAACTTATTATATTAATTTATTCTAATTTCAATAGTAGTAGAGTGTATCTGTTACATGCTGGTGTTGTGAGGAAGTGCATGTGCAGTGTGTGCCTTATGTTGAAACAAGTTCATATTGTACATAACTAGCATTACTAGCAGTGCTGGATTTACGTACAGGTCCGTGAGGCCGGGGCCTGGGGCGACATCATTTTAGGGGTGGAAATTTTTTATATATATCAAAATTTTAAAGCCAAAAATGTAAGCGCATTTCAAATTCACAAATTGATTTAAATTGGTTGATTACTTAATGTACAATAAAAGACAGACGGCTAGACATAGCAATTACATAAGCGTTTCGTTTCTGGTAAAAATATCTACGGAACCCTAAATAAAACTGACCCTAGGGCGGCAGCCATCCTAAATTTGCCACTGCTATCAGATAACCTATGTTCATATTGTCATAACGACAAGT
The DNA here is from genome assembly GCA_012273795.1 of Dendrolimus punctatus. NCBI lineage: Eukaryota > Metazoa > Arthropoda > Insecta > Lepidoptera > Lasiocampidae > Dendrolimus > Dendrolimus punctatus. Next base: position 4,225,793 of record CM022538.1, on the reverse strand, counting down.
TTGTTAGTGAATTGTAAAGGCATGATTAAAAAAATACGATAAAACTTTTACTTTTTGGCTATAGTCGGCTACCCGACGGAACCGACGTGATTTATCGGAATTAAAATTACGTAATACCTACACGGGAAATGAGCTACCTTTGAGCTCTGTGTCGAGTTTCATTTTCAAATCCGTTCATCAGTTTTCAAATGACGATACTCTTACAGACTGACGGAAGAAAAAATCTAAAAGTTGCTAAACTTTACGTCTTACTGACTTTAAGGTGTAGAAAATATTTATTTTTTGTCTCTTAATTACTCTTGAAGTCAAATCTCAACTAAATTTCAATTAAAGTTTTAGTATTTAAAATCTATTTTTTAAACTTAAATTAGTCTCTTTCTGTAATGAAAGTCTTTTCAATGTCATGAAAGTTACAAAAATGAAAAGAAGTTATTTAAAACTTGAATTAATATCCTTTTTCCTTGCTTTGAACGGGATGCGCTAAGTAGCACTTGAGTTACAGGGAATTTTCGATTTTATATATTTTTTGGTCCGACAGCCAAATATCAAAAATAAATAGCTTAACTGAACTTACGCAACCTAACAAATTGTCTGTCCGTTACACACGATTAAAAGATGAAGAGGTTCCTTGCTTTATGCGGATTGCCAAGCATAAAATTAATTTGCTTCACTTACAAGCACTTGTGCTTAATTACTGCTTGTTTATAAATATCTTTGAAGATTGAGCTTAGTATGGTAATACACAAGCACTCTGTAAAAATAGATTTGCAAGTGTGCGTTTTATTCTTTCGCGCAAGATTTGGCAATTTTTATATATATTTTCTGAATCTTGCAAGATACCGATATGAAGCATGGCTGGAAATTTCAAATCATATTTCGGAGACCTCCTGAAATTTACTCCACATATCCTGGTCCTTACGCTGCGTTCTTTGGGTCACGTTCTCTACTGCAGAACTTTTCTGCTTCATCGGTCAGCGGTCCTGCGACAGACCAGATGACTACCGCTACAGCTATTTTTTGACTTAGGTCTGTATTTTGATTCTTTTATAGATAACCCTCATTGCAGTTTTTATTCATAACAGAGATTTTGAGCATAGCTTACTTATCAGCTTTATTTATAATAATAATAGTAATAAAACTTTATTTATTTCTCCACACAACAGATTCAGAAAGAAACCTGGTGTGTGAGTCTGGTGCCTGAAATAGATTTCTTAGAAATCTGTATGACAGGTCACCAGTGCTCCACTCCATGGCTAAAATAAAAGATTCTTAAGAATAACTTAAATTTAAAATTACACATTTAAGACAGAAATAAGCTATTAGAAAGAAAACGAATGTATGAGCATGTGTGTGTGTGTGTGTGTGTGTGTTTGTGTGTGTGTGTGCGTGTGTGTGTGCGTGTGCGTGCGTGCGTGCGTGCGTGCGTACGCACCTGTGCATGTGTGTTGGCGTGTAGGCGTGGTTACTCCAAACCTTATTGGTCGACATGCATTTTGTTATCCAATACACGTCTCATAGATTGTCAGCCGAATTAGACAAAATTAAAACCCCTAGTTATGAATATTAAACGAGTTAGTGACGTCCCAATATTACAAATGCGCGTACTTGTCCACGACTCCACGGTTTTTCTTATTTATAAAAGTTTGTATTCTTAAGGTAACACACTCCCGCTTTAAAACGCTCTTATTTTGAAAGCAATTCTTACATGATCCTAGTACCTATCGGCTACCGGTGCTATTAGTAGCATAAAAATGACACATACATTTGACTGCCGCGTACACGACATGAATTGGCAGAGAACTAAGTTTAAATATAAAATTAAAAGGTCAGATCCAGCAACTAATGATACTTTTTATATACGTAGGTACACATACCTCTATTGTTCTGTATTATTATATTTTTAGGTAATTTAATTCAAGCTATAACTGATTTGTTCAATAAATGGTATGTTTTAATAATAAAATATTCGATGAAGGTCGAGGAGTGATTTTTTATATCTAAAGGCAAGAAACTAGTGCCAGTTAGGAACTTGTGGTTTGTATTTACTGACCAGCACCATGCACCACATATAAAGCCAATATTATACCATTTATTTCTGTCTTATAATTTTAGATAAATTTGGTGAATCTTCCCAATTTATACTTATATGGGTAGCTTTGTAAGTGCTAGGCTAGCACTACAAAACTTAGCTAGGTTTTCGCTCAACGCACCAAAAACAGTCCGGATGTTGCGCGTGGTCGGTGCAAAGACCAGAGTGACCGTTTTACTTCTGTTTCAATATCGCATTAAACTCTTAAAAGCCGTGTTTGCCTTCTGGTGTGTGTGTGCCATAATTCGAAGACCTAAGTGCCACCCGGGGACTTGTTAATGCCATGCACTCTCAGGAGCTGTCTAGCTGCTCCATTGGAGGTTGATTCGGAGGTTACTGTTGCTTATTAACCCTTGGGTTTTTGTGCAGGATTTGGCATACATATGTCACTCGCACATATTTCTAAAATAAATCTTACAGTCCACTATAAAAATTACTCGGACCAGCGAAGTTGTGCGAGATCCGTGATCTCCAGATTTACCAAAGCACAAGATTTAGAAAGTGATCAATATAAACTTAAATCATTTAACATCACCGAGTACCGTCATTTCCTTTTACTTTTGTATCTTTCAACCAAATTTATTCAATCTGGTTAATCGTCTTATATTAACATAATTTGCTATTTTTCCGTATATATTTATCAATAACGTCACGCAGTGTATGTATGCTCTTACCAAATAAATGTTTTTATATATTTCTGGCAAAATGCATTGTGATATCCTCTACAAATGTACGACTGAGGGGCTATTTCAGAATTACAATCGTTATATAATTAAACAATCGTACACTAGTTATGTATACCACCATCGCCGTTTCCAAACTATTTTTTTCCTGTCACGAGTTGTCCTAAAAAGGTTGCTTTTCAGCGATAAAACCGCCCTTTTTACCCATTTAGAATAGTACGTCTGGAGCTACTACAACTTTATAAGTCTTTCTGTAGTGGCGTATAATAAAGATTTTTTTTTATTGCCTGCGTTCAGCAGACAAGCAGATGGTTCACATGATGGTAATCGGTTACCATCGTCTATGGACATTTGTAAAAAACACTAAACGTGCAACAAATGTGCTGCCGCTCTCTACAGTAAGACTGGAACGTGGCCAGTAATGCCGGAACACAACTCAAGGTTATTATGGCGACATACTCTAGACCATGGGTGGTAGCCACTCACATGAACAAATACCTAGCCCTAACACTTGGTTGTAGGTTGTTTTATCACCTCTTTATTCTTTCTCCGTTCCTGCCCGGATTAGAGTTATCTATCTATCTACATTTTTATGGGTGATTATCATGCTTTTTACCACAAAAGGGTCCCGATTTCCCAATGTCATCCTAATCAATCACTGATTCGTCAGGCTGGGCGTTTAGGCGGCGACGCGCGGTTCCTTCCGACGCTTGTACTATTTACGTGCCTTTCATTAGTTCTAAGAAGTGTACCGCAGGGTAATGCCGGGGGTTTTTGTATCGGAAACCGTGTATTTGCTTGTTTTTTAAACTGTCTGCTTGTAAGCGTCGTGTTGCCGGCGTGTAACGGTTTGTTTTGCTACATTACTTTGGTAATTGTTAAACGCTGTTTGATTATTCTCGTTTTTATACTTGTATAGCAACTTATTTTTTTTAATTACAAAGTTGACAAGCAGGCAGACGGCTCAACTCATGGAATGTGGTTACCGTCGCCAATATACATATGCAACATGAGGAGCGAACACAACGCTTTGTCATCCTTTAAAATGAAACGGGGGAAAAGATAGGAACTTAAGATAATAATAAATAAACGGCGGAAAAACACACACATTTCAAATTAACAAGCTAAGGAAGTTACGTTTTTTATGGGTATTTACACCGGACCATTCTGGGGCCGATCCTAGACACCCTAATCATAGTAAGTAACGGAAAATTGGTTTGCGAAAATTACCATCTCCGGGATCAAACCCAAGGCCGGCTTAGTCCACTACTAGCGGGCTATTTAGCCCACTACTTTTATTAGTAACAGCTAGTATGGATATAAATGTAAAAGTGACTCTATCTTGCCGTTGTTATTAAGAGTATAATATTTTATTGCTATGTATGGATATGGATACCGAATCTTTTCTTCTACAATCCTCATTAGCATTTGTGACTAGTACGATTTTCAAATAACCCCAAACTCGACAAGCTTATTACTGAAAAAAGTTACCAATCACGTAAGCATTTGAATAAAACTAGGACAAAACATAATCATAATTTATGAAAACGAATACCGAAGCGATAATTGATACGCCTTTGGTTTCAAATATAAAACTTTACAAACTTACTTACTTTACAAACGAACAATGGAAGACATGAGGATGAAGGAGTTGTGTAATATTCAAAAAATATATCAGTCGAATCAAGGAGTGCATACAAAGAACATTAAACCTCTAAACAGCGGTATTTGAGTTTAGTCTTTTAACAAGCAAGTGACAAAAAAGTTTTGAACCGGAAAAATAATTTTCTTAAATGTCTTCCACGGATAAAATGAAATACTTGATTGTTGATTACATTAACTTGTTCTATTGTGGTTACGCAAATTATCTCATTAATTTTCCAGTTAAAAACAACCGGTGACAAGACTAACTATGTGCATATTGCACTCCTCTATTTTATTAATGTACGCTGTGCATTGCACATATTTTTTTGGAATTGCACAGACTGTACAACAAGAATGGTGTCAAAAAAGTAATTTAAACTATCTCGACATCTGAGCTGTCAATGCCAAGTAACACATTCTCATTTCAACAGTTTTTTTTAAATAATAATCGCCAGACTACACACACACCTGATATATCCCCAAGCTAAGCAAGTTACGTTTGTGTTATGGGGCTATATACTATAGGCCACTCTGGGGTCGATCTCAGACACCCAGACCATAGTAAACAACAGAAAGTTCGTTTCCGAAGTTTGCCATGCCAGGAATCGAACCCGGAGCCTCTGGGTTCCAGCGAGTTCAGCTGACTAAGACTCTTAGCCCGCTCAACCATAGAGGCAATGAATTTGATGATTTACTATTCCCTGGCGCTCCGAAACGAGACTAAATGCATTATACGATATATTTGTACCACATATTATGATTTAAGAGCTTGTTTAGGTTGGTCAGTTCCTTTATTCAGTCTTTACCGAACACCGTTTTGAGTTATAAGTGGGGCCAATTCTGTTAGGCATTTGTACACATCCGCTGAGAAACGTGCATGCTTTCTTAAATAATACTTGCACTATGTTAAATGTTTTTCTAAATGTTTTATGGTCTATAGAGAGTTTTTAGTGTTCCGTTCCAATTGGAGCGAAAACAAAATCTTTAAAATTTTCATGTTTGTCAGTCTACCTATTCGGCCATTGGTTTTTTTGTTTTTGTATGTCAGTCTTTTTTATGGTGGCATTGCAATTTGGCAAAAAATTGTCATGCTTTTCAATCCATCTATCCGTCTGTCTGTCTTTGTAAGTCGCATTCATTTTTTTAAGTGTCGTGACCATTTTCTTAAAGATGGAGCCTTTCTATATCGTTACGTTTGTCTGTCCTTTTGTCTTTGTACTAGCTTCTGCCCGCGACTTGTCCGCGTGAAATAGTTAAAAAAAAGTAAGTTCAAATACCCCCATACCCCCAACTTCGAAACATTCTTCATTGGTGCTCCGCTCCTATTGGTCTTAGCGTGATGATATAAAGCCTATAGTCCGTCCTATATAAATGGGCTATCTAACACTGAAAGATTTTTTTAAATCTTGACAGTAACTCCTGAGATTAGCGCGTTCAAGCAAACAAAGAAACTCTTCAGCTTTATATATTCGTATAAGGTATGTTGTCACTTTCTTCAAAAACAACCGAGTCTATATCGATGACATTTGACAGATAGTCTATATGGCGGTAGAGAGTGCTGTGGTGGTGTTATTGATTTTTGAAATTGCATTACCTTAACATTATTACTCTCCTAAATATGGTCTGTTTTTGTAATTGTATATTTTGGTGTGCAATAAAGTGTTATCTATTCTTCAATCTATCTACTCTTCAAGTCCGCCTAAAACGTTCAATTTCTTTCTTTCTGTCTATGAGTACCGTTTGAAATAAGTCTTGTTTTAACTATTTTTATTTGAAACCGTTTTACTCCACCATCCCACGCATGTTGCGAAGTTTCTTTTAAAGCTCTATTTATATCTAAGACGGTAGTAACTCAAAACTGTTTTATAGTGACAAATGCTCACGTGCGCTCTAAATGTTGGGTAAAAGCAATTCTTTATTCTCTAGTAAAAGTAATGAATTATTTAATAAAACCTCTTAACTGAGAAGTTCTGTCGGCCATTCAACGAACTTTACCGATATTGGTTGCTATTTACTTAAGTAAATATATAATATGTCATATGTTTCCAATAATTAATATAATAATTGCCTTACACCCCAGGCACTGATGATTTTTGAAGTGGTAATTTCATATGGGAGGGCAAACCGCTTCGTTACGTAACGCGTTACGGCGCCAGTCTGTCTGGTTTATCTTTCTCTCACGCAAGTTATCACTTGTGTCGGGCGTCCCGAGACGCACACTTTCTTCTTTTTTTAATTACTTGACATAGACTATAGACATTGGTGTTGATCGATGGACTGTAATTACTGATTAAGTTAAAAAATACAAATTAAACAATAAGGCCCGCTTGCATAATGATCGCCTTTAAATAAAATTAGTTCATCATATTTTTTTTATATTTTTTATATTATATTAAACTGCCTAAATACTATACACGAAACGTATTGACTGTTTTTAAACATATTTAGCGGCAAATTTTGCGTTGTGCAAGACGCTAATTGTATTTATGGGTGTTAAATACGTTTTCTGTTTCTTAAATAAATTTTAGCAGCCTTATGCAAGCGGCCCTAAGAAGGTGACCAAAAGATCTTAATATGTTGGATTTGAACGAACCTTCTTCACCCGGTAGCGCTAATTATGATTACAAAGTATGTAACGAGTTAGCTTTTTAATAGGCTATTATCATTCGTAGTACCTTTCTTTCACGTAATAGGCAAATCAATAAATATTATAGCAATAGACGTGTATTGGTGCAGATTAACAGATTATAAGTAAAAATCATATTTCCAGGAAAGCGAATTTTGTTTTGTAATAAATATTATTTTTTATTTCTATAATTATATTATTTGACTAGGATTCGCCCGTGACTTTGTCCATTTTGGATGGGTAGTAATAATTTGAATCACTGAGAATATTACATCGGAATGTTTTTTTAGACTTGGTCATTTATACCGCTGCCAAGAAAATTCCCGCGAGATTCCCGGGATCGAAAGCAATTGCTGTGGATCAACGAAAACCGCATAGAAATTTCGCCCAATAGTTTTTCCATGACACCCGAACACACAGACGAACAAAAATCTAAAAAAACCACTACTCTTTTACAATTTTATAATTTAGCGATTAAGCTCATCTCTATACTACATATTTTTGTAAACTTGCTATTTTGACATAAAGGTTTTTTATCCAAATAAATGATATGAATGAATGAACTCCTAGCTGAGATTTTCCCAAGCCTTACGTCATAGGCTCTACTAAAAGGGTGATACAAACATTCTTCGAGGGCGGCAGAGCCTTCGTGACATCTCTGGTGTAGCAAAAGTCCATAGGTGACGGTAACCGATTTCCATCAGGTGGGCCTGTCTACTATACTTCAGCTATAAAAAATGTGATTAATTATAGATGTCTACCCATAACTCCTATGGGCTTCTTTCCAGTTCTAACAATTTTCCATTGTATACAAAACACCATTGTTTTAGAACGTTGTATTTGAATCTCACGTTACAGATTTTAGTATCGAACTATTTAATCTTATCTGCCATGGGAATAGTAGATCAGTAGCTCTCTTACAGTAGCATACAATAGACCATTGTCCTGATTTTATAAAAAAAATATTTAAAGCCTCTCTAAATTGACCATTTAACTACAATGAATTGTTTTTCTGTTATATAAGTAATCAGTTTTTACACCCACGGAAAAGTAGGGTGACGTTGCGTTATAGCTCTGTTTAGAGAGATTTCATTTGTAGTTGAAATACACGAGTAACATGATAAATATACATACGAAGTAGGTATATAGGATATTTCAATTGTTTAAACAATTTCTACTAAAACGTACTTCAAATTAGTGTTTTATAGTCAACGTCAGAACTTATGGCTGCTTTAAGTTCACAACGTAATAAAATACTAACTTACTTACAAAATTCGGTATTGCATAAGCCTATAAATATTATAAGCCCGACAGTTTGTAACAATGTATGTATTTGTATGGATGTATGTTTGTTACTCGTTCACTCAAAAACTACAATAATATATCTTATACACCAGACTAACAAATTATAATGATTTTCTATCACCACGCGGGTGAAACCTTGGGCGCAGCTAGTTATCTATAATGTTGATAAAGTTGGGGCGTGCATGTGTGCAAGTAACGATGAATCGTACGGGCTTCTCTGCATCATTGTGAATCTTGCATGAAATCCCGTTTGTCTTCGAAGTGTCTGCTTCACATACTCGGGCTCTTAATTTGTACTTTCTATCGACTTCACGCAATCTTCGGCATTCTTTATCGTGAGACCAGTAGCGCATGTCATCCTATACGATGTCAAAGTATCATTTTTGGGCGTACCTTTTCTACCGGGACCTAGCGAAAGCGGCATGATTAGAATGCTCTTTTCGCGTATACTTACTGTCTTTTCCTTTTAACGGTTCAAATGTGTATACTATATATTATTTACTGTACGGGCATGAAAGATATATACCCTTAGAGGGCGCCTCCTGTTAAATGTCTGTCCGGAACTTTACAGCGCAGACGGGTGCGCAAGCCCAAGGTCCTGCACGCGACCGCTATTACTTTCCCTTTGCTGCGTGACAGTGGACAGAAGGGGGACCTTTCTCCTCATCCTAATATCCTTCGTCTTTACTCCTTCCCAAATACCACTATCGCTTCCTGGTTTCCCTATACGGGTTGTTTAGGTCGGGCGGCAGCCGCTACACTTAAAACCATAATTCGCCGTATCATTTATGGACAGACAGCGGACCCTGGGCGTCGAAGTGAGCGCTCCGAACGCGACCGGGATTGAACGCGCGGATGATGATGATGGGCATGAGAAATATATGTTTCTGCGTTATACTTGCGCTTCAACTTGATTCAGGAACTAAAATAATAAATGCAAAAGATCTCGCGAATATTGGTTAGTTGCTTATAATTTAGTAATTAAGGTGTCAATTATAAGTATATCATCATTTTCTAACATGACAATACAACACAGCAAACCTGTTCGATATAGCTGATGATATGGCACGCACGGATGCGTACGGCTGTAGATTGAGTCTGCGAAATTTTATTAAACATTCTAAATGTGAAGAAAGTCTGCTTTTCCAGCCATGCATATGTATGGTGCTATCGTGCTAAAGACTACGAACGCAGCGGACCGTGATTCGTACTTGATACAGGCTATTTGAGAACAATCGAAGAAATTGTACAAATGTGTAACAGTGGTTATACAATATCGGGCAATATACAATTCTGCGAATTTTATTGGAGGAAGTTACTTATTTAAATATTTGTTATTTTTTCATATTTAAATAGTTATAAATTTTCAACGATAAATAAATTTATAAAAATGTATAAACATGTATTGGATAAAAATATGAACAAAGAATTTGTAGCCGCTTTCGCAAGAACGGAACCTCGTCAACATCGCCCGTTCTTGTGTCTATCTGTCACAGACATTACTTTGAGCAGTTACTATATAGGCTTTTACTTTTAATTTTTTTTGTATATATCGTTACAAAACAACTAACAATTCAGCGTCACAACCATATATGTATCTAAAAGTGCGTCGAGTAAGAAATATTTTAAAATAATAATGATTTACTTTATTGACTTTTATTTAGTGAGTATAGATCTCGGAGAAACTACGAAAAGAAATACAAAAGTAGATTTAAAAAATACCATTAAAATAATGGGTTTGAACAAGTTCCGTTGATTACTTTTTCGTTATGGGGTACTTTTTTAGGGTTTCGTTGTTAATGCACTAATGCACGTTTGTCACCTTTACGGAATCATTTAGTTAACGTGATTCGAGACGCGTTTGGCCCGTGTATTTAAACAAAAATAAATGTAATAAATAGACTCATTGACTCTTCAAGTGATCAAAAGGCTGGTAAGCACCAGCCATACAGGTCCGTTGCCCGAGGTAAGCACCTCAGGCAACGGATCAGTATGGCGATCCAGCGAAGAAACATAACCAGCTGCAGCAACAATTCAACTGTTATTAAAAAAATAGAGAAAAAAACATATTCGTCATAGGATTAAAAAAAAATAATTCAGGATTATTTAGATTAAATAAACTTGTAAATTAATATTAACGATTAAAGACTATCAAAACGTAGGGCAAGTTTCCTTCTTTAAACACTGTCATATAAATAACGACACGTACAATTAAGTAGCCTAAGCACGATTGTAAGTCAAACTTTGCTTGTGTTTACGAGATTGCTACCGCAGTAAGTTGACGTCGAACAAAATTAATATTCGCAACGAAACAATCTTATTATCTAAACCAAAAAGTTTAATTTTGGATAGCATAAACGTAAGAAGAAACTGGTTAATTACATACGGAACTAACGGATGCACTCACCATAGTATTCTTTACGCGTCACAAATAGTTTCCGCTACGTTTGTTGTGGTTTAGACCTAACACAAATGACGGATAATGTTTTTAATGGTTTATATTATTACAACATTGAACTGTGCCCGTACTTAATTACCACAGAAATTAAATCCTAAATTTTCTCTCAACATGATTTTGCACAACCATATTAATTACACTAATCAGTATATAACTTGGAAGAAGTAGCAAGGACGTCGACAATAACTTGGCCGAAAACTTAAATCCTGTAAGACTAGATTATCCGTGCAGGAACGGAGAAAGAATACAAATTCCTGCGGCCGGGCGGCCTGTCGTAAGAGGCGACAAAACAACCCACAGCCAGGTGGTAGGGCATTTGCCCGACTGGATGGCTACCACCCCTGGTCTAAAGTATGTCGCCATAACAACCCCTTAGTTGTGTTCCGGCATTAGTGACCAGGCTCCAGTCTCCTTCAAGAGAGCAGCAGCGCATTAGTAGTACCTTTGGTGTTACAAATGTCCATAGGCGATGGTAACCGCTATCCATCAAGTGGGCCGTCTGCCTGTCTGCTGAACTCCTGCAATAAAAAAAAAAAAAAAAAAAAAAAATGATCCTACAAGACAATAATAGCTTTCGCGTTCTGACAACGAAGCACATATTTGATACACCAACACAGTAAAATATTGAATCATTAGTAAGGTTTCTCTATATTTTTTATAGCTTTAAATAGGAAAACTTTCCACCTGGAATTTTGATATTTCATACCTTGGCGTTGCAAAGATATTTGAAGTACGATTTTCGATTACGAAATTCATATTCTACTAAATCCACAATATCTATAAAAAAAACAATAAATATTGAAAAATATCAAAATTTAATAAACATATTTCACAAGTTTTCGCGTATAAAAATTAATTAATTAATATATTATTTATAAAGATAGAGTGGCATGCCACGGGATCGCCATTAGAATTTACCGAATACCGAAACCTAGGATTGAGACAATAGTGGTCGCCGATTTTGACGAGATAGTTGTAATGAAATTAACAGTATGTGACACTTCAAGTGGAACGCGACCAAGTGACACATACGAATGACGGTGGATACAAAAATAGTTTTTTGAAAAGTGATTAGTGTTATATAACAGTTTATATTATTATTATTTATATTATTTAAATGGGAATATATGTGAATTGACTTTGAATGTTCGTTAGGTATTTAGCGCACATTTATGTACTTAATTCAGGGTAGGTACTAACATGAATAAAACTTTGTCTTTATAGTGAAACACATATTTTTATTCCATAACTTCCAGAAGTAATAAGGAGTTTTCTTATGCAAGTACCAGATGGGACTAGATTTTAAACTTTTAAATTAAATTAAGAATATTGTAATATCAAAAGCAAAAATAGAATAACGCGTGGCAATATGTTTTGTGTAGTCTTGCATGGTTTTGAATCTTAGAGTTAATTTTTTACTCGTATTGGCGTTCCTAGTATATTTCATTTACAAATTAATTAATTTGATTCTTCAATATACTGTTTCTATCACGCAATCCATTACTGATACGTGTGATAAATCAAAGCCTCGCATCTCACTTCAACGTTAGACAATGGAACTCCTTGAGAAAGCGGTTGTTTGTGCTAAATCGTTGATTGACCATGACTATTTGATGTGGTTACTGGCTGGGAATTGCAATTACACAGTGTTACTGCGTGTTCATCGTAACTAAAACTAATGGTTGTGCTATGGTTAGTCGACTATTAGACTGCCGGTGCAAATTTCCGGTGTCCGAGCCTAAATCATGCGAAATTGTTACCCTACTCACCCAAATTCACTTGTCAAGGTTTAACAAGTGTAAGTAAATAAATAAATACATATATCGTAACCACAGAAAAATGATAAAGAATAAGTCCCATCATTTAATAGCAACACATTTTGATGTATTACCAAGATGACATAAATAATGGGCCCGATCTAGCCCGGTGAACTACAAGCTTTCCTGATAGTCACCCCATGTCTCACAGTTGAAGTCTTTACATCATCTTAAATTTAAAGACACATATCAAATTACACAAGGACATTTCCATTAGTAATCATTTTAAAGATACTTAACATGAGTTTCGTCACTTAATTTACTGAAGAGCTCAGCGCCTGTTGAATGGTAGAACAACTGTCTCATTCGCCTCACGCACCGCTTAAATACTATAAAGTACTTGATAGTACCGGCAATGAAATGTCCGCAATCTAAAATGTCCATCAACTTTTAATAATTGTAACAAATTCCACCAAAATGTTTAATGTAATAAATATAATAGTATCCGTATTTACTAACGAATCCCTGTTATTCACTGTAACAGATCAAATAAACATCTGCCTTAAAATAGATATTCTTTCGTGATACCTAATATACATAATATCTCCTATAAACATATTATCATATGTATTAGCTGCCATAAATTTAGGATGCCAACACAAATTATTATTGACTAAACATTGCTGAAGTCGCAACTGCTCGTGGGGGTTTTTTTATTGTCGTATAGTTTGCGTTCGATAGCTATCTCACCTAATGTTAAGTTACGATGCGATCTATGATATTGCATGCTTACCTAGTAATATACTTCTTACTGTTAAATTAACCACTATTGTACATTATATTTGTTAAGTTTATTACTGAAGACCAATCTTTTTTTTAATTATACCAAATCCAAACCATTCGTGACCTTGAGGTTTGTATGAATTGGGGAACACAGACTTAAGCGAAGATAAAATTAAATCGCCAATAGCATTGGATTCAAGCCCCCGAAGCATAGACTAGAATAAAATTCAAGATCATTTCAGATGTTTGACTTTCTCGCAGCACCTTATGTGTAAGTGAATCCAATTACATTACATAAGAAAGTAGATATTTTATGATGGTTAAGCATAGGTTCGTTTTAGGACTCTGTAGGCAGATGAAAAAACTGACTATTTATAATTTCGTTATCCTGTCTATCTATCCGTGTATGTTATAAGCTAGGGACTTAGAGACTTTCTGCCTATCATTAAATACCAAAATATGGATAAATAAATAGACGGATAATATGTTTCACATCGATATTTTTATGTTGGTAGTGCGCTTTTAAAAATTGTCAAAAGCATGTCATTTACTTTAACTACTAAGAATTTTTTAAATGTATAAACTTGAGAAATGATTGTTCTCCTATACAAACCCCTATTCTATTTCATCCCCTATTTTCAATCTGTTCTAGTTTTATTTTTGTAATAAAATGTAGTAGCCTGTCTCAAGTCTCGTCTATTATCTTTAAACTACAACAATTATCAAATTGACCGAAATTATCTTAACTTAACGTCTATAAAATGGAAAATGATGAAAAATATAACCTACCGGTATTACAACTTAGAGGATATTTTCGACGATATTTAGTTTGCAGAGTAAATGCCGAGTGTTTTAAATAGGTATATCTTTGGTTAAATGCTATTTATTTATGGAGTTCCATGGCCAAATATGTGTAGAGTTAGATTCACACTTGGTCGGCTTTTTATAGCCAAGTTTTTATCTTTACGCCCTAAACCGTAAAACCTACTCTCACTGGTGGTTAGATGTCGTCTAGGAAGCATAACGTGTTTACCGCTTGAGATGTTGTATCTAGAAAACAGACATTAGATCATATTTCCTGAGTTGAAACCTCGTAATCATTAGTATTTGAAATACAATTTATTTTAATTAAAACTAGATTTAAACGTAATTTTTGTTCTGCATTGACGCTTCAAGTCAGTGTGAGCATGGTAAATAAAACACAGTTCTAAGAAAGTTTAAAAATAAATAATTATATGTTTTTTAAGTAACTTTTTAGTTTTTATATATTATATAATAAAATAATAGCAGCCCATAAACTTCCCACTGCTGGGCTTAGGCCTACCACTATTAGGGAACGGACAGTATACCCCAGCCACGCTTGAACAAGGGGGCTTGGCGGGTTTGACACTTCGGTTATCTCGATGTGCAGTTTTCATCACGATGTTTTCTTTCACCGTTGTTAGCTCGTGGTAATTGTAAGAATATGAAAATAGATCAGAAAACTGCCTAAGTGGAGCATGGGCTCCGACCAGGATCGAACCCGCGTCCTTTGAGTTTCAGACGCGTGCGCTAACCATTACGCTACCACGAATTTATATATTGAGTTTAAACCAATTAAATGTTGATAAATATTGTAGAAAATACTACTTTAATCATCATCATGGAGTAGGTAAACGTCGTCCGTAGATGGAAGGATCTGTGGGTTCCAATCACACACAAAAAGAATGTAGGTAATGTACATAATATAATTTTTACAGTAGTTCATTTTATTTATATAATTGTTTACATTCTATTTGTCATTAGAAAGTTGGCAATTATCCAGGGTTATTGGATTAACAATATAGTTATCATTAAAAAAATCCCTCTCTAGAAAATTAATTTACATGTAATTGTTATGTTTATAAAATACCTTAATATTATTAATCTCACGACCTATCAATAGTGACTCGATCAGTAAATCATTTTGTATTCAAAAATGCTAATAATTCTGCAGTTCCTTGAATAACCAAGGTATCCCTAGTGCTTTAATTGACTTGAGGCCATCATTATCTTAGTTGTTTTCCTCGTTTACAGATTGAAGGACCGTTAGCTTCGTTGCTATTACTTATGTTAGCTTGGATCAGTGATTTTCAACTCTAACATTGATTATAGCCCCTGAAGAGTTTTAGTCCTTTACTACTTTTTCTTGTTAATTTTGCACAGTCTTCTTATCTCTGCTCGTGTAATCAGAAGCACGCATGTCATCATTGTCATCCGTCACCACTTTAAACCAACATCTCTTGTGTCTAACCTTTTAACCAGGGTCTGTCAAAAACTCCATGGCTTAATATTTCTTCCCCACAAAGCGAAATATTTTCCGTAAAACATGGTCTATCAGCGAAGGATTCTACGAGAATGCATCGCTTAACGTTACTTAATATGGAGAATCAATAATTTGAATTTATGTAACAATGCAACGTATCCGTAATTTTTACTATTCGACATATTATAACAGAATCTGCTCTTGAGGGAGGAGGGATAGTTTTGGGTGGGAACAATTAGCAAACACCACCAGTTACATTATAATAAGCTTTTCCTAATCGGCGGCAAATATTAATATACATCTGCCCTCCCTCTTCTAAAAGGTAGATCCGGGATTGTATCCTACCAGGTTCTAAATTAGCTTAGCGTTCCTTTGAAGTTAACATCTCTTCCACTGATGTATTTGTGTCGAGTACTAGAAAGGCAATAGCAGCACTTAATAAAAATATAGACAAGTGGTCTACGGAGTAATAAAGTTTGAGTATATCTGATTTCAATTGCTTCAACAATATACAGCTTATGTGATGTTGTAAATTTTAGTATCTAAGTTTCGCTGGTTTCCTACTTCAGTATATAGCAGTCACGTTGTATGAAATTTGTAACATTGTTTAATCAAATATGTAGGTCTCTAGTGTAAATGTTTCTGGCTAGAGTCCTATAACAAAACTCTATCAACACTTGTGATGTTAATCGGTAAAATTAACAAGTCGCGCGGCCTTGTTTCGTCTCGCGTGTTTGAAAATACTTTTTGATTTCGACGAAATATCATTTCAAACATTAGTTTACGTATAAAACATTAGTACTGTTCTGGAAAAAAAGGAGCAAGTTATTTTTTTAATTGGTAGCTGGTATGTACTTTTTGGGAAGTTGATGTAACAGTTATAGACATGGCGTTGGAAACTGTATGAAGAAGATGAAGTAAAGAATTGGATCTTGTTATTCAACTTTCATCACTTTAGCCGCAGTTCACTCAACTACTGTAAAAAGTTTATACGTCTCGTATTGAATGTATTTTCATAACATATATGTACCTGTGTATCCATACCTCTTATTGCAAATGCCGTAAGGGATAAAATATCATTTTTAAGAAAAGCAAAATAAAATGCTTTTTATAACTTATTTTGTTAGTTTGTTTGGTTTGATCAAATCTTGCAAGTTGAATTAGATTTAGTTCCCCTAGACTTACATCTTTCCAATTTTACATACTTGTTCAATTCTCATGACAATACCCAAAAAGAAATAAAAACAGCAAAAAATTAAAAAAAGATCTACGGTAAAATAAATAACACATGTCCAGTAAAAATAATATGCTTAATAGGGATCCTACATTTTTAAAACATGTTTTACCAAATACATATTTTTTTATATTTAATTGCAAGAGGCACGTATTTTTTTGATAGCATCTGTAGTTATGAGATCACGTCATTATTCAGCCCTTTAACTTGCTTCATGGAATATGTAATTAGTCTAATGAATTTATGGTAAGATAACAGTCGTGCTAAATAGTGATGATGCAAGATTCAGTATGAAGCATTATTATCTGTTTATTGCGTACGAGTCAAGAAATAATTTTGCTCTACATATTTGAAGCTTTTTTATATCTTACATTGGTTTGTTAAAAGGTAGTTGTATCTATTCTTTTTGTTCAATATGTACTAGCTGCACCCGACATGCGTCGGAATGTCACGTAAGGTAAAAAAAGTTTGATTGTATCTTCTGTTTTTTGGACCAGAATCCCTCGCGGGTGACCTCAAAACATCCTACCAAAGTTTCATCACAATCTGATCATGGTTGAGGAACGCATAGAGGACAAACATAAAACATCTATTTTTTATATATGGTAAATATAGTTCAGTCTGTTTCTGGTGGTACTACATGCATGGCGGTAATCTTGGTTATTTCTGGTAACGGTCTTTGTAATTGAGGGAACTAAGCCTTCGTCAGCCGAGTTTACTGCAACGCAGGTTCCGGTCTCCGGGTTCGACCCTTGACATGGTAAATTTCGTAAATTAATTTTCCCTTATTTACTATGTCTATGTAGTGTCTAGAATTGGCCCCAGAGTGTTCCATTGTATATTAACACAAGCGTACCTTCGCATAGCTTAGGGATTTACGATAGTGTGCTTCTCTGCCGATTCTAAATTATTTATTTATTTATTCGTGATTTAGGGTATTTATGTAGCCGTGACTCCGGGCCCTTTAGACAATGAAAATTTTACCTGCATAGATATCGAAGATTTAGTTGTATTCATTGTGTTTTCCTTTCTTTCAACTATGATTATGTTAAATATCAAGTAGATTTTTATATATTTTTCTTTTGAATCGATGGTCTTTCCTTTAAACATATACAGACAAAACCACCACTACTTGCTTAACTTAACAACAATGAAATTTAGTGCTCAGAATGGTCGTAGCAGTATTGTGGTTCATACAAGTGTCCCATATTGTTGTCGGTTGCATTGTGTATTTTTTGAGTCGCCCATATTAATTAAATTAATATATCTATACATGGTACGAGTTTGAACAATGCATTTAAAAATGTGAAAAACATTAGGAGGGATTTAGACCAGGAGATTCCGAAAATGCATCTTTTAGAAACTACTGAACTCATTTCCATAGAATCGATGGATTATTAAAATAGATGGCGTTGCAATCGCGTTTTTTTAAATTTACTAACAAATGACAACATGTCATTCGTCGTATTACTTCAAATCAGGTTGGTTTCGACTCGCTTTTAGCTTTTGCTGGGCAGTTGTCTAAACTATATATACTTAGTTTCTTTGTAATTATTATATGTAAAAAAGCGAATTAAGTTTTTGTTCAAGTAAAATAAAGCTACTACTATATAATATAATACTACCTAGGGTATGACACGCGGCGCAGCCGAGGGGCAATATATAGTATTATTATATACATATATGCCAACTAACACTTTCCACACAGCTTCATACGTACACATATATTTTTTTATAGGTACCTGCCCGATGGAACCTACCCCTTTTTGGAGACAAAAAATACTCGTATTGTAACCCCCATTGTCTAATAGTAATTGGTTCATTAAAGGCTTTAAAACCTCACGAACGCACTTAAATTCAAGACTGATATTGGTTACTATACTTGGAGAAATAAGTTTCAAAATTGCCATATGATAGAATTTATCGTGATACGAGCTCCCGTTTTCCCATTCGTAGTTTTCTTTTAATCTTTTGTGTGTTTTTTTCAAGCTTTCATTTATTTATATTGCAATGTTTATTATTTAGTTTTTTAAGGTTAAATCTTGATTTAATGAGAACCAGCTAATTTGTAATTTTGCACGCTTGTTTTGTCGAAAAATTATAAAAGGAAAAAAATAATATGCGTACCTACATGAGGTATTTAAACTAATTAGTATGGACACCATTGGATGCGATACAGCTGTTTTAAATGTGGATTTTAAAGTAAAAGAATCTAAGCAGTATGTAAAGATTAATTCTTTCCCTAATAATTAGTTCACATTGCCGCTTCATCGGACTCAATGGAGAAGATCGTTCGTAGTCGTACCGCACGCAAAACGGCAGTCCAATGTACAGTGTGGTTCGGAACGCACGCACATACAGACGTAACGTCCTGTTACAGCTATTTACGTTGTTTTCGTGGGCAAACGTTTGCGCAAATATTTGCACAGAGAAAATGGATGTGCGTACAAGTGAAGTGGCGATACGGTGTTGTGAGCTAATCGTGGGATACGTTATGAGCTAGCGGATACAGATTTGACATTTGGACATGTTTTTGGACGGACGAGGTTTGTAATTGCGATGATTGTAATTATTTAAATTGAGAATGATTATTTTGGCTTTTGACACTTTTATTCGAAATTAGCTGTGCTCGTCACTATGTTTGCGCTTTACATTCATATCTTCTGAACCATTCAAGGTATCGAAATAGAACAAACATGAAAAATTAATATAAAGTTAAATATTAATTAAGAGACGATGTAGCAATCCCCTGACAAAAGTTACCCATAGAATAAAGTCTGAACAATGCACGAATAAAACAGTTTAACGGTTTTACAATTAAATATTAATTTAGGGATGCTTTTTCAATCACCTCATAGAATAAAGAATAACATGGAAAAATTTAAATTGTCAATTGCATGAACAAAATAGTTTAACGGTTGTACAATTGAATATTAATTTAGGGATGATTTTTCAACCCCAAATAAAACTTACTCATAGAATAAAGTATGACATAGAAAAATTAAAAATGTCCAATTCATAAATAAAACAGTTGAATGGTTTTACTTTTGAATTCACTCAAATTATAATTATAATTTATTCGACTAATAACTTGTGTCTGACAATTGAAAGATCGGTCCTTATTAAAAAACAAGAATAGGAAAACGATAACTTTTGCAGTCCATCAAGCACAGAAGTCCCGAACTGGAATTCAACCTATAAACTTTACTTTACTTGACTTGAACAACTTTCGGTTGCAACAGAATACAAAATAATAAGGTTAAATTAAAAATTGAGAAACATTGACATTGTGTTGAGCTTACTGTACTAATAAGGAAATTTACTTACATATTTATCGAAATTTGTAAGTCGTTTCGGAGCTTATTTGAGTCAAATCCTGACACAGATTGACAGTTAATAACTTTAAAAACAGTAATTTATGATTTAGGCATCGTATTAGCTAGCAATTTTAACTTAGATTTTGGAATTACAAATATATAAAATAAATTAATAAACAACCCACAGCCAGGTGTTAGGGCATTTGCCCGACCAAATCGCTTCCACCCCTGGTCTAGAGTATGCCGCCATAACGACTTGGAGTCGTGTTCCGGCATCATTGACCAGGTTCAAGTTTCTCCTTCAAGGCCGGCAGCACATTGCCAGCACCTCTGGTTTTGCTAATGTCCATAGGCGACAGTAACCACTCTCCATCACAGATAGGCCGTTAGCCTGTCTGCTGGGCTTCAGCAAAAAAAATATTTTGAAATCATCGTTGAGCGATGAGAAGTAGAAAGTTTGGAATCACGAAAGCTGTAGAGTGTAGACTCATTAATGATACTTAATTTAAAAAATAGCAAATAAATAGAATTTATAAAAGTCTTCTTTTACTGTCTTAATTTAGACATAAAATCTATTTTATAATGTTTATTTAAATACGGTATACCGGAAGTCAATTTACAAGTTATGCAAGTATTTTAATAACCTGTTGTAATAAAACGAAAGCCATTTAAGTTTATTTGTTGGTAAAATACGAAAGTTGTTTTATTTTATGTACTTTAAATAATATGTCGTGAGACTTGAATAATGCATACATACATAAGAAAACAAAATTAGGAAATACGAAAGAGGTAAGAAGTGAAGGTGCAATTCGATATGAAATAGGTATTATTTTTTAATTAAATAAAATTTAATAAGCTGCGACGACTTTAGCTTACATTTCTTAAATTATTTTTGCACCATATTGAAAGGATTTTTAAACATTTTGAAGTACAGACTGTACAAATAAACAGAAAACAATTTTTATTGACGTAAACTATAATATTGTTTAAAAAATACTTATTAGTCGTTATTTCTACATTATGTTTTGACCATCATTAAATTTAATCACAATCGATATGCATAACTGTGGAAAACAGTTCTGTGTGTTGGTATATATACATTTGTCACATATTCTCGAATATGAAATATGTTATACCTATGGTTCATAAAGTATATCTTACTAAATTGCATAAAAAATATTGAAGAATGTATAGAAGGAACAAACAAACACATTTATATCGTATGTATTAATGCTAGCTTAGCTGTTAGCGGAAATTATACCATTATTGGCACCCTTCTTGCGACAGGCCGCCTGGTCGCGCGGAAGCGTGAGCGCACATCTCTGATCCGCTCACGCCAAAGGAGGACGCGTCGGCGCCGGAGGGCCAGCCAGGACCTTCGGCCACCATAAGCGGACGGCGCGGGTGGGGCATCTTGGGGTATGGAGGTTCTCACTCACCTGCACATGCCGTCGAGATGGGGGCGCGGCGTGTTCCGCGCGCGCTCACCTCTCCTCCCGTAGGGCGAGTTACAGACCGCCCCACGCCTAGAGAGCTTGACGATGCTGGGGGAGAAAACTTCCCTCGGCAGTGGAAGAGGCCTCTCGGCTCACGCCTGCCAGGGCTGCGGAGAGGCTAGGTCATATACCCGTAGCCCTGGCATAAGGCGAAGGACGGAACACCCAGGGGTTTTAGTGGTTATCCCTAACTGGGGAGTGCAATAGCATGGCTCCGGTTTTGACCGGGCATGCTAGTGTCACCCCCGATCTGGCGAATCCCACACTAGGTCGCGAACTATGCCCCCAGGCTTCTGCGCCTGTCGCGGCTTAGTCCTCAAACGGATTTCCCCTGGTTAAAAAAAAAGGGCCGCCTGGTCGCAGGTATAATTGTATTCCTTCTCCGTCCCTGTGCGGGAAGTTACCCTTATATAGTTTATAATAGTCAAACTTCAGAATCTTTTAGTTATGTTCTTTAACCAGTTTACGTAAAGTAAAGCTTACCTTAAATTTGGCCGGTACTAATTGAACTGAGCTTGTAAAATCTGGCAGTTTATTAAATAAATAATGATCCAGGCTACGGCCTTCATCATCGCACGGCGGATGTTGACGCCGGCCATTAACGACTATAGGGCTTAAACTTGAAAGTTTCCGTTCGGCCTTGCCCTGGACAAGGTCATTTCTGCGAATTTTAGCGCAGTACTTTTCGATGCTGATCAAGCTATCGTTTATTGAATATAATAGCGTCATTTGTTTTAACTGCCAGCGTGGCCTCATAAAATTGCATATAAATTTCGCTTTGGCTACGAAATGTGCATGCCTAAAATTGAATATTTAACAAAGGTAGCAGTCTGGGTTTGTACAGTTTATAGTGAACATATTTAGATAAAAAAATCATTGTTTTCCTCCGATGGTATTACTGATGTTTTGAAGAAAATTGGTGGGTACCACATATTAATTAGTCATTTTGATGTTAAAATTTCGTCACAAAGTTTACCTTCGCGTTTAGTAAAGGAAAACGGCCTAAAATATGTTTTCCATTAGCATTATTGTCTGTCCAAATTACCTTATTGTCATTTGGAGAACTTTGTGTAATTGGAAATCTTCGTCCAAACCAAACTCACTAATTGTGCAAGTAAACTAAATAATAAACTAATGTAAATGTAGATCAGGCTTAAGTGATATTGGCTCCCTATCAAAATTCGAAAATAAGGCATTGTACACTCTAAGATCTAGTTATAACGACTTACTTGCATGAAAATATTTACATCTGCTATTTCCGATGACAGAAAGCCTTTTTAGCTTCGACTAAATACAATTTATTTTCAATACGTTATTTTTTACGTTCCTTTTTGTTCATGAAACCGTTATTTTGTTAAATTAGTAATCTCAATAAAAGGAATGTGGTTATTGACGATCTACCAGCTTTAAAAGAACATCTAAGATTCTAGATTCTGTGTCCTCTTTTACCATATACTGCTTTACCAAGATGGGTTTACTTTTACGATCGTAGGACCGTAATGTTCTGCTAACACTAAGCTAAACAGCTCTATGAAAAGTTTTATCTAAGCAATTAAGTGGACAATGACCTCTCATTTATGAGGGCCGCAGCAAATTGGTTTGATGACTCTGTAACTCCTTTTAGAGTATGAATACATTTCTTGATTCGCAATATTACTTGAAGTGTAACAAAAAAAAGTCTATGAAGTGAATGCACTCTATGGAGTCTTTTATTATCTGCGGAGATTTTTTAATGACTTCATATCTCTTAACTTGTAATGTTTTATATACAGATCTTAGTTTTGTGTTATATCGTAAAATAAAATAGAAATGTAATTTAGAAATGTACATGATAGATTTAAAATCGATAAACAAAAAGATAAAAATCTTGAAATATTAGAATCTCTGATTATAATAGAATTACTTATTAAATAGAATATTAGAATCCGAGATTTTAATATTTCAAGATTTTTATTTTTTTGTTATCGAATAAATCGATTAAATGTACATCTCTAAAGATGATAAATTTACGGTTTGGTATATAAAACAATTTGTCTGTATTTGGGGCAACATATTGGTAAGAGTTGCCATCTAGCGTAAAAATTAGGCCAGCGTTTAGTGAAAATTCCCAACGATCGGCGATCTACATCTCATATTATTTATACTTTTCAATATTATTTTCATTTATTTTTCATGTAATATTGTAACGACTTTAATTAAGAAATGTCTTTGTAGATGTAAATAAATAGTCAACTTATAATCCATTTTACAAAAGTCAAAAAATTACTGGAAACTTTAAAATAAAACATTAGTGAGATTAGTGAGATAATGTGTTGATAAAAAAAATCTGTTGAACGAATAGGATAAGTACCTATTTATAAATATATGTTTATTATAAATGTAGCCTTTCTCTTTTTGTAATTGGCAAGTAATTACATTTATGCTCTGGCGACAAATCTAGGGAAGTGGCAATTTGGCTGCTTTACCACTGCTAATTTTTACTTTAGCATTGGATACTTGCCAGGAGTAAACAATACCTTATTATTCAACACAGGTGTCGAGGTCAGCTTAGAGACCATTTACATTAAAGTTTCATAGTGGCACTGACTACAACTCTGCATGTGGGTAATAACCCCTGTATGCTATATAACGGACGCATAAATATATAACGGAGATAAAGTATACCCAGACTAGATACTTATTTCTTGCAACTCATATGAATGTTTTATTCTAAACATCAAAGAAGAATATTAAGAATGACAACCGTCCAGTAAAAACTTAACCCAAAACCTAATAAACATGATTTAAATGATAAAATATTTAAATCTAGATAAAATATAAAAAAATAACCTGTGATTCACTAGTCATCTAAGTTTTAGGATCTTCGCAATGTTATATTTTATGTGATGATTTTCAAAAAAAGTTCTCCAGTGCAACTTAGTTTGAATAAAAACTTGAATTTGAATGTGTTTTTTCTATAACAATAATCAGAATAGAAAACGCCTTACTGGGTTAGTATAACTTTTATTTCTTTTTTCCACTTTTGTTATTTGAACTTGTAGTTGAGAAGGAGGCATGTACCAAATTGTCTACAATGCAATATTATTGAAGACGTACAGCATTTGTTAGTGGAATGTGTCCGGACCAAAGTCGGCAGGGAGGGGCCAGTGGAGGCTGTAGGAATAAATTTCATGGTCATGGGTGTTTACCAGAGAATGTTGTCGCAGATCGTGGCCCCTTTCTTCTGCGTCTATATCAATATATAAAATGGTGAAAACGTTGATTTCAATTGTGTAAAATTGTATGATTGGGGTAAAATGGTGCTGACATGACGACATCATCAATAAATAGCCCTTAAATAAATTAGTTAAAGAAAATATTTTTTAGTTTTTACTGTCATAAGTAATAAAGATTGCAAAATAGTCGTGCAATGCGGCACTGCTGAAATCTTATCGTAGTTTAAATCGTCACGTTGTCTCTAATGTAACGTCTACCTTTTATTTATGATTAATTAAATTATTCTACTTCACAACTATTGACGTAACATTGCCATCAGGATTTACGACGTGTTTTCTACACATTACGTGACCGATATTATTTATGTGACATATTGATGAGTATCTGAACACCTGTAATCGTACATATTCATTACAAAAGATTCCGTCGTTTTATATATTTCACAGGATTGTATCAATTTATAGTGTAAAAGTTAGATGAGACTTAGGACTGGAAGCTAATATATTCCTCCCCACCTATTTATGTAAATAAAAAAGTCAAAGTTATAAAATGAATGTTTAACAAATATCAACGCACCGTAGTACCGGAGATTACCGCAAACATAATTTACTTCTTTATAATATTAGTATAGATTTATTCTTTTCTCTTACTTACTGCCTTAAAGAAATTAAAAGACATAAACTTTGTACATGTAAAAGTATGTACGAGTTAAGATATAGAAACCTGTCAATAGAGAACATGTTTTCCCAAGTTACATGGTAAGGCAATCCTAACTCTGAATGTTAAGAATTTGACCTCAGAAAAAATATACACACCTTCCCCACGTTGACCTCACTTAAAAATTGGTTCAAATCGGAATATGATTCTGAAATTTAATTGTATCATTTGGTTAGCGGCTAATGTAATTAAAACAATAAAAAAAATAATTGCATATCACATTCGAATCGTAATGAAGGACGTTGGAGGTAGATACGATTGTCTTTTGCCATTGCCAGAGGCTATTGTTTCAATCCCGTATTAATTCATTGTTAGATTGTTACGGAAATTATGAAATCTTGTAATGAATAAATATTAAATACGCAATTAATGACATTTGAACAGTACAAAGGTAACAATTACTAGACTGGCCGTACATGTTACATAAAAACTTTTTTTTAACACTTTAATTATTTTGAATTTCGAACGCGTTTATATTGTTTAAACTTCTTTCGATTTTCGCTATTTCGCATATTTTTTCGTGTTAACTATTAAATTACAACATGGAATGGGCTATTAAAGGTAGTAGAATATATGTCAAATACTTAATGTAACTTTCATATTTCATAATAGTCAGAATAATATGTTTGTTGTTGCTCAGTAAATTAGTTTATATATCTCTGTGGCCTGGTCCTAAAAGGTTTATAAGAAGTTTTCTCAAGAAATGCTAATTTGTATTGCCAGATTATTCAAAAGTATAATTATTTGTGCTAAATGGCGTATTTTTATCGATAGTGTTTCAAAAGAGTACTTACTCTTTCATACATTAAATAAATATGTTTTCGAATAAAATAAAAAAATAATTTCACCTCTTTAAACACCAAGCCGATCTGTTGTTTCATATTTTATAATAGACCTCCTGGGGTTTTGCATGCATTAAAACTTGTACTGTATATGCACCCTAATAAAAATTCAAACTTATCGTCTTTTTCAAAACTTGGTTTTGTACGGATCGTGAATCTAGAAAAGTTACCATCAAAAAATTACCTCATACTATTTTTATTTGCCAACTGATTTCAATGAAAAAAATTAAAACGTTAATCTATCTTAGTTCATCAATGAAAACCGCATTCAAATCGGTTCAGCGACTGTAAAGATTAACTATGCAATAAAAACACAGACAAACCATCGTGTACCACTTATTTTTTATGTTGCGCTTTTTATTTGCTTCAAATTAAGCGGACATAGGCACGTTGTCAACTGACCCATTACTCAATTGTTTTTTTGAGCGTATTCTTAGATTCTGTATTCATCTTGGTTTAAGATAAAAGTAGTTCAAACTCATGGCATCATAAGTTTGTATAAATATAAGGAGTCAAATATCACAGTAATTACAATTATATCTATTACTAGCTGTGCCCGCGACGTCGTCCGCGTGGAATTTGTTTTCAAAACTCCCTGATTTTGAAACATTTTTCATTGGTGCTCCGCTCCTATTAGTCTTAGCGTGATGATATAAATCCTATAGCCTTCCTCGATAAATGGGCTATCTAATACTGAAAGAATTTTTCAAATCAGTCCAGTCGTTCCTGTGATTAGCGCGTTCAAACAAACAGACTCTTCAGCTTTATATATTAGTATAAGATGACAGATAAAAACACGATGATAGATTTAACGCCTGGCTTTATATGTAGGCAATTTATGTTCGAATTTAATGTAATGCTAAATTGTAATGATAATGTTAGTGACTGTGATAAATATGTCCTTTATCCGTGCAGGAACGGAGAAAGAATACAAATTCCTGCGGCCGGGCGGCCTGTCGTAAGAGGCGACAAAACAACCCACAGCCAGGTGGTAGGGCATTTGCCCGACTGGATGGCTACCACCCCTGGTCTAAAGTATGTCGCCATAACAACCCTTAGTTGTGTTCCGGCATTAGTGACCAGGCTCCAGTCTCCTTCAAGAGAGCAGCAGCGCATTAGTAGTACCTTTAGTGTTACAAATGTTCATAGGCGATGGTAACCGCTATCCATCAAGTGGGCCGTCTGCCTGTCTGCTGAACTCCTGCAATAAAAAAAAAATAAAAAAAATAAAAAATGTAGCTAGGATTTTTATGCGTTCTTTGCGATGCGACAAAGTTAATGACATTAAGCATGGATAGATAATGTAGATAAGCGCTAACCCGTTATTTTTTCGTTATAAGTAATTTGCACTTGGTCACAAACACCAGCTAAGAGCATAACATCCCTACGACCTTAAAAACAATACGTCCAGGAACGGAGAAAGAATACAATTTACTGCAGCCGGGCGGCCTGTCGTAAGAGGCGACTAAACAACCTACAGTTAGGTGATAGGGCATTTGTCCGACTGGATGGCTACCACCCCTGGTTTAAAGAATGTTGCCATAACAACCTTGAGTTGTGTTTCGGCATTAGTGACCAGGTTCCAGTCTCCCTTAAAAGAACAGAGGCGCATTTGTAGCACCTTTCCATCAAGTAGGCCGTCTGCCTGTTTGTTGAACTCCTGCAATAAAAAAAAAATATTCGTCAGACAAAACTTGTTCGAATAAAACGTTTGAATACGAACGGTTTAAAAAGAACCCACCGTATAAAGCGGATGCAGTACGAA
Organism: Dendrolimus punctatus; assembly: GCA_012273795.1. Lineage (NCBI taxonomy): Eukaryota > Metazoa > Arthropoda > Insecta > Lepidoptera > Lasiocampidae > Dendrolimus > Dendrolimus punctatus. The sequence continues at coordinate 4,197,577 of CM022538.1, read as the reverse complement.
GTTTCGTAAATTGACTATAACAAGTGACTGCTGAGTACCACTCATAATTATATTGCTTTATTAGGTTAGATGGCCGCCAGCGACCGTCACCAGGGTGTCCTTATGATGAAACGACTCGCCTGTCATCGTTTCTCCTATAAATACATCTACATGTGACAAATTTAATACAGGTCTTACAGTTTATGGCCAAGACGTCGCGAATGCATTATTTATATGCCTGTTTGTTTTACTCGTACTATAAAAGCAAAGTTTTAATGGTGTAACTAATAATCCTTACGTTTTTGTTTCATCGTTTGGTTGTCATAGACATTGTTTTTTTTTAAAAATCCGTAGAGAGAGTTACACGAAACTTTTTGTATTAAGATCCTAAAATCTGACGTGCGCAGAAGGTTTGCCTAACGTCTCGTGATGTCACGCGTCGATGGGCAGTAAGGTTGACAAAAAAGGTTACATAAATAGTTATTGCAATAAATTTATATTATTTAAATTTATTATTGTTCATACTTTACATAAGTATATATAATAATAATAAGTAATACGATGCACTAATAGTAAGTAGTCATCGGCAAACCTGCTCGTGGCTATACGTGCTCTATTTTTGTCATTTGGCAACGGAATCTTTAAAAAACCATTTAATCAATAATACATCAAATTTCGAAACCGAGTTAGTAAGTAAATCTTGTTCATACGAATTTACGGTGAAATTATTTACCAAGTTCTTAATTCTCATCCCAAATTTTACTTCACACTTCATGGTTCAAGAGTTATATCGGGAAATACTTCTTACACCTTAGAAACAAATATCTCCTCCAAATGAAAAATTCGTCGAGTAATTTACGACACCCCACATAATTATGCAATAGTAAGATCTAATGTATAATTTGATAAGGACTCTCATTACTAGTAGTAATCATTAATAGTTTAGTAGGCAAACGCGGCCAGTTAATGATAAGTGTTTGTCACCCATGGACATCTGCAGCAATATGGGAGCCGATGCATTGCCTACCGCGTTGCATTTACGTGCACCAGTACTACTGTATTGCATTTATATTTAATACAGTAAAATGCTGGTAACTGTCAGTATAATTATCGCATAATTGCTATTAAGACATTTACATAAATTAAGAAATTGGGTTTTTAATGTCAGATAATTGATTACAGTGAAATAAATTTTGCAATAAATATTAAATTTTGTATCGAAAATGGTAAAAGTGACTTTGAACAATCGTTAATCGGCCTAGATTCCGAGACCAATAAGGAAACTGACAATTGCGTCCTTATGTGACTTCCGTGGTACTTTTTACGTTACGTTTGTCAATACAACCTCTGTAACTATGGAAAAACGCATTAAAGAATTTTAGCGTTTCTGTGTTACGAAAATTCTTTTAAACGTGTGAAATGTTTGTAGCATTATTTACACTCAGTACTGTATATTTACAAACTTTAAGCCTTGGTAGCTTAGTGGTAAACATGCGTTACTTATTCAGTTTTCTGAACTAATGTACACATTGTTTATAATACGGGTGTGGATATGTCTTACAACAACTTCTAACAATACATATAAAAGAGGAAGCATTCAAATCACATCTTAATATCGTATTAATTTAACATATCATGACAGATTTAGTTACCGTTTATATAATAATTAATTAATAATCTTTGAAAGTTGCACCCGTGACTGAAAAATTGAGAGGAAGAAGACTAAGTTGGTATGGGCTTAGGAGGGATGAAAGTCAAATGACCAAACAATGCTAAGGATGGATTGTGTGAAGTATCGTATGATGATTTGTGGTGTGACAGAAGATGTATGTCAGAATAGAGAAATGTGAAGGAAAAGATATATTGTGCCGACCACAATTAATTGGGATATGGTGAAAGAAAAGAGACAATTATTAAATAATGCGATATTTTATTATTTGAACAAACTTATGACGTCATAAATTTTTACGCTCTTGCAAAATTTACGAAGTCGTGACGTTTTCTAAGGTGATAAATAGTATTTCAGTTTTGATTTGACTGTCCACTGGTAATCGATTCCTATATCTTTTATCCGTTCATGTACCTTACTACTGGTAAAAATTTTTGATAAGCTTCGTACTAGTAATAACAAATTTTACTGATGTTAAGGTCAGTGAATGCATAGTAAGATATACCTACGAATTGGACATGAGTAGTGATGATGACGATGAAAGAAAACACCGTGATGAAACCTTCGCATCGAGATATTAGATATATTATAATAATAATAATTCATTTATTTCAGAAATTGATTATTTCCATATTGTACAGTTTTATATTATAAATTATGTCACTGTTAACAAATTTTAAATATCAATTAGTTCACAATAATTAATTAATTAAATAAATATTGGGCATTACACCCGCGTCACAATAATTATATAATGTTGGTAGAAATGTGTTTGTTCGATTCCCTATTTCTAATAATGGGCAGGCTTTAGCCCAGCAGTGGGACGTTTACAGCCTGATATTATGTATGTTCAATTCGTATCGAATTTATAACACAATTACAATGCCACCTACCGCGTGAGTGGAAAATTTAATGACCATTGCGTTAGAAAAATGCGCGTGAAATCGCCTCTAAGGCTTTGTACATTGGCATTTTCATACTAAAACGTGTAATATTTGCAATCTAATGGGCCAGACCTAAATTCGGCTATCACAATGGCGTTTTCTTTTACGTATCTGTTACAGACCGACTTTCTTATGTGCGTTAGACGCATGCGAATTTCGAGCGTAGATTTCACCATAGAATTATACAGATTTACCTTGGTTTAGATACTGGTAGTGATTTAATTAAGTGAGAATGGGTGTACTTTGTTTGGAATGAAATATGTGAATATTTTAAAAATAAATAGTATATGTATAAATAACAGCGCGTTATGCAGTTGAAGAACGAATGACTTAATCATATTGAGTTAGAGTAAGTTTGTAAGCGTATTTAAGAACCTTAAAGAAGTTTCTAATGTCCATAGCGACGTTAAACACTTTCTATCATACGTGAGCCGTAACGCTTGTCTGCTCTGCTCCAGCAATAAAATAAATAAATATTATCGATTATTTAGGTTGTATAATGTATACCTTTTGAACTATTTATTTTAGTTTAACAATAATATTGGTATAGCTATGACCCTTATAGGACGGACGTCGATCGATGGCCCCCTGACATACATACATACACAACTAAAATTAGCTTGGTGATTCTGACACTACTGGTTAGTCGCGAACATATGGATTACTATATTAATAGAAGGATAGAAATAGATATTTAGCCGTCTCCACTGTATTTATCATTTGAGTTGTTAATATGTGACAAAATTACCACTTTAGGTTAATAGTAGGCTACTGTTGGACACCCGCTGATTTCCTTGGATGTCCAGTTTAAATCACCCCGGGGATTCACCATATTGCCATATATGCCTCCATCAGTTATAAGAACCACATTCGTGAACAGAACACAAAGCCATCTCTGGACCTAGGTTCGCTATAGGTCTGATCCAACACAATTTGAAATCTATTAAAGCAATCTTTAACAGCTAGAGTTTACAAGTAAGGAAAATTTGTTGAAACACTACCTACCTATCCGATCTGATAGGTAGCTGACAGATTAAAAAAATGTAATAACCTCTGTATGTGGTGGGCCAGCGAGGTGGCCCATCCTATTGAGCTAACGTGAACAGGACTTCTTGGCGTGTTTTGGTCGTTGGGCGCCAAGATTGGCCAGCCTACCGAATAGTGTTAGTTTTTAGTAGATATATCAAAGGATCTTGTAGCGCGCCGCCAACAGCGTTCACACTTTGGCCTCTGAATAGTTTGTTGATACTCATCTGCAAAGACAGATGTTGCGCTTGATATATATCTACCTATATAATATCAACCCATAAATGTCCCACTGCTGGGCTCGGGCCTCCCATTATAGGGATAATGGACAGTATACCTACCCGCCACGTTTGTCCAAGACGGCTTGGCAGATTTGACACACATCGGTTATCTCGATGTGAAGGTTGCATCACGATGTTTTCTTTCACCATTGTTAGCACGTGGTAATTGTTACAATAGACTAGAAAACTGACTAAGTGGTGCATGATTTCGCTTTTTCGCTACCAGGACCACAAGAACAAATCTTAGTTTTTGATTAATAAATGGTATTTATATGTAGTATATACATAAGTTTGGAATGCCTATCTATATATCAGTCGTGTAAGGTTTAAAAAATCCGGCGAAAATAAAAAGTAGTTTCAAGGCTTATAAGGCGATGCGACAATTAAATTATACCGATTCTACATATATGGGCCTGAATGTATGCCATAGTCGTAATTCATTATGCTCTATTGTATAGAAAGTAGGAACTGTGTAGTCGAATACATCAATAGCCGTTTATGGCTTTGTCGTCATTACTGCATGGAAAAACTATTGACGTACAAATATATTAGTGTATTTTGTACGTTGTACACAAATGTGACGGCACGCACGTGCCGGTTTAGTTATTCAATGCGCGATAAGTCGCAGCATAATTCCATAGTTTCCTGCGTTAGTCTATTAAAACGCTTAGAAATTTTTTGGTAAAGTTAAGGTCCATTTTGGTCTTATAAGAAAAAAGGTAAAAACCGTGCTTCATAAAACTTTTGATTAAAATTCATATTTTTAAAGAAAATTATTTATGAACTCTATCTTTTAATATATAAAAATGAATCGCAAAATGTGTTGGTAAGCGCATATCTTTAGAACGACTACCGACTTTGATGAAATTTTGTGTGTGTGTTTGAGTGGGTCCCGGGATGTTTTATATCCAAAATTGGAACCGGTAGGTGGCGCTGAGATCGGGTTCTACAATCCTCCTAATCACCTGGAGCTATTTTGGTGATTTTGTTTTTGTGTGTTTGAGTAATCTTCTGGATGGTTTAGATTCGCAATTAGAACCAGTAGGTGGCACTGAGATCGGGTTCTAGAATCCTAATCACCAGGATCGATTATGGTGATTTTGTTTTGTGTCATGAAACAAAGTCTTTTAGGAATTCAGAAAATATGGCTGTACGAAGTTCGCTAGTTTATTATAGATTCGAATGTACCAGAAAGTTGTTCTACTTCTTACTTCATGAGTAACTTTGCAACTAATCGTAATAAGGTTTTATAAGATGTCTTTAAAATATCGGAGATGGTGGTAGGATACTTTTTATCCTATAGACGTAATGTTCAAGAAGTATCATCAACATTTTTGTGATGTCCTTTTTTCTTCAACATTTTTCCTATTTCTGGACTGTATTTGTTAAACCTGTCTGATTGTGGTCATGGACCTTAAGAAGATTATTTATATTTAATTATACCTTTAAAACTATTGGGAAAAGACCACATAGTCTTATTCCCAAGATAAATGACTCGTAGTGATAATTATTTATAACCTTATAATATTGTATGCGCAATAGTTACACTCTATATTATTCCAAGAGTTGAAAAAATGTACGAGAGCTTTATGAATTTATTTGTATACTAGCTTTTGCCCGCGACGTAGTCCGTGTGGAATTATAAAAAAGTAAGTAAAAAACCCGTCCGACTTTGAAACATTCTTCATTGATTCTCCGCTCCTATTAGTCTTAGCGTGATGATATATAGCCTATAGCCTTCCTCGATAAATGGGCTATCCAACAATGAAAGAACTTTTCAAATCAGACCAGCAGTTCCTGAGATTAGCGCGTTCAAACAAACAAACAAACTCTTTCAGCTTTACATATTAATATAAGAATATAAGATTAATGTACATCTTTGAACATGATTAATCACTTGATGTTTTAAAAATATACTACTTAAATTTCTGTTGAAAGAATGGGCTAATGGAAATCCCTTTCTTATAAATCAACGACGTCATACTAGCTACCGGGGTCATAATAATAATGCAATTATACAAATAGATGACATTCGAGGCACGAGTGCAGACCCGTTAGCCTACTCCGCAAATGGAATACCGATATAAAATAGTTTTTGTAATATTATGGCGGCGACAAGGCCATCGGAATAATGTCGCTGTCATGGAAATGGATATTCTGCGGTCGATGTTACCGTTCGTGATGGAGGGTTTGCTAACACTCAATCAATGTTTATAGACTCCAATATAAATCCTGTTTTGTAAGAATTTGAATTAGATTGACACAGCCCGTTTATGTCCGTTTAGTATGTCGCTTCTGTAGGTTCCACCTATAGCTGTATATATATTATGTTCCGCCTGTAGTTTCAGTAAGTTAGGGCACTTACTAACGACTAGATGGCTGCTACTGCTGGTCTAGAGAGTATGCCGCCATAACAGCCTAGACTTGTGTTCCGGCATTAGTGACCAGTTTCCAGTCTCGCTTAAGAGAGCAGCAGCGCATTTGTAGCACCTTTGGTGTTGCAAACGTCTTTAGGCGGTGGTAACCGCTTTCGGTCAAGTGGGCCGTCTGCCTGTCTGCTGAACTTCTGCAAACAAAAAAATATGTAGCAGGAAATTCTAGAGTAGAAACTTTTATGCATAGGGAAAATCCAAATACGGTGAAGTTTTTTTTAACACATACGTATAATGTTTATATATTTTTCTATAAAATATTTTAATTTGAAACGCGCGAATATGTTATGGTGCGCTGAAAAAATATTTTGCTTCATTATTTAAAAAAAAGAACGTTATTACTGTTTTGAAAGTTACAGAAACAATAATAATTGACAATACGTCGGTACACAGTATATTAGTTTTAAATACAGTAACTTGATAACCTCCTTTTAAAATTATAATCCATAATATGGAAGAGGTATAGGTACTAGGAATGACAAACGCGCAGTAAGAAACTGACTCGGAAAGCTCAAATTTTACATGACCTGATCTACAGAGTAATAAACTAGATATCACACCCAACCATCAATAAGATCTCCAACCGATGTTTTACAATTTAAAATATATTTTCGTAATATATGTTAAATCCCGAAAGTCTAACAAGTTTTTTTAAAATTTTATATTCAAACAGAATCAGAACTAGATTAATAAGTTACAGTGTTAATGTATGTAAAAGTAACTATATGTCTGTCTGTTAAAAAATAGAAAACACCAAAATGAAGTCATATTCTATTTGTAGTTGAGAACAATAAATTTATATATTCCCTGTCAGGCCCTTAGGTAAGTGCACCTATTACGTGGATGTTAATTTGACAATAACGTATTCAATTGGTGCCCACGCGCTTCTCGCCTCTTGACCCCCTAACCAGCCACATACAACATTATTATTGAGACAGCATCCGCTATTATGAATAATTTCTTTAACCCTTGCTAATTTATACGTGTAAAATTAAATAGAACATTCTTTAATGTACACTAGATAAGTTATTTTACAAATAAGCTAAAGAACTATAAGGTTTGGATATTTTTGATAGCTATCTTATCTACACAACTTATGGATGGACAAAACATTAAATGTGAAACAATTAACTATAATAAGTAGAGGTGCATTAGTTTGATTAAATTTCATTTTTTCTAGAGATCTGTTCCTTTGCGAGCAGTGATGTACATAATTATCTGTCTTATCCTAGAAAGTTAGGGACTCTTACGAAGATCTAAAACCCGAAATATACGCAGTTGAAATAGTAAATATCGAAAAAGAAAATATTTTATCATAATCAGTACATATACAAGAGTGTACGGTTCAACGTTCAGCGTTTTGCTGACGCTGCGGCCTACTTTAGGCTAGTTTGTGATTGAGTTGCAATCCAGATGCTAACAAGTCGCTACGTACGAGCTGGTATTAGTCGAACATACGACTTCAACTACAATTAAGTTGATCCCAGGGATCAGCATCCAAGAGCTAATAGTACGACAATAAATCCCTAAAAGCAACAAGGTGTATTTTCTTCACAACTTTAAGAAAGCACCAGCACTTCACTAACTACTGCCAGCATCCACCACTACAACCAAGAGCAAGTGTACAAATTGTACATTTAATGGTCCTTCGAGCCGGAGCTAAGAAAAGCAAACAAGCATTTGGACTATTGCTAGTCCTTTAATTTGGAATCGTTTTCCTGCCCTACGGAATTTCTTGATTTATTGGATTTTTAATTTTATACTATAACATTAACCAAACAACGGAAATGGGCGCTGTCGTTTGCTCCAGCGCTAATGGTGCATGAACACCGACGTGGCATCAATGAAGCGCGTGGGAACTGATAAATCAGTAAAAATAAACTCCTGCTTATTACAGTATGTCGTTTCTCCGTCCAAAATTTGTAAGCCTGATGATAAATATTATATTTCGATTATTTAACGTTAATAAAACATTTCATTTTTTAAAATGCCGTTGGAATTACTATAGAATTTATTAGAACTATACAAACGCGTATAAAATAGGTACAAATATAACTAGACGCTACTAGTACAAACTGCACGATTCAATAACACGCGCAAAGTCCGTCACTATATTGCTCATTGAATCTACGTCTTTCTCATATCGTAATCGTCGCTTGATTGCCTTACCCCTCCGTTCGGGCATTGTTTTATACTAACTATACAATACGACAAAAGACCAAATGGACTGAGGTTTCCGAGAAACTGTAATCTGCACACCTGGTTAATTATTCCTGCGAACGGCCAAAAACGAAAACAATAACAACAGGCCTTGTTGCAAATATTAAACACAAAGTAAACAAAAGAAGTTCAAATGCGGGAAAAGTAATAAACCAAAAGCGGCATATCTTTGTCGATATTAAACAATATACTCTAATAATAGGTCGGTAAACTTTTTTATTATGGCATGGATTCGCGTTTGATAGCTGTCTCACCTAATGCATGCTTACCTAGTACATACCTATTCACTCGTAACTTGAAGAACACTGGTCCATATGAATCGCGGAAGACAGACTCCGGTAAATTGTTACACTCCACAGCATACAATGGTATGTCCACTAGTTCTCTTACCTTCTCTCTTTCACCTTGTTTTGGTATTGGTACAGCTCATTATACTACTTTAGATTTGTTACAACCCCCATTATCGGTAACCATGTCTGAAATAAAACACTCAACTTTAGAAGAATTATTCAAAATAATTTATATTAGAAAATTCCAAGTCGGCATCAATAGTTTTATTGTTAGATTTACTCTCGATAGCAATACGATTACTTGATCAATAAGGTCGACTCAGATCAAAGGGAAACGGAATGAAGCGGCTTATTTATAGTGTAATAAAAATACTTTTAACATTATTATTCAATAATTGTGGCCGGAAATGTTGTAACACGGTTAATGAGTTTTGTATAATACCTTTAATCGGATAACTACCGGTCGTCTGGTTCATTCATTTTTTTTTTCTACGCACTTTAAATATCAGACCTATTATTTATTTGTTAAAAGTGGTTGCCTATGAAACTTTGCAACGCCATAAGCAACGCGAACCTGTTACCGACCTCGATATTTCATGACGCTCTTAAACAACCCCATGTCGTAGCGCAGAGAAAACCTAGGCGTAAAATAAAATAAATAAATATTCTAATTTACTAATAGTTGCTGATATTCCCGCATCTACTTTTTTATAATTTATTTATTTTTCGAAGCCTACAGCTAGGGGTGTGAAAATATCATTCGAATCAAACAATAAGATTCGATTCAAAATTCGATTCGAATAATTTGATTTTCGAATTGAATTGTTCAAAATTCGACGGATGGTGTATTAAAATATTCTACCTACTAATAGGATACTTATACCCGGAGAAAACTTGCTCAATTTCAATATAATGTTCATTTCTGTCAACAACATAAAAAATCTGATACTTACATTGGCAAGAGATCTTTTCAATTAATTTTGGTTCTATAATTATTAATTTCCGTTTGAAAAAATCTATAAGAAAAATTTTATACATTTAATATTTTAAAATACTGGAGAATTTGCGAATAATATAATAATTCGCAAAAAATGGAATTATTCGAAATTCTTCGAATTATTCAATTTTTTTCGAATTATTCGATTCGAAACTCGAATTGAATATTAATATTCGATACGGAACAATTCGTAAGTTCGAATTATTCACACACACCTACTAATTACACTTAAATAATTAATTACAATTACTCACACAAAGCTAATGATAGGTTATCACGAATAGATTATTGCTTAAAAGTGGCATGCAAATATAATGCTGCACGGAGAATCTAATTGTTTATTTTTTCAATCTCACAGGTGTTAGAGGACGATTTAACTTGTTTAATTACAAAGTAGTAGCTGCATATCAGAAAAACCTTACAATATAATAACAGTCAGTAAATTTCCCTCTACTGGGCTCGGGGTCGGAGGATATACCCAGAGCTTGTCTAATAATAGGTTGGTTTCACTCAACGGTAATCTGGGTGTGCAGATTTTAGGTGTCAAGCACATTAATACCCGGTTCTTGTATCATACTGATTGTACATTTGCCTTGCTGGCTGCTAAAATTAAATTTCGACAGAAGACGAATGAAGACTAACATATGAAAACCGGCTATAAACAAAAGCTGCCTAAACGATGCCTTCCCGATCAAGATTCGAACCCACGTCATTGAAGTCTTATTAATATTCTTTGATTGCACATCGCGACTAAGGGCCGGTAGTCAACGGTTGACGAAATTTAGAAAGTTTTATATAACGATGAGACGTCCTGCCTTTCTACATCCTTTGCAACGAGTCAGATGGATATCTAAGCACGCTCACTTACTTTTACTGAAAATTAAGAATGAGTTGTTACTTTTTATGTGGGAAGTAAACGTTATCAAAATTCTCATGTCATCAACTAATTTTAATGGCACCTAATTAACTTTTTATATATGCATGTGTGAATTTTTATTATGATTTCTAAGTTTTTATGTTTATAGGTAATACCAATTAGTATACGCAATATGTTTGCTAAGACCCTGACGGGTACAAGCAAATGTTTGCTGGTTGCACAAATATTTATTCTCAACCTTACAAATATGTACCTTAATGCTGGGGTTTCATCTGAGTTAGTGTTAAAGATTTACGATCTTATTCATATTGAGTTAGAGTAAGTTTGCAGGCTTCTTTAAGAAGCTTAAAATATTTGCCTGTACTTGGGATACCTCATTGGTGTTGCTCCTACGTTTTGGGAACGTTCTTAATTAATGTTTATCTGGAATCCGTATTCTAATTCTGATGATCCAAATTCTAACTTTTCTTCAAAGTTTGTATTCCATGGAAATTGCTTATTTTTGAAAATAAATATATAACGTGTGTTATCATTCGCAGAAGTGTTCCTACATGTACATCGTTTACAAAAATCGGTTCTTTCTCTAGGCTTTGTAGAAGTAAACTTTAACAAAACTGTAAAGATGGTCACTATGACATTATTTAATTAATTGTATTATGTATACTTAACTGTATGCTTATTTTTATTATAAAGTGCGTTTAGAAATAGCCAAATTTTTATATTGTAATCGTCCTTTTCCAGAACCACCACGTGTGGCAACGGCGGTTGGGCCCCGAGGCAAGCGAGTTCAGACACCGCAGCCACCGCCAGTCCGCACGCCTTCTGCGCCAATACCCGCTCCCGCTGTACCGCCCGCGCCGTCGCGGGAACAGGCTGTTGCGCTTGCGCACGCCGCTAAGGGAGTTGAAGCATTAGGCGTACTGGTCCAGTATTTGGTGTTTCGTGTAAGTATGAAAAGACCACTCTTCTATCCAAATATATTAGAAGCATCCTAGATGCTTTAATGTATATAATTATGTCAATTTACTCGTACGTGTACTTGTTAAAGATCTGACGCTAATTTTCTTTGACATTAGAGTAACTTATTGAACACGAATCACATTAAAGACTCACTAGGCTTTATTATTTACATTAAAATAATTAATATTACCATGGAAGAATAGAATCCTTTTTCATTATTTCCAAATCATAATTTTTGTGGCATAAAAAAGATTTAAAAGCATCGTGGTGTTATGGTTTATTTAAGATTTTAGCAACTAATTAATAATCAATTTTAACAATAGTTTAAGAACAGTAATTACCTACGTAATAATACGTTCCAACCATAATGTAGACGTGTGTAAGAAAATACCGCTAGAATATTAAGTATTAATATTACTTGAATCAATCATGTTACAGTTGGATGCACTTAACGGTGGATCTTGGAGATTGGAGGCCGAGCGATGGCGCGGAGTGGCCGCAGCAGAACGCAGCAGTGCCGCACGCGCGGACAGAGATCGTCAACAGCGTGCTCAAAAGGATCTCGATACCAGTAAGTATTATTAAAATATTAGAAATTCATAAAAAAATAACTTAAAAAAAACTTATAAATAATAGCAACAAAACAATACTTTGCTCATTGTCTATCTGCAAAGTATATAGTTATACCGAAATTAATGAAAATTAGTTTAGTAAATTCACTTTCATATTTTAATATTATTATGGATAAAGTTATCTAACAATGACAAATTGTGGAATTTTCAGTCGCCGAATGCCTGAGCAAGATCTCAGAGCTAGAGAGGGAGGTATCGTCAAAAGAGGAAGCGAACGCTCGTCTTCAGGCCACACATATAGAGGAGGTTGCTGCACTAGCGAGTGACATTAAAGGACTAAAGGTAACTATATACATAGGGCCTAAATTTTTTTTCATTTAACACCCTACTCATAGCTTTGTTTAAAGAAACAGAACGTCATATAATTTTATATTAACTAGCTGTGCCAGCGGCTTCGCTCGCGTAAATTGAAGATAATCACCGTTTGAGTAGTAAAAAAAATTAAAAAACTGTAGACCCTTAGGATTTGAATTTCCAAAAACGCCGATACACGTGTACATTTTTTTCCAACCAGAAGCGGGTAGATATATACAATTTCGTGCTTTTACTTCAGAAAATGACCGATTTTCATACAAGCTTCATTCTCCTTTTCACTCCCTTGTGGGTTGAATTTTCAAAAGTCTTGTCTTAATGCGCACCTATAGCACAAAAGGAACCCTCATGCAAATTTCCATGGTCCCAGGCCCAGTAACTTGGACTGTGCGTTGATACGTCACTCAATCAATCAGTCAGTCAGTCAGTGAGGCCAAAGCAATTATATATGTATCGATTGCATTGGAAATTAGTGTCACAGTGATTCAGAAACATTTAACCCCATTCCAAGAGCAGTAGTTCGAATTCTAACAGAGAATGCAGTGATCAGCCAAAAAATCATAAAGTGCAGATTAGACATCAAATTACTTATGATTTCGAACCTGCCCTGGACAAGCGTTTGAATTTATAACGTTCATTCTGCTGAAGTGATATCCGGTCCAACCAAAGGACATCTATGAGATACTATTATACTGATTCTATCAGCACTAAAGGGTTCCTTGCTGCTAAATCAATATTACGTATAATGTAACAAGTGCGCTTGAATAAAACAAACAGCACTTAAACGATCGGTAGCCTTTTATTAAGCAGGTCAATTAATTTAATTTTGTCAGTTCATATTCTAACGGTCGAGGCGTTGATGTCAAAGCCGCTTTTCATTGAGGCAATTGGCTCCTGAATAATAATTATGAATATATGTACCTACTCGCCAGTGATTTTAAGACGACGAATATCTATTTTTCTATAAGGCCTATCTATCTACCCCATTCTATTATGCCTCTTTGGTTGAGCGAGCTGAGCTTTCCTGGCATGGTGAATATCGGAAACGTATTTTCTCTGTTATTTACTATGTTCTGGGTGTCTAAGATCGCCTCCAGAGTATTCCGTTTTATATTATCCATAACAGAAGCGTAACTTGCTCATTTGTGGTTATAATACAATATACTATAAACATATTTTGTCTGTCGATTTTTTTTTCTTCTAATTATAGCGAATTCTTTAATAATTAAGACTACGAAATCGAAGTAGACAAGACGGATAAATAGTTTTTATTTCATTCTGGGCCATTCGGAGGAAGGCCAAATGCGGCGAAAACGCTGCAGCAGATGTGTGTGGAGCTCTCGGCTAGGACCACTAAACCTAAACTTATGCCCCACTCGTGACATTGAGGGGAAGACTGACATCCCACAATCTGATGTAGATACTTATCGAAGCACCCGTGCCCGGTAAGTATCTGCGTCATCCTTAATAAGGTCAGAGTCCCGTGTTTACGTCTGACCCATCGCTGCAGGTAGTGACGAACCGCCTATACTGTATCAACTCCGGCCTCAAGAGATTCTAAATCTCTTTGCCAACCGCGATCATGTTCGCGGTTTTCCGCGTCCTGATCACCTCTAACTCTGACCGGCAATAAATCAAGTCTTTAGCAAGGGCACTCTGCCGGGAGCGTCGCACCTTGGCAAGCATTTCCGCCTAAAGAGGCCGGGGAGGATCCGCTGCCAAGAGTGTCGCCGCCGTCCACGCCACCTTACGGTACCTCCTTACGGACCTCACCGCCAGGACTCGTTGAGTTCTCCTCAGCAGAGTCCTGTTGCGACGATGGAGTGCATGGTTCTACACAGGTGCACCGTACAGTGGCAGTCAATCAAGAACCTATACCAAGCACAACGAATCTATATATGGTCATAAAAGAAGAGATAAGAGCGTCCATTAGCTCTTGTTATCTCTATTCTATATCGTAAACAAAACAGATATATTATATTGATGTAATTTGCTTTTTTTAGTATGGTTGTTATTCGAACCTGTTAAAAAGGAGCCATTAAAAAGAGTTATTATACTTATTTTAAATAGTAGGTATGGATGCGTTTCAGATATTTTGTATATCTCTCATTCCTTTTACCTTCTATCTCTTTTCTTGTCTACTTTTACTAGTACTTATGTCCTTAAATCTTCGAATATTTTTATCGCATGGTTTCATCCCTTTTATAGCATGCCTATACCACCTTAATCTTTTCGCCTTTGTCCTTTTATACAGTTAGAAGTGTATCTTTGAAAGACCGGGGTTATGTATTCGTTTATCACCTTATTCATTCAAGGGACACCACACATTCATCTCTTATTTTAATAAGTAATATTAGAATAAAGGCGCAAAATATCTTCGTTTTTCGTCTGACCCTTTTGTGTTGTATACAATAATGAGTTTAAAATCAGTATTTGTAGTACTCTGTCTTAGCCTGATTTACTTTTAAACTTGTTAAGAAGCCAGGCAACTTGCGAAGTTGCGAGAAAGTCCATGTTGTTCCATTTGGTTGTACAAATGTAATGCTAATCGATTAATTGACATATTTTTGTGCACACAATGATAAGAGCTAAACGCGCCAGTTTCGCAAGTTAGCTCGCTTGTTTACTAACGCAAACAGAAATGAGGCCAAGCGGCTTGCAACAATACAAGGTTTGATATATTCCCACTTAATTAATAAATTCCTTTTTTTATTTCAGACAACAATAGAGTCTCTGAAACATGAAGTCGCTGAGAGCAGAGCGCGACTCCACGCACACAGTGAGATCGAGCGAACCCTTCGAGCGCAACTCGAAGCCGCGCGAGCAGAGATCGAGCTCGGCCACAAAACGCTCGATCAATCCACGGACTCCTCTCCGGACACGTCCTGCGATAAGTCCTACGACAAGTCGAGCGACAGATCGTGGAACATGTGCGACGCGGCCTGCGACCCTGTATGCTGTGAAGCCGAGGATTGCGAGTTACGACTAACAGCGAATGAGGAGCTCAGCTCGGACGCCAATGAATTGGCAGCTGAAGTAAGTCTTTATTTACTTCATAAATACCAACAACAACCTAACTTCTTGTGACGCCTGCTTCGTATTGGGATAGGCAGAGATGATGAAATTACACCTGCTACAAAGGATCGTTTCTCAGGAGACACACTTCGCGCCATCACCTTTAATTTTTTCATGAAGAAGGAAATTCGTTCTCCTTTTTATAGAATCTCAATTAAAATATTTACTCGAGTTCTTTTTATTAAAAAATAATTTTTAATTGCAATCGGTCATCTCGTTAGTTTCATGATTTTCATGAAATCGAAATCGAGCTAATTAGGATTTTTAAATATGTCCTCGCGCGAAACCAAACCCATTTTTCCGGATGAAAATATCCTCGGTCCATTCTTAGTATTGTGATTACATTTATAATAATGTTTAGTAAAACACTAGTATGGTTTTTCCGTCAAAGAGTAACAGACCGAGTTATTTTCTCATATGTTATATTATGTACTTATATTATACCTATGGGTTTGAAAAGGTATAAAATATTTTTTTATTTGAATCAATAAGTGAACATAATTGTTAAGGACAAATAGGTTTTGTCGCGGAGTGACGGAGAGAAGCTTCGCGGACGCCAGTCCGCCGCATACTGTTCGGCGACGTAGTGTACTCGTAAATATTTTTAATATTATCGTTAAATACTCGTAAAACTCATATTTTAATCACTTTTTTTTAATAAATGAGGCAGGGTCGGCACTGAAAATCAGCGCTGTGGTGGAGAAAACTCCAACACAGCATGTAGCTGAGTTGCCAACCTCATTTGTAGGAAATGCGGTGTAAAATATATATAATGTCATAAAAAATTGTACGTATAAATATTTTTGTATCATTGTATCGCTTACCTTGCAAATAAATTATTTCTTTCTTTCTTTTCACTGTAACAGTCCACTATTCATCAAAGATCCCTTTTTTTAAAGGGGATTACCCCTTTAAAAAAAGTTTGAGTTTCACAAAGAAAACGCGGTGGCGAGTGTGTGATTCGCCGTGTTGGGGTGGCACTACCACTACTAGCATGTGTTATTGCTATTCGAGTCGGATATCAATAACACTTGCTGCAGTAGAGATACCCACTGAAACCCCTCAGTGTTGCGTTCGTTACTTAATGCCAGATCTACGGGTACATAGTCTCACCCCTACGCCCTGGCAGCCAATAAAGGACCATATAACTTAATATTTGTATATTAAGACCTTTTCAATGAAATTGTACCAGGTACGCTCTCTACGAGCAGTGATCGAATTGAAGCAAGCGGAGATGGCGTCGCTGCGGGACACGCGGGACGAGCTGGCGGCGGAGCGGGAGAGGCGCGCGGCGGCCGAGCGCGAGGCGCGCGCCGCGCGGCACGCCGCCGAGGAGCTGCGCGAGCGCGCCGCGGCTCGCCAGCGGGACACCGACCGCCTGCGGGACGAGAACCGCCGCCTGCGGGACGCCGCCGCCAGGGACAGGGACCACGCCGCCAGGCTGGCAGCGCTCAACGAGGAACTGCGCTATAAACTCAGGCAGAAGTCTCAGGTATTTAAACAAATAACAGCCCAGACTTGCGGCTTCCAATAATCATAAAGAACTTCAGAGCCACCTTGATTTTATATGGATTTATTCCGTTGTGATGTCGTAATCCTAACTGGATAAAAGCGCGCTAGAAGCTACAACGGTTGTTGTCTCAGTTAACGTATATGTTGTATTTTTAGGTAGGTAAAATAGAATATAACTAATAAGAATTAATTAAATAGTTTAAGTTTTGTTCATCGTAGTTTTAATTTATGTATATATTTTATGTAAATATTGACATTATTTTATTAACACTGGATTGGCTGCATATAAACAACAAGCATATTTTCGTGTCAATTTGAAGCGCCACTTGCAAGTCTCTGGAAATAATATTTATAACAAATATATGCAATTTTTACGTTTACGTACGTTTATGACTATCAACGCCATCGCACATGTATAAAATTCAGACGACTGAAGTTTATGCATAAATTCTATTTTTATTCAAATAATGTATTTTTCTTTCTGTAGTCAGTTCAGTGATAATAATAGAGGTTAATGCTAAAAGTGAAACTTTAAATCCAGGTGGTGTCCCTCCTCGCGGGTGGGGGTTATATAGAGCGCACCCCGATGCGCGCGCGCACTTCGTCCGGGGACTCCGTGCGCTCCACGTCTCCGGGACCGGAGACCCCGCCCTCCCCCGCCGCGTCGCCCTCCCCGGACTCGCCCCCGCTGCCCGCGGTCAAAGCCGTGGTCGAGAAGCACGACTCCGTCAGCTGGGTGCTCGAAATCGAAGAGACGCCCGAGGAAGTTGCATCCAGGTACAGTTAAATTTTTCTTGATACCTTATAATTCCGTTTGTCTGGTATTAAAATGTTTGGGAAGGACTAAAACTATCGACGCCTTCCCTCACTTTCTCAAGACCTTATTGTCAATATTGCATATAATATTATATCTATATTACATAATACCATGGAAGAAACATAACATATTTTTCCATGATAATACCATGGAAGAAGAATCTTTTATCACAATACTTACCTAGTATGGTACCTTATTTCTAATACTGATTTATAAATAATATCGTATAGAGTCCACTTTAAATTTAACTAATAACAATCAAGGTTTGATTTGAACTCCTTACAACTAAGTCTTGATTTAAATCTCCATTCTCCTTGATTAGATTAGCGAGGCGGTCGTCCTTCCGGGCAACGGCGTCCCCGAGTGGCGTCAAGCGACGTGGCGGGGGCTCCCCAGGGGGCGGTTCTCCCGCGCCCGCCTCCCCTGCCCCAAACGCCTCTAAGCTGTTCCGCGCAGGTGAGCTGGACTTCCCCCCACCACCGCCCCCCCTCAAGGAGTCTGCCGGCGAAGCCATCTATATCTACGACGACAACCACTACTGAAATAGGACTTTTTGTACATACGTGAACCGCTTCTCTTGCGGATACCTTAATCAGGTTCTGCGTGAACCGAAGTAAAACCAGATTCTTGGATCAGAATTATCAGTTTGTGACATCTACGATGACAACCACTGCTGGTATCGGACTTGTTGTTTCGTGGATCGGTTCTCGTGCGAATAAAGCAGGTACTGCGAGGACTGATGTAAAACCTGATTTGGTGTGATCGGAAATGTATCTTTGGTATCGGTGGTTGGATTCTCACAATTTTGACAAATTTGAGACAACCCTCAACGGTCATCGAATGATGGACCAACTTTCTAATGTCACTGATAACATTTTTGGGCAAATGGAAAACTATTTGCTATTCTATTCAAGTATACGTACTTTGACTACCATGGAACTAAGATTAGGCAACTTTCTGGCTTGACAATCAAAGGATATAGGCTTAGACGTAATGTTGAACGCGAAGGACTTGGTGAACGCAATGTGATATTCTTGCCGGATTTTATCCTTTTGCACGGTTCGATAACCTAGTTTTGCATGTGGACCCTATTAATTAAATATTAATGTTTAATTTAAACAAAGTCGTTGACTAATCTAATCATGAGTTTTGTGATTTTGTGTGTTGTTACGTTTACCAATGTGCTAAGATCATCAAATGTATATGGTTTAATATAACTTTTAATATAAACTGCTGATACCTGAATAAACATCAGGGAATTTTGGGTTCTATCACTTAATCGTTGAAGTAAGGCATTTATTGCAGCAGCTTAGATCAAATTGGATGAGATGACTGTGAAATATTTACTGTAAGGTGTCATTCATCCAATACCATACCAGCTTAGCAGACAATTAAATTGTAAGAGTGATAAACTCAATAAATGTTGTTCAAAATAATAATAATGTGAAAGAGATGCCAAAAACTATGTTAAGTGAAACAAAGTAAAATGTAACGATGCCTCGACGCAACTGGAATTTAACGTTGATTTAATGAAGTTTACATAAGTGCTGGAAATAAATGTTTAAGAAATCAATTCGCTGGGTAATAGCGTACCGATCAGAGACAATCCGAGAACGTCTCTTATCGCTTTGGCAATTATTATACCTATGGTAATCAGATATTGAGCGGATTCAATTTTCCATGAAATTCATTCCAATTACTTTGGCTAATTGTTTAGTCTAAACTTGATAAAGTTATTATAATGGCACTCTTCGTATTAGAAATTTTAATTTCTCGTTACCGATTAAATTCACACAAAAGCAAAGTTCATGATTTGATATGTCCGGCGTATCCCCTAGTCGATGGATAAGTTAATAACAATCACAGTACATGTAAAACTTAAATGCGCCTAAAGAGTAGTTAGCTTGGTGAACAAGCGCAGGTCCAGTCAAGGTTCCAGTTTCGCTTTAGAAAGAGACAGAGCGTTAGTAGCATCTTCGGCGTAGCAATGCCGATAGGCGATGGTAATCGCCTTCCATCAAGTGGGTCATCTGCTTGTCTATGGAACTCTTCCAATAAAAATAGTGTCAACGTTTATTACATCTGATAGAGATGCGAAAGAGATGTCATGCGAGCCTAGATAGCGTAACACTCTCTCTTTTCAACTCTAGACGTTTCATCTCGTGAACCTTAAAATGTTGTGAACCTTAACATTTGAAATGCGCATTTAAGTTTTGCTTGTCTTGGATTGTTGATATTCATGTGACCACAAATCATTTCCGAGGTACGTAATATGTAAAGCTTAAACTAAGTTGTAGGCAGTTTCATAATGCATATTAGACCTTAATATGGGGTTGAAGTCGCTTGATATTGGACCGAAAAGTGAGGCTGGATGTGCAGGATGCAAAAGGATTGTATTAATTTGAAGAATGAAAGGTTTAGTTTGTCGCAACCGTGCCGCATTTGTCTAACCTTACTTTAGGTTTGAATATGATGATAATAAATGATATAAGTAAAGAAATATTCTTGTTGGGAAACAATATTTAAATAAGGGATCGTATTATATCTCGTAGTAGTTTAATGCATATTACATATTTATTGATAGAAAAATACAGTGTAAATTTATCTTATTACGATTTTTATCGACGTGTGCGTTGTTTTTGTTCGTTCGGTTGATAATGATTATTTTATCAACTTAATTGTAGCGCAGACGTTTGAATTGTAATCGTGTGCTTTGCCCAATGTTCTGGCCTCAGAAATATATAATAATTAAATAAGTCTGCATATGTAAGGAGTATTTGTGTACCTGTTGGCTGCGTCAATTAATAATGTTATTCTAATCTTTTGTCTGTTCAATCGCACTCTCTTCCTTACAATTCTTTTATTTCACTTTATTACTTTTATTGATTTATTGCTTAAACTTTCTTCTACCTCATATTGTTAACTCTATCATAGAAGAAGAAATACTATGAATCATGATTGCTCATTAATCCTAGTCCTTCATAACCTACATTTCTAGACAACATTGCAACATATGCATCTCTTGCGTTTTAATTTAGAAAAACATCACTGTCTTTTAACCCAACATTATATTTTAGACTAAAGACAGTCAAACTTAAATTACAAAAAAAAATTAAAATTCTGACTGCGACAGTCTAAAATAATTTATTTAATATTCTATCATTTTAAATTTTTGTTTTAAATAATAGAATTTTGTTTGAAATTGTAGTGGTACTTTTTTCTATATTGAAATGTAAGTGAAAAATGATTTATGGCGTTCTCCACAGCACATTTTTTTATTTCAGAGACTAAACTGACACTGCAAATCTGAAACTTGAAAATAATGTATGAATTTTGACACAAGTTTGACATTTACAGTTGTCAAAGTAATTTCTGCAATTAAGAAAAACAGTTTTTTTTTACTCTGTAATTGTCATTTCTAGTATTCTTCTTGATGGCTGTTATTGTATCTTCGAGAGTCTCGTTTTCAACATTTATTGATTGGCGCAGCGTCTTTGTTTCTGTTTTATGTTGAAAAGCGCTTTTGGAAATGATCGTCTCTAACGATCAGATCCTGCTGGTTGTTATTATATATTAATTAATTAGCTGTAGAGTGATAGTATTTATATTGTTTTTGTATACAATGTATTTAAATTATGATAGTTTATCACGGTTGTTGGCACATAATAATTTTGTACAAATAACGAGTTTAATGATGGAAAAATAACATTAGTTTTTAAGTGGAATGTTCGATGCAATATTCGAATATATAACACGATACTGTGTTCTGCATTTCGTGCTGATCTTATAAGCTACACGATGATGTTTCTTTATTATTCACATTATGTTTTAACTGTTAATGGTTTTATTGCCGTAAAATTTACATCTCAACCGTACCAAAGAGTAATATTAAACTCTTTGCAATGTTCCTTAATTTTATCGATATAATTATAACAGTGCATGTTCGATAAATTTGTGAATTCACTCCAATGATATAATTTTAAGCTAAATTTGATATACGCAATACCATTCCAAATTAAGAAATTGTAAGCAATTATTATTAAAAAAAGATATTAATATGAAAAAAAATTAAATAGTATTATTAAATCGGATACTTGTTTTATTGACCTTATTAAATACCCATTTGAATATACTTAAGCTATGCATGTGTTATGGGCAATATACAACAAACCGATAAGCGGCCGATCCTGACACCCAAAACATAGCAAAGTATCGACTTCATAATTTAAAAGTGAAATTGAGGCACAAAATCACGATTTTGGAGATACTTTAAAGCGACACCTTTTAACTTAACGTTACGTGTATGGCGGCCACCTTTATTTTTTTCGCGATTTCACTACATATTTCTGTAGTGCAAAATATGAAACAACTGTCAAAATTTATCATTAGGTACTTATATGGAGTAATAAAAGTAGCAAATTTTCTTTTTTGGGAGCGCTTTCAATAAGTAATTGTGGTGATTTTAGGTATTTTTTACTTTAGGTTTAGCATAATAAAACTACGTTTTAATGGTTTAATGCGCGGTAATTTATTTGATTTTGGTTATTTCCACCTTTCGGCCACTTTTCAGTGGCCGTGATCACGGGAGACAAAGATGTCAAGTAGTTTAGGTTTAATATTTTTGGATGTTGGTAACCCTGCCCTCCAGTCATTGCGAAAGTATACAGGATAGACTTACCATGTTCATAGCCGTAGTTTTTTTATATAAGTACATATATATCTTTTTATCAAATATCATCCATGTAAGGACTAAGTGTAACGACACACCTGCAGCGTGTTTGGCTTATAGGGGATAGAGGTAAGGAGGACCATCTAGTATGGGGGATCAGTTGTAAAAGTGTCCACCTGTAAACAGCAAATTATGGTTCGAAAACTCGTCAAAATAGCGTTAGTGTAGGTAAAGGAAATTATATGAATTTAGTTATTTAGTGAGTCAAGAATGAAGCGTGCTGGGTTGAAAATTTTAAAAATTATAATTTGGAATAGTAGGTATTCAGACTTTCTCGTATTGAGATGTATGTATATAAATGCATTAGTTAATTGCACTTATATACATACATCTCAATAACATTTTCGTAAAATACGCGGTGACCAAGAGGAAGTCTTTCTTTCCTTGTTGAATCTAGTATCCTTCTCTAATTATTTGTGGCGCTATTTTTAAATACTTTCCACTTGCTATTATGGCGCCATCTTAATTTGTTGCCCTTTAGTGTATAGTTTTTAATATACTGAGATGGTTCTCCTTACCTCTAGCCTCCATGGTTTGGCTAAGACATTAGCGAAAATAACGCGAAATTAGATTAGCACCGACCTTGTCTTCAGGCGAAGAACTTCCCGCGTAATGTGTTCGAAAGGTATATTGTTATATTAATTAACTCAGAAAAATAACTGTTATAGATGGACCTACTTATGCAAAATGGAACCAACCCTTATACTGTCAGTTTTGAGAAAAAGCCGTTTTATTAAAATTTTGCTAAATAAATATTTAGAATATTGTATATTATAATCTATAATATTCTTTTTTTTTCTAAAACATAGACACATTGTTTGTATGCAAAATTTTAATAAAAACTGCTTTTTCTAAACTGTCAGTATGTGGGTTGGTTCGATTTTGCATATGTAGGTCCGATTGACAATCGGACTTGACGATCATACATTTTTTCTGATTTCGATAATATGGCCACGGAACCCTAACCAAGTTGAATGGCATAGTTTGAATCACTTTATAATAAATATTGGTGGGTATTAATCACAATAATATGCTTTCTGGTTTCTCTTTATAACACTTTAATCCAAATTTCATTATAAAAAACGAAAGTTTTGCGCGCATTTACATAAAAACCAACCAAAAAATCGGATTAAACTTACATAGTTTTTCATTTGATTTTAATTTCATTTAGGAGTTTTTATTTGTAAATCAGCTTTTGTATACCACTATTTTAAGTATAGGATGGATCCATATACGCATTAATAAGATATTTAAATATGAAAGTGAGTTTCTTTGGATGTCTGTGTGGCTACGTTTCAAATGAGACTCAAAACCATCAAGTTCACGACCGCGATTTTTCCTGTCCTACTTACTTGCGGACGTTACAATCATAAACTCTAGTGAAACGGATTATTGTGACTTGTTGTCATAAACGACAAAATACATAAACGTCTTTGGTTGATTTAAAAGTCGCACCTTTTTCAATGTCAAGAGATAGAGAGAATTAATGCTCTGTGGTCAACGCCCACTTCGATCCACTCCTTGACATGAGTCGTTGTGAGCGCTGTGTGATCGAAAATGATCACGTTATTAGCGACGTTTTCGCCACCACCATAACGACTGTGGTTGCCTTATGGAACAGTTGACGGAGCATTTTGGGCGCTATGAGCTCCTAACGTAACGCATCCTAAATATGTATTTTGATAACTATAAAGATTTAATATCATAATTTCATAAGTGGGATAGTTTTAACCTGTACATATTTATCACTTTACAAAATAAATGAGCTAACTGTGAGTCAAACCACAGACATTGAAGCATTCTGTAGAGATGACAAAGGTCCACTATTCTACTCTTTCTCTCTACTAATACTACTCTAAATGAAATGCTATCATAAGAACTACTTAACAAATCCTTGTCAAAGGAATATTCGTTAAATTATTTTTTTAAATCCACTAACTTAGTTTTTTAGATTTTTAATATTATAGTTTCAAAACTAGAGAAGGGAAAAATATTTTACGAATTTAAAACTGACGACTTCGCTACCTACCTACGTATAAAAGTCTCATTATTTTTCAAGACGGCTAACAATACTCCAACACGATTACAATGTATCTAAATGTAGCGAAAAAACGTGCACTTTCAGTAATAATAATGTACTTTTAATAAATTTTATGATAATCGCTGCATATCGAAGCAGGTGTACTAATTTACATTCACTTTGGTATATATCGATAAGAATTGTGCTTTAAAAGTAAGTGGTTTGATAAAACGGTCCGAATTCTCATATCACATGTCTGCTTCCTACACTAAAGTAATTTTATAATATTCAAACGAGGGCAATAAAAAGAGATGGAACATAAAGATATCGATACTTGTATCAAAAATTAGTCAATTATTGACATATAGTTTGTATATACGCGATATTAGTGTCGACATTATTTGTTTTTAGTAGGTATAACTAATAATAAAAATGACGGTAACTAATTAAATATCCCTAAGTATAATAGAGCCTTAAAACGACTGGTTTTGGAGAATCCCTTTAAATTTGCATGTATGAAATTGACATGTACCTATTTCTCTAGATACTTCGTGGAACCCTTCTAGCTTCCATGTTGTTTTGACACTTGTAATTTTTCCAATATGAATTTCAGAAAGCGGCTATTTTAATCGGTGAATTGTATTTATCAACATTCTAAAATCGATATTAAACTTTCGATACATTGTTGCAACCCTAATAATAACACTCAACGGAGTTACTTATGAGGTTTTAATGCCCAATGCAAAACTTGCGTCCGTTTTGAACGGATTAAGTCAAGACCAGACATCACCAGAGCATTTATTTACGAACATTTAAGGAAATATGGGTTCAAGCTCGCGTAAGTATAAAAACGATGCGCTATTCCGCTGAAGGACATTTGTTGGAAAAACCGCAGCATGAGAGTTAGTCTTATTTTGTTATGCTTCATTTTAGTTTCCTATGGTGAGTTAGTATTTACTTAATTTTTTTGGGAAACATACAATAATTAATATTCTTAAATATAAAACACAAAATTAATAAATATATCAATCAAGTTTCCACCATAAAATAATTTATATAATAAAAATAAAAATTAGCTCAAACAGTTAATAACAAAAAAAGGAAATACGAAAATTACATAAAATGTCTATTTAATTTACATTGGGTCAATATTAAACAAAATAGAAAGAAAATGTCACCACAATTTTTTTAATGCATTTATGGCTTGGCAACTAGGCCTTTAAGCCAGAACACCACAATAATTACTGATAAAATACATATAATAAAAGGAAAGTATATAAAAAAGTTTATTATTAAGTTAAGTAAGTTAAGTATTTTGTACACTCCTAACCTAGTCCTCTTTAAAACTTGTATTGGCTGATGTATTGTAATCAGTTCGCTATAGATGAACGTAGATTTATTGTGTTGATATATATTTTAATAACTAACTTTTAAATAAAATTAAAAAATAAAGTCAACTCTCGGTCATATTTAAAAAATCGTTTAATATATATTGAAGTCCAAAATTATACTTGAAAAGAAGGAAAGGACCAATTTGAAAATATTAGGTACCCTGTTAATTAAGGAGTTTTCAATTTCTATTATAAAAATAATTTGATCAAAAAGTTTTCCTTGTTCCTCCTTCAGTCTTAGAAATAATTAAATTTATAAGAATTTAAATATAGTTACATAAATATTTTTCTGGTATAAATATAGGATACTATCATCTAGAAAATTGGATATAAATTCAAAATTAATGTCAACGGAATTTAAGTGAATCCTTAGAAATAAAATTTGGTAAGCATATCTGTTTTCTATAAACGCGATGGAGAGAAATAATTCGAAAAAGAGGGTAAAATGATTTTGAAACTTATGGAAGCGAACACGCTAGGAAAGCTTTGGTAACATTCTTTTATGGTCCCTATATAGTCATTTCATTTTGTTATAAATAGATGTTCATATTAAAATTTATTCAAAACGTACCTGTGTTATTTATTATTCAGGACATTCACGACGTATGCAAAATACTCATTATAACGATGCATTTGATGTCGACATTTGGGCTCCAAACCAAAACAGCACCTTTGATTTTGGGATCGACGATACCTCGTCAGTCGAGTACATTCAACTTTACGATAACACGGAACAACCTATAGGTAAGCCTTAGTGACATTATATATATATATATATATATATATATATATATATATATATATATCGTTTATCAATAGTAATTCAATGAAGAGCATATTAGACTAACGACCGCCCGTGACTACATCTGTGTTTGTCCTGAAAATTCGCAATATGCACATTTAATAATATAATAATATATGCATTTAATATAATAAGGCCTCTGGGTCACGCACACGACGATGATGCGTGTTATCGCGCCATTGGATACCATGATATATGGATTATACCGCCGGAGTTCCTATTTATTTAACCTTATCATCATATTTTGGCTAATAGAATAGATAGGTATCCTAAAAAGTAATAGTCTGTGTGTAATTCTTATATATCTAAGATATAAGAATGGTGTCATTGAAGATGGAATGCTCCTAGTATGGGACGCAACTTGTATCGATACTTTGGCGGTGTTCCAGCCACATACACAGCCGTGACAGCCGGGGCTGCTGTTACATACCAGGACGCCTTGAAATGTCGCAAATATGTGTCCATTGGTAGTGGGTACATATTTGTGGCTTTCGGGGTCGAGATCGTGGGCCCTAGGGGCCTGGAACTCATCACCTGTATCGAGACCTCTCAACGCGTCTAATTGAGGTCTCGCGTGATCAAAAGGCTAGCTTGCACCTCGGGCAACGACTTAGCGTTGCCACCTAACGTGGAATTTTGCCCAGCATTTTGGGCACGCTCCCCGCCGACAGCGATTTGGAATCATATTTTATTTATAGGATAGTTTAGTCTATATAAACTAAATTACTGTAGCTTGGCATCCGAGGGTTACACCTCGGTGAATTTGGAGCATTCGCTTCGGAACTAGGAGTCCGCTTTCGTATTTTTCTTCTCCACTTCATGCGATCTTCGATATCCGTTGTTTACTAATATCATTGGTACAAATGTAATCAAATTAGAATTTCTTTTCCTATTCCTCCTAGGTAGCTTCGTTACCTGTATGTATTTACTCGCAGTTGTAAATTGTCGGCCTCATTCGATGGAGTTGAAGTAACTTTAAAGTACTCTTTAAGTATCGTAAAGAAGACTTCAAATTTATTCTAACTCAAAATGAATAAGACAGTGTAGGTTTTCCGAATGAAATAAAATGAAAGCTCTTCACTAGTTACTGTTGTTGGGTGAAAGAATAAAAAACATCTGTTCATCCATCCTCATAAACTTTCTTGTTTATTTAAGTAGATTCATATTGTTACCTCGTAGGCATTATTAAATCTACTAAAACAGGTGTGATCCGGAGCATGTTGTACCGGTGACGAACAGTGAAAGTGTTGAGAAACGATCGAATTGAATAATGCTGGTCATGAATTATACTTAAGTAACATGTTTTTAATATATTCTGCTTTGATTATAAATATTGTCAACTTCTTTATTTCCAATATTATTAATAGCTGGGGTTCGTCCGCGGCTTCGTCCACGCTTCACACGTAAACTAGGTTACAGTTATTTTGCTAATATTTAAATTCAAAGTGTTATCTACAGGGAAACAAGGTTTTTTTGTTATGATAATACTAAATGAATAATGAATGAATTCTGAAGATTCATGTAAAAACTCAGGGCATGTTTAGAATTATATAATATTATAGATATTGTTTTACATCTTCAGCTCTATCCTATTATGATCATAATTATAATACCCGCAGTTAGTGCTTTTTTTCTCTTCTCTTTTTACGAGTACAATAATAATGATGATATTTTATTTGTTGTTGTTTTTAATATATAATTTTATTCTATTATATCTATATCCTGTCTCTAAAGACCACGGGCCATAAAAATGGCCCGCACTTTTGGAGGGCTTGCGTGGGGCTATACTAAGGCCGCCACGTAGTGGCCCCTTGACAAATGTAATGTAAATTTGGCGTGACACTGAATGGTGATTATCCTTGTCTACACCATATAATAATGCGCCCCAGGAGAAGACCCGGCCAGTGTATGGTTATTGTGGTAAATGAGAACAAAAAGTACCGGACTATTGGGGTGAACTGCTAGTAGTATTAGGGGTCTGAGAGGAGAACTGTGGCACCTGCCCGTCGCAATGTTCGGCGAACATGGAAAAATGAGTGGACGGATGGGTGTGAGTGGCTAAGGGGCGTAGAGGGCTGCAGGTTCGCCGAAGCTACTTCTGACGTTATGCCATTTATCACTTCCACCCTTGGAGCTTGAGTCTTGGCTCTAGTAATCTCTACTCCAATCTGACTTGATGAATGGCTACTCATCTAAAGGCTTTGTCACAAAGTCCCTCCTCCCTTCCTGCAGGTTATATTATCTATTATTATTATATCCTGTATGTATATTATTATTAACTTATTCATTAGAAGGTTTTTTTATCCATAAGTTAACTGGAAGAAATAGCTAACAGCGATAGGACTGCCTAATATATTGCATTGTAAGTTTTTATTTCTGTTTAATACAAAAAGTAGCATATTCATCTAATATTATAATCTTATATATAAAATTCTCGTGTCCACAATGTTAGTTACCATACTCCTCTGAAACGGTTTGACCGATTCTCATAAAATTTTGTGTGCATATTGTCAGAGACAATCGGACGACATCTTTTTTTCATCCCCCTAAATGTTAAGGGTACTCCACCACTAAATTATTTTTGTATTTTTTTTATGATACAGCACATAAAGTACATACAACCCTACATTTTCAACCCTCTACGATCAACCCCTATATTCTAAGAGCGATATAAGTACTTAAATAATTTTCTAGATAGATACTCTGTTCAAGTTGATTCGAGTTTAGATTGACATTTGGTCCCGGTAGATGACGATGTAATCGGGATCTAGATTTTTATCTTTTAAAGGCAAGACAACGTCTGCCGGGTACAGCTAGTTAATTTATATGAAACTTATTTTAATGTTGCATTACTTTTTTGTCTTATTTTGTATCAATAATACATAAACCTTGATATAAATAATTCTTTGTTATTAGATTGCAAATGTTTTCTGCTTTTATCTTCAAGCCAAGCATATTCTTTGCATCTATAAATTCCCTATTCATTTGTATTCAGAATTTGTATTATTTTCCATTAAACGCTTTTTTTTAACAGTTCAAAGCTATGGCGATAGTACTGCGAAACTAAGATTCTATCACAAGTAAGTAAAATTATATTTTGATTTGATTATGTTCATTGCTATATTTCCCACTGGTAGGGTCCAGGTTCTCCATGCTTAGCGTGCGGATGATAAACTTCCTATCCTTTTTGTGACCTTTTTTCCTTTCCCCGTCTTCCAGATAGTTCTCAGAGTTGATGATTTGTGAAAGAAAAATATAACAATTTTTAAAAGCCATTTATCTCAATTTGTACATATTTTTACCCAACTCGTCTCCTTTGACATAAATTCCCCAAAATTAATGTGAATTTTCTATCAATGATACGGTTAGACAATTGTTAATAAGACAGTAACATGTAATTTAAAGTCGTTTAATTTTCAGCTCATTCAATAATTATACGGAATTGAACTTCAAGGATGCTGCAGAAATATTTTTCACCTCATGGTACGATCCCAATAAAATTACAGTGGTATTCACATTCGGTTTTACAGGTAACTAAATAATTTAAACTTGTTTATATTTGTAATTGCCACACTCAGAGAGCTTAATAACGATTAATTTAAAGTTCAATTATTTTTCATATTATTTACAAAATGACTTTCATCCTTGTGTATAGGTCAGTTTCAGAAGTCCAGCCTTATTCCTGTAAGTTTAATTTGTGTAAGGCGCGGGTAAGCTTATAGCCAGCAAGCAATACGACTTCTCAATGAATATCGGACACATTATTTCAAAGTTGAGCTTCAGTTTGTTTTGACAGCTATGTCTGTAGTACCTATGTCCATAGTTTTCTTATGGTTATATTTATTCGTATGTGTCCATGAGGCCGTTGTCTGTCCCGGATGCTGAAAGAGGATTATGCCCTAAAGGCTCACTTAACAGTTCCTGACCACTTTTTCAGGTGGTCTTCTAAGGCCAAATCTGAAAGTATCTAAAAGATATAGCGAACAATACACAATCTCCATTATTACGAAAACTAAAGTGGCATCATTAGATTTTTGAAAAATCAGTTAGTTCCTTAGTTTGGTATCGAATCGTCTAATTAAAAATATATTTTTACACAAAGTCATAGTGTCGCTTGAAGGATGGAATTCCGAAAAGGAGTGTTAAAGTTTCAAAGTAATGGAAAGAGTTGATTTTAACGGAATGTATACTAGTGTATTATTTTAATATTATTTTCTTTTAATTAAATATAATCCTAATGTTAAATTCAGCAAAACTACTTGCATAGTAATGTTTGCTTTTAAGGTTTTTTAAACCTAACGATTGGCCATTTTCTTAATCGTATAATAATTTTGATATATTTAGTGATTAACGCTTGTTTCTATAGAGAAATTTTCTATAATATACCATAATTATATGAAACATTATTATTTCAATTATGATATGGTAATTGTGTAGGATATAATTTAAAATTTCTATTGAATATAGACGGTATTCACTATATTTTATATTCATGTTGGCTGAACCGATGGATTTTCACTGTGCTCGAATGATTGTATAACATATAAATATAATATTTCATCCAATAGCTTATATAAAATATTGTCTAAATTTTCCAAAGAATAATGTAACAAATTCTCGTCATTCTTAATCTTTTTAAATAAAATAGTTTATCAATTACTTCAATCCGCTATCGCATACCCCAAATCATTTAGGTTTTCTAAACTGTAGAGTTGTTGGAAGGAGAATGTGATAAGATTTTAGTGGCAAAGTGACCTAAAATATGTTTATTGTAGGGGAGCCCAAAATGCTAAATGTGGAGTTACTCAAGCGTCACGGGGACCTGTTGGATTGTGAAGATCAGATGCTAAAAAGAAAAAATGTTATATGATGTATGCCCTTTCACTAGTGGAGCGTGTACAGGTTTTTTTTTTAAAGAGTCATACAGAAATACTCCAGCGCGTCAGATATTCAAATGGGATGTTAAGTGAACCCTAAAGAAAGTCCTATTCAAAAGACTGACGATTTAGACGCGACCAAAAGCCATGGCTGATTTTCAGAAAATGCAAATAAAAAAGTTACTTTGAAGTGCTCGAGCGCGTCAGATTAATGTGCAGACGGTTCGGCTTGTTGTCTTTGTCGTGCTGACCCATAATCTGACAAGTATTATGTGGAGGAATTTCCTTAGTCTGACGATTTGAAGCATAAAAAATTCCCCTACCCTGTATGAAGGGTTAATGTATGGTCGAACTACATAATAGGGTGCAAGGTTTCTCCCCTTATGTTATTCTGCCACGCTCGAATAAATTCCAAAATCCCCGCTTGGCCTCCCCTACTAATAGTTCGGTCTATGAATTATATATGTATATATAATGACCAATTACTGTTCATTTATAAACCCTTCCAAGTTGTTGTAAGTATTATACTAATTTTATTTAGCCTATATATAAAATTTTGTTTTTTGGGCATATTTAATTTCAGGCGAACCCACTGGCATTGCAGTTACAACTATAATTACCGGATATTTGGAAGAAGGGAAAACGAATGTGGTGTTGCTTAACTGGGATCAATTAGCAGCTGCAACACAGTCCAACTTTGCAAATTCTTATTTGAATTGGGCAATACCTAACTCTATAAAGGTAATAAAGTCATTAATTCCTAGAGAAATCATACAAAATAAAATCCTATGCATGGACTTTCTTCTATTATAAAAAAACCGACTGCAAAAACTAAAAAGTATAAAGTAACTTATTTCTAAAGCTATGTATTATTATTAATATAAATTATCTAAAACATCTCGAATTCAGTCCAAAGTAAAACATAAAAATGACTATGTATTAAAAATTACTAAGCAGTTTTAGTTTTTTAGTTTTTGAACTCGGTTTTTTAAGAATCACGTAAATCGGATCATAAATCTCAGAGTAATCGGTGTACATATAGAACGGAATGGATTTTTTTTCATAAGAAATGTTCATAATATAAAAACTACTGGGCAAAACTATATCAAACTTTTAGGGGACCAATTGGAAGCTATTCTGCGTCGAAAAAAAAGAATCACGTAAATTGGATCATAAATCTCGGAGTAATTGGTGAACAGACATTTAAAAAAAAAAGATCCCGTCGAATTGAGAACCTCCGCCTTTTTTTGAAGTCGGTTAACAATAGATTACAGTTAAAGGTATTTTATTAATTTTAATTATGTAAACCAAGACTGTATATAGCAAACAAAGGAATTCTATATTTTATTTCTTTTTACGCTATTATTTGTCTGCGACTGCGTACGTGTTTTAATTGTTAAAGTTTAATGCCAGGTTCCTATGTATTTGTTCATCTTTCCACTCATTTGCATTACTACTGGATATTTTTTTTACATAAACTACATACAAGTAGTTTCAATTATCTACTAATAGTAGGCATCAAAAATTCTAAGAAACAAGAAACCGACTTCAGTGGTATCAAAGTAGTAACAATTATTTTTTATACAACACATCTTGAAGTCTGTGTTAAGTAAAACATAAAATAATAATTACATTTTGCAATACTTTGTCATTGTAACAAAAATATGTTTTGCTTGAACATCTACTTCAAGATGTGATAGAAAATTTTATTTGTCCTATTTTGTTATTCCCGAAGAAGGTTGCTTTTTTGTTAGACTTTCATTTTACACTTTTAAGTGACGTATATGTACCCGAATCGCTTCTCGAATGCGGAAACGATAGCTATATGAAATGGAAGCGCATCTAGTAAACATCATTGAACTTGAACGGAGGCGATCTCTACCACACTGTTATCACACCACATATTGTACAGTGCAGCTCGATGCTAAATTATATGTATTTTGAATCTCAAATAAGTACCGTTAAATCTCTGGAGCACATGCTGGTCAGTGAATGGTATATTAGATGGTTCTTCATTTTATAAATTTTTTACAGCTAGGATTTGAGTTTGCTAATGTTTTACTTAACCTATCGCAAGCCGGATTGGATCTAAGCAAATTGCACCTGATTGGGCATTCGCTGGGAGCACATATGTTCGGGATAACTGGCTATAGGTTGGCGGAAAAGGGGATGAAGTTGCAATGGTATGTACATGATTCCGTAATATTGAGAAAAATAAAAGAACCTAATTTTATCCTGCTGCTTCATCTGATATAACGTTACTCACGCAATCAATAATTATAACATTATCTCAAGTGGAGTCCAAGCATAATTAGGAGGTTATTCTAAAACTAAACAAAAAGTAAATAAGTTTTTTTTTAAAGGTTTTAAATACAAGCTTTAGAGATTCTGTATATCATGTAGCAGCAAAGCGCTAGCCTAGACAAGTAAAACGAGCCTAAGCACGACGGGTCTATCTCATTTAGTACAGGAGTTCCTATGGCCACCTTCCGACTCCATCTTCAGATCTGCTCCATGGTACCATATAATTTTAGTCTTTAAGTTCATGTTTGTATTGGTGTACAATAAAGTGTTATCTATCTATCTATCTATTATTGCATTGTCACGCGATAAACATATGCGTGCAAAATTTCAGCTCAATCGGAAATCTGAAAGATGATCAAATTTAAATTGCAAGATTCCACCCGAACTTACATACATACATCCATTGCAAGTTAAATAAAAGCTTGTAAAAAGAGCAAGTGCGTGTCAATTGACTAACGATGAAGTATTCCGTAAAGTTAAGGGGCCCTGCATAAATCACGTCACACTTTAAGAGGGGAAGGGGTTCGACGAAGTGTAACATGGTGTGACAAGAGGTGGGAGGGCTCCTAAATTCCGTGACGTCACATTTCTAAAATTTAATATATTTAAGTTAATGACAGACCCGCTATTTTAATTTAATAATTTCTTGGTGAAATTGGCATATAGTATGTGATATCACATTAGGGAGGTGTGTCACGAATTTGTAGATCGCCCTTAACGAATGCCTTTTAGTTTTG
Source organism: Dendrolimus punctatus (assembly GCA_012273795.1). Lineage (NCBI taxonomy): Eukaryota > Metazoa > Arthropoda > Insecta > Lepidoptera > Lasiocampidae > Dendrolimus > Dendrolimus punctatus. The sequence continues at coordinate 4,162,694 of CM022538.1, read as the reverse complement.
TCATTTGGGTTTTAGAAGATTATTTTCAAAGAACACCATAGTTCACTTATATACTCGTAAGATGCCTATTCGCGGAAAAGTAAAAAAATATTTAAATGAATAATAACATTGTTTATAGGATTACTGGTCTTGATCCAGCTAGGATAGGATTTGAAAGAAAGCCTCCGAACATGAGGATAAGTCCAGAGTCAGCTCGTTTCGTAGTTATAATTCACTCGGATCCTTTCAAGTACGGGAGCAGAAGAGAGTTGGGAACTGTGGATTTTTGGCCCAACTATAGAAATGGCCCTGTCACGCAACCAGGTTGTAGCAATCAACCACATCCTAGATTCTCCCCAGAAGGTTCGTAATGTCCAAATATTTATAAATATTTTTTTGAAAAATTGAAGGCCTCTGTGGTTGAGCGGCCTAAGCTTTGGCCGGCCTATCTCACTGCAAGCAGAGGCTCCGGGTTCGATTTCTGGTATAGTAAATTTCGGGAATGAATTTTCTTCGTTATTTACTATATTCTGTTTGTGTATGTGTGGTGCTGGGATCAGCCCCAGAGTACTCCGTTGCAAACCTATAACACAAGCCTAACTTGCTTGGGGATATATAATATGGTGTGTTTGTCTGTCGACTATTATTATAATTGTATTTTTTTTCAAAATCAAAAGATCTTATTCAAAACCCAAAGGTTTTACTCAAAATAAGTTCCACTGGAGAACAATATTTGAAGGTCATACATAGGTACAAAATAATTCCTATTCTATAAACAATTATTTGCAACATATTACCGGTATGCGTAAAAGAAGTCTCCAGAAACTTTCACTCTCTTCCTTTTTTATCCATCACTCAAAAAGAAAAAATATTTCAATAATCTGTTGAGAAACATACACATTGTGGTTGCGCCGAGGAACACCTCCTTGTAAATTCTTCCTCCCCATCCTCGCCATCAAGAATAAAATGAAACTTTGAATGAAGAATGCGCATAACAAGACAATAAGACAGAACTGTCACGGCTGTCACCGCTATAAATTACGTACGCATGAATTGGTTGGAACAGCAATAAATAAATAAACTGTTGAACTACATTTAACTAGTAGAGCCATATCCTAGTGATTGTGAACCCCCGGGGGACGTGGCGGCGGACTGGTGGCGAGGTGAGTATTCCTTCCTTGCTTCTTCTTCCCGTCCCTTTGCCTTCTCCCGGCCATCGCATCGCGCCCGCATTTGTTGGTTACCTTCGAGTCGGATATCGTATCCATTTCACGCTATACCGCATTAACTTTGTAGTCACATCATCCTAGGATTTGGACAGTTTCGCATCGCATCACACGTATTTTCGTACCTTTTCTCGTTTTTCCCGCATCGCATACGTGTGCTTTATTCGTTGTTCCAACAAGCCGCATCTTACACGTATTTTCTTACTTTCTCGCTAGCCCCGCATCGCATACGTGTTTTACTAGTTCCTTGAACAAATCGCATATTTTTAACGCATTTTGTATATTTTCATAAATTCGCTAATTTCGTAGTACAATGCCGCGTCACGCAGCCCCGGCTTCACCGGAGCTCTCAAATAAGTTAAAGGTCCTCGAAGCGCTTCATAAAACATATGTTGACCGCTTAGATAGGGTCTACAATGAGGGTCTGAGGACAACTACGGATCCTTCATGTATAGAAAGCTTCTTAAGTCAAGCTCAAACTATTGACGACTTACGTGTCAGCTCTCAAGACACATTACAAGAAATAAATATGCTCCGCATGCAATTGGACCCCGATTGTACACCAGACTTTCAGTCCTGGGCGGCTTTCGAGGACACTTATTGTCTTGTGAAAAGTAAATTCACACATTTGACCCGCGAGCAGTCTGATTCACCTCACATTACTATGTCGGAGTCAGACCGCCCCAAGAGGCATTTACCAAATTTGCCGCCAATGCCTCTCCCTGAATTTGATGGCGCTATTGAAAATTGGCCTCTATTTTATACCGCATTTTTAAATACAGTCCACAATAACAATAATTTAACTAATTCGGAAAAATTATATTATTTGATAGGCAGATTGACAAATAAAGCCAAGTCTGTTTTCGCAGGGTTGTCACCTACGGGTGATAACTACGATATAATTTTTCATTCACTTATATCCAAATATGAGGATAAACGTACCCTAGCCTCTTCATATTTGGACCAGATTTTTGACGTTAAGCCATCGAGCGCATGCTCAGTCGAGAATCTGGAACATTTTCTAGATAGCTTTGTTTCGTCGGTACACGCCATACAAAATCTTAACTTGATAAACTTGGAGATTTTATCTTCTTGCATACCGCGCTCCGGAAGTTAGACTCGGAGACAGTCCGCTCCTTTGAAATGGACCAGAGAGGGAATGATATTCCATCCTTCTCTGATCTCGTTGATTTTATCCGCGATCGTGTAAAGATAATACAACGTTCTACTATTCTTGCTAAACCTGCGAAGAAAGTGATCGAACATAGGCCTAATGAACCTTCTAAGCCAAGGCTTACATTCGCTTATGTTGCTACGAATAATACAGCGCGTCCATCTCAGTCTTGTGGTCTCTGTCTTTCGTCTAGGTCTAACAATCACTTGTATAATTGTTCAAAGTTTTTAATGCTTTCTTCCCGCGATCGCTTTGATTACATTAAAAATATTAACGCATGCATAAACTGTTTAAGTTATAAACATAAATTGTATAATTGTCGCTCAAATTCGGTATGTAAAAGGTGTCGGAAGAAACACCACACTTTATTACACTTCGACAATTCCGCCTTCGCTCCGCCCGCTATCAATGTCGAATCTCATGTGCCTGCACCTCTACCGCGTACTTCAGAGTGCAAATACAGCACAAGTACAGCGCCGCCGATTGAACCCATAAATTCACCAACGACCGCCCCTACATCCACTGCACCTAAAGTTACGTTGTGCACATTGTCTTATAATGATGGTTTGCGACAACCCTACGAGCAGTCATCAACCGCGCAGACAATGTCAGTTCTTTTACCAACTGCGCAGGTTGTCGTCTATGACAATAACGGACATGCGCAACATGTTCGATGTCTTCTTGACAGCGCAGCACAGAGCAACTTCATTACGAAGTCATGTTTAGAGCGATTAGGTTTAAACTCAAATAAATGTCAAACTTTCGTAAATGGAATTGGGGGTTCGTCGAAAATAATTAATGGTTCCGCACATATTAAATTTTATTCTAGGTTCAATAATAATGTTTTATATAACATGAATGCTTTAGTTGTAGACAAGATTACTGAACATTTGCCGACGCACTTCGCAAATAATTCTTTGATTTCGGAATTCAGTAATTTACCGCTAGCCGATATTAATTTCGGTAAACCTGGTGAGATCGATATGCTCATAAGTTCTTCGCTTTTCCCGCATTTATTACTTTCCAATAGAGTTTATTCGCGCTCTGTAGGTTTTCCATGTGCCATGGAGACTACTTTAGGTTACGTAATTGTAGGTAACGCTCCCGCATTTGTAAATAGTAATTCATCGGCAACTTCAAGCTATTTCTCTGCGTCTCCTTCTAGATACAATTGTAATTTTAATCGTTTTGGTCCGCTCGAAAGGGCTACCGCGCCGCGTGCTTTCGGCACTTATAACCGCAAGTATGGGGATTCTTGCCGTACTACCCGCAACCCTCATGCTAGAAATACTTATGGCTTACCATCTAAGAGCCATATTTCTTCATGTTAGCTGGTTTTATTGAAGTTGTAAATATTATTTTACTATTTTTTCGCTTAATTTTCGCGTTGCGTCTATTTTTTGAATTTTAAGCATCTTATTAAATATTCGTAATCTTTTATTATTAAGGTCCGCATAAAGTAGAAGTATTTATTGCCGCATCACAAAATTATTAATTGATTTTGAAATCTTACCGCATCACAATATTGATCAGTTTACTGATTTAATTTTGTTGATATGGAAAATATTGTAATCCCGCGCACTTTGTTATTAAAATGTACTAACTGGTAACTCTTGCAGCCTCGCATTTCAATGCATCAAATGATTCATTTGTTACAATAATTTAGCGCGCAATCTCGTGTGCTTTTTATTTAAATATTTTATATTGCCTTTGCCTGCGTCCGCGTTTACTGTTTTCTTGAAAGATCCAACTTTCGGGATTGCAGTGTTAATGAGCCTTTCAAATCTATCTACATTGATGTCAAATTTCCTGATTCCTTATAAGTGGCGTCATAAGATTATTTTGCTCCTTTTGCTTTAACACCACGGTCGTATCGAACTTGTAGGTGAATTTACTACTGATGACTTCTTACCCGCATTTTATTCATCTCGCAGAAGCTCAGTAGCTCAAGTTCACTTTAATAGTCGGATATTTTAGTGGAGCTAAACGAATTAAGTTTTGTAATAATTTCTTCTATCGCATAGTTTTACTTCATTTTAACCACCAATCGTATTTATCGAATTATTGTCGGTATACTTGTTGACGATTAAACGGGCTCAAGGAGATAGTAAAACATACGTGCCGTTTTAGTGGAGAACTAATTCCCTCCTATAATCTTTTGGAGCCTTAAGCCTTTGACACTCGCACATTTCTTAAATTTAACGCTCCTTCTTTTTCGCGTCACATTTAAATCTCAACATGCTTTTCTTTGAGGACATTGGGAGAGCGAGTATCTGCACATATTGCCAATGCTCTTAAATGGTTAACGACGTAATAATAATAATACGCATCGGTTACGTTGTAATTTTTACCGTAAATTACATCCCGCCTCTACAATGACCATTCGGCATTGTAGATGAAATTTTATTGTAGAAAGATGTTGTCGTTAGGACAGCTTAAGTTCGCACTACATGCGGATCGTATTTACGCCCGGTTGTGTGACTCTGTCCATTTCCTAAATCATCTTGATCACTGCTTGAGAATTTGTCTTTGTTTTAATTAGAATTAACTTTAGTTTTGTTTTTCATTTTCATCTGTATTATATTTGCTGCATTTAACTTGTTAAACTCGCATCCGCATTCATTTTCGTATCGCATTTTCACTTCGTATACTCTTATCGTATTCCCGCATCGCATTCTGCATCGCATTCTCGCATCGCATTCTTGTAGCGCATTCTTGCACCGCATGCACGCATCGCATATTCTGATCGCTTTTACACCGCTTTCTTGCATGGCTGCACACATATTCGGTTTTGAAGGGAATCCTTCAAGCGGGGGAGGATGGTTGCGCCGAGGAACACCTCCTTGTAAATTCTTCCTCCCCATCCTCGCCATCAAGAATAAAATGAAACTTTGAATGAAGAATGCGCATAACAAGACAATAAGACAGAACTGTCACGGCTGTCACCGCTATAAATTACGTACGCATGAATTGGTTGGAACAGCAATAAATAAATAAACTGTTGAACTACATTTAACTAGTAGAGCCATATCCTAGTGATTGTGAACCCCCGGGGGACGTGGCGGCGGACTGGTGGCGAGGTGAGTATTCCTTCCTTGCTTCTTCTTCCCGTCCCTTTGCCTTCTCCCGGCCATCGCATCGCGCCCGCACATTGTATTACTCAGCAAGGTCAGCCAGTTACGCTTGTGTTATAGGTAATATGGTTACAGCAGACCACTCTGAGGTCGATCTCAGACACCCAGACCAAAGTAAATAACGGCAAAATTCGTTTACGTTATTTACCATGCAGGTGTTAGAATCGTATTTATTATTGTAAAGTAACCATATGACGGAAGTCGTCAATAACCGGATAGAATATTCATTAATGTAGTAATCGGAAGTCCTATAACCGGATGTCAACGTAGAAGCATTTATTATCAAGCCAACGGATATCTAAAATGGAGTAACCGGAATTTAGAAGTTATACGGATGGTGGAAGTTGGTGTTACGACGGAAGTGAAGTGGCGCCAAAGTATTACAGGATGGTGACGCTGCAGACGCACTACGAGGATCTTATAAATACTCTGTGTTCGGGCAGAGGGGGGCTAGTCTTCAATCAGTCTACACCTAGTCTGCAAACGATATTCAGCTAGTCTACAACGATAGTCTACGGTCATCGGTTGAACAGAGTGAAAGCTCTGTTGGGCAAGAGGCCCATAGTATATTGTGGACGATAATTACTGTTCGATAATGGCAGTATTCTTTAAGGGCAAATTGATGCTCGATACCTGACAAAGGGTTGAGACAAACTCTTGGAGTTGTCTTAATATTTCTGTGTATTATTGTGCTGTATTAATATTGTAATAATGATTGTGTAATAAACTTTTGATTATAATGTTTCAGAAATTATTATTCTTTCTGCTAACATCAGAAGTGGGATACGAACCGTGCCTACAATGGAAGACTACTGACATGTCGCGGCCGTCGGTAGGACTAGCGGCGGCGTACTGGTGGCGCCTTGAAGGTGCCTGTGGAGCGGCGGTGAGACACGCCGCCTGTGCGTGATCGGGTCACCGTTGGGAATTCTAGCTCACTGTATGGTCAATGAGGGTCCATACTCGCGTTGGTACTGTGAGTGCTAAGGTAACAATTACGTGTCTATTCTATCTGGCACAAAAGGTATGGCATTTCTTTTACGTTTTAAAACTATGCAAAGTAAGAATGACTTTACAAATAATAATTATAGTTCACCGTTCGAGGTAAGCTACTACCCTCATATTCCGGTGATAATTTTTGGTGTATGAAAAATTAGAATATGGATGAAAATATTGAACAAATTGCTTAATGATTCTACTATCGAAAAAAAAAAATTAATTTTTTTTAGGCCAACCAAATTAAACCTCACAGTAGTATCGTTTTATGATGTAGCCGTAAATTCACTTGTTGACATAGGAGCTAATTATAGTGTTACAACTCGATTGTAATTTCCGCCCGTGTCATTTAAGTCTTCGTGGTATAGGATTTGGTAGATTAAAAGTATTTGCTAAAATTACAGTACCAGTTAAATTTGAGGACTTGTGCCCTGAGTTAGATATTTTTGGTGTAAAGGACGCTGATTTTTGCAATGATCTTTTTGATAGGTAGAAATGTTATTCAACCCCCGGACATGGAGATTGTGACTGACGATTTAGGTTCCCGTCTAGACGAAAAAAAATGCAACTAAATATAGCTTTGGTGTCAAATTATATAAACCACTTTTCTGGTTCACTTTCGGAACTTTTGGTCGTGGTATGTTAAAACCGGCGAATTTGAAATAAAATTAAAAAGGGATGAAGTTATTTTATGATTAATTATTATTAGTTATTACAGACCATATCGATCAGCCCCCGTAGAAAGAGAAAAAGTTAAAGAAATAGTGCAAGGACTATTAGATCATTTGTAGTATCTTTGGTATTGAAAATGCCCATAGGCGATGGTAACCGCTTTCCATCATGTGAGCCATCTGCCTGTCTGCTGAACTCCTGCAATAAAAAAAAAATAGATAACCATATAATTAAGGAAAGTAGTTCACCCTCCGCCAACCCTATGATATTAGTTCAAAAAAAAAGATGGTAGCGATAGAATGTGCTATAGACTATAGAGCGTTAGGTAAATAAATTAATAGAAAAAGGTTTGACCCCTTTGATCGAAGATCAAATCGATAAACAAGGAAATTCTAAATGGTATTTATATCTATAGATATGAAAAATGGCTTGTATCGGTTCCCTGTGTCAAGTTATTCTACTAAATATATTGCTTTTGTAACGCCAGATGGACATTACGAGTTTCTGAAAATGCCCTTTGGTATTTTTAATGGCCCGTCGGTGTTCCAAAGAGCAATCACTAAAGCAGCACATTATTGATCAAATCAAATCAAATTAATTCATCATTTATTGCATAAAACATGGTACATAAAAAAAGATCATTCATAATAATAAAAATAAACCATGATCTTTAAATTTAGTCACTCTTTAAAATAAAAGTAAAAAAAAAATAAAAAAAAAATCCATTAGTGGGTATGATAATAAATCGTAAATGTAAAATACTACCTTAGTAAATTAAAGTCTATCATTAAAATATTCATTAACACTGTAATACGATTTGTCAATTAGAAATGTCTTTAATCTATACTTAAAATTATTGGTGTTTTGAATGTCAATTATACATTTTGGTAGGTGACTATAGAGCCTAGGAGCCATACACAACAACTCTACTACTTAGCAGAGTTGTTCGACTCTTAGGACATATTGTTTTATGTGCTTGGCGTTCGCTTTTAAAAGTATTGAATAAATTTATATTGTTTCAAAGGAAAATTATGATCTCGTATATTTAAAGCGAAGTAACTGTCAAAATTTTTAAACTTTTAAAGTTGGTTTTGTTTTTTTTCTTGTATTACATAGATGATATGTTAATTCCGTTTAATACAATAGAAGAAACACTAGATTATTTGGAACAGACAATCTCGGCTCTTGACTCCTCTCCTTTCAGTTACCCTTAAAAAAAAAAAATTACGTATAAAGCATTGAATATTTATGTAGATATCGCGAGATGGTGTTAGGCCAACTGATATCAAAGTAAATGCTTTAGCTAATTCGCCCGTCCCCAGTAATATTAAATAAGTTCGCCAATTCATGGGTCTATCCAGTTATTTTAGAAAATTCATCCCTGATTTTGCATCGCGAACCGCCAGTATTACTAAATTAACCAAAATTAATGGGAATGGTGTCCCGAACAGGATATAGCCTGAAAATATGTAATTGATCATCTTGTTTCCAAACCTTCATTAACTATTTTCGATCCCCAACTACCGACAGAATTGCACACGGATGCTAGGTCCTTAGGCTTCGGAGCAATGTTTAATGCCCTTAAGCACCTCAAGAGTTTACCTTCTTGGTATTAGCTTTAATATCATTAGATTGTAACGCCATAAAATCAACTATGACTTGAAGTCTCTGATACCGTTAGGCCTGATTCTTGGTTGAAACTTGATCAGACAAATAAGTCTCAAATCAAAAATCTAATATCTCAATTACAATTAGGAGACTTGGTCCCTAATCAATATTTAATGAAAAAATGGTCTATTAAATTATAAAACTAATACCGATGCCGAGCCGAGAATGTTCCTACAAAAAGGTTATAGATTGTGAGTATATTAAACCTATTTCACGATGAAAACTGTCATGTGGGGTATGATAAAGTTTTACACAAAAATTTAAGTGTTTTTGGTTTCCTGGAATGGCAGCCTTTGCTAAAAAATATATTTACCATTACCATCTTATCTGTACAGAGAAAAAGGGATGCTCTGGCCCAAAACAAGGACTATTACACCCAATAAATAAAGTTGCTACCCCTTTTCATACCATTCACTTGGACTGCACTGGGCCATTTACGGCTACCACTGAAGGTTTTGAACACATTCTGTTACTCATTGATGGTTTCACTAAGTTTTGCTCATTAAAACCTCTTAAAACTTTAAATTCTATAGAGTTAATACCAATAATAAGAGAAATGGGTACATTATCTGGTACTCCGTCATTAGTGGATCGTGTCACAAACTTTAGTTCAGGCCAAATTTAAGCACTTTTTAGGGAACTTAATATCGAACACCATATGATAGCTACGCCCCGAGGTAAGGGTCAGGTCGAACGATATGTATCTACAGTAGTCAATATGCTAAGTACTATGTGTAATGATCTGTCAAAATGGTCAAACTACCAGAAGTACAGGCATCTATAAACACTATAGTAAAAAAAAATCTACTGGTTTTTCTCCTTTACGTCTATTGGTAGGTGTAGAAGTAAATATACCAATCATACAAGCCCGTTTAAATGAAGTTACCAATGAGAGTCTAGAATCTAATAGGTATCAATGTGCAGGCTGATCGTCAACTTGCTAAGCAGCGATTATTACAAGTCGCAGAAAGATTTAAACAAAGTTTCGATTCCCTAAGACGGAATAATATAAATTATAACATAGGCGATTTAGTTTGTTAGTCAAGACCATAGGCGTAACGATACCTTAAAATCAAAATTTAAAGGTCCCTACGCAGTTCAATCTGTTCTCCCTAATGATCGCTATTCTCTAAAGGGCAATAAATAATATGAGAAATATTATTGTTGCTAAAGAAAAATTAATATTCTGGCCTGTAGAATGAGTAGACGAAAACATTGCTGTTGAAACTATCTATCTATAATATACAATGTTTCTGAAGATAAAAAATACGTTTTAATTAAATTAACCGCTGGACGGCCTCCTATTTGGTGTCAGTCGTCTCATCGGCAGCGGGTGAATGTGACTGACATGTCTAGGTAGTTGGCAAATAATAAAATTAATATATTTATTTTAACCGCTGGACGGCCTCCTATTTGGTGTTAGTCGTCTCATTGGCAGCGGGTGAATGTGACTGACATGTCTAGGTAGTTGGCAAATAATAAAATCAATATATTAATACATGTATTTTTTTAGTTTAGAAACATTGTGCAGATAAAAAATAAAATTAATAAATATTTTTTTTAACCGCTGGTCGGCCTCCTATTTGGTGCCAGTCGTCTCATCGGCAGCGGGTGGAAGTGGCTGGCATGTCTATGTAGTTGGCAAATAATAAAATTGTTAATATTTATTTATTTTTAAAGTTTCGAAACATATTGCAAATAAGAAAATTAATATATATGCATCTTTTAAAGTTCAAAAACATTGTCCAGATAAAAAATAAAATTGATATATACTATTTTTTAACCGCTGGTCGGCCTCCTATTTGGTGCCAGTTGTCTCATCGGCAGCGGGTGGAAGTGACTGGCATGTCTATGTAGTTGGCAAATAATAAAAATGAAATACATTAATTTATTTTTTAAAGTTTCGAAACATTATTCAAATGGTGAAATTAATATATTTATTTTAACCGCTGGTCGGCCTCCTATTTGGTGTCAGTCGTCTCATCGGCAGCGGGTGAATGTGACTGACATGTCTATGTAGTTGGCAAATAATAAAATTAATATATTAATATTTTCTATTTTTTTGAAGTTTCGAAACATTATACAAATAATAAATCTAATGTTTGATACGTAGATATCTGATAGATGATGATATTTGTACAAAAGGCTTACAAAGGTCATAATTCTTGAGTTTCTTGGGTATTTTTAACTGTGTTTAATCATTGTTGGTATTTCTGTAGCCCTGGATAGTAAGTTCTAGTATTCTTAGTTATTTTTCAAGTTTTTGGGACTTAAATCAGTTGGTACATAGATATCATGAATTATATTATTCTTCAGATAATAATCGTTAATAGTTCTAGTATTAAAGAATTGTTGCGAGAGATTATGATATTATTCTTGAAATGAAAATCGTTCAAGATTTTGAAAGTTTGTTGATGGAAAGTCGAATTATTATTGGTCGGGAGTGGCCGAGTGGTTGTGTGAAGAAGTACTGTGTTTAATTTTTGTTCGCAGATTGGCAGACACACGAGGACGTGTGAATTGCAGGACGGCCGTGTTAGAATCGTATTTATTATTGTAAAGTAACCATATGACGGAAGTCGTCAATAACCGGATAGAATATTCATTAATGTAGTAATCGGAAGTCCTATAACCGGATGTCAACGTAGAAGCATTTATTATCAAGCCAACGGATATCTAAAATGGAGTAACCGGAATTTAGAAGTTATACGGATGGTGGAAGTTGGTGTTACGACGGAAGTGAAGTGGCGCCAAAGTATTACAGGATGGTGACGCTGCAGACGCACTACGAGGATCTTATAAATACTCTGTGTTCGGGCAGAGGGGGGCTAGTCTTCAATCAGTCTACACCTAGTCTGCAAACGATATTCAGCTAGTCTACAACGATAGTCTACGGTCATCGGTTGAACAGAGCGAAAGCTCTGTTGGGCAAGAGGCCCATAGTATATTGTGGACGATAATTACTGTTCGATAATGGCAGTATTCTTTAAGGGCAAATTGATGCTCGATACCTGACAAAGGGTTGAGACAAACTCTTGGAGTTGTCTTAATATTTCTGTGTATTATTGTGCTGTATTAATATTGTAATAATGATTGTGTAATAAACTTTTGATTATAATGTTTCAGAAATTATTATTCTTTCTGCTAACACAGGCAATCGAATCTGTGACCTTTGTATTCCAGTGACATAGGTCGACAAAGTCTTAACCCACTCAACCACAGGGGCCTTCTAATTGAATTAAATTGATACGTTTTATCCTTAGTTTTAAATTTTAATTATATAGACAAGATAGTGTCTGACCGTTGTCATGAGAAGAAAGGCGCTAAACTTGTTTCCCGAAATAAATAAAAAATGTCACTAAGACTTAATTTTGGAATGAGGGTCTGACATTTTTTTATTATTTATAATAATAGTATAAGCCCATATATGTCCCACTGCTAGGCTCGGACCTCTCATTATAGGGGAACGGACAGCATAGCCGCCACGCTTGTCCAAGGCAGCTTGGTTGGACACATCGGTTATCACGATGTGCAGGTTACATCACCAGGTTTTTCTTCACCGTTGTTAGCGCGTGGTAATTGTAACAAAACGCATATTAGGTCAGAAAACTGTCTAAGCGGTGCATGTGTTCCGGCTAGGATCGAACCCTTCAAGTTTGGGATCCGTGCTAGCCATTATTTATTTAGTTTTAATATTTTTTTATTGCATAAGTTCAACAGACAGGCCGACGGCTTACCTAAAGAAAACGGGTACCGTCACCTTTATTTATTTAACACCAAACATGCTACCAGTGTGCTGCCAGCCCTGAGGAGGTGGCAGCGACTAGAACCTGTTTATTGATGCCGAAACACAACAGGATTGTTGTAGACCAAATGCCCCACCACCGGCTGTGGATTGCTTTGTCGCTGTAAGACAGGCCACGCGGCTGCAGTAATTGATCTGCTTTTTCCGTTCCTGCATGGATACAATTTTACTGGACGATTGTTATTTTTAGTTTGACATCCTTCTTTCATGACATAAGTATGTTTCCAGATTTATGTAACCATCATAGGTGTTGGAGACTTTTATGTGATGCGTTAAAATATCCTGGCACATTGATCGGAAGTTGGGCCAAAAATTTTAGATCGTGGAAGAATTACTCTGAACAAGAGAAAAAGGCTGTGGTCTTAGAATTGGGCGTATTCGATCTGAAAGCGTAAGTTTCTTTTCATTTTTAGTATTTGAAAGTACGTTTGAAGTTGTCTCATTATAAGGATGAAAACAGTACTTCCCCCCCTGGAAAACGATTTTCCCTGTTTCGAATAAAAATTATTATTTATTAAGGTTTATGGATTGGCAGGCGGGCCCTTAAGGCCAGCTATCTTGGATTACAATATAGCTTCTGGGTTTTCTTAAGCCTATGTTTTTTAGCCTAGGTGAACCATAGATTATCGACTAACGCCATTCAACGGAGTTTTTGTGACAACTCGAAAGGCTACTTACTACATTTGACTATACAGTTCACATTTTAGAGTAATTTTACACATTTTTAGAAAATAAAACTCCACGGCACATCTTTCAGTTCTCGACAAAAACTGCTGTTAAATTGCGGCATAAATTTAATTAAAAAACATCAACAATTTTGTAACATCATTCTATACTTATAAATTACTTTTCACTAAATTATTATTTGATTGAGCTATGACTATCAGCAATGACATTAAAACATTGACTGGTACAATGCCACAGAAAAAGAAGTTTACTTAACGTTATATATGTGACGTATTAAAGGAGTTCAAATTAACATATGGATGCAAAGCCTGATTTCATTACAGAAGGAATTGTTTGTTTAAGTTTCCTCATATTCAAAATGAATAGCAGAATTTAATCCTCGAGTGAAACACCTTTTTATATAGAGTATATTGTTTCAATTTCAGTGTTCGTGGAAACTACTTCTTTACAACAAAAGCAGAATCGCCATACGGTCTTGGAATTGATGGCTTATAAGATAGTTCGATTCGTCGTCAGCTATTCGCAGTCCACTGCTGGACGTAGGCCTCCCCAAGACGGCGCCACTCATCCCTGTCCTCAGATTTCTTTAGCCAGCACTTACCGGCGACCTTGTACAGGTCGTCGGTCCATTGGGCTGGAGGGCGTCCGACACTACGTTTACCGAATAGTTCGATTAATATAATTTATTTTTCAATAATAAAAATTAACTCTTATAAAAATCACATGAAGTACAACAGATAATGGAATAGTTTACAGAACCAGATGAATGGGGTTTCAATCAAATTTTTTTAAATTGTACTTTAATATACAAATACAATCTCGAACCCTTTATAGATATTATATTATATATAGATTTAAGTGCATAAGGATAATTCGTGGTGTATTTTTTATACTTTGAGTCTTAGGTTTATAGATTTAATCTTTTGTAACATTTTTTATAAATATCTCGCAGCATAAAATAATGAGCGCGATGATCATCCCAAATATAAGTGCGATGAGGGGAGGTGAGAATTCTCTGATATTGACTGAAAATATACTGCTGTCTGGGGTATGGGTACATTTCGGCATAGGTGCGTCTAAGGATGTCTTCCACCTCCTCATTAGACCGGATTCGAATATCTTACGAATGCTGCAACAAACATAAATACTGCTCAATTTTACCATGGAAGAGGAATATTAACAATTGATCGTTCGAAGAAACTTAACTCATAAGCCACTCTTTTTAATCTTAAATCGGCCATCGGTTGAAAAGGAACTAATTAGAGCTTTTATTGTATATATTATTTGCTAAGTTTTCGCGTCTAGTATATATGGGAACGTCGGATTAATTAAAATCAAATAACTGATCTTAAAGCCGTTAAAACGTAATTTTTATTTTACAATTATTGATTTAAGCGATTTATTTGACTGTAAAAAACATGTTTTACATACATGGTATACAAATAAGATCACACTGGTGGCTACTTCGTCTTTTAGGCAATTACGTTGTCTTTAAATAAAAACCAAAATGTATCTGTGTTTTATTTCTTAGCAAAAGCTTAAATACTCTTCATTGCTCATTGCAAGTACACTTGAAGTTACCTAATTAGAGAACAGTCCTTTTCAACCCTGGGATTCGAATTTCCCTATTATCAAAAAATTTCGAGATATCTCCCAATTATTTATACACCAACGTGATTAAAAATATCAACAATTTAATTACATGACGTTTTAAATTAAAGTATTTACTATAATCTCTAATGCCTCTTTTCTAACCGACTTCAAAAAAGGAGGAGGTTCTCAATTCGTCGGATTCTTTTTTTATGTATGTTCACGGATTACTCTGAGATTTATGATTCGATTTACGTGATTCTTCTTTAGTTTGATGCGGAATAGTTGCCATTTGGTCCCCTAAAAATTTAACATATTTTGGCCCAGTAGTATTTTACGAACTTTTTTGTTCCCGTTTCTTTGGACCTATATTTTTTAAGGCGAGCGGCACCTTTCATAGGCACCCATAGCTAGACACTTAAAAGTAACAAACAATAAAAAAAAACTTTGTTTAAAAAAACTGACTTCAAAAACTATAAAATAACTTATTTCTAAAGCTATTATTATATAAAACATCTTGAAGTCTGTGCGAAATAAAACATAAAAAATACTAAGTATATTTTGAAAATTACTAATCACCGACTTAAAGATTTTTAAGATAATATATATTAAAAATTAGATATTGTTATTAATAATAGCTTTAAAAATATTTTTACTTTTTAGTTTTTGAAGTCGGTTTTTTTCACATGTACATACATCGCCAGATTAGCTAAGAATTTTATTAAATTTAGCTTGCCTTAAAAAGATCGCTTTGAGCGATAAGGCCGCTTTTTGTATTGCCTAAAAGTATTTATTGTTTTTGTAATGAATTTTTATTGCAGGAATTCCGCAGACAGGCAGACGGCCTAATTGATGGAAGCGGTTACCATCGCCTACGGATATTTGCAACACCAAAGGCGCTACAAATGCGCTACTGCTCTCTTAAGGGAGACTGGAACCTGGTCACTAATGCCGGAACAGAACTCAAGGTTGTTATGGCGACATACTTTAGACCAGGAGTGGTAGCCATCCAGTCGGGCTAATGCCCTATCCACCTGGTTGTGGGTTGTTTGTCGCCTCTTACGACAGGCCGCCCGGCCGCAGGAAATTGTATTCTTTCTCCGTTTCTGGACGGATAAAAATAATTAGTTTACAATAAATATATAATATAATATAATATCATATCTACCTATCTATAATGGCGATGCTCAAAGAGGCATATAGACTCTGCCAATAGTTTCTGAACAAAAGGACTTGGAACGAAAAACTTTACGAAAAAAGTTCTATTTTTGCCAAAACGGCTACAGATCGATCAAAAGGAAATACATAGTTTAAAATTACCCGGTAGCCATATGTTCTTTGTATGGAGATCGTTTTGCAACAGTTGCAGCCATTTTCTGAGGAGGATACAATATCACATCTCGAAGCTCGCATATTTCACGCTCAGTAAATTGTTTTTGCATAAAACGGTATGCAATAATATTGTCCAAATGAAACGCAAAACCCCCTTGTTTTACTAAAGCCATACCTTTACCCGGTTCAAAAAAGTTGTAATGTTTAGAGTAAGCGATCTTCTTTTTGTATAACTCTATCGCAACAGGGTCTGTCGTGCGCTGGAAGGAAGAAATAAACTCTTATGCCGTAGAATTAAACACTGGTAAAAATACTAGAAGATGCTTGATCCGGTTTGTAGAGCACCTTTGATTTATTGAGGAGACTGAATTTTTGTCAAAATCTATGTCAAATTCAGTGATAATTTTATTTTCAATTTTGTCTGATTTATGTCCTATTTTAAATTCCCAGATAAAATTTATCCATATATTACGAGTATTAATTGGCTGTTTCATTTTTTTTATTGCAGGAGTTCAGCGGACAGGCAGACGGCCCACTTGATGGAAAGCGGTTACCGTCGCCTATGGACATTTGCAACACCAAAGGTGCTACAAATGCGCTGCTGCTCTCTTCAGGGAGACTGGAACCTGGTCACTAATGCCGGTACACACAAGGTTGTTATGGCGGCATACTCTAGACCAGGGGTGGTCGCCATCCAGTCGAGCAAATACTCTACCACCTGGCTGTGGGTAGTTTTGTCGCCTCTTACGACAGGCCGCCCCAACGCAGGAAATTGTATTCTTTCTCCTTTTCTGCACGGATAACTGTAAAAGTGAAACAATTCAACTATTTTATTGCAACTATAATATTAATTGATTTTCGGTATCAATTTTTATCTGGTGGTTGAAAAATTGACCTTTAGCCCACATTTTTAAAAAATAAAAAACCGTCAGAAAGAAAAGAGACAAGGAGTTCTTGTGCTTGTTCATGTGCTTCCTGCGCTTTTGTTATTGCTAATATCTATTCGTATTAAATAATTTTGCCAATTTATATCATACCTGAAAGTAGTCCTTATTATACAGAACATCTTCAACGCCGATTTTCAGGTTGCTTTCTAATAAATCCCTCAAACTTTTAATAGTTGTTGGTGGTTCTCGGAGCAAAGTAGCAACAATTACCGCATTGTAGTACTGATATAACGTTACTGAATAAACAAATGTTATAAATATTAACATTTTAACAGAAGCCGTCTTTCTACTTATAGGCATACCTAGAATGAAAAAAAAAATGCTTAGGAAATACTTTTCTTTCATTGTCTAAAGCAAGTAAACAGGTAGAATGCCCACCCAACGGTTACCGACACGTATGAACGTTTACAACACTAGGAGTGTTGCTAATGCGTTACCGTCCTCTAAGAAAATTTATGTCACCTTTCTTAAAAAAATTCATGTCTTAGCGTAAAGGGAAAACCGCGGCGAGAAGTTCCTTTCAATACATTGTCGTATGAAGAATAAACGTTCTAGAGAACCGTTGCGTACTTTAGCATGGGAGCTTAAGAAAATGGGAATGAGCATCCTGTCGCTGGTGAGCGGTGCAATTGTAAAAATGACAAGGGATATTTCCATCCATCCATTCCATCATTTCAGATAACAGGATAGATATTGGGACAGATTCCCAGAAATATGGATATTTTTTTTGTGATATGCCATTTTCGTAATTTTAGTTATTTTGGTCATTTGGTTTGGTTTTGCTATAATTTTTTACATGTGCAATTTTAGTACCAAAAACTCTTCATCATGGAAGATGGAATAGTTTACGATATAAAATGAAGTGTATCTTCCGAGGGCAAATAGCACTAAGATAAAAATTTAACAAAATGTAACATATGCACGCTTGCTCTTTAAACTAGAGGCACGCGTCAGGGATTGTCGAGCGCGAAGCCGGAGCGCGTGTTACGGGTTATGTTTGTTGCTGGGTGACTGTAATTCCTTAGTAAATTTGTACCACGAATATTTAGACTAGTGTGCATAGACATTTAATGGACAGTTAAAATTCCATTCCGTTCCATATGTACACCGATTACGCTGAGATTTATGATCAGATTTACGTGATTCTTGTTTAGTTTTATGCGGAATAGTTGCCATTTGGTCCCCTTAAAATTTAACATTGATTGGCCGAGTTGTTTTCATTTTACGAACATTTCTTTTTTCGCGTTTCTTGGGATCTATATTTTTTAAGAAGCGCGGCACCTTTCGTAGGTCTATCCATACATGGCTAGACACTAAAAAGTAACAAATAAAATAAAGAAACTTTGTTTAAAAAAACCGATTTCAAAAACTAAAAAGTATAAAACAACTTATTTCTAAAGCTATTATTATTAATATATAATATCTAAATGTAACTTAATATTTAATAGAATAAGAAATTAATGGAGTTATACAAAGACATTGATATATCTAAAACATCTTGAAGGCGGTGCAAAGTAAAAAATATAAATTACTATATTTTGAAAATTACTAAGCACCGACTTTAAGATGTTTTAGATGTTATATATTAATATTAATAAGAGAGAGAGCTTTAGAAATAAGTTATTTTATACTTTTTAGTTTTTGAAGTGGGTTTTTTTCAACAAAGTTTCTTTATTTTATATTTTAACCTAAATGTATTTGCACACCAAGTTGTTTATGTAAAAGTTTTTGTGAAATTATCTTCTAACCTTGTTGACAAAGTGATCCAAAGCTGAATAGAAATGCGAGACTTATAGACGACTCTTCTGCATCGTTTGACTGATTTCTAATTTTCACTTTGAGTATTAGAAACATGGAAACTCCGGTTATAAGCAACAGACCGAAAATGCAGTACCAAACGGAATGGTCCAAAGGTCTAGTATAGATTGTATGAAAACCACTCGAATGTTTTGGATGACGGAATACAAAGCTGAAACTGTTCAACAATTTAATTTCGTAATCTTACTAGAACTTTATTCTCTTAATTACGGTCTTATTCATATTATGTTAGAGGAAGTTTATACGCATAGGAATATTAATTACTATAAGTCTGTTTAATATACTTATAAAAAGGCATTTAAGATTTATCGGCTTCTTAGTCAAAAAATATTATTCGTAATCGCATATTATATAGCATTTAAAATGGCTTTATTTATTAAGATTCTGTTTTTACGAGTATTAGAGTTGCACCAAAATCCTGACTGCAATTATTCATCAACAGACGGTTACGCAATAGAGGATTTTAATATAACTATTTATAAGAAGTAAGTAGGCACATTTAAGGAATGGCCTGTTAAAAACTTCGTAGGCTGCATAGCGCGTGATGCTGTGACCGACAGCCGAATACTCAATATGAAAACGCTCTACAGTAGTCTCTCTTAGACGCCTGATATATGGACACCGCTTTTAACGTAGTCT
The DNA here is from genome assembly GCA_012273795.1 of Dendrolimus punctatus. Classification (NCBI taxonomy): domain Eukaryota; kingdom Metazoa; phylum Arthropoda; class Insecta; order Lepidoptera; family Lasiocampidae; genus Dendrolimus; species Dendrolimus punctatus. Next base: position 4,143,027 of record CM022538.1, on the reverse strand, counting down.
GCCATTTCAGATGTCTGAGAGAGACTACTGTTGTACATTTTCATAATAAGAATTTGTGGCTATCGTACAGCGTCATTCCGCACGAACGGCGTGACCAGCCTGTTAGTTGTTTGTATATCAACTTGATTCACTGGTCATAAAAATAACCCGGAGTATTAGATCCGGATAGGAAAGCTTATTTGTGCCAAGAGAAATCTAATATATAAAGCCCCTTTGACAATTAAATGTAAATGTGGTATTTTTTTATTGCAGGAGTTCAGCAGACAGGCAGATGAGCCACTTGATGGAAAGCGGTTACCATCGCCTATGGACATTCGCAACACCAAAGGTGCTTGCTATAAATACGCTGCTGCTCTCTTAAAGGAGCCTGGCACCTGGTCACCAATGCCGGAACACAACGCAAGGATGTTATGGCGACATACTTTCGACCAGGGGTGGTAGCCATCCAGTCGGGAAAATGCCCTACCACCTGTTTGTGGGTTGTTTTGTCGCCTCTTACGACATGTCGCCCGGCCGCAGGAATTTGTATTCTTTCTCCATTCCTGCTCGGATAAATAGTATGAAACCTACCAATGCTTATTCCTATATACACACTAGAATCTAGTATAAGCCCCAGGTAAAAAGGACTGTCAATTGTGGGATATTCTTACTAAAGGGACAGGAGCAACAGGAGCTGATAATAGTGTAAATACCTCGATGGCCAAGTTTCTACTGCGTAATCTATAAATTTTGATCGATCAATCCGAAAAAATATGGGAGAGCCTCCAATGTCTGCTTGTCCATTTATTAATGCACCAACCATGCCGTCGAAAGAACCATTGCGAATGTAGCCCCATGAATGAGTACTACGGAGTTCCATGCTAAAACAAAAATCACATTAACTAAAAGAGGAAGATTTTTTATGTTCAAAAATATTTCCATTAGTTGACCGATTTCTGGTCAGAGTTTGCTAAATTCGTTAAAGTGGGATATATATATCGTAATAACCACCCTATGGTTTTTTGCTGAGCACGAACCTAGGAAACAACTGGAAAAGCTAATTTATTATCCACTTGTTACAAATGTAAATGCTCTTAAACAAAACTAATGATTATGCTTGCTCATGGACTGATAATAGAAAAGTTGAATGATAATTGTAAGTAAAAGTACCTAGCATAAATATTGAGTAGGAAAGCAAACCCTAGCAACAACCAGGATTAATTATTTCGAGACAAAAAAGACCTGTATAATAAAACTACGTTTTAACGGTTTTAAGCACAGTGTATTATACAGATATTAATAAACATGTTAATGATGTATATATTAGTATATATTTAATATTAATACGTGTTATTGTTCATTCTATTTTTTTTTACCAATAGCGATGTTTTTGAAATATTTTGTGAAAGAATTGTATGTAAAGCAACATTATGCACAGTTTATTTTAATTAGACAGATCAACTATAAACATATCACGTAAAAAGAGACTGCATAGTATCACTTACGTAAAATTGTACATGTCCTGTATATATTTAAGAATCATGAAAAACTTTAACTTGTGAAGAGAATCCATCCCATCTTTTGCACCATTTACTAAAGACTCTTCGATTGTCTCATTAATTATATTCCTAGTCACCACTACAGTGACTTTGATGAGCACACCAGTCAAATCCATTCTTGTTAAAAAAATATTTGTTTTATTTTTTGTAGAATTCCAAGGCCCTTTATATTGTACTTGAAAGGTTCCATTACTATTGAAACCGGTATTAAATGTTTCATATAATTCAAACGTTTCTTTCGTGACATTGCTTTTGTACATAATAGTCACATCAGCATCGACTTGAATCGGATATTGGGATAGCACGTTTACAGTTGCAGAAACATCATTAGTAATTATTAACCAGACAAAAGGATATCTAAAGGAATTTGTTGTATCAATATTATCAAACGTGTCTTTCCAACTTTCACACGCTGTATTCAGAACAATTCCGATTGTGGGATTATGTTTATTAATGTTTCTTGTAACGTCATCTCCAATATTTAGAAATCCTGTACGCATTTTGTTTTGGGCGAACATTTTGTGTGCAGTAATAATATCAAAACTTTTATCACAGTGAATAATATTTACATTATTAGTATTCTTATATTGAAGTATATTAATAATAGTTAAAATATCTACAAAAGTTTTAGTAATAAAACCGTAGGTTAAATTCATGATATCGACAGCTATTTCAGCTTAATGTTAAGAGTAAATTAAATGTACTGAATACGTTTGAGGAAGTCCTATTTTCCATTTGATTGAAATTGACAATGTAAATTGCTATCAAAGCAAGTCCAATTACTGTCTCCGGCTAGTAGAAAATCTAACAAAATTGGAGATGTTAATGACACGTTGACGTCAAAATTGCCTCTACATCAATTCGATGTTTTGTTTACATTGTGTAAAGTTGAGTGCAATATGACTAGTAAAGGAATACATTTTGGAGCTAGTGTTTCTACTATGTTGATTATTAATTATTTCAATTAAATTTAGATGTGTGATTATAAGATTCATATAAAAAAGAAGTTAGCCCAAAAAGGGATTAGCCAAATTGTTCATTCAAATTATTTAGTGTTAATTTAATTATTTCATTTTAATAATTATTCTAATTTACTACCTCTTCACAACAAGTTGTAGCTTGAAGAGAAGAAACGGTGCAAGAAACTCTCCAGTAACATGCTTAACTCTATAATTTTATATAATATTAAAATGGGTGGGAGGTAAAATCAAAAGAGAAATTATCAAACAAGTTGATTTATGTTCCGGTGCACGCAGAAAGAGCTCACAGAGTCTTAAGGTCTGGCACTTGGCTTTTGCTAGGTTTGGGTATTAATGATTTATAAACATCAATCAACATCTAACCGCATTTAGATAATGGTTTCTCTATAATTAAAGTAATAACAAGCAATAAAAGAAGAATGAAAAACTATTAATGAAATTATTTCGTACCCCAAATACATATTAATGAAACCAAAAATAGAAAGTTATTCATTCAATAACGCTACCTGTTTTATAAAGTCCATCTGATAAAATATAATATTGTCTCTGACTAATGTGACTGCATTTAGTGTGCTTATAAAACTATCTATATCATAAAGCTATCTTTACTAATAAAATTTAAGTGTATGTCTATGTGTATCTTTTATAACAGACATTCCCAAACTATTTAGGGCAAGAGACCCCTTTTCCTTAATGAACTACCTGAAATACCTTCTGAGGTATCAGATCCCCATAGCCAATGTATTTTAAAAATTCTATTTTTAATTTTCTATTGTATTGATATAAAATACTCTAGTCTACAAGTCGATCAGCGCAAAGTATTTAAATTGATAACTTAAACACTGCGCTTATCGACTCGTTGAGTTTTTTTTAAGTTAAATAATAATACTTCCTACTTAAAGATTAGTCGTTCTTATAACAAGTTGGTAAACATAACAAAATTGCATGCATAACATGCAGTATCTTGAAAGTTTCAAATAAGAACGTGTGTTAATTAATATGGGTCGATCTTTAGACCTCGTGACCCCTAAAATCAGATTTTGTATAAGACATGTGTTTTTGTATAAGCAAAGACTAAGACTATTGGAGCACAGAGCAGCATGCAGTCAGCCTCCTGGGCACGCTGCCCTTTGGCAGCGATTTAGTACACACTTTATATTAACTTTAAAATGTAGTAGATTTTAAGTAGTTTATTTAATTTTTTAAAGTTAGTTTAGTAGTACAGAGGCCATCAAATAGTAAATTCCGTTTTATAGAATGGTGTCTGAAAATTCAAGTAGTCTATAAAACTCCGCCCGCAATGGATCAATAATAAAACGTATTGATTTAAACAACAATTTTTATTTTGTGTTTTATGTATGTTTAATTTAAATATATTTAATTGAAATAATTATAATAATGGGTACAGTATTATAAGTACTTAGTTATAACACAATTTTAACATCCATAAAGAAATAATGATACGGTAAACAATTTTAAATTATCATAAATATATCAAGTAAATGTAATTAAGTAAATTGTGACAATCGTTAATTGCATATAATTATTACTGTTGTTATTATGTACCTACAATTTTATCAATTAAAATTATTATATTATTTTTTTTGATAATTGGTTCAATCCCAAAGCCGAAGAAGAAATAACAAAAACATTTTTTAAACATTGAAAGTTACTAATTATGAATGGGTAATATTTAATTTTGCTATAATATAAAATCAGTTGGTTTTCAGTTTGTTTTTATACACGAACAAATTTTCTTTCTTTCTGTATTATTGTGTATGTGTTGTTGCTTGAGAGAACAGCAGCGCATTTGTAGCAGCATCTTTGGTGTTGGAAACATCCATAGGCGTAATCACTTTCCTATCTGTCCGTTCAAATCTGTCATCCCGTCTGCCTATCTGCTGAGCTCGTGCGATAAAAACAAATTAAATATTACGGTTTAATTCATAGTAGAGTAAGTTTGAACGCTTCTCTAAAAACCACAAAAAGTCTCCCTCTATTTGTTGATCAAGTATATAAAAATAATAATTTGGCGAGCTGAAATGTTTTAAAAATGATAGTGTTTGATCAGCACTTCGAGGGTGAGTCTAGATTCATAATTACTATACAATGTTAGGGAACATCATCCCTATCGGTAACCACCCGTAGTAAATGCGAAGACCCCTCCTCCTCTAGCCTACGCGTAATAATCCATAATTATGATTTTAATTATTTTTCAAACAGAAAGTTAAAATAAGTATTATTTGGCTCATATTTGTCTTTAAAAGCGCGAAATTTCCCTAGACTCTAGAGCAACGGTAAAGGAAAACATCGAAATGCAACTCGCATCGAGATAACCGATGTGTCAAACCTGTCCAAGCGCCTTGGACAAGCGTGGCGGGTATACTGTCCATTCTCCTATAGTGGGAGGTCTGAGCCCAGCAGTGGGTCATTTATGGGCTGTTATTATATTAATTACATAGGATAATTCCTTTGTAGATACTACTAACAACATAAACATTTAAATAATTAACTTACTACTTAGGGTTCATAAGGATGAGTAAAGGCTTTGCTCATAACCCTATTTTAGGATGTTATTTATGATCGTCACCCGACGATCATAAATAACATCCTAAAATGGTAGTCATGTCAGGAATTACAGATCAACGTCATGACGTAATGCACAAGTGTTAATTTCTAGGCGTATTGAGATAATTCCAATACGATTACGCTTATTGCACTTGTGATAAAAAAAACTTTTAAAAAATATATAAAATACATTTTCAAGATTTAAGGATACCTGGAAAAGTCAGTTTAATCGATAACTTATACATTATTGGGAAATAGAAAACTTTGACTTAATTAGAGTGAAATCAGGATAATGTAATGTTACGAGTTTAGTGGGACTCGAATTAAAATGTTGTTATAATTATTATAGAGATTATTAGAACTATACAAACACGTATAACACAGGTACAAATATAACCGAACACAGCAAATCCAAACGTAATGCAGAAGGTCGTAATTCAATAAAACGCGCAAGTCCGTCACTATTAGATTCCCGATCGCGTTACCTTACGTTACGCCTTGGTCGTAGTTGTCACTGAACTGCCTCCTCCCTCAATCAGGCCATCGTTTTATACTGCACAAATGCAATGTGCCCGCCCGGCAACGCGGACCGAATTTCCTAGAATCAGTTTGCACTTTATAATCCATAACACCTGGCTACTGATTACAGCCGCAAGTGGCCGTAAACGATTACAATAGGACCACAGGCTGTTCTCTAGAAACGTATGTCAATAAATAAGTATGCCACCATGAGAACCTTGATTTATGTTTCGGAATTAGTGGTCAGGTTCCAGTCTCCGTTTAGAGAGTGGCAGCACATTGATAGCACTTTTAGTGTTACAAATGTGCATAGGCGATGGTAACCACTGTGCATCAGGTAGTCTGGCAGCTGTGTTGTGAAATATAGAAAAATCACACTATTTTGAGCCAAGTCTAAGAGATGTATGTAGTCAAGCCAATAATATCATCATGGCTCTCAGTGTAAAAATTATTTTTTTATAAAGAAATAATCGGCAGACAAACACACACATCCACACCCAGACCTAGAGAAATTTACAATGGCAGGAATCGAACCCAGATCTCTGCGTTCAGACGAGTTCGGCCGGCTAAGGCTTAGCCCACTCAACCACAGAGGCCGTCTAAATTGAAAACAAGGTTTTTTTATGTGTCGTAAGTTGAGACACTAAAATATAAAATATAGCATTGTTTAAAGCCTGTAAAAAATGGCACTTAAAACAAATAGCCTTTCATACTTGAACATTATTTGTTAATATAACATAGTTTACTTGTACACGTCGATATTATGTTTATACTTATATGTATGTCGGAATGTAACGGTACTGCGACCAGTTTGCGATCACCTGTCATTTGTAAGCTTAAAGCTTTCTTTTAATGGATTTCGTTGTTTGGTAATTCTGTCAAGAATAACTTAATACCTACATCTTAAAACCAATTTTGTTTCAAATTTAAAACGACAATATAAAAATAAAATAAAAAACACATAAACAAAGAGAGAGAAAAAGATATAGAATAACCTGTTGCACAATACAGCTTTATTACAAAAAACGGTAGTTGAGAAGTAGTACAATTTACCCCAACGGCAGGCAAAGGAAGTTGGTTCACACAGCCTCATTTGATATAGTATTATAGATATTGGTTATTGTATTTCTTTGAGTATATTTAAAGGACTGGGTCTTTGGGTATGTTGAAGGGACTGGTGGGCTTTAAATGTGTAGTACTATAAAATTTTAAAAGTACATTTTTTGTGGTTATCTGTTTATTCGGGAGTCACGCAAAAACTACTAGGCCGATTTCAATGCGGTTTTTGCTTATCTTTATCTATTTCATCTATATCTATTTGCTTATCTTAGTAACTTCTATAACTCTGCGGTACTTTATATCCCGAGAATTTTCTTGGGAGCAGTTTAAAGTGGCCGGGTTAAAAAAAATGATACCGATGCGAAATGTTCACTGATCGATAAAATCTTTAGTAAAATAATTCTAGTTCTATATGCCTTTAGTAACATTACTTATTCGGAGTTTTTAGGGGAATTTTCGGGATTCATGTATTTTCACACTAAAAATTACCCTGCTGAAAATAACCTTTTATTTTATATTTAGCAAAATAACTGTACCTAATATTTGTTACCCGTGCAACGAGGACAAAGTCGAATATTATGTACCTTTGGCAGCGGGAACATATTTGTGGCTTTTGCTGACGAAACTCTGGCGCCGTGGAGTCCAGACGCTCATCGCTTTGTCGAGACCTATCTACAAAAGGCTGGTTTGTATTTTGGACAACGCATAAACGTTACCATCCAAACTGGTGACGCGGCCAGCGTTTTGGGAACGTTCCCAACTTACGGTGATTTTGGACTTATTTATTATTTGTAAGTTTTTTCTCTAATTAAGCTCTAGTCTATTAAGAAATTTATTATTAAGTTTTAATTATATGATACACGATTTATAACTAATGATTATTCTAAGCTTAATTTTAATGAGTCTAGGCAGGTCTGATGCACACTGCAGACTCTCTAGACCATGCATCTTCCCGCGGTTACATCGTACCATCCCCGGCCACCTGTGTGGTCTCTAGACATTCGTTTGACCGGGAATTTGCAGTGTCAGCATTTAGGTTCTCGTAATGATAACGCGGCCCGGGGCAGGATGCATAGCTAGGTTTTCAGCGGCGCCACCTACCGGAAACAATCGTGAAGGAATCCTTTCCGGGATCCACTTGAACACAAACAAAAATAATTTCATCTAAATCCTGAAACCCGGTTGCAGCGCCATCTACCAGATTCAAATTTGAATTTAAACATCCCTGGACCCACTTCAATATACACAAAATTAATTTTTTTTTTTTTTTTTTATTGCAGGAGATCAGCAGACAGGCAGACGGCCCACTTGATGGACAGCGGTTACCATCGCCTATGGACATTTGCAACACCAAAGGTGCTACGAATGCGCTGCTGCTCTCTTTAGGGAGCCTGGAACCTGGTCACTAATGCCGGAACACAACACAAGGTTGTTATGGCGGCATACTGTAGACTAGGAGTGGTCGCCATCCAGTCGGGCAAATGCCCTACCACCTGGCTGTGGGTTGTTTTGTCGCCTCTTACGACAGGCCGCCGGGCCGCAGGAAATTGTATTCTTTCTCCGTTCCTGCACGGATAAAATAATTCACCTAAATCAGACAAATGAAAATGAGTTTAAATGGGGACTATTGCTGGAATCGGCCGGGAAAGATCATAACAAATGAATAGACTGATGTTGTGACTGATGTTTTTAATGAGAATTTTAAATGTTGAATATCATATGTTAATATTTATTATCCTATTCCGGATGTAGACAATTTCAAAAATCATAAAAATTGATCCAGCCGTTCTTGAGTTATATATAAATGGTGTAACTAACATGACTTTGTTTTATATATATACTAGTTGACCCGGCGAACTTCGTATCGCTTAACCAATTAACTATAAATTAAGATGTAAGCTATCCTTTAAGTTGGATCAAACTGCACACGGTGTGCAAATTTGATTAAAATCGGTTAAGCAGTTTAGGAGTTCATCGCGGACAAACAACGTGACACATAATTTATATATATTAAGATATAGATTAATTCGGCTAAAGTTAGACATATTAGAAACCTGTAAGTCCTAAATTGTAGGTATTATTTTGGTTAATAAAGTGTTAATATGCTCCGTTGGTTTTTTTTCAACAAATAAACTATCATTTGAATTCGTGGACTTTGTTTTCTGGTATTGGTTGCTAAGACTGCAGAGTACCGTATTCACGGACGGCTGCAGCCCACTCTGTCTATTTGGTGCCCTGGTTAGTGCTAATTCTAAGCATCTTGTGAAATGATAACGGTTCATTGTATGTATACAAGGTGATTATCTCCATTTACGTCTTCGCTGCTAATGACGCTTAGCGGGTCATTGCATTGAGATCAACCCAGTGGTGGTATTGAGAATTAGGAAACGGAAAGCATTAAATAAATAAATAACAAACACACACATTTTATGGGAATTTACGAGGCTAAGCATGTTACGCTTGCGGGCTACTCTGGGGCCCATCCCTGACACCCAGACCATATCGAATAACGATAAATTCGTTTACAACATTTACTATACCAAGTTGAACACGGAGCCTCTAAGTTGTAGTGACAACGGCTTAACTACAGAGGCTATCAACAATTTTAACAGTATATCCTAACTAATATTATAAATGTGAATGTAAGTTTGTTTGTTACGCTTTCACGCGAAAACTACTCAACCGATCATCATGAAACTTTGTACACATATTCTTGGAGGTCTTCGAAGTAACATAGGATGATTTTTATGGAAAAAAATCCACGCGGCCGAAGTCACTGGCTAAGCTAGTATTTTATATTTCTTGAGTACAGCAAACAGACTGACGGACCACATGGTGTAAAGTGATTATCGTCGCCTATGGATGTTTATAACATCAACGGTGCTGCCAATGTAGGTACTGCCGACAGCGAAGGGGGGGAGTGGAATCTGGTAAATAAAATCTGTATTGTCTACAATAAATTAGCTTAGTTTCTTTGTAAATCTTTTCTTTCACCATATCCCAATTATTTGGAGTCGGCATAATATTTATTTTCCTTCCACACTCCTCTCATTCTGACATTTATCTTCTGTTACACCGCAAATCATCATATCATCCATCACACCATCCATCCACCTCTTTATTCGTCTACCTTTACATTTCTACTCTATCTATATTGTTTTTGTCACGTGACTTCAACCCTCCTCATGATATGCCCATACCACCTTAGTCTTCTTCCTCCCAACTTACAAACATCCCTAAAATCAAAGATAAGTTTCTTTGTAATTGTAGTGCATTAAACAAGTAAGTACATTGTTGAAGGTTTATATGTATAAAAAAGTTAATTTTATATTATATAATTATTTTTTTATGTACGTAACATACAGCTACCACAAAAGGATTTTCACGCAGCGTAGCTGCGGGGAAAACTCTAATAGAAAAACATAAAGTTGGCCTTTGGCCCAAGCCCCTTTGATTTCATTTACATATATATAAATAGATAGATTGGTAAAAAAAATTGTGAAAAAAATATTTGAAGCCGTCTGTATTATGGTGCACAATAATATTGCAAACATTCGTCATATTTATTTAAGTAGCTCTTTGTTATACAAGGCAAGCTAAATTTAAATTCGAAGAATCATTGACGCTATAACTAAGGGTTTTAATCAATTTTGCATCTTGACATTAAAAAAATAAGTGACCCAAAGAAAGAAATAAAGCTAAGTAATACTAAAAAAGAAAAACCGGTTCATCAGGACTTTTTTTAACTGTCAGAATACAAATTGAATGGTCTTAATCTCACGATCGGGTGAAGTGAGATTAGCTTTGTGAGTCTGTGTTATACACATATTTCTAAATAAATCAATATTTTTAATATAAAAAAACATAGTAGAGTAAAAACAGACTTGTAACAATTCGTATTTAATTTAGATCTAAAATATAAATCGACAACATGAAAAGTTTCAGCCTAAAATCAAATATAGTAATAGCCTGTAAGGTTACCGTAAGCTATAACATATCTTTATATCTAAAAGATGGATACGCTTTCATGCATTTTTGGGCTCAGATTGTAAAAAACTCGTTTATAATTGTAGTAGTTTAGTATTTCAATGAATTAACCGCGAAATGCTTTCATATTATTGTTGAAATTTAATTACGTAAATCAATAACTTATTTTATTTTTAGGTGTATTTTTGTCCTCCAGATATAATTTAGGACTGATGAAAAATATAACGCTCTTTTTAAGGCATATCTCACTCATGACATTTCTTCGGCCCAAAAGTCCCCGTCTCCTTTTCGTCTAATATTTTTTATTTTATTGTCTATATTTTTGCTTATATGGTTTATTTGCGACAACTCGCTGCTTAACAAGATTGAATGTATTATGGTCTTATTCATAGAGAGTTAAGAGTAAGTTTGAACGCTTCTTTGTGGATCTTAAACAAGCGTTCAAACTTACTCTAACTCTCTATGAATAAGGCCGTTGGAGTCATAATATTATCGATTCAGATCGTGTAAACAGACGGTGAAGAGATAGTTGGTATACTATATTGGTCATTATGTCAAAGTAGCGGTAAATTCAAGTGCTCGGTCAAGGCCCGCTCGTCCCAGGCTTATTCTGGTTTGTTTAATCGCGATCACTCCTTAAGAGCATGCGGCATTGATAGGACGTGCCGCGAATATTTAACAATTAAAAAAATATAAATCAAATTAGTGTCTTATGTGTATGAGAGGTGAGTAAAATTTTTTTTTATCTCGAAGCTTGAGAAAAAAAATCTACTGTCTACCTCTTTAAGGCATTGATATGTAGTACTATTAATTGCGACAATTTATTTCTAAGATAACAATATTTGTTAGTATTCTATATAATATTTTTTAGATTAAAAAATATATATTTCTGTAACTAAAACATAAAATATTACACAAAAATGTCTCAATGATTGCGTCTTATTAAATATTAAAAATATTTTTCAGAGAATTTAAAAGACTGGTGATTAAATAATTACAAAATGAAACACTTGTTTAAGTGCACTTTAGTATATATAATATCTCAGCTGTTATTATTGAATGCATACAAAATCAAATTGGAAGATGAATTCGCAACTGTTGAAGACGAAGACGATAACTACCTTTTGGATGCAATACCTGATACTTTAAGCTTGGATAATGTTAGGAATGGTCGTATTCTCTGGCCACATCCAGTGAATAATTTATCTGGAGCTGCAGCAAGAGTAAAATTGCCTACGAAAACAGACGTGGAAGAAAATGACAGGCGGAAACGGTTCCTGTTTTGGTCCTATCCGCAAAGTCCTATTGTCGATATGTTCATGCAGTCCGCTGCCCTTAACTACGTGCCTCAGAATGCTCGAGACCCTTTCGATTTCTTAAGGGACAATTATCCGTTACCAAAGGGTTAGTTCTGTTTTATTTTTCAAAAATCTAATTTTATGCCAATGGTTTCTAAGGTGCGATATAAAGTATGAAAAAGCTAGCCACGTTATTAGCAAATCAAATCTTATCTGCTCCAGTGCACATTGGTTCACCACTTCTTCCATTGCCATTTAAGCTTAATAATTTATAAACCATGTAGATTACCTAGATTATTTTACCACCAAAACTTATAGGTTGTTGAGCGATTTTAAATTTGTGGAGCAGTCCCTAACTTACTAATAATTCAAAAATCATTTTCATATAAAAAATGGGCACTCAAACACCATATTATTATAATAATAAAATATCATGATAAAAATAATTTAAATAGTTTTACAACTTTTATAAGATAACAAAAATATCTCTTCAGTGTTCAGTGTAGTTGAAGACTACACCATTGTAATTATGTAGATGCCCGCTGTTGGTGATGATAATAATTATATTACCATTATTTACTTCCTTTAAAAATAATACTTGACCTTTTAATTACACATTGTCAATTATTAATTAATACAGATTTGTTTTAGTTTTTTTCATAAACAATCGTTTTCTCATCATTTGTAACTTATGATTCCTGGTTGTTGAGTATGTAAACTATGAGAACAGCCGCGATGATAAAACAGATAATGACGCTCTGCATCTTATTATCGACAAATGCTTGATGACGTGTTTATTCCGAACCTTAGAAGCTGTTTACTTACTTCAGAAGGTCTATAATATGTGCATATTTCTTTTCCAGGTTATACAAATCAACTTGATGAATACGACTACGTTATTGTTGGTGGTGGAACCGCTGGGTCTGTGGTGGCAGCTCGTTTGTCAGAAGACAAGCCCAGAGCCTCGGTATTGGTTATTGAAGCCGGAAAACCTGAAATGGTATTGTCTGATATACCAGCCTTGGCTCAATATCTGCAGCTGACAGATTACACTTGGCCATATAGTGCGCAGCATCAAACAGGTGTTTGTTTAGGTAAGTGATACTACTCGTACTTACATTTGCTAGGGCTTTGTCCCGTAGTTGAGCTGTTTAGGTCGTAGCGTGGTTCTAAAAAGTCTATAAGCTAATATAATAATAAAGCAGGATGCAGGATCTTTTTCACAAAATAATGAGTGGCGGATTTATTCATTTGCCGGCAGCAGGTTATTAAAAAATTTCTGTCTTTACCGATCTCCACAGTTCAATTACTTAGTTCACAATCATATTAAATACAGTGTTTTTGGCAAAAAAAATTTAATGTAACTTTATGATGTCCTAATTACACCACCTATTCCTGTAACTAGTATGACTGGTGCGACTACAAATTTTTTTCAAAATGTTTATGGAAGTGGTAAAACATCATAATGTATGTTGAATCTATCTATACAAATAACAAAAGTTGATCTGTCTGTTTGTGATGTCAAAATACAGCTTTTTACTAAATGCATATGAAAGTATGTACGGTACTTATATCAAAAATAAGTTTAATTTTTTTGTCTGTCTGGATGTTCTGTCTAATCTCTGAAAAGGCTGGATCGATTTTCTCTGGCAGATAACTGGTGCTATAAGGAGTAACTTAGGCTACTTTCCTTTATTACTTTTTTACGGGTTCGCGAAAGAAATCCACACGGATGAAGTCACGGGCATAACTAGTTATAAATAAATGAATAAAATAAATTGGCAGACAAATACACATATTGTATATCCTCAAGTTAAGCGAGTTTAGCTTGCGTTATGGATGATTTATTACAGACTGCTATGGGGCCGACCCCAGAAACCCAGAAAGTTCGTTTACGAAATTTACCAAACCAGTAATCGAATCCGGAGGCTCTGCGTTGTAGTGCAAAGACTGGCATAGACTTAACCCGTTCAACCACAGAGACCGTCAACTGTTAGTGTGGGACTCGTAACATTTGAAATATGAAAATTTTATTACTATGCAAAATCCGCCTTCCAAGACTCCATTCTACTAAGCCTAATAGTAAATCGGCTACTATAATGAGTGAGAGATTACTGTCTATGGTTGAAAGTCACTTAAAAACTAAAGATATTGATACGTTTTGTAGGCAGTGAAGAGCAACGCTGCTATTGGCCAAGGGGTAAAGCTCTTGGAGGAACCAGTGTAACAAACTTCATGCTTTACACTAGAGGCCGTCCTCAGGATTGGGACAGGATAGCTGCAGCTGGGAATTACGGATGGTAAGTTGATTTTCCAGACTTTGTAATACAATTTTCCCTTTGGATATTGTGGCTAACCGTTTTACATAATTACTTCGTTATTTAAAATTTTGTTCAGTGGATCTAAGAAAACATTGTATTAAAATCAAAATAAACACATTCTAGATAGATAGATAGATAGATAACACTTTATTGCACATCAAAATATACAGTTACAAAAACAGTCCATGTTTACAATACTTTTAGGCAATACAACAGGCGGCCTTATCGCTCAAAGCGATCTCTTCCAGGCAACCTAAATAACAGAGATTGAATCAGGCGAAATAGGTGGTGCAGGAAAAAGGCAATAGATACACAATACACAAATACTCAAACTAATTTAAGAAATAAATATACAAATACATACATATATACATAGTCATATATATATACATACAATATATATATATACAATAACACATAAGTTATTATAATAAATAAATGTCTTAGCATGATTATATTCCGTAAATCAGAAATAGCTATTTATGGACAAATAGTGTTTTCTAAGTAAATTTCTACTCTAGCGTAAAATTGAAGAATAAAACCAGTGGCCGCGTGCGAAGTCTCGCGCATGTAAGATGCTTAAGATAAAACACAATAACGCTGTTATTCATATTGAGGCCTAAGTTTGTGGACTTCTTTAAGGTTCTTAAAGAAGCTTAGGAACTTACTGTAACTCAACATGAAGACTGTAAATATATTGTTACGAATTTGTGGGATGTAAATTCAAAATGCCGTTGCCGTAGAAGTACACACACATAATTCTTAGTTCTTACAAGTACAACCAGATACAACACAACCAAACCGTAAAGCCGAACATCGTAATCACATCAATTGCGCAAAGTCCATCGTTATAAGATATTCGCTCCGAAAGTACACTATGTAATGCTTCGATCGCAGTCGAAAGACGAGTGCCTCATTTCCCTTCCGACCTTATAATGTAGAATAGCCTAGCAACGTAATGTAACCCACTGGTATTTGTAATTCTCCTCTTGCAAGCTTATTGGCTTCTAAGACATCGCATGAAATACAAACAAATTATATAAGGGTTTATGACGTCTTACTGCAGCGCATAGAAGAAAGGGATTAGCGCAGACAAGAGATCACTCAAAATCAATAGGGGTAATAAAGCACCTGCAAAGGATGAGTTATTGGCTCGTTACGATATAAATATCCGTATTAAACATTATAAATATCAAAGTAAATCTGTCTATCTGTTATGGTTTCATGGAAAAACTGAGCTACCAATTTTATCAACATTTGGTACATATGCAGATTCAATATCCCGAATGAACATAGGATGCTATTATATATATTCGGGATAAAGCTAAGTAAATTTTCCGGGGGCGAATAGCGCCTAGATAGAAATTGAATGCAACGTTACCTGAGTGGCTGGCCTGCTCTCAAAATAAACCTGAATATTTAATGAGAGCAAGTAAGGTCTACTAGATTTTTCTGTAGCACAGCCGCGGACAAAATTCTTAAAATATACTATAGTCTTATTAGTTGAAAATAAATTTATTTATTTTCTATAAAATTATAAACTGCAAGAATTTTATTTTTAAACTTATATTTTAGATCTTACTTATATAATTTGTATGTAAATTTCATAAATGAATAATATTCATTCCATAGAACCCCTACATTGTCTGATTACTTTTTCATTTTCTGATGCGTAGTTCCAGTTTTTATTTATCTAATAAATTATGCATAACCTATTCATCGATTGTCACTATTTGAAACACGCTACACCCGTTTTATTTTCAATTAAATATTCGATTTGGGTGACTTATATTCCCCTAAGGCTGTCCTTTTAGTTTTAGAACTTATTTTCTTCATTATGCCAAAGTATGTCCTATTTCCATTTATTGTACAATTAGTGTGTGTTATTGTGATGGTGACAGTGATTTATTTATTACCTAAAGTGGTGACAGACGTGCGAGCAGGATACAATGTCCTTGAGTAGGTACGCGTCGTGTGACTCGATGAACCTTTATGCCCGGCTGTCACCTAAAGTAATTCAACTTTCATAACCGAAAAAGGTTTGACTCTTGACCACTCTTTTAACCTATTAATTTTATTTGCTACGTTGGTTACCCTGCTTGTCAGATATTCTTTTTGTACATAAAAGAAAAACTCACATATATCTCTCTATTTGTAAGTGTGTTTGTCACTTATCTTTAACGTGGTAGAGATAGCTCTGAATCGGCTGGAATCACTATTTTGAGACCCTAAGAGCTGTATGTTACTTAACAGTTCTTAGAGCCAGCCCGATCGGTGTGATATCACGCTCGCACAGAATATCGGCGTGAAACAGTTAGGTAACCTTGAGCTAATCGGTTTTCATGCGATGAGTAACAGTTCCGATTACCCACTTCTATCTAACCTAACCCATCTCCCTATTCCAATCCCATTTATCCTCTCTGATCTGAAGATAGAGGTCTTATTTCCCTATCCTCTTTATTGCGTCCTAAAGTCTGGCAACGCATTGGCTTCGCCATTGGTGTTGCTAACGTCTATAGTTATAGTCTGTTTGCCAGCTTGGGAATAAAAAGATACACCTATAATAGCGCGCTCCGTAGTTCATTGAGCAACTTTAAATTTATGGACCAGATTCACCATCTATAAAAAACAACACTATCTATAAAGACCTCACTAGTCCACAATTTAGACGTAAGTCCAAGGTAGACACTTCAGGCTACAAAAGGTAAACCATTGATATATTAGAATAGAATACAATTGATATGTTACAATAGAATTTTCTTCACCTCTAAATAATAATTTAGAGGTGAGGGCTAGATGACGCTAGTATCGATAGGTATATTCATTAAAAAACCTTCAACGGCTATCGTATACCTTTAACGCAGACTATAACTTCCACTATGTGTTTTTATGATTATCCGAAAATGTACTTGGGGCCGATACAAGACCGATTATCAAATGCTTAGAAAATTGTGCGCTTTTGGTACTATGTAATGTTCATGAAATTTCACAAAAAAACTGCTCATCTTATAATATTATAACAGCGGTGTAAAATTAACTAATATTTATTTTCAATTTTGTTTTCATATTTTTGTTTGGCCTAGTTTGTGTATGTTTTACTCAGAAGAAAATAATAATTTTAAGAAAATAATAATTTATTCAGAAAAAGAAAGACATGAAAGAGTAACAATATAAAAGACAAATAAACTTTGATCCAAAACTAATAAATGGGGGCTTCAACACCTAAAACTAGGTAAAAACCTGTATTAATTAGGTGTTGATGCTCTTCCAATGCTCAATTATTTATTTATGTATGTTGTGTGTGTGAGTGTGTGTGTGTGTATGTGTATGTGTTTATATAATTATAACTTAAATTACCATTTTCAGTAAATTTTCAGTCTCATTGTAATTTTGAGTTTGCATCCAACTATGAACTTTAGATTTAGATTTATTTATTTATTTAATAAATTATTATTGATTTTTGATATTATCATGTCACATTTTCAGGTCCCATGACGACATTTCAAAATACTACATAAAGATAGAACGGACTGAAGTAAAGAAATATAAGAACGCTTCGTATAGAGGTCGAGACGGCCCACTCACGATTGAAAATGTTCCATTCAGGTGAATTTAAAACTTTTATTTATTTAAATCCAAAGAATAAGATTCCTGATATTTTTTTAAACATTGTCTACTTTATCATCTCCTATTTATTTACTTGCAAAGGTATAAGAAAGCCACTGATTTATCAAATTATTTTATTGATTTTTACATATTTAAAGTTTCACTCAATTTTGTAATTAATCTTGAAAAATTCATAACATTTTTAAAACCTACAAAATCGACTATGATTTTCAATAATATTAAGACAAAACAATATTAATTATCTTCCATCTTTTGCAGAACCGGACTTGTTGAAGCGTTTCTTCAAGCAGGCAGAAATTTAGGCCATCCTACAGTCGATTATAATTCACCAAACGAATTAGGCTTTGGTTACATACAAACTACTACAAACAAAGGTCACAGAATGAGTGCTGCTAAAGCATACTTGCACCCTATCAAGCGAAGGAAAAATTTACATATTCTCACCGAAGCTAGAGCAACTAAAATAATCATTGAACCTACAACTAAGCGAGCTTACGCTGTTGAATATATAAAAGATGACATTAAACATACGGTTCGTTGCAGAAGAGAAGTAGTTCTCTCAGCTGGGCCCATAGCCTCACCTCAATTGCTTATGCTGTCTGGAGTTGGTCCTGAAGATCACTTAAAGGTTCTAGGCATACCCGTTATGAGTAATCGACCAGTCGGAAGAACTTTGTATGATCACATTGCTTTTCCAGGAGTCATATTTAGACTTAATACGACTAATGCCAGTTTGTTAGAGCCTAAAATAGCTACTCTACCCAATCTAATGCAATGGTTACAATTTGGGGACGGCCTTATGACAACCCCAGGTGCTGTTGAAGCAATAGGTTATATAAAAACAGCTATTTCAGATGACCCTGAACCTGTACCCGACATAGAATTAATCAGTATGGGAGGCTCATTCACTTTAGATGCTGGTGGTAATATAAGAAAGGCTTGGAAAATAACAGACAAAACATATTATACAGCTTATGGCAGTTTAAGCGGACTGGACACTTGGTCAGCTTTACCAATGTTACTTCACCCAAAATCAAAAGGTTATTTAGAATTAAGAGATACCAATCCGTTATCTCATCCAAAATTGTATGCCAAATACCTTACAGAACCACAAGACATGGCTACTATGATAGAAGCTATTAAATATATTATTAAGTTGGGCGAATCAGAACCTTTTAAGAAGTATGGCCCTGTTCTTCACCAAGCAGAATTTCCATCTTGTCAAACGTATGATTTTAGATCAGATGCTTACTGGGAATGTGCTCTGAGAACTATGGTAATTTCACTTCATCATCAAGTAGCAACATGTAAAATGGGTACTGCTGATGATCCTTCTGCTGTTGTTGATCCAGAATTGAGAGTATATGGAGTTGAAGGTCTGAGGGTAGTAGACACCAGTATTATTCCAATGCCCATCTCCGCACACACGAGTGCTCCTGCATATGTAATAGGAGAAAAAGGTTCTGATATGATTAAAAATACATGGTCGAATGTAGCTGCTGTGAATTAAATATAATATTAAAAGTTTCACCGAATGGCTTATTTTTGCTCTGTATATATGTATGTAGGGATATTATACTCATTAATAGGGAGACACTCAGATTTCAAATCACTATCCCGACAGTAAATATTCCAATTTTGTACATGATATTTGTTCAACTGCAAGTCAGTTAAAACGTAACGAACAAGCGTTGTACCAAAGTCACATTTATACTTTAATTTTCTATTTGATCTATATAATGGAACAAAGATATTAGGAATGATAATCGTATAGTAAAAAATACCATTCTCAAAAGCATCTAAATTCTACCCATAAATAATTCTTCTCTTGCTTTTTGATGTTTTATTACTTAAAACATGTTTTAGACTAAATCAGTCAAAATGGAAAGATTCAGTAAGTTCTTTCCTCAGTAAAAAAGAACTTACTTCAATTCAGTGACCAATGTCACTGTGAAAACAATATAGACTGGTAAACAAGTGCCTTTTGGACCAACTTTTTTCAGCAGTCTCCGAAAATTATAAATGAGGTGTCACTCGATTCGGAATGGCATCTAGACGATTTTTGAAAAATTAAGTTTCCGCTTGCAAAAATTGTAAAAGTTATAAAAATTAACTAAACAAAGGGGGTGTTTAGTTTTTTGCAAATATCTCAAAAAGTAATAAAGATTTTTCAAATCTGAAAAAAGATTCGAAAAGAGGAAATTTCCTAAAAAAATCTTAACTCCCGAAACTGTAAGATTAATATTTATAATTTTACCAGAGGGATGAAAATACGGCCGAAAGCGGGTACTCTGGCTTACGCAAGCCACACCCGCATCGGCCCTTTAATGAATAAATATTATTTAAACATACTAAATATGAAAATAAAAAATTGAAAAAATTCAGGCACTAACTGAATAGATGAATGAACAATAATCTGCCTGAATTTTTTTTTATAACAATTTTTCATTTAGTTAAATAATAATAAAAAATTGCTTGAACATAAACATTGCAAGTGTGATAATTGTTAAACTATAAATTTAAGATTTTTTTCCTTTCTTGGAGCAATTCTTGAAAGGTTTTAGAAAAGAACCCCGTTGGAAAAATTAGAAAATGTTTATTTTTAATAATAATTTTCTTTGTTACAAAATTGAAAGTTTAAAACACCGAATGACACCTCATGTATAATTTTTGGAGACTGCTGAAAAAAGTTAGTCCAAAAGGCACTTGTTTACCAGTGTAATAGGCGGTCTTTTAGCTAATAGCGATCTTTTCAGGCAATATTTTCCAAGCAATCTTTTTGTCTTGTTCATTGAGAATTTTAAACAGATAAAATAAACAATTGTCTTTTACTGGACAATTTTAATTACTAGCACTATTCATCCATGCTAATATTTTCAAATTTATTTAATATCCATAGATTGTTTATCGGAATCTGCCAAATTTTATATAAATAAGTATACTTACTATAACTGCATCAGAAAATCTTTTACCACTGAAATTCAATGATATTATGAATTAACAAATCAATATGATAATCAAATAATTCAACAGAGATTCGAGTTAATAACATTTCCCCTTTTAAATCAAATTAAACATGTTCATTTCGATTTGTTAAGGTATGTCTATATTCGAGCATTTTCAACTTTAAATTTATCATCAGTCTAGAGTTTAGTTTAGTGTATGCTTGAATTGCATGCCTTAATGAGCGTATGATACACACGTAAGACGCATGCAGATCAATAGTCAATCAATCAATAGTGTGTATTACACATAACACAAGCGTAACTTGCTTAATTTGGGGATATACAATAAGTGTGTTTGTCTGCCGATTATTTAGAAAAAAAACAGTCTGTTCAGTCGAGTTTCATTTATTCAATTTCATTATTATAACTGAATATGTATATGTACATACAGTGTATATTGTCTCCTGACGAAAATTGATATGGATGAATGTAAACTTTCAGGATTTTTATCTTATTTTTAACCATTTCTTCACATCAATGACGTAGTATTTCCCAAAACAGGTAAAGCATCGTTCCTGTTACGTTTGTTTGTAAAACCTATATGATTTTATTCTAATGATAATGTAATTTTTTTCCGCAATCCAATAGCTGGATCAGCAACATCATGTACGTAGTTTCATCACAATATGTTTTGGAGTTAGAGACACATCTAAAGAGTGCAAGATAAAGTAAAAAGCCTACGAGTGTGGACATACCTTTACATCAATAGAAGTTGCAAAAGTGCTAAGGGCTATGCCACGTCATCATTCCCCAAGAATAATAAAATTAATGGTCCTCTTATACCGAGATCCATTAGATAGGGAAAGTATTCAGTGTTTGCATTACTATTGGCTGCCTGGGAAATGGGAGCGGTTGATTTTAGTTATTGAAATGAAAATAAAAAGGTAGGTACTCTTTCAATAAACTCGTTTCAGTTTATTTTTTATTATATTAAATACACGCTTATTCTATGTTTTGATTGGCAATGTTTAAAGTATTTTTTTCTTGAAACCTACAAGATAATTAACAAAATTGTTGTAACTAAGACATTACAAATCATATTACAATAAAAAAAATTAATTAGTTGTATGGTATTTTACCTATAATCTTTCAGGAATATAAGTAGAATAGCGTCTTCTTTGGATAAAATGCTCAGAAGGTTAGCTAAGTTTCCTCACTGGATTGCTGTACTAATAACGATCAGTCCAGGGTAGGTACCAGCACTCTAATCAGTTGAGGCGTTGATGCGTCGTTTTGGTTTGGAGGTTATCTCTCACCATCATCACGTTTGAATTATAACTGCAATATACACGCATTAGGTAAAAAATTGCCTGAAGTGCAAGCGGTTGATTCTCCGCGTCCACCCGCGGACGGCTATCGCCACAATCAGCTTTTCCTCTAAAATAGTAGACCAAGATCTATCTGTTTCAGCTGTTTTGTTAATTGTAGTTAAACATGAATGATCTAGCATTAGTTTTATAAAACCTGGTTGCGGTCAATGATGCGCGTTGGACAATCGCCCGCCATGATATAACTAAGATTGATGAATTAGGTTTAGTTAGGTTTTTTGTTGTGTTGGTATACATATGCGAGGAAAGCCGTGTGGAAAACGCTAATTAAGGCGGATTATTTCCGATTGAACCTATACAATCTCAACCTATACATAAAAATTCTTAAATAAAACCATTTCCGTTCCTGTCTCAACCCACGACTTCTAGTAATAGTAGTAACAGACAATTAACGTCCCACGGCTGGCCTCGGGCCTCCCATTATAGGGGAAACGGACGGTATACCCACCACGCTTGTCCAAGGCGGCTTGGCAGGTTTGATCGATAATCGATGTTATCTCCATGTGCAGGTTGCATCACGTTGTTTTCCTTCACCGTTGTTAGCACGTGGTAATGGCAACAATGTCCACATTAGCTCAGAATACTGCCTAAGTGGTGGATGAGTTCCGCCCAGGATCATCCCGCGCCCTTTGAGTTTGGGACGCGTGCGCTAGCTATTACGCTACCAAGACTTATAACCCGATACGACCAAAATAATAAAAATAGGCTCACATCAGAATACATTATATTCTTTCCATTAAGAAATCAAATATTTATTCTACATATTACACGTGTAACTAGTAAACATGTATACCATCAAATTAAATATAAACTGCACTTGTTAAAAGTACATGCTAATTAATATACAACGTGTTTCATTTCAAATGACAATAAATCATAATTTTAGCAGTCTTACTCCATACAAAGTTTTTGGTACTATCAAATCAACCGTAATGTCAAAATTAAAAAAAAGCAATTTCCGATCAAATTAATTACGATAAAAAGACAATAAAAACAGAACATCTTGTAAATATTGGTTCACTGACCTTGGTAAGAATGAACATCTTCCGCGTTTAATGATGAAGAGACGAGCTGGCAACATGATACATTTGGTCACTAACCTATCGATTTAGTCACAATAACAGATACATGTTGTTGTAAAATTCTGAAATGCAAAATGAGGTCCTGTGGCTAAACCAAAGAAGCTACCTTGATTCGTTTTTGAATTTGGGTAGAGTACGTCATGACGAAAACGTAGTCTGATTTATTGTCGTAAGGTCTGAAACACGCTGTATACCAAAATTATGTCATTTTTGTGTTAAGATTTTTTAACTATGATTTTTGTTACAAAAATTGTTTTTTTTCTATTTTTAAAATGGATTGAGTTGAGAATAGGTTTGGGTTGATTTATTTATGAAAAACAAAATTACAGCCGTGGGTTGACTGAGGAAACTGAAATGGATTGATTTAAGAAAGTATGTTCGTGGGATGTGACGTCACGGGTTGAATCAGAAATAATCTACTGAAGCACAAACCTACTGATTACAATTGTATTAAAATACGTACCCCACAAAATTAAATATCAATATAGTAGTAAACAGTTTTTTTAGAAATATCCATCAAGAAGTTGACAAGGGTTTCACTTTGACTAAGTAACTTTGTGTGTATATGCTCATGTGTGAGGGTTACACTCGTAAATTATCAACAATCTACAAACGGCGTTGATGTTTTTAACATTACTACACGACCACGTGCTAAGTAAAAATTAAACTTTAGTAATTAAATAAAATGTGAAGTTTTGCCTAACACCGACTTCGCGAACGTAATTCTGTAAAACAACAATTAAATATAACAATTATTATTCTTCGCTTTCTTCTGTATTTCTTAAAAACGGTTGCAATTTTTTTAATTATTTTTTTACACTTTTTAGTGATAGGTTGACCTAATTTAGGATGAGACTACTTAAAATTAAACTAAATTATAAATAAATTAATATAAGTGTATGGAACAAATCGCCGCCAGAGGAAAACGTGTCCAGAAGGCTGGCTGCATTGCCACGCTTTATGGCAATGCTGATTCGTTGCTCGAAATTCGAACCAGCCTTTTGATCACGGGTGGTATCAAAGAGTTTCTTACAAATTTCTTTGAAGAAACCCTTTGCCGATGGACCCCACGGACCTAAAGTTCAGTTCAACTCCAAGCGGCACAAATATGTAACCCCTACCTAGGGTTCCATATTTGCGGCGTTTGAGATCTTCAGCTGTTGAACCAGTGTTGTCAGCCCCTGACTGAGTCACTAGAAGATGTAATGCCGCCAGAGTGTCAACGCATATCACGTCCCACACAAGCGGCCTTCCCAGCTTCCAAGGAATAAGTAACATCCATTCGGTCTGTTGCCATCGTTGCGCACCAAGCCATTTGGCTCTAGGTTGGCTGGTACGCCGACGCTGACAAGAGCTCGGCGGATGATGTCATTGAGGCTGGAATGGTGAGATCTTCGGCCAAAACTATATAAAGATGAGAATGCTACAATAACAAAATACTAAAAATATAGTAATTTTTATATTTTTGTGGTACACTTTACTGAGACACTATCACACTTTTTTTGGGCTTTGACATAGTAATTTCAAGTCATCTATAATAATAATATTATTTTATACAAATTACAAAACCAATAACACACGTCTATGAATTGGACTGCTACTATTAACGCCATCTGTTGGAAAACTACAGAAATAATATCGATGTAAACAGAATGTTGTTTAGTTAAAAAATACTCTGGATTGTTTTAGTTTAGCAAAAATAAATGAACAGTAATGGCTAACAAGGAAACTTCGCGAGCCCTCCTAAAGCACCGCTTTTTACTAGTTTAAAGGCTTTTAAATTGTAAACGAAGCACATACTGTAATTAAGTAGAAATAAAAACTAATTTAGGACATTACTCTCAAAAGAAGATGTCCTAGTTAAAATTGAAAGCACGTTCGTTAATTATAAAGGCTTCTTACACCCGACTAAAGTAAATTGCACGAGGTAGGCCAAAAGAGTAAAAAAATAGCGATGAATGAACACAGAACAAATGGAGTAAGTTATTTTACGTCGCTCACAACTTGTTTATCCCACTTTTGTCCTTATGCATGCTGCTATATTCTGAAATTAAAAAAACATGTCTTGGCACCCTATTAAATAATTTTCGAATTTATAGCTATTTTATTTTGACATTTTCCTCCCAATATGTACGTATAATTTAAATTAGACTAGAATTTAAATTACCTTACTTTTAACTTCTTTGAAAGTGCACATTAATATAAATTCGCTTCTTAGACCAACGGACAGACGGACAAGAAATGGACGGGGAAAAAAGTTAAAAATTGTTTTTTTTTAAATTTAATATAAAACACGTACAGTTGCCCGACGTTCAGTATTCTAGTTACATAAAATTCTTGATTTATATTATTGGCAAAATACAATAGGGCTACTCAATAAAAGTTATTCATAAATATATTATAGTCCTCTTAAACTAAAAATTTATATTAATATATTAGGTGTAATCAGTGATAACTTTTGCACGCGGAGGCATGCAGTGCCCTAAATTTCGCAAATATCGAAAAATTGCCATAAAAAATGAAAAGTAAATAAATTAATTTTGGTAAAATTATAAAAAAGAAGGATTTTAAATAGGTTTTTTGGAGTGGAGCCACAGACAAAAAATTATAGACTTACAACTTTCGAGAATTAGCGTGCCCCAAAAAAGAAATTACAAAAAAGGCATGGGTGTTATTAATTAAACTACTAAAAACTTTTCTTTATTATATTAGTTGATAAAGCGTGTTTGAAGTCTTACGGTCTTATTCATATTGAGTTAGAGAAGTTTTTAGACTTTTTAAGGTATTAAAATAGCCTACAAACTTACTTTATCTCAATATGAATAAACCGTAATATTCTGGGGCTAATGTTAAGTCAAGAAAATGCAGCTTTTATCATATTACTTTGGAACCTCACTAGAATGTCACTTTGGAAGAAAGTTGTGAGTATATTTCGGGACCGAATGGCAAGCACTAGGGTAGAATGAAGCAGTTCGATGAATGGGCGGGTGACGCAGTCGCCTACGCTCCGTCGAGCGCGCGAACGTTTCTTGCACCGCGGCATAACCTCAACAAGTGGGTTACAAAGGTATACCCCTAACTCGCGATCATCATATAAAATTAAAAAATAAATCCAAACTCAAAAAAAGATCATATTAAAGTGAAAAGTAAAACAAACAGTAGTGTATGAGTTCTTAAGTGAAGTTTTCTGTGTTAATAAATTATGTAAAGAACTTTTAGTGCCGTGTCTCTTGTAAATTAGGAAGCGGTATAAATAATTAAATCGTAATCCTACTAAGCAAGTAAAATCATAAATATTAATAATTTTTCCTTGGTTAAACTTCAAATCTCTGTCTATATTACTACATACTTATATTTACAAATTATTATTATATTTTTAAATTTCTTTTTATGCACTGCTCTAATATTAAAAGTAATTATTTTGAGATCAGTACAAAACTGGGTATATAAATATAAAAATAATAATCGGCAGATGAATACGCGCATTATATTTTTTGTTGTTTCTTAAATGACATACAACGGATTTACGAGGACCAGAATCCAGTAATACTATGTATTGAAATCATCAAATGAAATGATAATAATTATATTCACGATATTTAAAAACTTTTCTAGATATTTTTATTTAATTTTGTATAGTGATTTCGTCCATAGTGACGATATGAGCCTCATAGGAGATGACAAATTTACAGTTTTATGATTATGTTCAGATACCTACACATTCATACTTATATTTAAATAATTTGACTATAAATATAAATAGTAATTTCGCTTCCTTGCCTAACCGGTTGCTTAGAATACCTATTTATTTCTCCACTATACTGTAACGAGTGTGGTAATTTTTTAGGAGATGAATTATTATTCATTCATCATAATTGCATCTAGAATGCGATTGCAATGAACTGACTAATCTTAATATCAGTGGTAAATTGGGATAGCGTTAAATATAACACCATAAATCTTTAAACAATATAAGTTACAATCTGATGCTGATAGTAGGCCGGTCAACCAAATTGAATCAATTTGGTGGAAAGGCGCAGATCTCGAAGGGCACGGTGACATTCAATGACGTTGCATAATTCAAGTTTGTGTTTATGTGGATCATGGATGGTTGATTTATCTAAATAAAAAGTCAAAAAACAACCTCTAATGTCAGCTTAACTAACAATATTAAACTTCATACGTAATTAATCTAAACAAGCGAGGCGAATAAATAATTTTATGATAAAGGGTGCGTTCCTTCTATAGCTCACAGCGCTCGAAATGCTCCGTCAGCCGTTTTGCATAGCATCCACGGGCGCTGTGGTCGTAGCGAAAATCTCATTAATGACGTCATCATTCTCGTTCACACACGCTCATAACGACCCATGTTAAGAGGTGGGTCGATGTGGACGTTGCACACAGAGCATTAATTCTCTCTATCGATTGACATCGAAAAAGGCGCGATTTTCAAATCAACCAATGACATTTGTGTACTTCGTCTGTTATGACATCAACGCTCCACATTCCGTTTCACTACAGTTTACGTTTTTAATGTCTGCAAGCAACTGGAAGCGAAGCAAAATTCGCAGTCGTGAACGAGGTCGTTGTAAACCTCTTGTGGAACGTAGCCAGAGTAAAGCAACGATGGTGAAATATTTAAACATCCTTTTTTGGAGGCCTGCTATTTATCATCCCTTAGTTTTCAAAAGGGAGGTGTTTAGTCATTCTTTAAAATATGAATGCGTTTAATCGTGGTCGGTTAATAAATGAGGCAAGGAAGGAAAAGAGGTTCTAGTTTAATACTTGTTTCTTTTGTTCCAAAATGTAGCACAAGTTTTGAAAAGGATTTTTTTATCGTCTCTTCTGACCCTTCGTTTAGATTATATCCATTCAACGGCAGCCAACAGGACGAGTGAAGTAGGCAGTGCAAGTTTTTTTTCAGTTTTTCTGCTTGAGTTCAGGAAACAGGCAGACGGCCCACCTAATGGGAAGCGGTTACCATCGCATATAGACATTATTATAACATCAAAGGTACTACCAATGTGTTGCCGCTCTCTATCGAAAGAAAGAAAAGAAAAGAAAGAAATGGAGATTGGAACCTGGCTACTAATGCCGGACCACAACTTAGGGTTGTTATGGCGAAGTAATCCACGCCAGGGGAGGTAGCTATCCACACGGGAAAGTACCTTGCCGCCACGACCTAGCTGTGGGTTGTTTTATCTTTCCTGCACGGGTAAAAGTAGCGAGTATGTCACTTGCAATATCTGTGTTGCCCATTTCCCTCATCATTTTCCTGCTGTGAAAGTGAGCATAATGTAAATAACAAGTTGATCCGTCTAGCTTATGAGAATGCAAAAGTTGTAAGTCCGATTCCCGGCAGCGGAAAGCTCAAAAAAAAAATTGCCATTTTTACGCTGGTCTGAGTGTTTGAGATCGACCCCGAAGTGGTCCGTTGTGTGTAATGTAACTTGTCGCTTAATTTTGTCTTGATAAGCCGACGCTTATACTACACTACACTATAATATACTACAGCTAACTTATTATATAAAGCCGAGCCTTGGTAGATAATTTACATTACATGTATAGAGTAAAGTGTCAATAGTAAGATATAGAACATAAATATATGTACATAATATTATCACGCCCGTTTCCCATTGGGGTAGGCAGAGACGATAGAGTTCTTCATTGGTGCTCCACTGCTATTGGTCTTAAAGTGATGATATATAGCATATAATATAATGTGATGATATAGCGTGATGATATATAAAAAAAATTTCAAATCAGACCAGTAGTTCCTGAGATTAACACGTTGTTAATAATATATTTATAATAAATTATTCGTAAGGTACACCACAATACAAATATCATTGATTAACAGCGTTATAAGAGACAGAATGCGTTTTTAGATCGATTTCTCAATCATTTTTACAGTATTTATACACACTTTATTGCGGAGAAAAAAATATATGTCAATCTTGATCATATTTCTGACGTAAACTTTGTACTCGGAACGCATTTGCGATAAATTTTCTCGATAGAAAATAATTGCAAAGTAACCTCTAAACGAGTTATTCAATCTTCGTTTTTGTTATTACTGTTAATCTTACATCGATAAAATAAATAACAGTAACATATCATATTATAACAAATACAATTATAGAGTTTTATTCGGTTACTTAACTTAATTTGGAAGTAATTAATTATTTTATTAAAAATGACTGCAAAAATCCCGCCTGCCGGTCCCAATGTATGGAATTTGTTAGATCGCTTTAGAGCGTCGGCTAATACGGACGCGCTGCTCTTCTCCACGACCGCCATTAAAAAATAATTTTAAATAAACGAAGGAGCAATAATAACAAGAATTTTGAAACGGTCGCGCTATACTTATTTGGCTTATACGGTAGAGGTCTGGTCTAAATCACTAGCTGTGTGGGTTCGAACCCTACTAGTTTCACTTGATCCAGAAGATTTTTATTATAAGAAAGTTGATAAAATGCTCTTTTTCTCTTCCTAAATAATTTTATAAAATGCCATAAAAATACTTTTCAAAATTTTTGTATTTCATTTCATTTGGACTTTTATGCTATTGACAATAAATTTTTTACCTTATCGGTAACATTAAAATTCTAAAGCGCCATCTATGTTTATCAATAGAAATGACGTAGACACATGGATAGTTAGAAATATGAAGTTTCGTTGTTCAAGTTGAGTGCTCGCTCCATTTTCCTTTTCTAACAATTTTTTTTATTTAGCCCTATTATGTTTTTAACACGCTTTTATTAGCTTCACCTGTATGTATGTATGTATGTTTGTAACCTTCCCTTTTGAGCTCGATTTTGTCCTACTTTTAATGATCAGATTTAATTCAAAGTTTGAACACCTGTCAAAGGTCGATGACAATGCAATAATATGGTACCATGGAGCTGATCTGATGATGGAGTCGGAAGGTGGCCATAAGAACTCCTGTACTAAACAAGATAGACCTGTCGTGTTTGGGCTCGTATGTTTATATCACGAGACAATGCAATAATATGGTACCATGGAGCTGATCTGATGATGGAGTCGGAAGGTGGCCATAGGAACTCCTGTACTAAACAAGATAGACCCGTCGTGTTTGGGCTCGTATGTTTATATCGCGTGACAATGCAATAATATGGTACCATGGAGCTGATCTGATGATGGAGTCGGAAGGTGGCTATAGGAACTCCTTTACTAAACAAGATAAACGCGTCGTGTTTGGGCTTGTTTTACTTGTCTTAGTTAGCACTCTGCTGCTACATGATATGCAGAATCTCAAAAGCTTATATTTAAAAATTTAATTTAAAAAAACATTAACATTTAAAAAATAACAACTAAAAATGAAAAATAAATAATAGTTTAAAAAAAGGCGCTCTTTAAGATTTTAAAGAAGAAAAAGCGCATTGAATACACCCCACGCTTTTTTTAAGACCCCATTCATCAGAAACCAAATTTATTAAATTTTATTTTCTGTTTTTAGTTGGATTTTTTATGAAAGCGTGTTTTTTTTAAAACTATTATATATATCTATTATTATTTATTTTATAGTTATATTGTTAATAAAAGTGAAGTGCCCGTTTGAAATCTCAAAATAAAATCTAATAAAATCGGACCAGGAGTTTCCGAAAATGCTATTTATAGAATTTTTGTCTGTCTGTCTGTGTATCTGGATGTTCCGGCTAATCTCTGACACATGGATCGATTTTGACGTAATTTTCATTGGCAGATAGCTGATGTTATAAGAAGTAACTTAGGCTACGTTTTTAGGGTTCCACGAAAAAAATCCACAAGTATATTTGTCTCACTGTTTGTTATCCTTTTATGGAAAGACTATTGAGCCGATTTGGCTGAAACTGAGTACATATGTTATGTTAATACCGAGGGTGGCCAAGAACTACTTTTTATCCCGAAAAATGAGATTTCCGAGATGAAAATATATTTAGCCGAACGGGTCTAAATGATCAAACGGCTGAATGGCCCAAATGGTCGAATTGACCGAAATTACTGAAATGGCTGGAATGGCCCAAATGACCGCAATCGCTAAAATGGCCGAAATAGCTGAAATGGCCGAAATGGATGAAGTGGCCCAAATGACCGAAATGGCCCAAATGGCCGAAATGACTAAAATGACTCAAATGGCCGAAACAGCTGAATTGACTGAAAAGGCCGAAATGTGTGAAATGGCTGAAATGGCCCAAATGACCGCAATGTCTGAAATGGCCCAAATAACCGCAATGGCTGAAATGGCCCAAATTACCGAAATGGCTGAAATGGGCGAAATGACTGAAATGGCCCAAATGGCCGAAATAGCTGAATTGACTGTAAAGGCCGAAATGTGTGAAATGGCTGAAATGGCCCAAATGACCGAAATGGCAGAAATGGGCGAAATGTCCGAAATTACCTAAATGGCCGAAATGGCCCAAATGGCCGAAATGACCAAAATGGCCTAAATGACCGAAATGGCTGAAATGGCCCAAATTGGCGAAATGACTGAAATGGCTGAAATGCCCCAAATGGTTGAAATGACTGAAATGGCCCAAATGACCGAAATGACCCAAATGACCGAAATGGCCGAAATGACTAAAATGACTCAAATGGCCGAAACAGCTGAATTGACTGAAAAGGCCGAAATGTGTGAAATGGCTGAAATGGCCCAAATGACCGAAATGTCTGGAATGGCCCAAATAACCGCAATGGCTGAAATGGCCCAAATTACCGAAATGGCCGTAATGTGTGAAATGGCCCAAATGACCGAAATGACCAAAATGGCCTAAATGACCGAAATAGCTGAAATGGCCCAAATGGCCGAAATGGCTGAATTGACTGAAGTGGCTGAAATGGCCCTAATGTTTGAAATTACTGAAACTGCCGAAATGGCCGAAAAAGCCAAACTGACTGAAATGACCCAAATGGCTGAAATGGCCCAAATGACCGAAATGACCAAAATGACCCAAATGACCAAAATGGCCCAAATGACCGAAATGGCTGAAATGGCCCAAATTGGCGAAATGACTGAAATGGCTGAAATGGCCCAAATGGTTGAAATGACTGAAATGGCCCAAATGACCGAAATGACCCAAATGACCGAAATGGCCCAAATGGCCGAAATAGCCAAACTGACTGAAATGACCCAAATGGCTGGAATGGCCCAAATGACCGAAATTACCAAAATGACCCAAATGACCGAAATGGCCCAAATGGCTGAAATGGCCGAAATGGCCCAAATGGCTGAAATGGTTGAAATGACTGAAATGGCCGTAATGACCGAAATGGCCTAGATGGCCAAAATTACTGAAATGGCCCAAATGGCTGAAATGACCGAAGTGGCTGAAATAGCCAAAATGGCCGAAATGACCAAAATGGCCAAAATAGCCGAAATGGCCGAAATGGCCAAAATGGCCTAAAAGGCCCAAATGGCCGAAATGACCGAAATGGCCTAAATTCCCAAAATGACCCAAATGGCTGAACTGACCGAAATGGCTCAAATGGCTGAAATGACCGAAATGGCTGAAATGCCCGAAATGACCGAAATGGCCTAAATGACTGAAATGGCTCAAATGGCTGAAATGACCGAAATGGCTGAAATAGCCAAAATGGCCGAAATGGCCCAAATTGCTGAATTGACCGAAATGGCCGAAATAACCGTAACGGTCTAAATGGCCAAAATGACAGAAATGGCCCAAATCGCTCAAATGACCGAAATGACTGAAACGGCTGAAATGGCTGAAATGGCCCTAATGACCGAAATAGCTGAAATTGCCCAAATCGCCAATATAGCTGAATTGACTGAAATGGCTAAAATGGCCGAAATGGTTCAAATGGCCCCAATGACCGAAATGGCCAAAATGACTGAAATGGCTGAAATGACCGAAATGGCTGAAATGGCCCAAATGGTCGAAATGACGAATATGGCCGAAATGGCCGAAATTGCCCAAATGGCCGAAATGGCTGAAATGGCCCAAATGGTTGAAACGACTGAAATGGCTGAAATGGCCGAAATGGCCTAAATTACTGAAATGGCCCAAATGGCTGAAATGACCGAAATGGCCCAAATGCCCTAAATGAACGAAAAGGCTTAAATGGATGAAATGACCGAAATGGCTAAAATGGCTGAAATGACTGAAATGGCTGATATGGCTAATATGGCCCAAATGGTCGAAATGGCTGAAATGGCCCAAATGGCTGAAATGACTGCAATGGCCCAAATGACCGAAATGGCTGAAATGGCCCAAATGGCTGAAATGGCTGGAATGAATGAAATGGCTGTAATAGCTCAAATCGCCGAAATGACCGAAATGGCTGAAATGGCTGAATTGACTGAAATGGTAAATCATAAAAACCTGTTCTCCTTTCTGAGATAACCTTTATATAAATCTATCCCACTATCCGGGTTGAAAAGTATCCCTTGTCCACTGTCATTATTAAAATTACATATATACCGAATTTTAGCCAAATCAGTGTATTAGTTTTTCTGTAAAAGCATAACAAATAGAGAGACAAATACATTTTTATCCGGGAAACTATCCCATTTTTCGAGATAAAAATCATCATAATATATATTCATCCTCGGCATCAAAAATATATAGTTTATTATTATTATTATAAAGTTTTTTTTTTATAAAAAAAATTATTATTATTATTATCTGTATATCTTTCAAGACCACGGGCCATAAAAATGGCCCGGACTTTTGGAGGGCTTGCGTGGGGCCACGGGGAGGCCGACACGTAAAGGCCTCTTGACAAATTTAATCTAAATGTGGCGTGACACTGACCGGCGATTATCCCTCTCTACACCATACAATAATGCACCCATGGACAAGCCCCGGCCAGTGTAGGACTATTGTGGGAAATGAGAAGAGAAAGTACCGGGCTATTGGGGTGAACTGTTAGTGGTACTAGGGCTCTGGGAATATGGGCATAATCCCCATCCGGTAGTTTTTCCATAAATGCATAACCAATAAAAAGACAAATATATTTTTATCCCGGAAACTATTCCATTTTTCAGGATAAAAAGCATCCTATGTTCAGTTTCGGCACCGAATCAAATCAAATCAAATTTATTTGTTTAAAACATGGTCAAACAGTTGGTATATATGTCACAATGTACACATGTTTTGCTCCCATAGGAGCATACAAATGTTTCTAATAAATTTAATTAAATTATATAATATTAAATGGATCATAATTATGAAATAAAATACTGATAAATGTCAAACAATAATACTAATAATAATAATAGTAGTAATAATAATAATAACATTCATAAGTCAAGGGAATTATTTATGTACAATTGAGGAATTCGTCCACCGAGTAAAACATTCTATTTAAAAGCCATTCCTTTAGTTGATTTTTAAATTTATTAATCCTGAACTCTTTTATGTGCATTGGAATTTTATTATAGACTTTAATGCACATGTTATAGCAGTTTCTGGTAAAGAGGGTTGTTTTTGGTGCCACATTTAAAACCAGTCGTTCACTATTTCTAGTATTGTTTGGATAGAGGTCTTTAGCCGTCGTAAAAATTGTTAAATTGTTTCTGACAAATAAACATATTTCATAAATATACAAACATGGCAGTGGTAAAATTTGTAGATTTTTAAAATGAGGCTTACAAGAATCATAAAATCGGATACCTACAATAGCTCGGATGCATTTTTTTTGAGCTACAAATGCTCTATTTATGTCTGTAAAATATATATATGTATATATATAATGAATTTCAGCCAAATCGGTATAGTAGTTTTTCCATGAAAACGGAACAAACAGAGAGACAGTTACTTTCGCATTTTAAATATTAATAGGGATAATAGGGAAGGAATAATATGAAAAAATTTTAATAATGAAATTATTTAATAAAATTGACCTATCTAAAAAGTTGCTGGAAAAATAAAAATACGTACAGCTTGATGAGGATTCGAACCCTGCACTTCCTAGTTACTATTGAGCATGGTAAGCCGTTGGGCTAAAGACGCTTAGGAAGGTGTGACAAAATATCAATACCGATTACGCATACAAACAGTCTATCTCACTTTAGGACAGTTTGTCTCGCTCTCGTGAGCCTTAAAATGAAATAAATTGAATCAAGTCAATCAAGCGGTGCGCGTCGGTATGATCAATTGCAATATTTCGCCACGCTCGAAGTTTTATTTGGCGCTGTTCCATCGAAGTAAATGTTAGCCGTGCGGGGTTGATTTCATGAAATGCCGATTTGAATTAGGCGTACATAGCCTCTTAATGTTACACACAATAACAAAAATAACCAATAAGCGTGTGTAAATTCTAAAAACTTTCTTCTAAATTAAATTGTAAAAAAGGGTACGGAACTCGATTCCGTAGATTTGTTAAAAAAATAGAACCCCTCCCACCCCTCATCATACAATGTCACACGTCATCGACCATCTCCCCCCTTAACGTGGATATAGTTCATGGATGCCTCCTTCTCTAAAACGTTTATTCCGCATACAGCAATTATCTGGATTGAACTTCCCAATGCGGTTTGCTCTCTACGCTATGATATGGGGTTCCTTAAGCAGGGCGTTATAAAACTTAGAGGTCGCCAACGGGTTAAAGATAGTGTTGCAAATGTAACCGCTTTTCACGAGGGAATTAAATAATTTGTTTTTAAAAAGGTTTTTAAATAAAAGCTTTTGAGATCCTGCATATCATGTAACAGCAGAGTGCTAGCCAAGACAAGTAAAACAGGAGTTCCTATGACCACCTTCCGACTCCATCATCAGATCCACGGTACCATATTATTGCATTGTCATGCTATATTCATATGCGTGCCAAATTTCAGCTCAATCGGAAATCGGGAAGTTGATCAAATTTAAATTGCAAGATTCCACCCGAACTTACATACATCCATTGCAAGTTAAATAAAAGCTTGTAAAAAGTACTTGATTTTGTCTTACTTACTATGCGATACGACGGTAGTGTAGTAAACTGTAATCTGCGTCATAACTCACAGTATTTAAAGCCTTACTTCGTATAATAAAAATGTATAAAGTAGACCGCAATGTAACAACTGCTACGTACTCTACGTTATGCCGCAATTTTAAAGTGTTATTACAAAAATCTGTATCAAGATTTTATTATTTGCTTTAGAGAATACTTAAAACTTAGCATATAACTTTGGGGAGAACAGCAAACGACTTTATTATTGTTACTTTGGTCTAAATTATTAAGCACGATGAAAGTAATTTTATGAAATTTTAACTGGTTTTTAAAGTTTTTCCATTTTCAGATGAACGAATAAAAGCACAGACGGAGTCTAAATAAATATATGCGTCAAACTAATTGAGGTATGTTTATTTTACTTGTGTGCGTAAACTTAGTAGTAGTATACATACACGTGATTTGCGTCTGTGTGGATAACAATAATGAATCCATGGGAAACTATTCCTACATACGTTATTATATAAGCCGCGCGCACAAGGATACCCAATGACTACTTACTATTGTTGAATATATTTATGTAAAATATATACAACTAGCGGCCCCGACAGACGTTGTCCTGCTCTGAAAAAATAAAAATCTAGGGTCCGGTCTCAACCGCCACCTACGGGTTCTAATTGCGAATCCAAACCATCCAAACTCAAACATACAAAAACAAAATCAGTCCAGGTGATTAGGAGGATTCTAGAACCCAATCTAAGAGCCACCTACCGGGTCCAAAAAGTATAGTATGTAACCTTTTTTGTCAACTCTGCTGACCATCGACGCGTGTCACAACGAAGCTATCGGCAAATCTTCTGTCCACTGATAGTATATACCTTTATCCATACTATTACTAAGTTCTCGTAACGCATTGCGGTGCGATCGGCTTTCTTTCGCCGGCTTCACTTAAAAAGTTCGGGGCTTGGTCTCCTTTCTTTGTTCGTCTAAGGTAGCAATCAATTTTTATTGTGATTGTTTTAAGCATTACTCGTACACGCGTCCCAGACTATCCAGTTGGGATAACGACTAAAATTAATCCCATATTCCCCCTATTACCCAATCCAGATTTTTGGGAAAATAGCTTTGCCAATGGCCCTGGCAGATTTTATGTCTTTATATGTATGGTCGATATTGGATTAGATATCTGCGTTACATTCGAATAACGTGAGTTAAAATCCTGGCACATAACATGCATATATTTTAACCTAAAGTATCATATATAATAAAAAGTATAGATAAATAGTAGGTACCCAGAAAAAACTAAAACGTGAGATAGTTAAAATACAGGTCAACCAACGAGGACGTCAGAGAGAGTAAAATAATTTCGTTGAGTACTTCTTTCTCTAGCCACAAAGTTCATTTATTAAGTTCAAAACTTTTAGTTTGCCAGGTATTAAATTAACAAACATATTTAAAACTTTAAATGAAAGCTAGACAGTGGAAAGTTTTAATGGAATAAAACACAACTATAAAAAAAACCGGAGAAGCGTGAGGAAGTCCACGCACAATAAACAGTTCTGTGTAGGCGAGAACCGTCTACGTTATTCGTTGTTTGACTACGGAATTACAAAAATATATTAATTCCTGAATACCCCATAACTTATAATAACTCAAGTGATGCTATTTATTTAATTTGTTTGGGAAACATACAATAATTTATATCATTAAATATAAAACACAAAATCAATACATATATCAATGAAGTTTCCACTAAAAAAATTATTTATACAATACAAATTAAAATTGGGTCAAACAATTAATTGCAAAAAAAAAGAAATACGAATGAAAATTATACAAAATGTCTAAATAGACATTTTTAAAATTAAATAATTTACATTATAGGTCAATTTTAACAAGAAAACAAATGTCACCGCCATAATTACTGATAAAATAGAGATAAAAAAGAAAAGTATTAAAAAATTAGATGTCCCGGCAGACGTCGTCCTCTCCGGAAAAGCTTCAATCGGTATGCCGACAGCTTTAAAGTTTATAATTAACAAATAAAAAATAGGGGTTGACCGTAGGGCGTTGAAAATTTAGGGTTATATGTATTTTTTATGATGTATCATAAAAAAATAGGGGTGGACTACCCTTAACATGTAGGGGGATGAAAATAGATGTTGTCCGATTCTCAGACCTAACTAACTAAATGATTTTTGAAAAAAATGAAGTTCCGCTTGCAAAAATTGTAAAAGTTATTAACAATTAACTAAAAAAGGGGGGGTTTAGTTTTTTGCAAATATCTCAAAATGTAATAAAGATTTTTCAAATTTGAAAAAAGATTCGAAAAGAGGAGGAAATTTACTAACAAAGGTCTACTATTTACTAACAAAGGTGACTCTCGAAACTGTAAGATCAATATTTATAACTTTCCCAGAGGGATGAAAATACGGCCGAAAACGAATAAATATTATTTAAACATACTAAATATGAAAATAAAAAATTGATAAAATTTAGGCACTAACGATATGAACAATAATCTGCTTGAAAAAATTTTTTATAACAATTTTTCATTTAGTTATTCAACAGTTAATTAATTTTTTTTTGCTTGAACATGAACATTGCAAGTGTGATAATTGTTAAACTATAAATTTAAGATTTTTTTCCTTTCTTGGAGCAATTCTTGAAAGGCTTTAGAATAGAACCCCGTTGGAAAAATTAGGAAATGTTAAAAAATCATCTAGATGCCATTCCGAATCGAATGACACCTCATTTATAATTTTCGGAGACTGCTGAAAAAAGTTGCTCCAAAAGGCACTTGTTTACTAGTCTATAGTGCTTTGCTGAACTTCGCCCGTTTGGCACCATGGGGAGATATTGTTTGTTACCTGCATATTTAATGTGTTACATTTTTACTAATGTGTAATGGCACGCAATGTATCCAAATAAAAGTTTTTGAAATGAAACTTCTTTAGAAGAGTTGTCATTTGGAACGCGATGAAACGAAAAAGCGACACTATAAAGAGATAAACACATACATACAAATATACATTATATTTAATTATTTAAACACTATCCTCATACAGATAGAGTTGGAAATGTTTTGAAGTTTTTCATAAATAGTTCTTTTGTGTTTTAAAGCTTACATATTTATAACATATAATATATGAAATGTGACGTCACGACATATATAATCTCTCCCACCCCTTGTCACACTTTCACTTCTTTTGCGTGTGAACTACACACACATCTTTTTTTCTTTATTTTCTCTTTTTCTTTTCTCTATTTCGTTGAGTATTTTAGGATCTCATTTTTTGTTGCTGGAGAACAGGAGACAGATTTATGGCCTTCCTGGTAGAAAGTGATTAGCGTCGTCTTTGACAGTACCAGAGGTGCTGTCGGTCTCGAAGGTGGGCTGAAACCTGCAATTGCAGTTGCCCTACTACCTGGTTGTTGGTGGATTTGTCGCCACGTACGACAGGCCGCCCGCCGCAGCAATTACTATTCTTCTCCGATCCTGCACGGATCAACGGATGTTACAGAATTTTCCTTTTTCGATAAACCGCCGAACTGCGAGAATTAGTTTCTTTCTCTGATCCTGCACGAATTAATTGATATTTCAGTTTTTCCACGTCACTGTTCAAAACGTTTTTCTTATTGCAAGAGTTCAGCAGACAGGTAGACGGCCCACTTGATGGAAAGCGGTAACAATCGCCTATGGACATTTGCAAAGATGCTACAAATGCGCTGCTGCTCTCTTAAGAGAGACTGGAAGCTGGTCACTAATGCCGGAACACAACTCAAGGTTGTTACGGCAACATACTTCAGACCAGGGGTGGTAGTCATCCAGTCGGGCAAATGCCCTACCACCTGGCTGTGGGTTGTTTTGTCGCCTCTTACGACAGGCCGCCGGGTTGTAGGAAATTGTATTCTTTCTCCGTTCCAGCACGGATCGTACTAGACTTAGAGGGAAGGTGGTTTAATTAAAGTTTATCAATGAAATTTTTAACCGTCTCTTACATATATGGCAGTCAAACAAACTATGTTTATATAAAGACAGACGAACAAACATGACGAATCTAAAATTATCCGCCTTTGCCAAAATGGCCACGGAATTCCAGAGTTAAAGACAAATTAACTTTTGATATAGTCAAAGTTTTGTCAATGTACTTGGAGTTTGGTAAAACAATTCTGAAGTCTTTCGAACAACTAAATTTGTGGTTTAATTAAAACTACGTTTTAAGCGTGGCATTTTATTTTGAGTTTTATTTCGAAGTTTCGACCATCAGCAGCGGTGATCACGGAATATAAAGATGTTAAAATATACATATTATTATAAGTAGTGTAATAGCATGAACATTTGTGTTAATCAGACGTCGATATTTTAGGATAGATAATCCTTTTTTATAAATGAAGTATTTGAAAAGAAAAACCTCATTAATATTACCATCTAATCTAAAAAATGCCAATAAGTAAGTTAAATATAACCTAAATTAACTAAGAATATTCATACTAAGAAAGTGTCCATTAACACTTTTCTTATTGTCTCTATTATGGCGAAGACATTTGTTCATGTGTTTTTTTTTATAGCTAGCACATTACACTATACCTGTTTTGTTTATAGCAATAAATCAATCAATCAATCTTTATTTGTAAGAATGTAGTTTATACAGGTGTTACAGGATTGTAGATGCACAGTACATTCTACCACATAGTGGTGTACAAAATGAATGATAGCTATATTGATGAGCACTATAGTAAAATTATTTTCTCCGTGCAGTTTGGGTCATAAATAATCGGAGCAGTGAAGCGAGTATTTCGCTCTCTCTTCCACTCACGGGCTTTATGGGCAGGCATAGTGATACGCATTATTGTTGTCGATAAGCGTTATCGATAGTGTATTTAGTTTTGTCATTTTGTGGGTTAGTGATATAAATGAAAGAAAACAAATGATAAAACAACTTATTTATTAAAATAAGAATAATAATGATTTAAAATAAATTATTAATTAGGTATCTATATATTAAAAAACTATAAGTACAAAAGTTTAGAATGTAACAAGTTATATTAAAAATAAATATAAATACTTATATCTGAGTTTAAAATTAACAGCAAAAAAGATAATAATGATTATATAATATTGATAATATTTCTTTGATAAGAATGAGTTTTTATCGTTAATGGCGTTGCGCCCGCGTAACATGCTCACCGCCCTAGCCGGGCTGAGGCCGAGTTTGATTTATGACCCAAACTGCACGGAGAAAATAATTATCCTATAGTTCAAATGGTTTTGTACTTTTTAGCCTCGTCGTTATGTCCGTGTTGTTGAGGATAGTCCTTTCTGAGTAAATTTCTAAATAATGGCAAAGATGTGGCCTTACTAACAGTAAGTGGCAGTATAGACTCTGTCTCGCGACATAAGTCTTAGTTCATAAGAATGTTAGAGACAAAAAATATTTTTAGAATGATTCAGATTTAGTAGTATTAGTAAATAAAATAAAAATATGATAAAACATTTACACGACATTTGATAAAAACAACATAACAACGTGGCTGGGCTTCTCTGTGTGATTATTCCATTTTTTAACGCGGGACTTTCTCCGTGAGGCGCACTTTATTCAAAATTTGACAGCCTGCACTTAATAAAATAATGGAGTGTGTGCAGATGTCACAAATTTTCGATACTTTGACGGAATATATTAAGAGCACAAATTGTGGGCAGTGGATAGGCGAATGAATCATCATCAAAAATTAATTCTGAGGCCATCTGTTGTAGTACTTGGAGACTATTGTCAACATTAGACCAAAAGTACTGGCTCGCTGACTAAGTTCCGGGACAGTGCAATTAGCCTTTATGATTGCTACAATTAATCGGTAGACGATATGGCTGGTTCACACGTATTAAGTACGTCAGTACAGTAGTGTTATGAAAAGGTACGCTAGTTTTCGAATTGATTCAATTAACGGTTGTTGCGCAAGTACATGTTACCATTTCACACTAAGTCACAGACCAGGCTGTTCCACGGAAATATAAATGATTTGATAATAAAGTTTAAAATCATTGCAATTAAAGTTGTTTAACTTTCTATCTTGTCTAAGAATATTGTTTAGAGATATAAAGTTGTTTAGATTTCTCAACTATATAATGGATTAAATTAAAAATAAATT
Source organism: Dendrolimus punctatus (assembly GCA_012273795.1). NCBI lineage: Eukaryota > Metazoa > Arthropoda > Insecta > Lepidoptera > Lasiocampidae > Dendrolimus > Dendrolimus punctatus. The sequence goes on along the minus strand of CM022538.1, from coordinate 4,100,671 downwards.
TCAGTGTTTTGAATTACTCTACACTTTTTTTTATTGTAGGAGTTCAGCAGACAGGCAGATGGCCCGTCCACTTGATGGAAAGCGGTTACCGTCGCCTATGGACATTTGCAACACCAAAGGTGCTACAAATGCGCTGCTGCTCTCTTAAGGGAGACTGGAATCTGGTCACTAATGCTGGAACACATCTCAAGGTTGTTATGGCGACATACTTTAGACCTGGGGTGGAAGCCATCCAGTCGGCCAAATGCCCTACCACCTGGCTGTGGGTTGTTTTGTCACCTCTTACGACAGGCCGCCTGGCCGCAGGAAATTGTATTCTTTCTCCGTTCCTGCACGGATAAAAACACTATATATTCTTTCTAAATTTCATTTGATTTTTAATAGTTTTAACAATAATAATTAAATATTTATATTACTAGTGATAATGCTAATCAAATGTAAATAGCCAACATTTGAATACAAAATAATATTGCTAAGATCAATGAGGTATAATGTACTACGTAAACTCAATAGCTAAGATACAAAATTTCGCTTCGACCCCAACCAATTAAGACTTCTTGCATTTTCCGCCATTAATTAAAAGTGCATCTTGAATAACTCAGCGCTACGCTAGGACTCATTCACCGCAAGCGAAAGCAAATTTTCAATTTATTTTTAAAATATGAAATACTAATTTCCAAAAGGAAATTAGTATTTCATAGTAAGTTCCGAAACTATCAAAGATAGCTAAAAAGCTATCTTTGATAGTTTCGGAACTTACGTCTCGGAGGCCAAGACCCGCTTTGGGGTGCTGAGCCAACGGAGTAAGTTAACTATCTTTGCCAGCAAAATTTCGTTCACGTTGCCATCACGATGACGTATTTGCTAGTTAGACGACGTAATAGCAACGGTGGCGCCAAAAAACGCGGCTGCAGTACTATCTTTTTTTCTATATTCGACCATCCTACGTTAACGACGTCATTTATCGGGACAAGAATGTCCTAAATACTGACCCAAGATATCATCTCTGTATCGAATTTAATTTGCAATCCGTTCAGTAGTATTCACGTGATACTCCAATAGACAGAAACAATGTGCAGGAATGTAAAAAGTACCAATTCGTGCGGGCTGGGCGGCCAGTCATATCGTAAGAGGCAACAAAACAACCCACAGCTAGGTGGTAAACTATTTACCTGTTTGGCAATGAATGGCTACCATCCCTGGTTTAGATTACGTCACCATAATAAACTTGAGCTGTGTTCCGGCATTAGTGGCCAGGTTCTAGTCTTCCGTACCTTTAATGTTACAATTATCCATAAGCGATGGTAACCGCTTTGCATCAGGTGAATCGTCTGACTGTCTGCTGAACTCACACTATAAAATGACTTCTTAGATTAAATTATATTAATTTATTAGTTATAAACACAGTAAGTTAAATAAAATTATATGTACAAATTAAAATTAAACTTTAAAATCTAGTGCCAGACCGCTGTCAGTTGGAAACGTGTCCAAAAGGCCTCGCATAACCTCGATGAATAGCAACGCTAAAGGTATAGACTAATATTTTAGTCACGTGATACGTCTACCAGGCGTTTCGCTGTCTCTATAGTTTGTGCGCCTTATGTCCCCATGAACCAGCTTCTCGACCCCAAAATGTATTATAATAAATACCATAACCAAATTAATATATATTTTCAAAATAGGCTGGTCCGAATTAGCTCCCTGAATTTGTTCTATTTTTTTAAATTATACAATATTATATATAGATATTGCCTAAAGATATAATTTGGCAGCAATTAGCAGTTCATCAGCTGCAAACCCTTTTTATAAGATACAATTTGAGACAGGCATATAAATAGCAGTTTTCGAGCACATTCTGAAATCACAGACATATAAGAGTACTGTTATTTTTATTAGCTTAGGCAGTGTTGCTCTAATATATCAGAATAATTCATCATGGTAACATTATTTAAATAAATTAAGTAAAATAATAAGGTTTTAATTAAACTTAAATGAATCATGACAAACTCAGAATAGTTTGACGTCATGTATTTAGATTCCATCCCAAGTCTATAATCGTTATGACGCATAATATAATTGATTTTAGGCCGAAATATTGTTTACTTTGGATAATTTTGGTCAACGAACTATAAAGAAATGTATAAATATGAATTTGTATGATAATATCCGCTAAATTCTTCTAAGCCACGCAAGGTACTTTTACGCACAGTTCATCGTCAGTTAGATAATTTTTCAAGGAAGGTATATATATGTATATTAGCTTTCGCCTGTGGCTTGGTCACGATATACAAAAACCTAATTAAGTTTTCATGTGACTAAAATAGAACTACTGACTAGGGGTGGACCCCTGAGCAGCCGCCGAGAAGAGCTCTAGTAAAGTATATTATATTCTATAATTAAGAAATAATATAAATTGATTTGATCCGTCCGTGGTTTGTTAATATTAATACTAGTAAAGATTTTATAGTGCGGGAAATGGACACTCAACCCGATGTCGGTACGACTGACGTATTACGTGAAACCATTACCACGTAGGACGTGAAATACGACGTAAATACGAGTTACGGCACAGCTCGGTCCTATTGCCCGTATAATGCTCTAGTCACGATAAATTGAAATTGGCACGTTTATCATCACGAGCTACGATGGCTGTGATTGCGTTTTTTATCGTTACCACGGATGTCATCGTTAATCGCTGGTTCCAAAGATTCCAATCCAAATTTATTGTTTCACCGTGAATTCGGAACAGATGTTAATGTATTTAGAAATCATTTAATGTTCATTCGAAATTTTATAGCACCTTTGATAGTCAAGTTGCGTGAATAGATATGAAATATTTAGTCTTTCATAAATGTCGTTGTGCTATTCCTAATTACATTTTCCTCAATAGACATCTTTTACCGATGTATCAATGGGGTACAAGCTATTAACTTACCAATTAATATTAAACAGTTCTTACCTAGATTAAATAAATAGATATGATGTCAAGAGCCTGAAAATAATGTCAGTCATTCTATGGAAGATAGGACGGCCATGTGTGGGACGCGACATGAGTAGATATTATGGCTGCGTCACATCTTCCGATGACTGAATCAATCTGGCAACGCTATTTCATCATCCAAAGCCCTTCAACGGGCTTAAATATGGATCATTATAAAGAAGGTACATATTTATACCGCGTTGAGACACTAGGTCCGTGAGGTCAATTTGCAAAGAATTTCTACAAATAAATTTGCAAGAAAATCTTTGGCCACACCAGGAGGCTGGTTTATACTTCGCACACCCACAGCGCTTTAGAATTGTTAGTATGGCCATTGTATACGATACGACAAAACAGAACTCGTTTGCTCAATCAACTAACGATTCTCCATGAAACATCGAACACTGCTGCCCAGCTTAATTCAGTAAAGTCACAGCGTCACTGATTGCGTTCTCTAACGAAAGCACCTTGTTGAAACTTTAATTTAATAAATATTACCGGTCAAAACGACGTGACGCGAATTTAACGCTAAATTAAATTAATATAATTCTTTGAAATTAACGTTGGTAGTCGTAAAGTGAGTTCCAAAGAAAAGAGTTCCAAACAATCCTCGTTTGGAACACTATTTCTAATCACTACGTAGGACTTTTATTGCCTTGCGTAAACATCTGTACCATCTTATCTTATAATCTTATAATAATAAATAAAGCTGAAGAGTTTCTTTGTTTGAACGCGCTAATCTCAGGAACTACTGGTCTGATTTGAAAAATTCTTTCAGTGTTGGATAGCCCGTTTATCGAGGAAGGCTATAGGCTATATATCATCACGTTAAGACCAATGGGTGCAGAGCACCAATGAAGAATATTTCAAAATCGTTTTTTCCTTTTGAGTGCTTCCGTTGCGTGCGCTGCGGTAACAGTTAAAATTTCGCAAAAATCATGTGTGACAGAAGTTAGAGTTAGCCCAAACTAACTATTCCAAGCGGACGAAGTCGCGGGCAGAATCTAGTTGTGCATACATGTGCAACATTCGGACCTGTAACAAAATTTATTTAATTATTTGCAGAGCCTATAAGAGAGTGTCAACATCTGCATCAATTTGTTAACTCCAAGCCTCTTTCGTTGCTGCAATATACTAGTTTGAATTGATATTAGCCGATCCATCGCAACAGTATAAAGAAAATTGAACATCAAAAATATTGGTGGGAAGTAAACACGTGGAAAATAAATAATTTCTGCAGGAACAATATTCGAAGGGTTTTCTCGAAAACACTAATATTACCTGAACTAACCGAACTCTTAATTTTTGTAACCGAGTTAAAAGTTTTGATTTGGGTTTAAGCCACTAAAATGTCAGTGATGTCTCTCTTTCAATAAATTGTTTCAATCCATAAGAAATAAATATTTTGGTTGGGTACATTATTGTTATCAACGCACATCTAATTTAGCGGTGGAACGGTGAAGTTTTATTAGCTTTTGCTAACTCAGCACGACTGAATAGAAGTAGTTACTACACGCTATGAGGGGTTGCCAGTTTCTTAATTCCTAAACATTTGAATTTTGAAACAATAAAAAACAGGACCTGGCGTGAAGTTATGTATGTGTATGTATGTAATAAAAAACAAACATTGGTTTCGCTTTTGATATTTTGCTGGTTATGATTTTTGCTTGGAATTATTCGTTACATAATAAAACACTCGAACATAAATTTATATTATTTTATAAGTACAGAAATGGGAACATAACTAAAAACTTTAAATTTTAATTTTAAGGTTAATGTGATTTCTGTTTACTAGATAGAATAAAAGCAATTATAATCATAATTAAACTATTGTTACAACTCAGATCCTGACAAAAACAAAATCCACTTGCATATCTGAAAAAAAAATCATTTTATTACCTGTCGGCATTTGAACTAATTGTTTGTTTACTTATTTATTGGCATACGTTTCTAGAGTACAGCCCATTGTTTTATTGTAGTCATTTACGGCCGACTCATTAGCCAGGTGTTTCGGATTACGCCAACTACGATGCGGCCACACTGCATTTGTGCAATGTAAAACGATGGTCAGATTGAGGGAGGGGGCAGTTCAGCGACAACTACGATCAAGGCGTGACGTCTGTACAGTCGGGAATCTATTAGTGACGGACTTCGCGCGTTTTATTGAATTACGACCTTTTGCATTACGTTTGGATTCGTTGTGTTCGGTTATATTTGTACCTGTGTTATTCGTTCTTTATAGTACTAATAAACTCTATAATAATTCCAACGACATTTTAATTCGAGTCCCGCTAAAATGTTAACACTATATATAATACATATCAAGGGTAGGTGTTAACAATGATGAATCGTGAGAACAAAAAGAAGCAAATAGTATACAAGCAATTGTGTCTTTAGATCATCTATAGAGATAATTCTGTAGCCATTTTGTTAACAGTTAAAGTTGTAGGTCTGCTTGCATGTATTTTACTTGTGACAACCGTATTTCTCAAACCAAACTTGGTTTATAAAATATTTATAAAAGGAGTTTAGGTAACTCTGTATGGAGTCTTATCTGAGTGGCTTAATTTTTTTTTTTTATTCAGCGTCCAGTAATAATTTTCTGAAATAGAATCTTCAATTAACAAAATTAGGAATGGTAAATATTCACGTAACTGGGGGAAGAAAACAAATTTCAGTGGACATAATATAACTATAACTTTTTGTACTTAAAAGATGTTAAAATACTTTTTCGCTTCCAAATTTGTAAAATTACTGTTATCGTCTTAATGATATAATTGGTTGCAACAAAAGAAAATACTGAATATTGCTCTTTAAATTCTTTATTTTATTTATGATGGCAACTCTACGAAAGTTCGTTACAAACAATAGCCATTCCTCTTCGTTGCGTTTTGTTATAGAGTTTGCATAATATTTTACATTTCCGTGTCGGAAACAGATAAGACTTTGGCTTCATTAAATTTAACAGCTACCTATTTAAATTGCCGATTCAAAGCAATATTTTATGTTGCTTGAATCTTTTTTCTTAGTGCCAAAAAAGGCTAGCAAATCAGATATTTTTTTCGACATAATGCTCCTCTTTTTATAGTCCTGTTATTGAGATACAATCAAAGCTTATAAAATCAAAAAAATATCTTCTTTTTTTGCACTGTTGACCATTTTAATTTTGTATATTATTTCTACTTCTATTGAAATTATAAATTTATCTGTTTGTTGTTTAGATGTATATATCTTCATATATGTGTAAATGTCTACTATAGCGCACCATCTGTCCTTGTAAGTTTTGCTCGCCAAATGGCAAGACATTGTCATAATATACTACAATTTATTAATAGTAAGGGCCCATCCACACAAATTACGTCATACGAATTTCAAGATTTTTATATATATTTCCATTTAAATTATTTTTTAATAATTTAAAAACTATGATCATACAGATAAAGTTGGAAATATTTTGAAGTTTTTGGTTAATAGTTGAAATGTCCTGTTTTAAAACTTAAATAATATATTCGGTATTGAAATCTGACGTCTCGATATTTAGCATCCCGTTGTCACATAATCAGCGCGTTCCATAAGTAGCTCACAACGACCACGTGCACGACCGTGATTTTACCAGTTCCAGTTGCTTGCGGGCGTCACAATTGTAAACTCAAGTGGAATGGTGATTCGACCCACCTCTTGACTATCACACTCGAAAAGCAACATACACTCTCCTAAACTGACCATATTGCAATGTTAATACTTAACCACCGCAAATAACTTGTTTATTAAATAATTAGTTTCTTTTTTGTAGCGTAAGAGAAGCACTTCCTGAAGAACCCTATTTATATTCGTCCAATGGAAGAAAAAATATAGGCATTGGATGTTATTTTAATTGAAAAATAATTTACAGTATTAATGAACGATGACACAAAAATAGGTCAACCGTGTTAAATATATCTGAATTGGCTGCACATTTTTGGGTACGCTTTAAAACGACTGAGCCCAGTTTAACGGATTTTTATATATCGATAAAATTGTATTTATTTGTCATCTCCATGTAGAGAGTTTTCATTGCAAGCAGATGGCCCCCTTAAATTCATAATTCTAATAAATTCATGCTATTAGCAGCATTCTGTACTGTTTAATAATTTATTAGGAATAATATAATACTAGGCCATAAAAGTCCCATTGCTGGGCTCGGGTCTCCGATTTTTACAGGGGAATAGACTTTATACAGACTCCAATTGTCCAAGAGGGATTAGCGGATTTCACACATTAATTATCTCGATGTGGAGGTTTCATCACGATGTTGTCTTCACCGTGAGAACGTGGTAATTGTAACAATATGCACATTACGTTAGAAAATTGCCTAAGTGGTGCATGCTTTCCGGCCAAGATTAGAACCCGCAACCTTCGAATTTCGGACGCAAATGAGCTAACCATTAAACTAGGGAACGTACCCATGCTACGTGACCCGTTCAGGGGAGGTCTTCGAAATACCACGCTTGGTCACAGGGGCGAGCGGGTTTAGGTTTTCGTCACGTAGTCAATAAGCTTTAGAGAAATCTTGTGCTTTTTCAAGCTATATTCAGATGTAGCGCGCAGTGTTTAGCGATTTTTAAACGATTTTTAAAAATCGTTTAACATATTTGTTTTTAAGTCGTTTAAATATATTTTTTTTCAAATTTCTAGTATGCAAAAAATAATTTAAAATCATATTTATGAATGAAAACTATGGGTCTTGGCATATACTACGAGTGGTCATCGAGGGGAAGAGGGCGTAAAAAATATAAAAAATGGGTCGCGTAGTGTGGGTACATTTCCCTTAATTAGTAATAATACAAGAAATGAACTATAACAAGTCGTGGGCAATAATTAATACCACAATTTATTTACTAATAACTCAATTCATACCCACGTGTATTTTAAAACCTTATATTTGATCGTGTTGGCCCAAACGTCTCGGGTCGGGTGCTCCATTTTCATTAATTAATTTCTTAATATGATAAATCTGGTGATAATTAAATTATGGACTAACCATTTTTTCTTAATCACCAGTAAAAGAAAATATCCTTATATAGTTAACTAGCTTCTGCCAGCGACTTCGTCCGCGTGGGATAGTTAAAAAGAACATCCGATTTTGAAACGTTGTAAGAGTGATGATATATAGCCTATAGCCCACCTCAATAAATAGGCTGGCTAACACTAAAATATTTTTCAAATTATCAATCAAACTAACAAACTCTTCAGCTTTGTATATTAGTATAAGATTAAAAATATTATTACGAGCTACAGGACTCAAATTAAAATAAATGCCGTTGGAATTACTATAGAGTTTATTAGAACTGTACAAACACGAATAAAACAGGTACAACAGGATGCAACCAGTTCACACTCTATAAACTGCACGATTCAATTACACGCGAAAAGTCCGTCACTAGAGATTAAATTTTCAAACATCCGTTTTTAGTGCGCATCTAAAGTATAGAAAGAATGCACATATAAATTTTCACAACCCTAGCGCCAGTAGTATGGACTGTATGTTGATACGTCAGTATCGCTATAATAATAACAGGACGTATTAAAAATGTATACTGCAACATATCTCCAAGTCAACAGCGTAGCCCCAAAATAAATACCATAATACTATGAAAATATAAAACAAACTAGTCTAGCAGTATTTTCGTCAGTAAATTGCCTAAATCGTCTAACTACATATGCAACAAAACTAAGTTTTTGTTTATTTAGGTCATAAAGTAAATTACTTATTAATCTTATCCGTGCAGGAACGGAGAAAGAATACAATTTCCTGCGGCCTGGCGGCCTGTCGTAAGAGGCGACAAAACAACCCACAGCCAGGTGGTAGGGCATTTGCCCGACTGGATGGCTACCACCCCTGGTCTAGAGTATGTCGCCATAACAACCTTGAATTGTGTTCCGGCATTAGTGACCAGGTTCCAGGCTCCCTAAAGAGAGCAGCAGCGCATTCGTAGCATCTTTGGTGTTGCAAATGTCCATAGGCGATGGTAACTGCTGTCCATCAAGTGGGCCGTCTGCCTGTCTGCTGATCTCCTGCAATAAAAAAAAAAAAAAAAAATCTTTTAAAATTACAGTTTTATATTAATGGTATTTTAGAACTTAAAGTAGGTAAAAAAAAACATTCTTCTTTCGGCTTTAGATCACAATTCATATTTATTTAAATTAAAACATTATTATCCTGTCAAAAAGTCGTGGACCTACGCATTACCGTTCTAGGTCAAACTTGGGCCCTAAAGCTCCCTAATTAATCATAATTAATTATGTACACTGTCCACTTTTACCCGACCATGTTGAAGTGAATGAAGGGCTATTTGGACAGTTTGTGTATTTAAGTAATTAACAGTACTATTTACAGCTAACTACTGTTTATAATTAAACAAAATATTCTTATTATTATAAAGCGTATAATTGTTTATTTACTTTTTTTGCTTTCATGAGTTCAGCACACAGTCAGATGGCCCACCTGATGGATAGCGATTAATATACATAACTGAAATGAACTAGCTGGGGTAAGCTAAATAGCATAACTTTAACATTACTCATTGCCACTTGACGCCTTAATCTTTTGTGATCACGACTACTGAAGCGGTTAAAACGTCGCAATACAAATAAAAAAACGCCGCGCTTAAAACCGAAAGAACCTAGTTTTAATTATATAACCATACTTATCATCATCATCATCATCCGAGCGTTAAATCCCGGTTGCGCTCGGAGCGTTCACTCCGACGCCCAGGGTCCGCTTTCCTACTTTTTCTACTCCACTTCGCGCGGTCTTCGGCATCCCCCGTTTTGAGACCATTGGCACACATGTCATCCTTCACGACGTCAAGCCAAAATTTCTTGGGCCTTCCCCTTCGACCGGGACCTGGCGGAGGTGCCATGGCTAGACATTTGTTCCTCACATAATTAGCCGGTCTTCGTAAAACGTGGCCGTACCAACTTAAGCGACACTCTTGCAGTTTGTCTGCTATGTCACGGACATGAAGACTGCCACGGATGCGGGAGTTCCTGACACGATCTTTCCACGTCACTCCACACATCCAACGCAGCATATTCATCTCCGTGATACGCAGCTCTTGCTTGTGTCGCTCAAGTACAGGCCACGCTTCACTGCCATACAAAAGGACAGGTCTAATGATAGATTTATAGACCTGCCCTTTTAATTTGACCGGGATTTTGGGGTCACAAATGACACCTGTCACCTCACGCCATTTGGCCCAAGCTGCAGTAATACGGGCCTTGACGTCGAGGTCGATATCCCCGGACGCACTAAGGACAGATCCCAAGTACTTAATCTGATCCTTGCGCTCGACCGTATCTTCGCCTATGCGCACGGATGTGGGACCTGTTGTGTTGCAGGCCAAGTACTCAGTTATACAACCAGTACTCAATTATATAACCATACTATTGTTGTATAAATTCCAAGGGGCTTTGGCGTTTTGTCCCATGATAAAAAGTGTCGCAATTGACTTGCCTGTCCCTAATATAAAATAAGCACATACTAGTAAGATCCAAAAATTGCCTGAGTGGCGCATGCTGGATTCGAACGTATGTCATTTGAAAAGCAAGTTCAAATCTCAAAAGCATTAAAAACTAAGCCGCTACGTATATAAATAAACTGTCAGTCATAGGACTGCACGCCAGAACCGACGGTCACCTCAGTGCTTTTTCACCACCCGAAATGTCCAAATTGCCTGAAGATTTCACTTCAAAAATAAATACAAAACTGGACCTCGGTGACAGTTGTTCTTTTAGGTGATTTACTGTCATTTAACAAGCTCGCAAAAAAAAGGAAAATGGTGACATAACCTTTCCATTACTGAAAGTTATGGCATGCGTGGTGTGCCGGGAGTCTCGTCACATCACACATTTTGGCAATGGCAACGCCTAGTTGCCCGGTCACGCAATGCGCCCAATTTCCTAAATGACCACCCAACAAAGGTATTATAAGAACTCACCCTGCGTTATTATATTCTACTTATATATGTATCAAAAGTAAATTACATCATTTGAGCACTTGACACTTGATTACACGTGAATTTCAGTAGGGTTTGTTAATTTCTAACGATATATGGGGTGTATATTCACTTTTGGATAAATCGGTCTTCCAATAAAGCCTGATTCACATTTGTATTAATTAATTAGTTAAGACGCGATTAATTGCAAAATCGTTGCACATACAAGACTTAGGCTGGTGTGCACCAAAATGTAACCGGCGGTTTACCAAAAATAATCACTGTTTTTCCATACATTTTTGGCGATTATTTTATTATAACCATCGGTTAAAAGTCGGTGCACACCAGCCTTAGTAGGTAACTTTCACTTTAGTAGAAAAATTATGGATAATATTACTTGATATTATCCATAATACAAACTAAATTTTCTTATTTAAGGATATAAGATAAAGCTCGCCCTCTTTGCTTTAATACCGTGATAAGTATGACAAATCTTTTTTTTATTTCATAGTTTAAATTGCTGTTTCCGGTATTATTTTTTTGAAAAAATTCATATGTTTTAGAATACACCTTAGATTGAGATTAACAAAGTTATTCTTTTCGACAATTTTTTTTCTCAGAAATAAAATAAAAATCTCTTTTAAAATGCAATTTTCAGGATAACAAACTCATTATTGAAAGCAAAGAGGTGATGCGTCTTTGTCTGCCAATTAAAAAATATATTAGGAGTAACAAAAGGTCAGTTAAAACCTACCCAAAATCTCCTAAACCTACACAACAAGATGCCGCTACTATTACTATTTTCCCTCTGATTTTTGACTTTCTCACAAATATATAAATATTTTATTTATTTTATTATTATTTTATTACATAAAAACATTAATGCTGATAACAAGCCTCCACTTATTGGTAACGAAACAAACCTACTTACACGATTCCTAATGATAATATAATTAGTCTTTCCAAAAATTCTTGATATTGCTTAAGCTAATGATTAATACAAAATAGAAGAGGTATATGGACAACAGAAAATATAATTAAGTAAAGAAGAGCATTTGCAGCATTAATACCTATTCTTGAAAATTTAAATTGTACACCTTTGACTTTCATACTAAATCTAAGATATCACCAATACCAATATAATAATTAATTGATCAAGGCTATTTAATATTTTATTATCACTACATGAATAATTGCATAGTAGTAATAACCCTGAACTTAATTACACCACTCTAAGTTTATTAAAACGTAATATATATGTGTACCTACCTATATACAAATTAAGTCTATGTATGGTATAATAACAAATGTAAATTTATTCGACCTAACCAAATTTATGAAGGGAAGTCGACTGACATCATCATTCACGTAGATGACATTGTACTGACGTTAAATTCAAATCAATGCACACATGCTCATGTTGTGATTTCAATAACATAATAATCAAATGAGTTGCAAAAGTGAAACGCTTTAAACAAAAAAATGTTCGCAAGGCTTATTCATATCAAAATACGGAAAATTCTAATAGAAGTGACGCTAAAGGACGCAAGTCAGAATAGAGGACTACGGAAGAAAAAAAATGTTACTCATTTATTTATTTTATATTTATTTATACACCAACATTTTCATTAAAATTTGCAGTATGAATAACAATGTCAGAATTACTTATATGTTATTTCTAAACATCTCTATGAGAGTAGCAAAGAGTTTTGATAGAACACCACAAGTATAGTACATTAATAAGACTATTACATAATAAACATAACAATTATATTATAAATGCATACATGCCAATAACAGGTGTACACAGCTTATTCTACAGTTTGTCAGTATTAAATTAGAATTTATATAAATTTAAATTGAGTTAGATTAGTATAATGATGTGAAAAATTTAATTTATATGAAAATATATGACTAATTACCTTTTAAAAATTACTAAAGAGTCGCAAAAGATATCTACGTTCGGAATCTTACCGGCTATTTCACTGTATTTGTTGCACATTCTTGACAATAGGCAGGTGCTGGCCGAGATTGTTTCTGCATGGGGAAATCCGAAATACTCCAGTTACGAGTGCGGGACTCAAATTAAAAATTCCGCTGGAATTACTATAAAATTTATTAGAACTATACAAACACGTATAACACATGTACAAATATAACTGAACACAACCACTCCAAACGAAGTACACGATTTAATAACAGGTAAAAAGGTGAGGTGAAGTGACAGGTAATAAAAAATGTGGTTCTACAGATATGCAGGCGTAAATTTGTCTTTGTCAGTGTTAACAATATAATATAGTTACGTATTTTCGAAATTTCACTAACCATATTCCACACGACTAAGGACACGTAAAAATATTTCACCCTTTCTAACCTTTACTTTTTTGTCGCGATTTTACTACATAACCCTGTCGCGTTAAACATATTATACCTTTTCTGTCAAATTGGACTATATTTATGTAGACCGAGTAATTTACAATAAAAATAACACATGGGCAGAGAGACAGCCAGAAGACATGGCTATTATATACGGATTCCGTTTTTGTTAAAATGGCTACAGGGACTTTAAACAAACACTATCTGAATAAGAAAACACATGCTGCTTTTTCAACCAAACTAGGGCACATAAGTTTACACCAAGATTTGAGCCTGACGAATATACTCGTGTTTTCGTGTGTAATTTCGTTAACCTCTTACTCGGGGTTTACGACGGATACAAGTTTTTACTGTTTTCTCTAGTGAAAAGAACAACACAAACGATATTGTTCGTGCAATTATCTGTTGGGGAAACTTTTGTTTCTATTTCTGTCTGCCTTTCAGGAATTTACACGAATCATGTACCGAGGCTCACGCTCGGCATTAGCTCGTTTTCCAACTTGTGTTTTAGGAGGACCGAAAGCACCGACATGAATTGAAATCAGAGAGGCTTAAGTTAATAATAACACAAGAGGTGGAAGTGACCTATTTAGGCATGAGATGGTTTGGCGAACGAGCGTATTAAGGCCGCTAATAGTTAGGGTGCCTAAATAGGCCTGTCACCCGAGGTTAACACTCTGCTTTTCATTTCGAATGTGAGGAAAGTAAATAAAATCTGCTTAGTTAAAAAAAAATCTCTAATGACATTAGGCGTTACATGCTTGCCTAAATTTAATTAACTCATTTAATATGTCACAGATAAAACTTCATGTTTTTGTCTGTAGCATTTTGGCAGCCAGAATTTGTTGTCCCTAATGATAATAATTATTAAGCTTAAATTTACGTAAATTAAATAATAATTTAATGGAAAGTAATTTATAAATAAAAAATATTGTTACAAAATTATTGTATCTTTGTATATAATGCAATTAAATAGTGGCTGTAAAAAATTGGGACACAAGTCACATGTATGTATTTATAGATAGCATAGTTTTTAAAAGAGCTATGAATGTCAAAGAAGCAAGAGAGGTGTGTAAGAATAAGTCTGTATGGCGGTCTGTTGTTCATGCCTACCCCGCAAGGGACTTGGCGTGAGTTATAGATAGATAGATAGATTTTAAAAATTTACACCAGAGAAAATCGGATCCCAGGGATGAAAAGTGCTGTTTTGATCCCTGTGATTAGGCAACTCTAAGCATACTTTTAGAATATGGGTTTTTTTTGTTTTTGAGCCGTAATTAGTAAAAAGAATGTCTAGTGTCTATCATTATTTAATAATTTAATTTGAATATCTAGAATTGTATTACATAAGATGTAAAATATTTATGGTAGGTACATTTATAGTGTTAAAATTGTAAATATATTTTTTATAGTGAATTAGATTTTTTTATATTGCAAAAAATTACAATATTAAATGAAAAGGCTGTTTTTTTACATTTCTGGGATTTTTTAAATGATTTAATATTATATTATATATTTTTATTTCATTTTTTTTATATATTATAATAGAAACAAAAATCCCATTTACAGTGAAATTTAACAACAAAAAAGTTTAAATCTATTTATACTTCAACTAATATTTTGAACGCAAATTCAAGTAACTTATAAAATGATATAATTTAATAATCTACAACCTAAAAGTGTATCACGGTTTCAAAATTGAACATGCTCTTAATTACAAAATCAACTTAAAACTTTATTAAAATAATTAATAAAAACAATCATAATGAAGAAATGTCGAAAATAAGCAGAACTTTAATGTAACAAACTATCAAACGTTACACAGTGTATCTGAACATGTTTTTTGTGAATAGTTGATATTGAATAGAACCAAAACATTAGAAAATGGTGGTTCGAGCTAGGGGGCGTTGGCTCTCTATTTTATTCAGCGCCATGTTGCTGGGACGTGCATTCGCAGGTAAGGTTTCTCATAACTGCTTTACACGTTGGGCCAAGATATTGGGTCGGCGTAGCGTATATGGGATCTATACCTTCAGCCGACAGTCTAGTGTTGGGTTCGGGTATACAATAAAAATATATTACGCCGTATTACGGATTTCAAAATATACTCGATCGTAACATTTTTCTGGGCTATACTTTCACGTAGGACACTCCATTTTGCTATACTATAATGTATACCCGTTTCAGTGAATCAGAAACTTTTAATTAGAAATTAAATAGACTTACTTAAATGAAGTAGCATTTTAATTGTACGAGCTGCATATCTCGAAATGAAAATTGGTGACATGTATAATAGATATTTAGAGAAACATAAAATAATTAAACCTTACATGACATAATTTGTAACTTTAAATAGTTACAAATTAATATAAATTAATAAATAACCGTAATTATATCTTTAATTTAAGAGTGATATGAATATATGATAACTGTAATAGCAGGCACGGTAGGCAACTGCCTACGGCGGCAAAATTTGGGGGCAGGAAAAATGCCTGCAAAAAGTTTTGAACTACTAAAGCAAAAAAACAAAACGGATATAATAAAGGAGTTTTAAATGTTTTGGTCCTAACATTAGCCACTATATTGTTTTTTTTTTCAAAATTCATCATCATCATATCTTTGGCTAGGGGACACCTATACAAACGTGTATTACAAAACATCATAAATCGTCACGCTTCTGACATATGCGATTGAAATTGTAACGTGACAAAAGAATACCGAGCGTTTGCTTCATTGCAGTAGGGTATGTTTCAAAATACGGGTGCATCCTAAATCTGAAACTATACCCGATGTCAACTCGCGCCAGTGTCTTCACAAATGTCAGGTAAAGGTACGATTTAATGAAATGATTTTCGCTTTCTGGACTTGAAAACCCGACGCCACCGTCTTTGACGTCATAAACGTTGTGTGAAGGTATAGGTTCCAAATATGCGTCGGTGTATTCAGCCAACACGTATCTATTCACTTTACTATTAATAACATTTATTTAAAGAAATATCTAAATTATTGTAAGTACTATTGTAATATTTGCGGGTAGCTGTTTCTTCTTATCAAATATACAAGCAAGCGATGGTAGCGAGGAAAGATCATTCTCACTTCGACTTTGGTCGGATGCATGTGTCATAATTGCTCTCTAGGGTGGCTAACTATTGTGCGAGAATATAATACCTATAATTAATTGTACTTTAGATTGGCATTATTCGTTCGGAAGTTAAGTAAAACAGATCTCAAAGTTCTACTTGTTTAGTTATACAAATGCCGCACTAACATTACTCATGTCGTTGTTGTTATCCAACACTGGCCAGCTACCTGAATAGTGTAAGTTTTTCATTCACACAGCAAAGGGTCTTGGAGCGCTTCTTCACTAATGTTCATTAACTTCTTGTGAAAGTGATATTTCTTTAAACAAATCACTGAATGTGTACATCTATTTTTATTAATAATTCAGAATGATTGACAATGTTTGTAGTTGAGTAGCCTGAGTCTCAACCTGCTCAGCCCAGTGGAACGCTGATATCCAAGGGTCGACACATGGCGTATGGTCTGGTGGTCAACGATCGGCTCCAGAGTTCGCCGTTGTATTGCCTATAAGCCTATAACAGAAGCTTAACTTGTTGAGTTTGAGAATTACCGATTATATTTTAATGTTTAATAAAAGGAAGAAAGAAAACTTTTATTTGCCAAATGCGACACAGACAAAATAGGACAAAACAATTTTTACAAGTAAATGCAGCAATTCGACAAATAAGGTTGGCACTCAGTATATTGCGGAAGATATTCCGCCACAGCACTGATTTTTAGTGCCCACCCCGGAGTCTGCACATATTACCTTGAGATCCGTATAAAAATGATTATTTAATTTAGTCACAGCAATAAGTACTTAATGAGTAAACATATTGAGCCAACACCCTTGCCCAAAGTGTACACTACAGCTAGCTACACATTAAAATATTTATAAGCATATACAAAACAACTATTGCATAGAAAATTAGATTCTGTAGAGAGATGAATAAATAAATTGCAATCGGTCTCCACTTCAATGACACTTTTTTAATAACTTATTCAACACTACAGCATCTTTTCTTATTCCACATACAGCAAAGTAAACAAAAACTAGTTAGTTCAAAAAAATGTAAAGGTTATGTCTTTAGAAATCACAAAAAGATTTAATTTCAAAAAATTCTTATTATTATAATAATTATTCAACGTACAATTTGACTTACACATATTGCATCATATATATTATAATATCTGTTAACTTTCAAAGTCCAATACTCACTAGTTATTTTTGTTGCTATTACGCAATCATTTTTTTTCAAATCTGCTGCAATATGTAATTATTATATTACTTTATTAAATTAAAATTCAAGGGTGCGAATGAGTCCGCCAAGTACCTAGACTATAAACTCACTTATTGGGCGTAGGTAGATAAACAAACCACGCAAAACTTTGACTTTTAGGTAAGTAAACAAAATGGTTAAAAATCGCGTATTTTATATGCTAAAAAGACCGCAGCTTGTATATAAGTATGTATAATTTGTGTGTGTATATGTAAGGAAGTATATATATATGTCCATATATACATCCCCAATGTCGACATTTAAGTGTGCTTGTATACTAAGGGCCGTAAGAGCCGATTTTTTAATCACCAGATAAAAGTTATTCTGTAGAATAAAACACAACAGAGAAAAAAATAAAAATGACAGTTCCATGAATAAAACAGTTGAATTGTCTAATTTTAAATTTAGTCAGGCTTTAATTTTTCGACAGGTAATTTTTATCTGATGATTGAAAATTCGTCCTTAACTTTCTTAATAATATGTTGAAACAACTTCGCTAACATACATTTCAGATATGAATCCTAAAGTGTTATCCCATTTTCCGGGACACAATTTTATTCTACGTTCATCCTCTTTCATTTCATTATACTTGATATATTTGCTAAACTGCTAATAAGAAACAAACAAACATACACATGATACATTTATAAATTAGTTTGGATCGTTACCTATGTACCTCTTTGTAAAAGTTCCTCAGTTAGAATTAGGTACTGGACATTTCGATTCTAAGCTTCTTTAACTTCTTGGCGCAGTAACATTCAACTAAACTCACAAAGTTAGTTAGTAGCTTTAACATACTAAGTTAACGCGTTCACGAGCCAACATTTTATAACGTAGGTAGTAGGTACACATAAGTAATTATGCGTATATAGATATGTATTATATAATGTTTCTGTATATACGGTATTATATTAAAAAATTTATTGTACTAAAACTAATTGTTTAAAATTAACTGGACATCCAAACGTACCTATATAAGTACCTTTATCGTGAATCATTGAACGACGCGGTGGAAAAGAAAAGCTGGTTGTGAGGTAGCCGGGAATAAAGTATTACGCCATGCGGCACGCAACAAAAAATACAGACTGTATTTCCGCCAGCCTGATGAGAATGGATGCGGTCTTACAAAATTCAGTGCGATTCCTGATTTATTACAAATCTTGGGATACGGTTCATCATCCAGAAAAGGAATTTTTTAGAAGCGTTCAAGCTTTTCAATTGCTGTGTATGTATTTCATTTCCTCATAATGCAGAATGCAACATTTTGTCAACATTCATCATGAACCGTTCAGCCATTCAGTTACAAAATGTTAATATGCTATCTATAACAAACTTCCTGATAACCACCAGTTTCTTTTAGTCTTCATTTACTGTATTGACATGTTCCATTTTTATATATACATATTTGCTTCTGTTATTTTTTTTATATATTTTGCCTTTACCGTGTCAATATAATTTTTACCACAAAATTATTGAGAATGGATGAGGTGGTTAAGGAGGAGTATTAGAGTATGCTACCTATAACAAATTTTCGAGAACCACCAGTTTTTTTATTCTTTATTTCTTATTAGTTACAGTACAAAAATAGAACATGTCAGTTCTATTTTATGTTGCTTTGTCATACTTTTTCATGTACCGTGTCAATGTAATTTTTACCACAAAATTATATCTTATTTTCTTGTATGGTTGTAATCTATGATTAGTAGGCGCATTCAGCACCTACACAAAATGGTGTCTTTTTGGCAGATCCTTGTCATCTTTGATTGGAAACTATTCCACAAATCACTTAAATTTTTGCCGTTGTTAAAAACTGTATCCTTGCAGAAACGTAGAAATTTAACGCATTTTCATTTATTTGCTTTGATTGAAAGATACTAATTCCTGCCGTCGGCCGGCTTACCGCATGAGTCGACAAAACCGTAAACGTATGTGTATGACATACCTAGACAAATATACACACTGGCTCTCCGCTAATAATGTTATTAAAACCGTGTTTTATGGGGTCGATTAGATCTCATACGCACTTTTATAATTGACGATTACGAGATATAATATCTCTCAAACGCACTGACAGATTTTTTTTGAAGCTAGCTAGAATTACTTAAGACGTGTATAATAAAATTATTAATGCAAAATAATCAATCAAGAACAAGAACTTACGTACAATGAAACGTTATTATTCAAGTAGTTTTAAAAAAATAACTAGATGGTAGTTCGAATAACGTTCCGATAGTTAAGTCTCAACCTATTTTTATTTATAAATTAGCCGTGGAAGCTTTTATTCAGCGTCGATAGGCCATTAAAGTTTGTTAATCGAACACCACTTTAACCGCGACCTAAATCACAACACTTTAACTAGCGGGTAATTAGCACAAGCTGTAATTAGATTTTCTATCAGTTTCTTGGAAACTTGAATGTTGTTGAACCTTTTAAAGCGTCTTCTAAAAATTTCGACATCGATTAGCAAACTGAGATAAAACATAATTAATGTAATATAGGCAATTTAATACTGTAAAATTTAGGCCTGTTAAGACCCCCATTCACTGTCCTGCAGTGCAGCTTGCAGGACTGAAGACGCATTCAATTGTAACTAATATTACACTTTTTTATCGTATTTATAACATAAAAATATAACAACAAATTATTTTGACGCCCCCTATAAAATAGGGGGCGTCAAAATAACCTCAATAGACCTCAAGACACTGTGAGCTCTTTCTGCGTGCAACGAAACAAACCAGCTTGACTGATAATTTCATTTATTTTTTCCTTCCACTCATTTTAATATTATATATAAAAAATTTAGAACTAGGCATGTTTGCTGAAGAGTTTCTTGCGCCGCTTCTTCTCTTCAAGCCACAACATGTTGTGAAGCGGTGGTAAATTAGATTAGGCTCCCAGAGAGTAAATAATATCCATAAACAAAATTAAAACTAAATAATTAAAATGAACAAGTTGGCGGTAGGCTGAATAAAAATTTTGACAATACACGTTTGACAAATGTCATCTTTGTCTTCCGTGACCACGGCAACTGAAAAGCGGCTGAAACAGTTAAAACGTAGTTTTATTATGTGTACAAGTCGCGAAAACTTAAGAAAATATTATAACTTTTTGTAGAAATTATTTGTTTTTTCGTCTTTAATATATTAAACAACCTATATATACTTATGAATGTCAGAAGACGCCACAAAGAGATCACTTTAAAAAAACTTAATCATAATATCGCAATAGACACAACACATAACAATTCCAGATTTTTCCTTGTATAACGCAATTTATCTATGCTAATTCGCTGAATTTTGAATTGAAATATACATAGATAAAGTTCAGCTTATGTCAAGCGGGGGCCCAAGGGAAAAATTCCAAACAGAAACAATAAGAATGTAAGGCTCTACGCCGTAAGGACTGCCTGCCGCTTTGTATAACACGATCGATTTCATATTCATACAGATTCGTGTGATGTTACATTCAGAATTTGATATATTGATAACGGCTTATCTACATATAACATAACATACATAACATAATTATTTATTTACTCTACAAATACACAGTGAAACTTAAAACTGTAACAACATTAACTAAGAGGCTGGTGCCTGAATTAGGTTACAAAGAAACCTGTGGTACAGGTCACCAGGATCAACCCGTTGGCTAATTAGGAGAAGAAAAAAGGATTAGAGAATTATACTAGCATAACTATTATAAGTAATCGTGTTAGAGTGAGCTCTTCAAGAGCAAAGGTGTGATGTAATGTTTGTATGTCAGTAAGTTCGTATACGAGATGTAAGAAGAAGTATGTGTGAGAGTGAATGAGTCAAAGAATGTTAAGATCATATGATGTATAAGAAGTGTCAGGGAGTTATGGAGGGGATTAGGAAATAACGTTGGTAGTGGAAAACAGCATAGTTGTTTAAAAATATACAAGAAGTCTTCAATGGGCTGATAATCGAGAGTTTTCAAGAAATTAGTAATTTTTGCTTTGCAGGTATTTATTAAGGGGGTATATGTTTGGTATATTATTGATTTTATTATAGAAGAATTCACCCAGAAAACAAAAGAAATTTTGTGTGCGACTAGTATCTATCCTTCTGGAGGGGAGATCGAGTTTGTGCAATGAATTTAAAAATATTGAAATGGTAGAGTCGTGTTGGAATAATTGAAGACATGAGTGGATGAAGGTGATAAGTCGCATAATTCCAATTCTGAGTAAATCGAGATAAAAGTTTTACTTTTATTTGAAACTGAACTGAACTTAACACCTTTAGCAACTTTTTATTTTTTAAATATGCCTTATATCTATGGTGTAAGGTCTGTAGTCATTTGGTATCGACTTATAACATTCATCTACGCAAAAAAAGCAAAAAACCGAATATGCGAAATATCACCTTCATCCACTCACGTCTTCAATTGTCTTGATCACAGCTCGCTGGGCTAGTTCAAGCGGCGTGATATCACGCTCTCACAGAGTATCGGCGCAAACGGTTTGTTTTGAGCTAGTCGTATTTCTTACAATAAGTGAAAGTTTTGATGGCCCATTCCGATGCGTTGGCAACGGCCCCTGTGTTGTAAACGTTCACAGTCTCCATAGGCGACGGTAACCAACTTCCAAGGCTCAAGCGACTCGCCTGCCTGTTTGCCTGCAACAGGCAATCATAAAAACTGCTCTCCTGATTCAATCTTATCCCATCCCTCCCATTCCGTCCTAAAGGCTGGCAATGCGATAGCTTTCCGTGCGGGCTGGAGGTGAATACGCGAGCGGACCCATAGCCCGGACATATGGCATAATATACAAAAAATGGTGGGTATTAAATGCCCTAATCGCGGCATGGCAATAACATTCCTTCGGGATTGCTAGTGCCACTCCGACGAGGCCAATTCTACACGCCTAACCGTGGTTCTCCCGCGGTGATTGGTCCTCAAGCGGATTTCCTCAGGATAAAAACAGAATGAGTAAAATAGAGTGGCAGTTCGAGGTCCCAGATTCCCATACCTAAAGCCCTTGTATATATAAACGACAAATATTAGTTATCATTCAGTCTTAAATAAAAGACTTAATAATTCCTGTCTCATTTTCGAATAATACTAGCCGCTGCAAACAAAAGTATAAAAGGACAACTTTATACAATGGCAAGTTGGTAAATCGCCTTATCGCGAGATGCGATCTCTTTCACGCAAACTTATACAATTCTGCCAAGAGAGTTACTTTATTTTATGTATATTGTGAGTATTATTGTATGAAAGATATGATCTAGATGTCGTTTATATTCTCGAATATAAAACAGCAAGGAAATGCAAAGCATTTTTACCAAACTTTTTAAATATAATGTTATTTAAATTTTTTACTAACTTGGCCTAAAAATAAGTTAAAATAATAAATCATTTATTTAGGCGAGCCGTTTTACTTGAACTCAAAAGGGTTTTCGGGTTTATACGGCGTTGATAGTCAAATAAAATAGTATGTTATTTATTAAAACACGTTTGACTTGTTGTGACCATGTTGGTTAAATTAAATTATGTCAAAACATCAAACAATTTCAATAAATTACTGTAAATGACATTAGTTTGAATATTTGTTGTTAGGCGGCGCCCAACAAACAAATTCAACAGATGGTTACAAAAGTACCTTAATTATTGCAAAATATAAATAATAGCTTTACAATATATTCTGATTATTTAATACACAACTTATCAATGTGCATAAAGGAAATACTAGTCTAAATATTTAATCATAGATGGAGCCACTAATACCAAATTGTTTAGGTTAGGCGCCATTAGGAACAGACTAGTAAAAGTAGGTACAGATAACTTGAGATTTTATTGTCAACACACGTTGTGTTATCTACCCAATTACAAAGTAATGGAGTTATTATTTTCACATGACTAATAGAAGATTTCGTGCTCTGATAAGATTCGAACTGACTTCACTGAAATCAGACGCAAGTTCTTTAATAACTGAATAAACCTTAAAGGCCTTCTACAAAGATCTTTTAATACAATATAAATAAAAAGTCTTTTATTCTTACTTTTTACAGTACGTATTTTTAGTATGTTAATTGGTTAGTAATTTTAAATTAATTGTTAGTATTATTGTTGTTAGTTTGTCAGATTAATAAATTAAATAAGAATCCCAGATTGGGTAAAGGTCTCCTCCAAAGATGTCCATCTGTCCCTACCCTGGGCTATTTGATTCCAATTGGGGCCGGCTTTTTTACTTATGTCCTCTTCCTAACGCATCAATGGTCTCCCTCTGCCTCTCTTGCCTTGTGGTCCTGTCCACAGAGTTGTTTTTACGGCCCATCTCTGGTCTGTAAGTCTTACTATGTGACCTCCCATTTAAATTTTAATTTCTGTTATAGCTCTTTTAATACAATACCTACTCAAAAAAATTATAATATTAAATCTCGTTCTAAAGGTATCCTCACAACAACAAATATAACATTAGCCGAGTTAAGGTTGATGTTACCAACATGTTCGTAAGTGAGTTTGGAAGTTGGACTCTCAACTCCCACATGACCGCTTAATAAAGTGCCCCTGAATTGTTGTTGGCGAAATATTGTGTTAGCACTACATTGTCGAGTTGTACTCATGAAACAGTCACGTTGAGATACTACAAAATGCCATAATATAATGTAGTTTCATTCTTAACGGACTTTAGATTTATAAATAATTGATTAGATTGCACAAAGGCGGTTTTATCGCTACAAAGCGACTAGCGATTTCTCAGACAATCCCAGGAGTGAATTAGATTATAATGGCGACGATGGTATACTCGTACATAATACATAGCACGACCACTTACATTTTAGGAATAAATTCATAAATGCAATATTATAAGTTGTATGTAAGTACTTTTGATGCCGTTGTAGCGTAATAGATAATACACTTGCAATTACAAAGATGTGACACCACGACGTGCTTTCTAATCACTTATGACCGGCATAAGCGCAAAAACGACTTTTTTTTTATTCATTGTGAAGCTGGCAAATAGGCAAATCGCCCAGCTCATGGAAAGTGGTTACCGTCGCATATAGACATTTGTAACACTAGAGGCGCAACCAACGTGTTTCCAGCCCTTAGAACGGGTATGAAGATGAGATAGGGGGATCAGTCAGGAGGAATGGGATAAAGGGGATGGGACATGGCATTGGAATAGGAAAGATGGAATAGGGGGAGGGGAAAGTGGGCCATCGGAACTCTGATTCATCGTACGAATGAGCTGTGATCAAAATTATGATTCCAGTTGGGGCTGGGCATTACCACGTTAAAGACGATGTTTAGATGTTTTATGCTCTTTCTTTATTGCTTGGATATTGAACCATATGGACGAATGAAAAGCTACTTGTCGCAAACGGACTATAACTTCAAGTATCAAATGTCAACTTCAACGTGACACACAAGAAGAACGATACATCATTTTTTAACTTACAATTTGAATACCGACTCAACCAACTGTTTGCAATCTAATAATAAATGAATTAGTTATTTTCAAGTAGTTAGCGCCTATGAATTGCTACTACGAACTTTGGAAGTTTAAACACTACTTTATATGTTTTCATTGTCAATTAGTGGTTTCAGTGCATTGACTTTTTTACTATCCGGTATATACAAAGATAGCACGCTAAATAATCGTAATATAGTTTGAAAGTAATATTTTCGTTTTGTATTTGTTATTACCACACCGTCTGCAAAGTTTTATTGCAGTTTGATACCTTTACTAGTCTCTACTTTTAGATATGACTTTACATTAATGGTGTGGACTTATTTAACTTTGTAAATTTAGTAATGAAAGTATAGCTTTTTATTTGGCCGTCAAAGAAAATAAATATATATTTTGCGTATTGAGTATATCTTATTTTCTTTGTGTATTTTTTCCAGTTTTTTGTTTTTTCTTAACCAAAAGGGATGATATGTGTGTACTTATAGAAGTATAGGTAAATTAGCTTTCAGAAGTTTTTGCGTTTGTAGTATTATTTATATAATACAGTTATTCTAAACTTGAAATTTAAAATTCCTTGTACAATCAGCAAAAAGCCGTTCGTTACATTTTATTTTTTATTGTTGTTATTTGATATTAAATTTGTTAATCAAAAATCCGATCTTGAAACGTGGTTGAGGTAAGCTTCTCAAACTAAAGAAGTTTTAATTTCTACAAATATTTCGAAAATAAATACAAAGGCGCTATCAGTAAGCAAATGTTCAGAACAAGGACCAACAATTTAGTATTAAAAATTAGTGTACATTTATTACTGCACATTTAAGAAAATCTATGAATGGGGATCAAAATTTCACAAGAAATTATGCATAGTCCTGTAAGACCATCTTCGTGTAGCTGCAACGGTTAAAGTACTTCATCTTATTGTCCCGTTGAAAGTTTCCACCCATAGGTACATGTCTATAGGTTAACAATTGGATGTTATTTTAACGCTTGTTCTTATATATCAAAGCGTTTTAGAATTTA
Organism: Dendrolimus punctatus; assembly: GCA_012273795.1. NCBI lineage: Eukaryota > Metazoa > Arthropoda > Insecta > Lepidoptera > Lasiocampidae > Dendrolimus > Dendrolimus punctatus. Next base: position 4,074,544 of record CM022538.1, on the reverse strand, counting down.
TCTTAAAACGTGTCCACATTACTCACTATTAACGAATTTGAAATAAGGATTTTAGATCTACCATATTAATAGATATAGATGAATACAGTACAAGGTATTGAACTAATTACAGTAATATCGAGACACTTGACATATTCGCAAATTAGTTACGACAATAACAATCATCTAATGGAGACGAGACAGCGTGGGTTACAGTACATAGGAATACCATCAACAGCACGTTTAGAGATCTCATTGACAAAATTTGTTCTATAATTAAATACAGCCAATCGCGGCAGTATAGACTGGTAAACAAGTGCCTTTTGGACCAACTTTTTTAAGCAGTCTCCGAAAATTATAAAAGAGATGTCATTAGATTCGGAATGGCATCTACATGATTTTTGAAAAAAATGAAGTTCCGCTTGCAAAAATTGTAAAAGCTATTAACAGTTAACTAAAAAAAAGGGGTGGTTTAGTTTTTTTCAAATATCTCAAAAAGTAATAAAGATTTTTCAAATTTGAAAAAAGATTCGAAAAGAGAAGGAAATTTCCTAAAAAAAGTCTTGACTCCCAAAACTGTAAGATCAATATTTATAATTTTCCCAGAGTGATGAAAATACGGCCGAAAACGGGTACTCTGGCTTACGCAAGCCACACCCACATCGGCCCTTTAATGAATAAATATTATTTAAATACACTAAATATGAAAATAAAAAATTGAATAAATTCAGGCACTAACTGAATAGATGAATGAAATCTGCTTGAAAAAATTTTTATAACAATTTTTCATTTAGTTATTCAATGGTTAATTAATATTTTTTTTGCTTGAACATGAACATTGCAAGTGTGATAATTGTTAAATTATAAATTTAAGACTTTTCCTTTCTTGGAGCAATTCTTGAAAGGATTTAAAATAGAACCCCGTTGGAAAAATTAGGAAATGTTTATTTTTCATTTTTTTATTAACAATTTTCGTTGTTTTAAACTTTTAATTATGTAACAATTGCTCCAAGAAAGGAAAAAAAATCTTAAATTTATAGTTTAACAATAATCACACTTGCAATGTTCATGTTCAAGCAAAAAAATTTGTTAATTATCTATTGAATAACTAAATGAAAAAGTGTTATAAAAATTTTTTTCAAGCACATTATTGTTCATTCATCTATTCAGTTAGTGCCTGAATTTTTTAAATTTTTTATTTTCATATTTAGTATGTTTAAATAATATTTATTCATTAAAGGGCCGATGTGGGTGTGGCTTGCGTAAGCCAGAGTACCCGTTTTCGGCCGTATTTTCATCCCTCTGGGAAAAATATAAATAGTGATCTTACAGTTTCGGGAGTCAAAACCTTTTTTTAGGAAATTTCCTCTTCTTTTCGAATCTTTTTTCAAATTTGAAAATACTTTATTACTTTTTGAGATATTTGCAAAAAAAACTAAACCCCCCCTTTTTTTTAGTTAATTGTTAATAACTTTAACAATTTTTGCAAGCGGAACTTCATTTTTTTCGAAAATCATCTAAATGCCATTCCGAATCGAATGACACCTCATTTATAATTTTCGGAGACTGCTGAAAAAAGTTGGTGCAAAAGGCACTTGTTTATTAGTCTAGTAAATTCGTCCAGATGGCTATTATTGTTGCGTTTTGTTAAATAACGTTTGATGTGAACAAATAAAATATTTCGACAAAAAAACGTTTACATTTTTAGGTCTTAGTGTGCGTTTTTCACAGGATGCAATTTTTTTTTTGGTTGTATTAGTATGTGTAGGGGGGTCAGTATAAGCTTAAGTTTAAGTTTGTGGGGTCGCCACCCTTGTCCCCCGGCCGCCATCTTGGGAAAAAGGGTGCATAGAGTTTTCGCGTTGTATCTCGTAAACTAGCAACCGTACAGAAAATTTTATAGACATTATTTGTATCAATTTAAATTTTCTACAACTTAATTCTTATTAATTTTTATAGTAAAATAGAAAATAAATAAGTTATAAACAAAAATAACTGAAAACGCCAAAAATTTTAAAAATTACTTTTTCAGAATGTCCTGGTCCGAATCAGGAGGAAGAGGAGGAGAGAAGAATCAGGAGACATACTCCTGACTTTTTTTTACATTTTTAAACGTAATATTCAAACTCGAATGATTTACGGATTTATTATAGTGTAGATGATAGATGATAATTCAATATTAATGACTTCACCCTTGTTTTGGTTTTCTTTGATCTATTAATATTCTATGTGACAAGTTTTAACCTTGTGTCGAATATTATAATTACAAATCAATATTCGCTGTTAATTATTTATTGATACATGTTTTTTTTGTCTACAAAGCTTTCAAAAGACGACAAGCTACCTATGCCCAGTTTACTTATTTTATGTAAAATAACGGTATTGCACTTATGTCTAGTTTATAACATTGTATCAAATATTCTTTGTTTTTAATAATATTTTAACATACAAAGGTATTTTTGTTTAGCCTCAATTAGTTTTAAATGCGTACATATGTGAAAATAGCCAGAGACGACGGATCTCCAGTTGCAAAGATCCTAATAAATATCTTTCGCTTTATCTTCTCCATATATGCAAGTTTATTATAGATTTATTTTATTTTAATTGGATATTTGACAGTGCAGTCAAATGAGATACTTTTTACCAACGCACAAAAGTCACTTTTTTTATGAGATACTGTCGTACGACGTCACAAGTTTAACGAGTCATCAAGTTTATTAATTATTACTTAAACCTTAATTAAAATTATATCTTTAATAAACTGTTCAAAGTAAGATGATAAGAAGATATTTTGACGCCTTTCTTTTTTATATGACAGTATAATTTTTTTGGAATTGAATGTAATATATGTGTAATACCCAAATATACTTAAGGGATGTTTAATGTTTTATAGGTGTTTAATTAATTTAAGAAATGCGTTTTCCAGTATTATATTTGCGTTCTTACTACATTCAGAAAGTTATGAAAATTAACGCGGTCGTGTTAAGAAACGCCTGGTAAATTGGCAACACCAATTTTGAATACATGTCGTTTAACAGGCGCTTAATATTATCGGAACATTTTTCATATCCACCGACACAAAAATTAATTCACATCCTTCGAATACAAGAAAGAACAATCTCTTGAAATTTCTACTCTTTTATTTTATCCTGTCTCCGCAACATGGTCCTGGATCGTCACCGGATACCAATTTAAGAAGAAACCAGCGTTTTAAATAAATATATTGGAGATTAATACTTGGAAATACGGAAATATTACCGGCCGAGTCGAAGGAATTTCACAGTGGATACGTGGTGATAAAATATGCTTTTAAACCTTTAATTTTTACCCAACACTCTATTTATGGTGTAAGTATAGGTGTAAATTAGTGAAACAAAAGGTTAGTAATATTACTTATTGTATTTTTAACATTTAAAACGTTAATTAATATTGTTGCATTGTAGGTAACCTTTACAAATTTTGCAGTCAGTAATTAGAGCAATAAATTGTACCTTTATGTACAGTACAAGATTTGTACATCATTTATGCTTAATTACATAATTATTGTTAACTACATTATAAATCTGTGCAACGGATACTTCTTAATACATATAAGTAATACATTAGAGGTCAAAGTTCACCTTCTATGACAATTCAATTTTTGTTCACATTTAATATTTTAATTAATTGCATTCACCACTGTTATTACTTAATTATTACACTGTATGATTGTTCTTTTTATTGTAATTGATTATTAAATATGTATTGATAGAAACATTTCCTTTTAATTGAAATAAAATACAATTATTAGCTGTTTGGTTGAACATTCTAGTTGTATATGTAGGTATTATAAATTACTTATTTATGTAATTAAATTGATTGTTTGCCTAAATTAATTACTTCTATCATTGTTTGGTGTTAGGAAACTTATATAAGAGTTTCCTTTCATATATTAAGCTTTCAAATTGTATAATTCCAGGTTGACTACCCCAGTCTTTCAGAATGGCCGAGGAAAGAGACTTGATTAAAAAGCGAGCCAGTTTTAAAGGGCGTATGACTACATTTATCAGTTATGTAGATTCACTTTCCACGCCTTTACAGGATTACGAGGTAACGGAATTGCAATTGCGTATTAATAAAATGGATTTGTTATATAACCAGTACGATGAGGTTCAGTTACGTCTGGAATGCGTTGCTGACAAACCCGACATACAATTAGCTGAGCGTACATCCTTTGAATCGCAATATTATAAAGTCATAGCTAAAGCTCAAGGCTTGTTAGGTGAGCAACAACGAAAAATAACTTTGGCTCAGCATGCGATAAGTGTTCCAATGTTGGTAGTGAAAAATATTCTCAATCCAACAAACATAAATTTGTTAAGTTGCCGACCATACAACTACCTAAGTTCAGCGGTTCCTATGAGAATTGGTTAGAGTTCCGAGACTCGTTTAATAGCCTTATTCATTCTAATGATGAGATTGATGAAATAAATAAATTTCATTATTTAAGGGCTTCTCTGGAAGGTTCCGCGGCTGTCGTCATCCAATCATTAGAGTTTTCTGCTAATAATTATTCAATTGCATGGGACATTTTGTGTGAGAGATTTGATAATAAACGGCTTTTAATACAGAATCACGTCTCCGCTTTATTTAAAATTGAATACTCTACAAAGGAGTCCTCTGTTTCTTTAAAGCGGTTAGTTGACAGTTTAAATAAGAACTTACGTTCACTTGAATCCTTGGGTGAGCCCGTAACATATTGGGGGACACTTTTAATTTATCTGATAACACAGAAGCTAGATCAAAAGACATACCGTGAATGGGAAGAGTTCAAAGGTCGCATGAACAAAGATGTAACAATCACTTTCGATTTGTTTCTGCAATTTTTACGTAGTCGAGCTGATCTAATTGAAACCTTAGAGATGTCACGTCATAGTCATTCCATACAAAATAAATTCAGTCCTAAATTGAAAGCTATGGTTTCCGTGCAAAGCCCAAGTAATTTAAAATCGAATCAAATATATCTAAAAAGTCTTGTCAAAAGTGTAACGGAGAACACAGTCTGCTAACTTGTCCTCAGTTTCTTGCACTTAGTAACGAAGCAAGATTAAAATTATTGCCAAGTTATAAAGTGTGCTATAACTGTTTTAAACCAGGACATTACGCTAATAATTGCAAAAAGCCAGGCTGTAAAGTGTGCAAGCGTCGACACAACACTCTCATACATGTTACTGAAAAAGGTAATTCTTCGTTTATATCTACTCGTTCTTCGCCCTCAAACGCTAATGCATCGAGTTCTGTTGCGGTTGATAACCTCAACACAGCTAACGTAACATTATCTGTGAACGTTATACACTCTAGCGATGTATTGTTATCAACTGCACTGATTAAATTGTTCGATTGCAATAATGTCGAATATGTAGCTCGCGCAGTGTTAGACAGTGGCAGTGCTTCAAGCTTTATTACTGAGAAAATGTTTTATAAATTAAATTTAAGCTCAGTACAGATAAATAAGTCAATCAAAGGAATTAATAATGCAACTTCTTATGTAGGAAAACGGTGTCACGTTTATTTAAGGTCTTTAGATGATAGTTATTCAACTAATGTTTGTTGTTTTATTTTACCGTCTATTATAACTAATGTTCCTAGTCGAGAGGTGAATTTATCTCAACTTGAACTTCCAACAAACATTTGCTTAGCTGATCCTACTTTTTATAAGCCTGCCGAGATTGATATGCTTATCGGCGCTGATCTCTTTTGGGATTTGTTAGGGTCACAAAAAATAAATTTAGGCAATACTAAGACCTTCTTGCATGAGACCAGATTAGGTTGGCTAGTATCTGGTTCTGTTGAAGTTGTAAATACTGCATTGTCGTCGTCCGACATAAAATGTAACTTTACCAACGTTCAGTCTCATTGTCAAGAAAATAGTATGAATGATATTAATAAACAATTAGTTCGTTTTTGGCAGTTAGAGGAAATAACTAGTTCATCTCCTCATTACTCATCTGAAGAAAAAAGATGTGAAGAGCATTTTGTTAAAAACACTTACCGTCTTAGTGACGGACGTTTTTGTGTGCGTTTACCACTCAAACAAGAATTTAAGGTATTAGGGGAATCTCACAAAAGAGCAGTGCATTGCCTTTTATCTTTAGAAAGAAGATTAGAAAGGAATTCTAATAATAGGCAATTGTACTATGATTTCATGGCTGAATATAAATCACTAGGTCATATGTCTATTTGTAAACAGCCTAAGACTAATTTCGGGTACTGTATACCGCATCATGGAGTACTTCGTGAAAGCAGCACAACAACTAAACTTAGAGTGGTGTTTAACGCAAGTTGTCCAACGACATCTGGCGTTTCTTTAAACGATATACAGATGGTAGGCCCCGTCGTTCAGGATGATTTGTTATCCATTTTGTTGCGTTTTAGACAGCACAAGTATATTTTATCTGCTGACGTAGAGAAAATGTATAGGTGCATAATGGTACATCCGGATGACAGGCACCTTCAGCGAATTCTCTGGCGTGATAGTCCTAGTGATTCTATTAAAATATTTGAATTAAATACCGTGACTTACGGTACAGCTAGTGCCCCATATCTGGCGACACGTTGCCTTAAACAACTTGCTCTCGAATGTTCTGATAAGAATATTTCTGAAGTTATCATGCATGACTTTTATGTTGACGATTTATTGTCGGGTGGTGATGTTTTAAGTGATGTAATAAACATGCGTAAGCAAATAACCACCATACTAAGTTCCGCTGGTATGTCATTACGAAAATGGAGATCAAATGAACCGAAATTGTTATCTGAAGTAAATCATGCGTCACTTGATTTAAACATAGGCTCATTAGAGCCAAATAAGCTATTGGGTCTTGGTTGGCATTCGCAATCAGATGAACTTTGTTTTCCCTTAAATTCACTTATTCCTCAAGGACGTACTAAGCGTGATTTACTCTCAGTTATTGCACAAATCTTCGATCCGTTAGGTCTTTTATCACCCTTCATCATTACTATGAAGATGTTAATGCAAAGGCTGTGGTTGGATAAGCCTTCGTGGGATGAACCTCTATGTCCAGACGTACAAAAGCGTTGGTGCGAAATCATGAAACATTTGCATCTTTTAAACGTTATGCGAGTTCCGCGAATTGTTGTTTGTGATTCGTATAAAGTGCTTCAGCTACACATTTTTACCGATGCGTCGGAACGTGCTTATGGGAGTTGTGTCTACGTTCGCAGCATTAATAATGAAGGAAAAATAATGATTCGCTTATTAACAGCAAAAAGTCGGGTTGCACCAATTAAACCCACCACAATCCCACGTCTTGAGCTTTGTGGCGCACTTGTGGGGGTTCGGCTTTACGAAAAGGTTAGAGCTTCGCTGCGAGCTAAAATTGATCAAGTTTTCTTTTGGACTGACTCCACGATTGTCTTAGGCTGGTTACGTATGCTGCCTAGCAAACTCCAGCCTTTCGTGCGTAACCGCGTTGGTGAAATTTTAGAAAAGGCTGGTGACCATATATGGAGACACGTTCCTACTGAATGTAATCCAGCGGACCTTATATCTCGTGGTGTAGACATCAATGCCTTATCCAATCTGGATTTGTGGTGGTCTGGACCTGAATTTCTTAATTATGATATATCAGCATGGCCTGTTTAGCCACAACAGGTAGAAACATTGCCAGAAACTCGATCCGATGTTTCATTAAATGCTATAGTCAGTGATCCCGTTAAAGAGTATTTCATTGACTTTAACAGATTTTCTTATTACTCGCGCCTAGTGCGGTCCGTGGCTTACGTTATAAGATTTATTAAAATTTGTAGAAAAAATATTTTAACATCAAAATTTTTATCTAATGAAGAATTACAAAGTGCCTTAAATATTATAATAATAAAAGCTCAAAGTGAGTCTTTCTTGGAATATAATTTACTATTAAATAATCAAAGCTTACCTCGTAAAAGTCCACTTATTAAATTTAATATATTTTTAGATGATAATAAAATAATGCGAGTTGGCGGTCGCCTCAATAATTCATTGTTTTCATACAATAAAAAGCATCCTATATTATTACAGTCCACTCATACTTTTACTAAATTATTATTTGACCATGAGCATAAAAGATTATTGCATGCTAGCCCGCAGTTATTGCTAGCTTGTATAAGGGATACTTACTGGCCAATAGGAGGTCGAAATTTGGGTAAAGCCTGTTATCATAAGTGTGTGCGATGTCATCGCATGAAGGGTAAGACTGTGGCTCCTTTAATGGGCAACTTACCACAGCAACGTCTCCTTCCAGATGGGTTTCCCTTTCAAAATGTTGGAATCGATTATGCAGGCCCTATAATGATTGCTTCTCGCCAAGGTCGTGGGTGCCGCTTAGTTAAAGTTTATATATGTATTTTTATTTGCTTCACCACGAAAGCCATTCATTTAGAATTGGTCGGCGACTTAACAAGCAAGTGCTATTTACTAGCATTACGCAGATTCATTTCTCGGAGAGGTAAACCACTTAATATTTACTCAGATAACGGTTCCTCATTTGTCGGTGGTTACAATGACTTATCAAAGTTTTTAAAAAACAATTGCGATTCTATAAATGAAAGTTTGGCTAATGATAATTTAAATTTTCATTTTATACCGGCCTATACTCCTCATTTTGGCGGTCTCTGGGAGGCTGGGGTAAAGTCGACGAAATATCATTTGCTTAGAGTGTTGGGAAATTGTCATTTAACTTATGAAGAGCTATACACCACTTTAACACAAATAGAAGCAATTTTGAACTTCAGGCCACTCACTCCACTATCATCAGATCCGGCAGATCTTATGCCTTTGACACCAGGTCATTTTTTAATTGGTCGTACCTTTACTTCACTGCCGCAATCAGATCAACAGCAGAACTCAACTTCTTCATTGACCAGATATGAACGAATTGAAAAACTGCGTCAGCACTTTTGGGAAAGATGGAGTAAAGAGTACGTATCCGAACTACAACAAAGGACTAAATGGTGTTCAAACACGGATGGACTACAGTTAAATTCACTGGTTGTCGTAAAGGAAGATAATATTCCTCCCCTAAAATGGAAGCTAGGAAGAATTGTAGCAATTCATCCCGGACGCGATGGCATCGTGCGTGTTGCAGACATTAAGACCAGCGGGGGAATTATACGGAGAGCTTTTAATCGTATATGTCCATTACCAGTGTCCAATGATTCTGGTTGAAATCGAGATTTCAACGCCCGCGGGCATGTTAAGAAACGCCTGGTAAATTGGCAACACCAATTTTGAATACATGTCGTTTAACAGGCGCTTAATATTAGCCGAACATTTTTCATATCCACCGACACAAAAATTAATTCACATCCTTCGAATACAAGAAAGAACAATCTCTTGAAATTTCTACTCTTTTATTTTATCCTGTCTCCGCAACAAAGAGTTCGCTTAATCAAATAAAGATGCGCATTTCAATTATTGTAAATTTTTTGCACTTTTTTCATATAATAATTTGTCAACATGTATTTAAGCACTTTTTTTAACCATAAAGCAAAAGCTATAACCTCTACACCACTGCAATGACAAATTCGCGTCTGAGTATCAAACAAAATCTTTCGTTTAAATATTGTAAATTTAATTCTGTTATCGTTTTTTCCACGACAACCTAGTTCTTTTATGTGAAAAAAACAAAAAAATTAAGAAATGAGAAAGTTTTTATTCAACGGTCCCGCCTTTATGGCACCGTTGATATTTATTATTACCATTCGACATTTTAAGTTTATTTAATAATTGATTGTAAGTTATGTCCGACATTACATTTTCAAGTGGTTCGTGTAAGCCATGTAAATTTTTTTCACAAAAATGAATCATTCTACTTTTTCTAGATAATAACCAACCAGGAAGTCGTACGTGAAATAGCATTACTCCTCTTTTTTTAAATTATAAATTGCAATTTATTTTACATAAATTTTATTTTTACAGGGAACCCATCTATATCTATAACATACTTCATGTTTGTAATATTCATTCTAGCGGGTGGTTAAATTTCAAGGGCCGATGTTGATTTTGAATAAAATACAAACTATTTAGGAAATTATTGTAATTTTATTTTATTATGATATATTGGTGTTACTCAATTATGTATGGAATAAAATATCGGCCAAATGGGCGCCGCGACCACGGCGGCACACCTCCATCCGATGGTCCAAATTTTCGATGACCCTGAGGCATAATGGAGGTTCTATGCCGTTAATGTGCCGAATTATCTCATCCTTTAGCTCTTGAATTGTTGCTGGCTTATCGACGTACACCTTTTCTTTTAAATAACCCCAAAGAAAAAAGTCCAACGGTGTCAAATCACATGATCTTGGCGGCCAATTGACATCGCCATTACGTGAGATAACACGGCCATTGAATTTGTTGCGCAAAAGAGCCATTGTTTCGTTAGCTGTGTGGCAAGTGGCACCGTCCTGCTGAAACCACATATCGTTTACATCCATATCTTCCAATTCGGGCCATAAAAAGTTCGTTATCATCTCACGATAGCGAACACCATTCACAGTAACTGCCTGACCGGCCTCAGTTTGGAAAAAATACGGCCCGATGATGCCGCCAGCCCATAAACCGCACCAAACAGTCACTCTTTGTGGGTGCATTGGTTTTTCGACAATCACTCTTGGATTCTCATTCGCCCAAATGCGGCAATTCTGTTTATTGACGAATCCACTGAGGTGAAAATGTGCCTCATCACTGAAGATGATTTTCTTCGAAAATTGATCATCCACTGTTGCCATTTCTTGCCACCATTCTGCCCATTCACGACGTTTGGAATGGTCAAGAAGCTTTAGTTCTTGAGCCAATTGCACCTTGTAAGCGTGTAAATGCAAGTCTTTATGCATAATGTTCATCAACGACGAGCGTGAGAGGTGCAATTGTTGGGCACGACGACGAGTTGAGGTGGACGGCTCTTCAGCCACACTATCGCGAACAGCAGCAATATTTTCTGCAGTACGAGCTGTACGAGCATGCACTGGTGTTCTCACATCTTCTACAGACCCGGTTTGCTCGAATTTTTCCACGATTTTTGCGATTGTACGCACATTTGGACGATCAAATTGACCAAAAAAATCACGAAGTGCACGATATGCATTTTGATTTGAACGCCCATTTTCATAATAAGTCTGGATAACTTTAACACGTTGTTGGATTGTGTATCTCTCCATGGTTCAAATTGAGTAAGTCTAAAATAGAGAAATGTCAAATAAAATTCGGAAAAAAACTTGGCGTTTAGGTGTGGTTCACATTCAACATCGGCCCTTACAATTTAACCACCCTTTAAAAAATAGAAAATACAATTACAATGATTTATTTTTCCTGCTAGATCTTTATCTGAACTTAATTGAACCTTTGTCTGAACAAAACATATACCTTCACTCAGACAATCTAGTAAAACGTTCACAATTGAGTTTCCTAGTTTTTCTGTAAACATATTATCTTCAAAGCATTCGTTTGAGACGTCACACCAAAGATCTAACCACCCTTAAAATTCTAGATTGATACAGTGTCTTCTTGACAAGCTTGTATATTTTCCCACAATTTTATTAATGTAGAAATGTCAATGTTGTTCAGGTTATTTACATTGTACATCTTAACGGTAATAAAAAAAAATATGTTAGCTTTTCTTCCTTATGGTAATGATTCTTGTGGCTCTTCTTCGAAATTAATTATTAATGATTTTCCACTCGGACCCTCATTGATTATATTAATCCCTGTTTGCAATTTATAAAACATTTCTTTGCTTAGGTCATCAAATCTTTAGGGTAACGCATATATAACTGTAATACAGTTTGCATTTTGTTAGGTTAGTATTTCGAAGCACGTTGAACTTTCATAATTTTGTACGGCTTTTTTACTTCTAGTTTGCCGATTTTTACCCAAAAATTATTCCCACAACTATTGAGATAAATCAAAGCCTGCTTTAGAGACATTTTAAAAAAGTGAATGAAAATTTTGATAGCACACTTACAATTATTAGATACGAATAAGGGTCACCGTACATTTTTGATATTTCTAACACTGTAAATCCAACATAGATGGGTTTATTTATACAATATTTTTGTTTTATTTAATTGTACTGCAACTAAATTCTCTGAAAATATTTTACAACTGTAAAAATTAGGAAGTGAAGAATCGCTCAGCTACATATCAACACTTGCTTTTTGTTTCTTGGTCTTCCCAGGTGTTTTACACAGATTTATATCAACTCTTTTATCAACATTTTGTATAGTTTTACCGATTTTTTTTTTACCGTATTCAAATCTATATACGATTCAAGCCATGGATATTGGTGGAGTGCTAGAATTGTATGATTTTTTTTACAAATTAAACCGTTTTCTAAACTCTGTATTAAATTCGTGTAGTTAGTTACATATTTTTGTTTATTGTGCAGGGTGAGTTTTTTTATTTTTACCGTTGGCTGGGATTATTGTTTCAGTACTAAAGGTCATTGTGTAAATCATGAAAATAATCCGGATCTAAATCCACTTCTAACATATCGTGGGCTTCAAGCCAGAGGGGCGTATAAGCAAAAACCAACTTTTCAGGAGATACAAAAAACTTAATAAGTTTTTTTCAATGTATTCAATGTCTGTCTATGAAAGTACTTCTACTAGCATTAACCTACCATTAAGACAAAAAACAGAGGTGGTGTATCGATAAAAATATAAATGATAGACGAAATAAAAAGAAACGCATTTTTTTTATACGCCACTCTGGCTTGAAGCCCGCGATATAACCTAAATCAAAATTGGCTTGTTGAGCTAGAATGTTAAATGCGCTAATTTCAGTATCACTCAACCACTTAAAGCTGTTTTGGGGTAGGTTTTGTTTTTTTTCCGAAAACTAAACCAAAGCACAAGTGCGGTGATTACGTACGAATCAGTAAATATAAATTAACTTTTTCCAAAGGATATACTGATCATTGGAGTGCAGAAATATTTCGAATTGTTAAAGTTAATATTAACAATCCAATAAATTATCGATCAACTACAAGATGAAGAGAAGCACTCCATCTTGGGAGGATCCTACGAGCATGATTTGCAAAATATGACATACCGATGTATAGTTTAGTCGAGAAAGTGTTGAAAAAGAAGGGTGATAAAGTTTTTGTAAAAAGGTTCGGTATAAATTCTTCTAGTTGGATAAATAAAGTTACAACATACAGTAAACAAAGTGTTTTATTTCAATTTACTTAACATATATTACATTCGCTTTATCAAATACAGTGTACACAAATTTAAATTATTCTAAATTTTATTGAAATATAATTTTATTATATTTCAATAAAATTTAAATTATATTTTATTACATTAAATTTACTTTTTCTACAAAACAATTTGTCAACAAGTATTTAAGTACTTTTTTTAACCATAAAGCAAATGCTATAACCTCTACACCTCTGCAATGGCACATTCACGTCTTATTATCTAACATAATATGTCTTTTGCAATATTTTAAATTTAATTCAGTTATAATTTTTTCCACGACAACCTAGTTCATATATGTGAAAAGAACAAAAACATAAGAAATATAAAAGTTTTTTTTCAACGGTCCCGCCTTTATAGCACCATTGATATTTATTATTACGATTTGACATTTTAAGATTATTTAATAATTGATTGTAAGTATTGTCAGACATTACATTTTCAAATGTTACATTTTAGCCATATATAATAATCACTCTACTGTTTCTAGATAATAACTGTTTTAAATACTGGTTCATAATACTTGTTCTTTTATATTTAAATATTCTTCATAATATCTAAGCAACCTTTGTTTGTTACCTGTCTTTACAAAATAACTCTTCAATAAATGTGTACACGAAGAAGACTATTTTTTAATTTCACCAATCAGGAAGTCGCTGAAGAATAGCATTACTCCCCCTCTTATTAAATTATAAATTACAATTACTTTTACATATTTTTTACGGAATCAATCTATATCTATAGCATACTTCATGTTTGTAATATCCATTCTAGACAATAGAATATACAATTACAATAAAAAAAAATCTTGCTAGGTTTTTAGCTGAACTTAATTGAATCTTTTTCTAAAAAAAAATTTCATCATCATTAAATTGGCTTTCTTACTAAAACTTGATAAACATCTGCGTGTAATTTACTTAGTGGTATTGGAAGTCTGCAACATTACATGACTTTTGAAGAAATTGAACCAGTCTCGTTTGCAATCATCTTGGAATATATCAAGCAGGCCTTTCAGGTTACTTACATTGTTCATCTTAATTCTTAACTGAAATAAAAAAATATATGTTAGATTTTCTTTCTTATGCTAATAATTCTTGTAAAGATTCGGTTTGTATGTACACAAATAAAACACCAATTACATTTAACGCACTCATCCGCTTGGCAGTTGCACAACGACCGTGCTGGAGTGAGCGGCTAGCGACTCCCTCCCCACAACCGACCATCGCGACAGTAAGCGTGCTACGTTTATTAGAAATTTTGAAAAATAGAAATTATTGTTGTAAGATACTCATCAGTCACCAGAATCACAATACCATAGTACTTAACATTAACAGAGTACTGATAAATGTTAATGAGTTATTCTTATAAAATACACTGACGGGCTCATAAACTGCATCAAAGTAATAGACGACTTTGAAATAAATATTTTAACCAATTATGCAAACTTTCTATACAGATTTAAATTGAAACCTCTAGATTGGTTCGTGAACTTTAAAACAGCGTAGGGTCATATCCTTAAGTTTAAGTTTGTGTACTGGAAAGGACCTTAAGACTTTTTTTGAAGAAAAAACAGAAATTTAATGAAAATTGGTTTAATTAAAAAATTGGTTTTAACAATAGAGACAAACTTTATGCAAGGTTTTATTTATGTTTTAATAAGGTGTATTACCGCCACGTGCCCTTATTACGGATTCTAATCGGTTCCGCATAGATTTTATTAGGGTTATTAAAAGATCTTGCGAAATATTGTCCCATTCTTCTGAAAGTGCTGTTCTTAGTGCTGCCACTGTCGTGGGCAAAGGGTTTCTCGCATATACAGCTCTTTTTAAATTGTCTCAAACATGCTCAATGGGATTAAGATCCGGGCTGCGTGCTGGTCAATTCATTGTACGTATCCCAACCTCTTCGGAATATTGTCGAACTTGTGCAGCAGCGTGTGGCCGGGCATTATCCTGCATTAAAGTAAAATTTTCCCCTATGAATCCCATGTAAGGCACCACGTGATCTTCTAAGATCTCTGTTATGTAGCGATGTGCAGTCAAACCCCCTCTATTACCGTTTTGACGGACCATGTCTATGAACACAAGTTCTGTTCGGCCGTTCATCGATATGCCACCCCAGACCATACACGAACCGCCTCCAAAAGGAAAGTTGAACAGAGAAGCGAGAAATGAGCAGTGAAGTGAGGTGCGCAGCTGAAAGTTCCAATTTTGGTATAGTCTACCGGGTTTTAATGGGAGCTACCTTGGATTTTGAAACAAGCAGTTTGACGTGTACCTGACCCGTGGTATTCGTTTCGTGAAGATAGACTGCGGCTGCATATCCGGATTCGGAAGTATCGGCAAAACCGTGTAGGGTGTAAGTAGAATCTTTGCTATCACATTCTCTACACCGTCCTGTGGATCTGCACTCGTCAGAGTAATGGGGTCCTAGGCACTTACGGCACCGTTTGTGCAATGCTGGATCACGGATCCATACACAGCTTCGCTGGTTCTAATGGTAATATGGACTGTATAGGTTTATATATGAGATAGTGAGAGGTATGCCAAATCCTGCACAAAACCAATGGGGTAATAAGTACCACTAACCTCGGAATCCACCTCCAATGGGGCAGCTAGACAGCTCCTGATAGTGCACGGCACGAACAGGTCCTCGAATGGCACTTCGGGTTGTAAGATTGGCACACTCACACAAAATAGCAAGCACGGCTTGTATAAAGTTCAATAGAAAGCTCCAAGAATGGGATGTGAAACGTTCACGTGCACAGAGAAAACGGAAAGTCCGGACAGACCTCGCGTGCGTTGGAGACTGTTTCGCCACCACGCAATGGCTGTGAAACCGAAAGCCAGCGGCACTTATAAAACTACCCACATTAGAAAAATTGTGAGGATTCAACACCGTTCATAAGCTTGGATAAAATCCCAGCGCCCTTGCGTAGGCTGTCTTATTCACTGCAGTTCAACAGCGTGTAGTATGTAAGCATTTGTATTGTTTATTGTTAGGGAGGCCAGCGCACAATAATTAAGTATTTGCACACGTAGCAATAATTTAGTATATAAGGTTTTCATTTTGTTAAAACGTGATCAGAATAATCGGAATAAATACATCATACACTTCGGGACAATGTAGTTTTACTACTGTAACCAACTCAGTCCGCGGGCAGCCCTCGCCCATACCACAAGCGTGTGTCCTTTGACGTGACACCAAGGGCAGTAATAATAAGTGCGTGGTCTTCTAAGAATGTGATCACATCCTTTAAGGTGGGCAGAGTGTTTGAAGACCCATGTGTTCGTTCAAATAGTGTGCGAAGCTCGCCCTTTAACTTCCGCACTACTATTGACATACTAGGACGTAGTCGGAGTCATGTAGTGGTAAGTTTAGGTTTTTAAGCGCCGATTGGGCGCTGAAATAAGAGGGGCTAAAAATAACTGTCTGATTTGTGAGCGAGTGGTGATGTTGGGTAACTCTAGTATAATATCTATAAACCTATCTATTGGAACGCGGCGATTTTCGTAGCGATTGGCAAGTGTTGTCATCGCTACATCGTAATTCTCATCGGTTACCTTGAGGTGTGATACCATACTGAGAGCTTCTCCGGAGAGGTAAGAAAACAAATAATGTAATTTAACTGCATCTGACCAATTATCGGCGGTATCCGCAAGGCTTTATTATATATTAATGTGGTTGTGAAATAAAAGATTAGAGCATGAGTATTATTCTTTATTCCAGCTGTCTTTTTGGGAGTCAGTAACAGGGTATACACGATTATATTACAACATACAGTATTTAAACTAACAACTAAACGTGAAACCCGACACAGGGGCGACAATCCGGTCGACACCCTGGTCGTCTGACTCCAGACTACTTGACGAATGTCAAAGACAATAATTCAGGGGACGTGGGTCACCTAGACTGTGCTAACCTTGAAACGTGCTACCTTCTAAGGATTAATAAGTTACGAAAGAGTAAGTAAATTGATTAAATGAAGACGAAGATTATGGGCGCCATCCAGGTTCGCGACGCCTGGAAAACTGCCACGACGCTCAGCAACGCTGCTGGCGTCGGCGGCCGCGTGACACGTGGTGATGTCGAAGGTGGTCGTTGAACGGCCAAGTATGACCGGATGCGTGGGCAGCGTGGTTGCCCACACGAGGCAGCGCGAGGCCTGCTGGCTCTCGCGTGCTACGGCGGAGGTAATGCCCCCATACGTGACTCCCTGGAATTGAGATGGTTCCCAGTGAGCACACCTATCATAAATCTAATGTAATCCTAGTCGGGGAACTGAGAACGGTTAACTAGGGATATATCTTTAAGACCTAACCACACTAGACGATCAATAAGCTAAATATGCTTACCTAAAAAGGGTTGGAATAACGAAACGCTGTTAATTAATGATGAGGAGCCTCGCCCGGACCTTCGGGCGGTCGGCTGTTAACGTGATGCAACTGCGTGAGGGCCATCTGTAAGGTAGATACGCCTTACTGATGTGAAAGAATAAAAGAGACGCAGGGTAAACACTTGAAATGAACACTACGTACCTTTTGATTCCTTTAGACACTGATTTTATACTATAATATTGCTAAGTGAAAGTGTGATTGATCCATGTGAATTCTAACCAGCGAAAGAGGGCGCGAGCGGGCCGTCGCTCTATTTAAGCTCTCGAGGTGGGGGACGCGCGCGGTGCAACCGACGCGCATGTAGGTGGCGTTGTTGTGCCTGAGGGGATTGAAGTGAGGGGAGGACGGAGCTACTGGAGACATCGCGGAAAGACATCGCGTGGTTTCTAGTGACAAAATTGAGGATGTAATACGGTGTTAATACAACCGATTTAAGAAGTCTATACTTAAAGTGTTGCAAGGCTATGAATGCCAATTTGCAACGTCACAGCTTTTGAAAATTGTTACAAAAGATGGCCAATCCTCAAGCTTGGAAGAAAATTTGGGCAGATCAATTTTAGTCACTATAGAGGGCATGGAAGAGCTGGGCGAACTTGGAATGCGCCAAGTTGAGCCGATTGTTACATTGGCCGCAAAAATTTTCTCGTATGCTTTGAGAGCCGATTTATAATTGTCGCTATACCGTGTTTCTGTTTTTTGTCCATGTCCGCACTATCCTATACTTTATAATATACCTCGTCCAACTTACTCCTTATACTGTCAATTTTTGCAAAACGCCCCAAGAAGTCCGCTATAGTATATTTAGTATCTCCCTTTAATAGGGAATTGGCCACTTGCAAGAGATACATGATGCACCTGTGTGCTTCCCTAAAGCGTGCTGCCTGCGACTTTGACGGCATTGTGATGAGAGGATGAGAGGAGAGAGAGAGCTGAGACAATAAACTTAAGTAAAAAACATTTTTTTTTAATGTGAACCGGCCCTAAATATAGCACCGCACAGAGTTAACCAACCACACGTTAATTTAACTTTAAGAGCAGAATGAAGTAAACGTAAAGAGAAACAATAACTAACAGGAGAGATATTATAATATATCTACTTAAAGAATAAGAACCGTGGAATCGTTTTATATGACTGTTTACAGAATACGTGTGTGTAGAAACAACTTAGAACAAATACGTGCAATAGAGACTATGCGAATCTACCTTTCGTTCGAAAAATCACGCGGTCAAGGTTAAATGTAATGCAACGTAATTTGCTTTGGGTATTTTGATTTGTATATGAGCAGATATAGATATAGCCGATATATAGCAACTGTAATGCATATGTCTTTATATAAAGTAATAGATTAGATTGTTAATAACTTAAATTTAACGGGTCTAAAGGGCCAAATTGATAATGGGATGTATTAAATGCAAAAAAGATTGTGACAAGTGCAGACTATATTCCATAGGTCGCTAAAGGCTTGCAAGACCATATGATCTGGCCTATTGCCAGACTTCAGGATGGAAGGGCAAAGGTACAAGGAAAAATAGACATACTTGTGATAGTTAATGAGCTGATTATAGGAGCTGTTGTAATGTGCTAATTTTGCTGGATCACCTGGTGAATCCGCTTGTACGTAATATATATACAATACACTTGACACTTATTTGGTCTTTGGAAGTTCGTAACGTAATTATTTATGTTAGCTTATGCGCTGGTGATACGTATGACTGCTTAAACCAGACTCGTTGAGATACGGGTGCGTGGGGTACGTTCCCTCTCCGGGAACATGCCCCGTTCACGCGGTGGCGTGTACATTTATTATTACCATTTGAAATTTTAAGTTTATTTAATGATTGATTGTAAGTAATGTCAGATATTACATTTTCAAATGGTACGTGTAAGCCATGTACATTTTTTTCACAAAAATGAATCACTCCACTTTTCTAGATAATAACCAATTAGGAAGTCTTACATGAATAGCATACTCCCCCTTTTTAAAATTATAAATTGCAATTTCTTTCACATAAGTTATTTTTTTTACGGAACAAATCTCTTAGTTCCACGCTCCTCGATAACAGAGGGAGGCAAGACATTTCCTTCTAAACATGTCACTGGGATAAATATCTATAACATACTTCATGTTGGAATATCCATTTTACACAATAGAATATACTATTTCTTTTTAGCTGAACATAATTGATGCTTTGTTTAAACAAAACATAAACCTTCACTCAGACAACCACGTAAGACATTCACCATAAATTTCCTAGTTTTTCCGTAAACATATTATGTTATATTCTTGAGTGAATAGTCTGTAAAAAAGAACATAATTGCCGAAACTTATTTGTTTTCTTGATGCATTGCCATATAGTCATTGTGGATGTCAGCTATATTTTTACTTCCATCTATAAAAACTGCTTGTATGAGATCCTATATAGTGAGACTCGATTTTTGGTATCGCGTCTAAATATTCACGAATGCCATTTTTTATTGCTTCATCAACTCGCGGATGTTTGTCATGTTAACTGCATTTGTCATCAGCAAGGAGACAATTTGCCACTAGGTCTTCTTTTTCTAAAACTGTGCGAATTGGCCGATCATTAATATCTATGGTGTTCTTAAAGAAAATTTTTCTAAACTCTCACCGATTTATCGGGCAGCTTGAAATAAAATGCGTGTTTATTTACGAGTTTCCTTGCCTCCGCGAAAGTATCGATATTTGGGTGTAATAACAGTCATACTTTTCGAAATGTATTCCCAATGCTTTTTATTGACGCCTAACTCTTAAAAGCATTTTCTTCATATTTATGTTCCAATTTGATTCATTGTGCGTTTTCTTCCTTGTTTTGCATTCGGACTTGCAAGAGATGAAGTTATGGTCCTATTTTCTGTTGATGTTGATGACAAAGAAATTATGCTATCCAAATTGTTAGTTGCAATGGAATTCTCAATTGTCTGTTCAGCTGGCAACTCAGGACTCTGCTGCAGAGGAGAGAGTTCGGAAAGTTCTGCTCAAGAAGTTGCTCAGGTGGAATGTACATTGGATCTTTGACAGAATCGTCACTATCAGCAAAATATAGACATAATAAGTGTTTAATTCAACATTTTCGTAAGCAAATTCGATTCACTACAATAACAAAATAACTAACTAACCTTCAATCAACGTTTCATCTGATGAATCCGAATCAAATGATGAGCTGGGAGAAGAACTACTCTCATCTAATAAATTTCTCATCTCCTGTGATGTTTGGTTAGATTTTTCAGTGTCTGAAAAGTTAACGCATAGGTTAATTTTATATGGATACGTGAAGAAAAAATATAATTACAACAAAAAACTAAAAGTACATACTGGTTTCATTAGGCGTAACGTCTTGATTAGGCGATTTATTAAGCTCTTCAATAAATGCAAAAAAAAGAATTGCCTCTTGAGGTATGTGAAAACACCATTGTCACCTAAAAATGCACAAAAAACGTTTTTAGAAAAATAATAATAAAATGTGCGAAAACGAATCTTGAATCTAGAAACGTTTTATTACAAAATGTTGCAATATTTTACCATGAATAACTCAAATTGTTTTTAAATGAAGACTGACGTGACTTAAGTGAAGATAACAAAAAAATATATAGATAGATAGATAACTCTTTATTGTACACCAATACAAACATGAACTTAAGACTAAAATTATATCTAGTTATGTACAAAGGGCGGTCTTATCGCTAAAAAGCGATCTCTTCCAGACAACCCCATATATATATTGATTAATTAATTTCTTTGTTATCAATAACGTAATAATTCGAAATAATATTCCAAAAGGTGTAAATTTTCTTAGCAATATCGTCATAACACGAAATATGCGTACACTGAATGATGCAAATATTATTACATTATTATACACATTTATACTAAGCACGTTATTCTTGAAAATATATTTCAATTAATTGTAATTAACTTATTCGCAGTCTTCTAGAGCATAAGTACATACCTACCGCTCGCACTGTTACATCAAAACTAAATTAATGTCGTTGTTGCCCCAGGTCACCAAAACGAAAGTGACAATACTATAATGGCACAACTGTGAATAATCTGCCCTCTCTCTTAATATAGTGCTTAGAGAAATGTCGTTTTTACAATAAATGTAGCGCAATTTTGTCTGCACAACTGTATAATTAACTAAAAAATCATCAATTTTGAGATATGTCGACCTTGCAGCAAATGAGCGATATATTCTTCTAAGCATTCGTTTGAGACGTCACACCAATGATCTAAGCACTATTTAAATTCTAGATTGATATGTCCTATAGCGTCTTCTTGACAAGTTGTATATTTTTGCACAATTTTATTCATGTAAAAATGTCGTCATCATAAAATTGGCTTTCTTATTAAAACTTGATGAACATCTCCGTGTAATTTACTTAGTGGTATTGGAAGTCTCCACATCTGCAACATTACATTACTTTTGATGAAATTCAACCAGTCTCGTTTGCAATCATCTTGGAATATATCAAGGAGGACGTTCATGTTATTTACATTATTCATCTTAACTGTAATAAAAAAAAGTTAGATTTTTTTTCGTTATGGTAATGATTCTTGTGGCTCTTCTTCGAAATTAATCATGAATGATTTTCCATTCTGACACTTATTGATTATATAAATCCGTGTTTGCAATTTCTCAATCATTTCTTTCCTTAGGTCATCAAATCTTTTGGGTAGGTAACGCAACAGTATAACTATTATATAACTATAATGTAGTTTGCATTTGTTAGGATAATATTTCGAAGCACTTTGAACTTTTAATTTTGTACAGCTTTTTTACTTCTAGTTCGCCTATTTTTACCCAAAATTTATTCCCACAACAGTTGAGATAAGTCAAAGCCTGCTTTGAAGATACAATACTAGTTTTATTTTTTCGAAGAAAATTTAGGTAATATTATTAATATTTACGCACTTTATAGAGCTTGTCTCGTCTCTGGCTATAGTAAATGAAGTATGAGTATAGATGGCATTCAACGCTGTACAAATGAAAAAATAAACTTTGTTTTTATCATATTGATAAGGAACATGCCTAACCATAATAAACAATGATTACCTATTCCACATCCTGCATGATGACACTAGTTGTAATAAAAACTCAAGAATATATATAATACTCCTTATCACATACTTTAGTGATGGGTGCTCTGTGGGGGTAATATTTTTTATCATCTAACCTGTGGTTTCAACAACTGTGGAATGTATATAGGGGATCCCATCCTTCTTCGGGAATTTTGCCTTTTATTAAATTATCGATTTGATTTTGAGCATATGCTGCTCTTGTCATCCCCTATTTGTACCGCTTATATTCCTTGCTTGTAGGATAGCTTGAAATTGTAGTACTTGAAGGTGTTGTTGTTATTGAAGAAGTTTGTGGGGGATTTAGATGAAGTTTTTTTACCCACCTCACATTTATTTACACGCTGTCTTGTTGATGCACATTCCAAAAAAAGGAAACAACAGTTCACAACCACTTGTGTATTTTCCTTATTACAATATAAACGATTTACGACAATATAGAGCGGCGCTTTTGTAGTATCTTTCGTATTTTAAATGTCCATAAGAGATGGTAACTGCTTTCCATCATGTGGGCTGTCTGCTGAACTCCTGCAATAAAAAAATGTAGTAATTTGTATGAAATAATTTTTTTATTTAATGTTGAAGATGAAATTGATCTCTGCTTATGTAGTGCAACTAATAAATTGTTATTATACAAGCTGGAAATTATACGATTTTGCAACGGGCGTGTAAAGCGAGACGGTGATGATGTAAAGAACGTCATGCATCAGAGTATGTCATTTCAAGCCTATGAGCAGACCTATAAAAATGAGAAGGGTTTGGCGATCTCAGTGAAATTACCTAGGAAGGATATAGAGTCCTACTTTTCAACAAAAATTTGTGGGTGTATTACACAACACACACTTAAAGATATTTTCATGCACATACTCACCCATATGTCACATATATATTATAACATTCATTTTACATTATTCACATACACCCAATTATATAATATATTTCATTCTATCAATATTAAATATTATTATTATTAAGTATGTATCGACACGACCCAACTTATGATCAAATATCGTTGGTCGTAAGGCACCAGCAATCGTGTCGTATAAAGGGGGCAACAACCTCTGCCCGCGCATGCGCAGATAAGCTGCGCAGGCGCACTAGCGCCGCGAGTGGCTCCCCCGCGAAACTTAATACCGAATGAAGTTGCAGCTCGTTGGGAGGTGACAGCTCTTCAAAAACAAATACCAACGAGTATACACTTTAAAACTTTACGCATTTCAAATGTTTATAAGTATTCAACTTTATTATCAATCAAAATTTTTGATGAAGCTACTACTAATGTACCTACGAATTGGTAAATGTATCTTTTGGTTGTCAGAATATTGTTAGTATTGTTTTTCAAATTAGACTCATTGTCAGGTTTGAGTACAGAGTTTTTATTTAAATCACTTTCAGAGAAGCTATCATCATCGTCATCATCATCATCACTATTACTGAAACAATCAACACTATCACTCGAGTAACTACTGTAACTATCACTTAAATAATTATCATTATTACCTAGATCACTAACTTCAGCAACTTCACGAGTTTCATCACCTTCAATCAATTCACTACCATATTTTGAATCATAATCACTAACTTCATCAACTTCACGAGTTTCATCACCTTCAATCAATTCACTACCATCTCTTGAATCATAATCGCTAACTTCACCAACTTCATCATCTTCACGATTTTCATCACCTCCACTCAATTCACCACTATCTTTTGAATCAAAATCACGACAATAATTATTAAAATCATTTAAATTGTCATTTTTTAAGGTTTTGAATACCACCGTCAACAGATTGTCAATTTTATTTTCATCAGACAAATTAAACTTGTTATTATTGTAATCTTGGTCATTTTCGGGAGTAAGTGATAAAGAGCTAAATCGTCTCAGCAATTGATTTGAGTTATCGTCGTTATTATATTTATGTGTTAGACTCAACTTTTGTTTTATTTTATTAGTAAAATCGTTGGTATTGTGGTGCCAAGCAAAATATAAATTTGCTTTAAATTGATCACGTTCTTTTTTCTTGACACCTAGTTCGTTACAAATATTTTGAAATATTAATAAATTACGAGTTGGACCGTCCGGAATTTCGTCTAAAGTTTCAGTATACTTTAATACTGCATAATATGCTTTAGTGATATTGAACTTCATTATTCAATTAGTATTTTTCGAAAAATTTATTGCCAATATTAATTTATTATTAATCACTATATTTTTGATTGTTGCTATTTGACCTGTTGATTTTTTAAAAAATAATAAGTGCATAACTTCTGGCGCTAAATGTTACATTACCAACGTCAAATTTGAATTGTAAAGAGGGCGACACCGACACGTTTTATTATAAGTATACATATTCAATTTATTAGTTTATGTGATGTTTTAAAAATAGAAAAAGAATCGTTATAATTTTAATTTGGCAATTTACCGTGAATATTCATTTTTTTAAATAAAAAATACTCATCTAGATAACGAAAAATTAAAGACGAGTAATTTGTTTAATAATAAAAAAAAACAAATTTTCATATATTATAGAATTTTTATTCAAAAAATATCAAATAAATCGATATTTCGATATCAAATATATTGCAGATTTCAGAGCTTACAAATTAGAAAAAAAATACTCCTGTAGATTTCGAATAATTACATAGAAATAAAGAATTTTTTTTACTTTTTTACTCGCTCATAACCTAAAAATAATAAATTAAAAATTTATTTTTTTAATTATAACTCGAATAATATTCTTTTACAAAAGTAAACAAATCCTTGGTTACACAATGGCATAAAAACACGAGTAATTTTTTTAACCGAAGAAAAAAAAATAGCTGCAAAGTTGCAAAACTTTTACTTTTAAAATCGTCATCTGTCGGCTAACTTCAGGGTTATAAAATAAAACATGAAAAAAGACCACGCAAGAGCATAAAAGATAACAGTAACAAATAACCCTTACCTTTTGAGTAACAATACTAGCTTCATTAAAATCTTCAGTTATTCTATCCCATGACTGCTTCTTTTTCAAGGCGCTCGTTGCATTTGTTTGCTTTGCGGAAAGTATTGCTTCATATTTTTGAATTATGTTTAGAAACAATTCCTTTTCCAAAGTGGAGAAAGGTTTCTTTCTATCAATTTGAGACATGTCGATTATTTATCGAGAACACTAAATTACGTTAATCACAACAAATTACTTTAAAATTAGGTATAGTCAAGATTCTCCTTATTTGTTTGGGATTAAGAAATAGTAAAAAGTACACCTCAAAACTTCAAATATGTGATTGATAAGATAACAAGTTTAAAATGACATTGTATACTAACTAAATTAGACAAAATGTTGCATTTAACTTTAGTCAGGTTATACCATGTCAAACGTTTTATTTTTTCGCACAACTAATTATTTTGTTCATAGAAAGTTAAATTATAATTTAAAATAAATAATAGAAAATAGTATTTATAAATACAATTTTATAAACTATAATATATAAAATAATACTAACATATTTGCATTCATGTTAAAGTACAATTATTCAAACTTTACGTATACCTCTCGTGTAACAAAACGCGGCAAGTAAGTGTTGCCAGAAGGGAACGACCGCCAAGCATTGACTTACACTTTAGCAATTACTTTGCTAAGTAATGAATTTTACTTGACTATAGAATAAGAATTATCAATCAAGAATTCTATCACCAAGTAATGACTTAACTAAGAAATTACTTAGTAATGAGTAATTACTTCTTTATAAATACAAGTGTAAATGTTATAGCGTTTGTCTTTCATTAAAAGTAGGACCCCAAATAGATCCAGGTAAACAAGACCGGTCTATAGGCATGCAGATCGCAGCCTGGAACCCGGGACCTAAAGGGTTGCGGAAACTAGCGGAACTTATTTAAAGTAGAATGACATGGTTGACATGTTTTGCTGTTAGTCAAATTGTTTGAAATGACAGGTTTGACTAATTTCCAATTAATATTATCCAGAGGTTGTGAAGTTACTGTATTTTTAGTCATATTTAAATTTTTACACATTTCATCATATTTTAGATTAATTGAATTAAGTTGAAACTGAAATTCAATATTTCAGTTTCGAATTTTTTTGTTTCTTTTTCATATTATTATGTGCATGGATTGTCAGATAATTGTGAATTTAATCAATTAATTACAGTGTGTTATTTATCTTTTTTTTTAAGAATATAATTTTTTTCTTAGTACTACTACTTCTAATGCTTGTATTTATAATCAAGTAAAAGTAATTACTTGAGTAAAAGTAACTACTTAAGCAGGAACTTTTGTTTTATAGTGAAGTATTTACTTGAAACTAGACCTGTTAAAAGATAGAATTCTTAGCCAAGTAATAGTCACCATTTTGTTTACATAAGCAATGAGAATTTGCTAGACTATTTTTTGATTTGTCATTTTTGTGTTTTTGTCAAATTATCTGCCATAAAAATGGAAAGTATCGAACAAGTTTTTAATATTTTAGACGATCTCGATAGTCTATTGCAGGAAATTGAAGTTAATGAACATAGAAATCCTAAGGTTTACTTTCGAGATATAGATCCAATGTATGATTATTCGGAAATATCCTTTAAAAAGAACATTTCGCTTTTCCAAAAGTGTTATGGTGAATAATATTTTACCAACAATTACAAACTCTGCAAACAGAGACTCAGAGAGAACTTCCTGTCTTTATATATTCAATGTACTCTTTGACTTCCTGTAAACCCACTGTGCCCGTTATTGACAGTAAAAAGTACACCTCAAAACTTCAAATATGTGATTGATAAGATAACAAGTTTAAAGTGACATTATATACTAACTAATTTAGACAAAATTTTACATTTAACTTTACCATGTCAAACGTTTTGTTTTTTCTCACAACTAATTATTTTGTTCACAGAAAGTTAAATTAAAATTTAAAATAAATAATTGAAAATAGTATTTATAAATATAATATTATAAGCTATAATATATAAAATAATACTAACATATTTTTATTCATGTTAAAGTACAATAATTCAAACTTTACGTATATCTCTCATGTAACAAAACGCGGCAAGTAAGTTTTGCCAGAAGGGAACGACCGTCAAGCATTGACTTACACTTTAGCAATTACTTTGCTAAGTAATGAATTTTACTTGACTATAGAATAAGAATTTGCAATCAGGAATTCTATCACCAAGTAATGACTTAACTAAGAAATTACTTAGTAATGAGTAATTACTTCTTTATAAATACAAGTGTAAGAGTATTCTGGATTTTTTAATTATATTATTTAATTTTAGATACTATTTAATTTGTTTATGACTATTCATTTTCTTATAGTTTACTATAAGTTCAAGGTTCATCACCGAAGAGATCCTTGCATCCTCATCAGGACTAACAATTAACAATTCAGACTTTGGGTCGCATTCATCTTCCGAGAAACTTTACTCTCTTCAAGACTATGAATGGATTCGTGAGCCTTGCAGAAACTTATCTCGAGTTCTGAAATGCGACTCAATGCCCTCTCATGTGTATCACTACATTAATTAAAACTGGTGACTATATTATGAAGATTGTCACGCTGCTGGACTAAGTCCATGAATTGACTGTGAAGACTCGATAAGTC
This sequence comes from Dendrolimus punctatus, assembly GCA_012273795.1. NCBI lineage: Eukaryota > Metazoa > Arthropoda > Insecta > Lepidoptera > Lasiocampidae > Dendrolimus > Dendrolimus punctatus. Next base: position 4,046,236 of record CM022538.1, on the reverse strand, counting down.
ACGTTTAAACTTGACTTTTTGTCAATAATTTTTTTTATTTCCTCTTCATCTCTTTCCTTGAGGAGTTAGGCACAGATTTCCTTAGAGGTCTGAAGCTTTTAAAGAACATGCTTCAATTGAATTTCCATGTCCTTAGCTTGAGTCTTGCGAGTTTTTAATCATATCAGGCAACAAGTAGAAACTGGAATGTAAACAAAAAACAAGGACAGAATCAAAAGGTCTTAGGCAAACAGGGTTACAACTACTCTTGACTTAAAAATTATATGTTACCGTTCTGACGTGGGTAGGCAAAAAGTGTAATGCTTTCTATTAAAAAATAAAAATATTAAAACTTAAGGGATAACACTAATTCAGCTTAGAGTAAAAATCAAATTAAACAATGTGTAATTGACTAGTGAAAGCGTGAGATCTGTATGAGACTAAGTTGTGTTATCTTATACCTTGCAATTGGGTAAATCTAAATAAAAAATTAAAATTTAAGTTTAGACTGAATTTAATTTATATATATCATATATATCCAATTACTTTAACTAGAGTATTATTCACTTGTTTTTTTTTAATGGAAAAGATTTTTTTTAAAATATATATACCACCAAATCTCATTACAGGCACCGGTTCCACTACTAGGATATCAAGTATTTAGTCGTTTTATAGCACAACTAGCGCAAAGAACGTAAATTTGGCAATTGTGTCGAATCATTCATTAATCGTTTAGTCGTTATATCTGAATATATATATATGTATCTATATATATGTATGTTTGGTTTTATATTATAGATGTATAAATTCACGTATGTATATGTATATATATATTTATATAAACTATTATTAGTAATTTGTTTTATATTATATTATATAATTTTCTGTGCGTAATGTAAAGTTATATATAGAATTGTAAATTTATTGATGTGGTAAATTTATATATATTAATACTATTATTGTTAATTAAGTCGTTAATGCTAATATTAATTAAGTTAATTTGTGTCTTAGCGTTGGCGGGGCTAATGAAGGTGGCAGCACGCGGATGCGCTGCAGGTGCAGGGCGCGAGCGGGCGAGCGAGAGGCGAGTGCGGGGCTCCGCCGTCGTCGCACTGGCTCTATAGCAAATATACTTCACTAGGTTGACGCGCTGCGCCGTGTGGACTGGGGCGGCCTCGTGCGAGTCGACTACAGCACCCGGCGCTACGCTGGGTTCTTTACGTTTTTGGAAACTGAAACCTATTAATTAACAATATTTTTCCTATCTATGTTTACTTAATTTATTTGATGACGTTAATATTTATTTTCTAAGTGATGTTAAAGATTTTGTTTCTATTATTAAAAAGTTTTCTTTATATATTAATACGTATTGAAATTTATTTCAAAAATTGATGTATTCTATATTAATTTAAGATGATAAAATAAATGAACTATACTTAAACAGAAAGGGGGGAATACTATTGTGTTAGAAATTAAGATTAAATTTTTCAATATAAAAATTTTGGAAAACAAAATTTTTGTTTTCCCAAATTTACAGAACAATTATTAATTGACAATATAAATGGTTAATATAATCAAAGTACACAAACTAAAAGAGACTTAATATTAGTATAGAGTTCACAAGATGAATTTCACAGTTGGCCCAAGGGAATCCGATAACCGCTGTAATTGCCCAGCGCGGCTAGAGCTCTCGCCGCCTGGCCGTTTCACCGGTTTGCGTCTCTTGAATAAATGGTCGTCTTGCTTTCTTGATCGCCCAGCGTATCTTGGTCTGTGGTCGAGGTGTTTTTACTTGAATTCGCAGTTCTTACTATACTGGTTTTTCTTGAAGCATCTATTTTGTTCCAGAAAAATTTTCTCTTCTTTTCTCCTTCTATTCTAGGATCTCAAAGTGGTACTCGGCGCACGGAAGAAATTCCGGCCGTGTAAGTCCTATGAAAAATATATATAGCTGCTAGACTTCTGTCTCTCGCTCCGTCCCTATTCACAGGAAAAATCTGGGAGTGGTCTCAGTGCGTACTCTGTCGTGCCCTCTATCGAATAGCAGTTGAAAAAAATGTGGGTCACTCGATCGGAAGTTGGTCAAATTTTAGGTCAAAGTAGTGCTTGGCGCGCGGGGAATTCCGGCCGTATATGTCCTCAAGGAAAATCTTTAGCTGCTAGATTTCTATCTATTTCTCCGTCCCTATACCCAGGAAAAATCTGGGAGTGGTGTCAAAAGATTCTTCTTTTAATGCTTTATTGAACTACAGTTGAAAAACTGGGGGTCACTCGATTCGAAGTGGGTCAAAATTGACTCTAAAGTTGATAGGTCCGAATCTCGTTTCAAAAAGCACTAAGTTTTCTAGTTTCCAGCACTAAATATACACTAAAATCACTTAAAACCCTATATACAATTAAACTAGAATATGTTCTAACTATTACTAAAGAAAAACGATCGAAAACTGAGAAAAATTTAAATCGAATTAAATAAATCGCGAGCGTATAGACGTACGTGGGTGCTCTCAACCAAGGTTCGCGCTATTCTCCTATTACCATGGTAACGGCCATGTTGCAGAGCGACGACCGCTGGGATACTGCGGTTTCTTTTTGTGAGACAGTTATGTCTCTGAAAGAGGCCGCAGAAGGGGATAGGGAGCGAAGTCCTAGGGCGCGTGCTACGGTCTCTTCTCGAGGTCGCCGGCCTTCAGCCGGCACCCGGAGAGGCAGGTACGCGCATTACTTCCCTCCCTGAGGTAGGATCCGGAACGATGGGGGCCCTTAGCTACTAGGTTAAAGCAAGGGACTTAACAACTACCCCCGTTTCGTAGTGGAGTGTGTTCTCCCGGGGCACACTTCAGCACTTTATGCGCTGGATCGACTGCTGAGTAACTATGTTCTACATCTCAGTCTTTCCTTCACATCAAAGCGCAGGGCCGCGAAGGGAGGAGGGGTTTTTTAGTGGGTATTGAGGTTGCTCGCCCGTGCGGCATCGCTCGGAGTCTCCACACTCCTCTGTGTAATCCATAGCGGACGAAGCGCAAGTAGAGCATACAATTGCTAGCGTTATCGCCCCCCGTGGATTCGTGCCGTTTCCTAGTGACGGCCCAGAGAGTGCGTAAATCGGTTAGTCATTTTTCCCCGCCTCAAAAAAAAAAAAAAAATATTCTCCTATTACCACTAAGACTAAGACTTAACACCACGTGCCCAAAGAGATAGACGCAGAAACTGGAGAGCTAATAGTAATAAATATTTACATAAAAAAAGGATAGAGAAAGAAATTGAAAATGTGGTTCTGGATATCCAACAATCTCAAGACGAGTCTAGCAAACATGATGGCCATGATCCACCTCAATCTACAAAGGAAACTATCAATTCTATAAAGGAAAACAAACAAAGACGATAATCAGACCGATAACATTTTCAAATTAAGGGCAAAAATAAGACATTTACGTTATCAAAGAGACAAGGACTTAAAAAGACTAAAAAATGAGCTATGCGATGTAAAAAAGGAATGCAAGAAATTGAAGAGAATTTTAAATAAATATAAAAAGGAGGATAAAGATCCTAAATTACTTACTGAGACTATTGATAAACTACAGATAAGGAAAATGGGCAATAAAAGGGTCCAGAAACATTTTTACAATATAAAAGAAAAAGATGTTGTTAAAAAAATAGAGCATTTCTTTAATGAAGATGAAAATACAAGAGTGGTTCCTGGTATAAAGGAGTACATAACAAGAAAGAAGAACAGAAAACAGAAACGGTATTTAAATGATACTCTTAAAAATTTATATAAGAAATTCTGCATTGAAAACCAAACTATTTCTGTATCGTATTCATTTTTCTGTAAATTGAGACCATTTTGGGTCTTATTTCCTAAGGCAAATAGAAACACCTGTGAATGCATCTATCACTGCAATTCAGAACTCCTAGTTAAGGCTCTTAATAAAGCTGAAATAATAAATGTAAAAACAAACCATCACCTTCTACAGACACTTTGCTGTGAAAAATATAATGAGACATGTTTAGATCGCAAATGTTCCAAATGTGAACACAAGGTAATTGAATACTTAGGATTCAGCAATGATATACAAATTAAATATTATGAATGGCGTAAGATTGCAAATACTTACGAGAAAGACGGAAAAGTGAAACGTAACATTCTTTGGACTAAAACTGAAAATTATGCACCACCTTTAGATGTTATACATAAATTAGAGAAAGTTATTACGAACTTTTTGCCACACTGTGCCACAGTTGTTGTCCAAAATAAAACTCTTAAAGAACTAAAACATAATATTCAAATAAACGAAGCTGTGGTGCATCTAGATTTTAGTGAGAACTATGGCCTTAAACATCATACGGAGATTCAGTCTTTTCATTTCGGTGGCAGCAGAAAAGAAGTATCTATTCACACTGTAGTAATATATATGAAAGACATTGAAACATTAAATTAAACACTCACTCAGTTTGTACTCTATCTGAAAATTTAAAGCACACAGCTGTTGCCATTTGGGCACACTTGGAACCGATTTAACGAGAGCCGTAATAGAACATTAATAATGTCACCTTCAATTAAAATTCTGGCATGGAATGCTAATGGACTTCTGCGCTATCAGAAGGAGTTACACGTGGTCCTAAATATGGAAAATATTCACGTATGTCTCATTTCTGAGTCACACTTTACTAAAGAAAGTTTTATCCTCAATCAAAGGCTACCAAGCATATCATGCGCTCCATCCAGATAACACAGCTCGGGGAGGGAGTACCATTCTGATCAAGAATAATATCAATCGTTTTGAAGTTCTGAAACACAAAGAACAAGAAATGCAAGCTGTTGCTGTATCAATCAAAACTAAACGCTACCCGGTAACTGTATCACCGATATTCTGTCCACCAAAGTATGCTTTAAAATCTTGATATTATACAAATTGTCTAAATCAGCTCGGAAACAGGTTTATTCTTGGGGGTGACTTTAACGCAAAGAATACTTACTGGGTCTCCGCGTTAACTACAACGATATGCAGAAACTTTTGAATGCAATTAAACAAAATAGATGTGATGTTATTTCGATGGAAAACCCCACCGACTGGCCGACTGATTCGAATAAACTTCCTGATTTAATAGATTTCTTTATTTATAAGCATGTATCGCCCGAACTTCTTCACATTGAAGAAGGTTACGATATGAATTCTGATCATTCTCCTATACTTTTAAGTCTATATGAGCACATCATGTGTCGAGAAAAAGACCTTGTTTGTCTAATAAGAATACATACTGGGAAAGCTTTAGATACGACTTGGACTGTGTTATAAATTTGAAAGTATCATTAATAAAACCAGATGAACTTGACGTTGATGTAAAATAACATTGTAACATTTATAACATTATTTATTTATAACGTTATTTGTAACATTTGTTACAAATATTCAACAGTGTGCTTGGAAAAATACACCTGATTTGAAAATAAAATCTAGACATATTTACTATCCAAACGAAATTATTAACTTAATTAAACAAAAAAGGAAACAGAGACAAAAATCGCGATATCCGCCGGATAAAACTCTATTAAACAATTTTTCAAAAAGACTAAGTAGAAAAGTTTTAGTCTTTTTAGATTTGATTGTAAAGTAGTGTGGTATCTTAAAACAACATTTAAGAAAAAAAAATGGATTTTTTAACATTGAACCTATGCTAAAAGAGCAATATTAGTGAAATACAGAAGTGAGGTTCGACTTACAAAAACATTAATATCTCAGGAACTATACATATTCGTCCAATAGAAGATGCAGAAGGGGTAAGTCCTCCCCCCCCTCTCCCTTCATTACTTGTAATAAAGTGGTCTAATATGAAAATCGCACCCTCAAAATATGCTCTGGTATTAACGGATATAAAATACAGTATTCACCTTCACCGAGGGTATAGAATTACTTGATTACTAATTGCCTGATCTACTTCACTTTTTCCATCTCTTCTTGCCTGTTTAACTACGATTATTCTCAGATTAGATATTTCCTATTTATTATAATGCTGCATATTTGACACAAACCAACAGATTGACAGACAAAATATAAAATTGATATTGTGTTTACGCCATTTATAGCATTTTAATTAATATTAAAAGTAAAATCCACATTTATACATTCGATATGTGAAATTGTGGCAGTATGATAAATAAACTGTTGCCTCATTATTTATTTAAATAGCATTACTTGAGTGCATGACGTATAATTCTCCGTCCCTTTCTTCCATTCATGAGTCCCTATATTTGAGCCAAAGATACCTCGCTCACTGGGTCGGAAGAAATCGTGCGAATAAAAGGAGGTAGTTCAATTGTGCTCTGTGCGTAAGCCGATTAATTGAAATTAATAAAAAACAAGTAATTTAAATTGTGTTGTGCTACAAATACTTAAATATTAGACTTAATAATAGTGGCCAGACGATAAAGTATTATAGAAGAACCGTCGTAACCGTTTGATGGAGATCTGGTGAGTTCCCTTTGTGTCCTTCCATCACTTACTGATTGTGCTCAAGATTTTGTGATTTATAAAATTGAACCAAAGCGTAATCATATTGTTATAGTTTTTTAGTTTTTAAGCTTTATGTTATTACGTTCCTTATAATTTTCTTGTTTATAGATTCGCATCGTAGCATTAATTTTTATATCAGATTTTTTTATATACTAATGATATAGTTTATTTTTATATTTTCCATATTGCAATAGTACTCGTCATATTGTCTTTTTTGTTTGTTTTGTTTCGTTTTGTCTATCCGTAAGTCACTTGAACGGCCCTAACGGAATACCAGCGCTAGTTGAGCCAGCCAGCATCATGCTGATTTAGGATCGATTCAGAACTTCAATTAAATTGTATTATCTTCGTATGTGTGTGTGTAGTTCTGAATAAATATTTTTCTTTCTTTCAATCAAAACAAGATGTTAGGTAACCTTTAAATTGTTGAATCTTATTAGTTGTAACCTTTTGCGGGCCATTTTTTTAAATTATCCCATTTTAATTTAAGCTGTTGCTTGTTCTTTGGGACCCTACCGAACCTTGCGTCATACGCGTCTGTCACTTGAGTCCATGCGATTTCCTTCATTTGGTTTTGAAAAGCGTTAGTTGCTTTTGAATGTATTGCCGACTTTTCTTTTACGAGGTCAATAAAATAGGATACCTCAACCTGTGAAATTTGTTTCTTATACTTATGAAATTAAAAGCCACAAGACAACGATCACATATTGCTTCAATATTTATACAATTATATTTTATACAAACAATATATTTACCTCGCTTTTATCCATTTTTAATTATCAGTACAAACATACAGTGTTACCAACTCAGCATCAGGTTTATGGGCTAAATCGAACCTGAAAAAGGGATAATTTGCCAAAAATTGAAATAAGGGCGAAATTGCTAAATAGTTAATAAAACTGAATAAAAATAGTTGATTTTTAGTATAATTTATTACCTACTATGTACAAATATTGTATAAACATATTATTTAATAACAAAAATTATATATAACAATAAAAACGCACTTAAAGCAGTTTACATGTCTTCTGAGTCTGAGTCAAATTCGTCGACTTCGTCGTGAAGGGTTTCTTGTGCTGACAACGTTCATGGATGCGGCTCAGGCTCATTGCTCGCAGCCTTACTTAATTTAAATCTATATTTTTCTTTAGATCCATTTTTTTGGTGACATCTTTCGGGATTTTTCATATATTTGCAGCAACTTTGATTAAAACTTTTAAAGCCCAATCGTATCTGTAGTATTTTATTCAGGGTATCAAAGTTCGTTTTGTTCCGTTATTTGTTTTTAATTACATTCATCTTGCTGAATACCCTCTCGACGTCGGCGTTAGAGTGTGGCATTACCAGAATTGTGATTGCTAAAGAACGTAGTTCCTTGAATGGATTATTATTTCTCGCGTCCCTAATAAAGCGATACTTCGCGCCAAAATGTTATAGTATCGCTATTATTTACACATTTGTGGTTATGTATGTTTCTCCATTGAGCAACTACTTTATCGATTGTATCAGTGTTTAAGCCGAAGTGTTCTGCTAGTGATTACACTAGCAAAACACTTCTGATTTATAGTTTTTTCGTCGGATATCAACACTTAAGATATTAAATATTCCCAAGCTTTCACTAAATATGACATTATTGGTTCAGCGTTATTAACACTTAGTGGTTTTCTGTATCCGTGATCATTTAATTTCCTAGTATTTAATATGTCAAATATTATTTGTTTGCGATTAACGCAACTACTTCATTCCATAAAACCTCATTACATCAACACATTACCTATATTATTAAAAATCACTCATGTCACTCGCCTTACATACGTCTAAACATCATCACAAATATTAATTGTAAAAAATCTAAAACTACATATAAAGCTATAAAAACATTAAATATATATCTAAAATCGCAACAAAGGTTTCAATTTAATGTATCAACAAAACATTATTTAAAATTAGAATGAAATCGGATGTTGCACTCGAGTCTTTGAACTCTTTTAGATGTAGTTATGTTTCACAAAACTCGATAGCTCTGGTTACACTTCGACTTAAGACTTTCGCAGCTAATTTTAATGTGACGGTGAGACAACTTATTGGAAAGATGCAGACCCTTTTCTTCCTGTAAATTATGAAGATGACCTATGAGATCCCATCTTATAAGTTTCTGATTGGCATCCTCGATCATATCAAATTAGTTACGCATAAGTTTAATCATGTGACATGCATCTAAAAAGACAACCACTTCGTAGTGGCCTGAAGGATGTTTAATATGAATTCTGATTTTCGAACAATCATCAATGTTACAACCGAGGATTCTCACACAAGAAATATAAGTAAATTGGCCTTTATTTCAGCTGTTAGACGTGAAATGAAAAAAATATGCCAAAGGTATTTTAAATGATTAGTTTACCCCTACTAATAGAATGACGTAAACTTGACTAATATCATTTGTCAGCAATTATAGCACCTGTTACTTCCTTTCCTGCACTTCTTGTTCTTCCTTTCAGTCTATCAAATGCTTCTGCTGTAAAACCTGGCTCTGCATTTATACTTCTGTACCAGTTACATAAAGTATTCGGGCGAGGAAGGCAAGTGGCAAACATTTTTCGTATGTACTTATACGCAGATGGTGAATAGAAATGTAGTGTGCTAACGAATTTTCTGGCACCTGGTGGATATTGAGAAAAAGGCCATTTTTTGCCTGGAACTTTCTTTAAATACATACCATTAAATGTGTCTGTGACTTCTATATGTTTAGATAGATCATGAAGTAATGTTTGTTGATCCACGATTTGACGTTTATTTATTATAGACAGAACATCCTTCAAATTGCTGTATTTCTCTTTAGTCTAGTATTTTGTTTTCGTAAACTGGAAATCTTCTTGTTTTTCAGTTTTACAAGCCTTTTCCAAGAAAGAAGTTTTGTTAGGTCAATCTAGAATTGAGCCAATGATAAAGATGGGCTTTTAAGAACTTCAGCAACTTCAGGATTAATATTTATCTAAAACAAAACAACAATAATAAAATGTTGGACATGGAAAATAATAAACTAATTTTGAAGTTTTGTCTTTAAGCGCGTGAAATTCATTACGAATTGCAATCTGAATTGCTGAGTATACCTACCTACAATGTAAAATTATTAACAAATAAGAAGATAATTGCTATATTTAAAATTACTTACTTGTGGTTGCAATAAACATTGTTTAATCGTTGTTTTTTGAAAGGCAGACTCATCTTCTATATCAACAATATTTGCTTCCTATAAACAAAATAAATTAACAATTTCCGTTTATAGATGAAAGACAAACTAAACTAAAATATTGAAGTGCCGCATACTATTCGAGGTACAGCTGTTTTGTGTAGCCTTAGAAAGCCTTTCGTTATCACATATTTATCACACTCTAAAAAATGCTTCGAACATTCAATGCTTCCTTGGGTAGGCTTGAAGAATTCTTCGGATCTCTATTGTTACCGACGAAGAAGAAGTTGAAGATGACTAACAGACTTCAGATTTACCTAGATATGTACCAGGAATTCTAGAGGTGATGCGCCGACCTCACGATTCTTCTAAATGGGAAGATAGTGACGATGAACCTTTGTCCAGTAAGAGAAGTCGCCGTGACTCACCATCACGTAACATGCCTAACTAGAGACAGTGTTCACCATTTTACTCATCTTCATCTCAATTCCCTGATATCACATGTCCGTCACGAAAAAACTAAGTGAGAAACCAACTGAAAGGTCTTTCACCTATAGAGGCTTTTGAAAAAATATTTGATGATGATGTTTATGATCTGATCAGACGTAATACGTTATTATATGCAGGACAGAACAATAGACATGATTTCGAAATGGACAAAGATAACTTACGCGGGTTTTTGTGAGTGCTCATGCTTTCTGCATATCATAAACTACCTAGAGAACGCATGTACTGGAGCTATGAGTAACTTTTGTGGCAAATGCTATGTCAAGAAATCGATTTTGAATAAAAAAAGAATCTGCATTTGGTAGAAAATAGTTTAGCTTCTATTTCTCAAGATAAAATGTTCAAAGTATATTTGGATCCAAAAATTCTGTCAGTACGGCGTTTCTCATGAAGATATATCTGTCGATGAGTCTATGATGTCATGTCATGTCGGCAAAAATGCCGCAAGAGCATAGAGTATACTTCGATAACTTTTTTACAAGTTGTGATTTGTTGAAAGACTTGAAGATGTCTGGATATAAAGCTACTGGTACAATTCGAGGTAATTAGACAAAAAATGTCCCTTACGCCCTTTTAAAAACATGAAAAAGTCCGCAAGAGCAGATTTTGACTATAGATTTGATATCAATAATGAACTGTTGCTTATAAGGTGGAAAGATAATAAATAGTGTATGTACCATGGACACGAATTTTGATACAATTGAACCTATTGGCATAGTAAAACGATGGTGTTCACAGAGTAGACAAAAGATGGACGTGAATATTCCACGCTTATTTCAAAACTACAATAAAGGTATGGGTGGTGTAAATGAGATGGTGGGATCTATATCGTTGTATCGAGTAAGTATTCGTGGCAAAAAATGGTGGTGGGCTATTTTCACCCACTTGCTAGATATAATAAGTGTATCTAATAACGCTTGGCGCCTACACACTGTCTAAAGGAGAGCGCTTGGACCAGTTGGCTTTTAGACGACACATAGCTAGCATAGCATTATCTGTTATTGTGACAAGATTCCATCGCAATATCAACGTGCGATGCTTATACGTACGTGTAGTTCAGACGTCCGAAACAATCCGAAACACATTCGTACGTTTTAACATAAGAAACGGATGTAGAAAAGTAAATTAACCTGATTCACGAACAAAAACGTTTGTGGGACCAAAGTGATTACAGTTATTACTTACGTGACCTTCAGCGCAAGTCATGGAGAGAAATATCGGAAGAAATAGATATGTATGGTAGGTAAATTTATTTCGTTTATTTATGACAAACCGATCATATTATATAAATTGTTAGTATGGTGGTGCACTAAGCATACACCATTTTTATCCAAATTAATCATAATCATGTAAATCCATTCTCCATAGCAACAACCCGAAGACGGCCCTGTATCAAGTCCTGTACTCCGGTCCTGTACTGCTATGACTCAACGGCATGGGCCACCTGCGTCCTCAACAACAGGCAAAGTATGTAAGGGCGCCCTCAGCATGCAGGGGATACATTTCAAGTTCAACCTCGAGGCTTCACGCTGCTACGTACTCGTGTCCCTTCAACGGGTCACTTTGCCCGTTGAAGCCCTGTTGTATTTCAAAGAACCATTCTCAAAGTACCAACTTGTATCCCTCAAATAACATAAATAAGTACTCCGTAATACTGTATAGTGATTGTAATAAATAACATCTGCAACGAACCTGCATATCAATTCGAACCTTTTTTTTTTCTTTTTGTTATTGCCGGGGCCACGGTACAAGAGCGTGAGCCATACTCCGCGACCCCGACTGGCGCTGGCGCCCCTGCTACGGGGGCGGCCTCTCCTTGGCCGGGGATATATCTTCCCCAGCATCTCCCTTTCCATTTTAAGGGATTGAGGGGGTCACGCGGAACACCAACGCGCCCCCTCGCGGCTTGCGTGCGGGTGGGGCCGAATAGGTCCCCCATGGCCTCAACACCCGAGTGCCGCATACTTACGGCGGCTGGAGGTTAAGTGTGATCCTCCGGCGCCGCCGTCTCCTCCGGTTATTTCTGCGGGAGATGAGCATGGGTTGCCGCTCTTTCTCCCGCTCCGCCGCCTCCTTTGCGGTCATAACTGACTCGCAAAAGGAGGCGACGGCGTCCCATTTGGTGCTGCTCCCGGCCATGGAAAGAACCACGGCCGGGAGCGAGAGGTCCAATCCGATTACTGCGCCGAGAACACAACGCTGTTCCTTCCACGCAGAGCACTCCTGGAGGGTGTGCAGCGTGTCCTCGACGCCGGCACTGCTGTGATGGCACTCTGCCGTTGGTTCCCGCCCAATTTGACACAGGTACCCCCCGAAGCATCCGTGCCCCGAGAGGACCTGTGTCGTGCGGAACGACAGGGCGCCGTGCCGTCTGTCAGTCCAGGTGTTGAAGGCGGGCCGAATAGCCGCAATAATGCGGTGGCCAGCGCTGGGGTGCGCTAATCGGGTCGCCCATTCTGCCATGAGGTCACGCCGGAACTCCGCCTTTTTGCCCTCGATTTCGCCACTCATAGAGGCGCGATAGAATTGTCGCCTCTAGGTCCCATGGCAGGGATCCAGCAAGGAGGGAGGCCGCCTCGAAGGAGATCGTGCGATATCCCCTAATAGCCCTGACGGCCATAACGCGCTGCGGTTTACGCAGCAGCGCGACGGTCTTGGCCGTCAGGTGCTTCGCCCATATTGGGGCCCCGTACAGGGCCATCGATCGCACGACTCCCTCGTGGAGTCTTCGGCACGGCGCGCTTGGACCCACGATGTTGGGTAGGAGCCGGGACAGTGCGCCCGCTGCCCCCACCAATCGGGGGGCTAGCGCCTCGAAGTGCGCCGAAAACTCCCATTGGCTGTCGAGGACGAGTCCGAGGTGGCCTATTCCGAGGCCCGTGGAACATCACGGCCTCGGTTTTGTGCAATTCCACCTTCGGACCCAGCAGCTGGATCCGGGCGACCACATGCGCCACCCCTGCTGTGGCCAGTCGGCCCGCCTCTTCGTGGGTCCTTTCCCGCGCCGCCACGAGCGTGTCGTCAGCGTAACACGTAACGCTGACGCGGGAAAGGACTGCGCTACGGATGACCCAATCATAGGCGATGTTCCACAGGAGCGGGCCCAGAACCAACCCCTGTGGAACACCGCACGAGCCCAATCTCCTCGAGATGCTGGACGAGGCGGTTTGCGATCACGCGCTCGAACATCTTACACACCACGTCCAGTAATACGATGGGCCGGTAGGCGGACGGAGAGTCCGCCGGGCGCCTCTCCTTCCTGATCAGGACCAGCTTTCCGGTTTTCCACCGGGTTGGGAACTGGCCCTGAATCAGGCACGCCGTGAAGAGCGTTGTCAGTCGGGATTCCAGGGCGTCGTGGGACAGAACCCACGTACGCCCTGCCACGCCACGCCACGCATCAATTCGAACCTGGGTCGGAGGAGTAAGAAGAGCTTTGCAATACTGCACGCAATTGTGGATGTGATCAGAGACCACACCTATATGACAACGCTGATCACCCCCACAGTTTGAGAAAAATTGTTTATAAGTGCATTCCTGATATTGTGAGCTCTTGTTGCGCTTTTTATCTCTCCTACAGTCATGAATCTGTTTCCATTTAGATTTTGTGGTCGTGAAGATTCCAAAGGCAATTCATGTCTACCTTTTTTTTATACAGGGGAAAACCGTTTGAGGATCGTAGACCGCGCGAGGGGGAAAGGTCGCGGCGGCACTAGCGCCCCACGATGGGATGTGGAGAGCTATTGCCACACCACGGTTAGGGATACCCACTAAAACCCCTGTCCGATCCCGAGCGTTCTTTGTCCGGGCTGTGGGCTCGCTCGCGCATTCACCACCAACCCGGACGGACGGCGGCCGGCCCCTTTGCGGACTGGCCTCACCATTTTGTGGCCGGAGATCTGGGTCTCTCCGGCTCCTTCCTTACCGAAACGAGGTGAGAGGGGGCGCGCGGATCGACGCACGTCCCTCCTCTCCGGCCTTAATGTGCGGGCGGATCCGGTTTCCCCGCCGGTCGCCCGCACGGCCGTAGCCTACGGCGGCTGGAGATCGCCGTGCACGACCCTACGACGCCGCCGCCGGCTCTGGCGGGAGGGGAGCATGGTGGTTTGCTCCCTCTCCCGCTCCGCCGCCTCCTTCGCGGACATGACGGTCTCGCAGAAGGAGGCGGCTGCGTCTCACGCGTCGGCGCTCCCGACCATGGCCCTCACCACGGCCGGGAGGGACAAATCCGCCCCGATGGCCGCAACGAGATCTCGGCGCTGCTCGTCCCAGGCTGGACACACCTGGAGGGGTGTGCAGCACCGTGTCTTCGTCGCCGCCGACGCAGTGGAATTCATGTCTACCTTCCTTATCAATTATTAAGTTATGAAATAAACATATACACTATATTATATTATCGGCACGGTCGGGATTAACTTCAATAACTTTTAATAACAATCTCCACTTGCTACTCAAAATACTAAAGGCACATTCAACAATTTGCCTTGCATTTGTTGAATATTTCCTCTTCTGGATCCAAATTTCTTTGGGGATAAGGGGGCATGAGATATGTCTTCAAGGGGTAAGCTTCATCTCCAACTAAGAAGTGAGGCAAAGCTGTATCAGTGTCTGGTAATATTTTTTCTTGGCTTGCGTTGAGAGCACCATTTTTTGATTGTCTTGAAAGATTCAAAGTCACTTTCTTTGCCATAGGCGCCCACGTCTATGGTAATAAATCGGCATTTTGTATCCACAACCGACAGCTTGCAGTACAATTGTATAATCAGTCCTGGTCCTGGGGGAAAGAGGGAATTTTTTATACGATATAATAATAATAAAAAATGTAAAACATATAGATCTCAAAGAAAATGTGTTGCAGTCAACGTTATTATAATAATATAATATTTAAAAAAATAAAACTGCGCTGGGTAGAACCGAAGGATGCCAGTTGGAAGATTTGTCAGCAATATGATGATTCGGGACATTTCTCATATGAAAAGACGCTAGAGAAAGTAAAGCGAGATTATTAGTTCCCAAGAATGAATCAGTTCATAAGAAAATATGTAGCTTGCATCCCATGCGCATATGTCAAGCAACCAGGAGGAAAGAAACCTGGGACTTTACACCCAATAGCCAAACCTACAGTACCATTTCAATGCCTTCATGCTAATCATCTTGGACCATTCATAAAAAGTAAAAAAGGCAACACATACATCTTCCACCTTATTAATAAATATGGAGTAAACCTAGATCAACTTTACTTGTAGTATTATCTCAGTAGCAACCAATATCAGTATTAATAAACGTGGAGTAAACAAGGAGTAGACTAATTCGACTTTAGTCTCAAAGTAAAAGCAACTCCAAGCTGCTGGATAGTTTTACGATGGATTAAGTATAGAGTAAGCGCTGAGAGCGCTGACAATTTGACAAATAAACTGACATTAACATAATTAAATACCATAGGAAAGAAAAAGTTTTATACCTCCTGATATTAAAGTTTTAGTAGCCATAAGAATATGGGTTCGTGAAGAAGTAAGTGAAATAATGATCATCTTTCAGTATTCATCTATTTCTTAATAAATTCAGCATTATACAAACATTTTACTTAAAAGGTTCTTGATGATGCAGGAGATCTTAGTGGAATAAGTCAGTCAACAATATCTGTTATATGCAAACTGTGACGATAGTCACGCGTCATATTATTAAGGTGTCGGTACTTAGCAATAAATCATTCAGTCGTTCACTTATGCCTTTTATTGACGTTCCATTGGCGACGAGGATAAAAATATTAAAATTACAGTTAAATCGTGCAAATAAGTGTATTTAAAATGTCGATTGGTAAAATAGAACCATTTAATTTAAGCTCTAAGCAATGGCCGGCCTATATTCGTCGCGTAAACCAATATATATTGTTAAATCAAATCAAAGACAATTTAAAAGTGCCGATGTTAATAACGGTTGTTGGTGAAGAAACTTACGCTTTAATGTGCGATTTGTGTTCACCTCAATTCCCGGAAGTGAAAACTTATGATGAATTGGTGAACCTAGTGACGGAACATTTGGAACCACAACGATCCGAGATCGCTGAACGCCATATATTCAGATTGCGGCGACAGCGGCCCGGCGAGTCCTTAACCGAATACCTTCAAGCTTTAAAGCATCTTGCGGCAACTTGCAATTTTGGCAAATGCAAAAGCTGTTCCACACTCGAAGAGAACTTGCGAGACCAATTTGTCTCAGGGTTAACAAATGACGCCATGCGTTCACGGATATTTGCCCAAAAGGAAATTGAGTATAAAGAGGCGGTGGAGCTGGCATTGGCGCTGGAGGCGGCAGAAAAACACGCCGAAGTGAGCGGCGCTACGACGGCGGCAGCGACGACGGACTCGATGGAGGGCGGCGTGGCAGGCGGCGCGGTGGGTGAAGGCCTGTATTACACCCACAACGGTCGGATCAGGTCACGCGAGCGGCGTTCAGGAGCGACCAGCGTGAGCGGCGCAGCAGCGGGCGGCGGCGCAGCAGCGGGCGGCAGCGCAGCAGCGGGCGGCAGCGTAGCAGCGGGCGGCAGCGCAGCAGCGGGCGGCGGGGACGCGGGGCCAACGGGCTCGAATTCCCGCCGCTGCTGGCGCTGTGGCAAAGCGCATACGGCCGACAGGTGTAAATTTAAAAACTATAATTGTGATGAGTGCGGTCAAAGGGGGCACCTAAAAGTGAAGTGTAGACAATTATCGCGAAAGGGTCGACATAATTATGTAAGTGATGATTCAGGAGGCGACATTTTATGCAACATTGAACTTGCAGCCAAAGGTAACCAACCATTTTTTATTAAGTTGACGATTGATGACTATATCATGGAATCTGAAGTGGACACTGCTAGTCGTATTTCGGCAATAAGTGAGGAAATGTATCAACGTATGTTTTTACATAAAAATATTGTAGTTGATAATCTAGTTTTACGTGACTACTCGGGTTCACGAATTAAGTCATTGGGTTACATTGAGGTGGACGTCGTTTTAGGGTGCGCAATATGGGACTCACGATAAAACAGAGTAAATGTAATTTTTTACAAGATAGTGTAAAATATTTGGGTTTCATAATTAACAGAGATGGATTGCACCCAGACCCTGACAAACTGGAGGCTATTTCTAGCGTGCCTAGACCCGAAAATGTGCCTCAACTTAGAAGTTTTTTAGGAATGCTTAATTACTGCGGACGGTTCCTCCCCAATTTAAGTACCATTTTACAGCCGTTACACCATCTTTTAAAAAAGAATACCAACTGGAAGTGGAACCCAAGTTTGAAAGCGTTTAGTGAGGCAAAGCGGTCCCTCCTGAGAGAACGTGTGTTAGCGCATTATGAAGAAGGCCGCGAATTAGTGCTCTCAGTGGACAGCAGCGCGTATGGGCTCGGAGCGGTGCTTGCGCATCGATATCCAGATGGCAGTGAGCGGCCGGTCAGTTGCGTCTCACGCACCCTCAGTGCGGCCGAACGTAACTACAGCCAGCTGGATAAAGAGGCGCTTGCGATTTTATTCGGGGTGACGAAACATCACCAATATTTATTTGGACGTCATTTTACCTTGCGTACTGACCATCAACCCTTAACGTATATTTTTGGGGATAAGGGAGGAATCCCACAAACTGCAGCCAGCCGTTTACAGCGTTGGGCGATGCGCTTGGTCGCATACGATTTTAAAATTGAATATGTGCGATCGACGGACAACGGACCGGCCGATGCTTTATCGCGGTTGCCGTTACCTCAGGAGGGTCGGTCTGCAAGCTCTGTAGATTATTTAAATCTAGTCGAAGAAACGCTGCCTGTATCCTTTAGAGACATTGCGAAGGAGACAGAGCGCGACCCCTTATTATGTAAAATAAAAAGTTATGTATTATTTGGCTGGCCTTCATGTGCGAGTAGCGACCGGGAAAAGCCTTATTTTGCGCGTAAACATGATTTCGTAGTTAACCAAGAATGTTTAATTTACAAATATAGACTAGTGGTCCCTTACGTTTTACAAAAGAATATTTTAGAAGAATTACACGAGGGACATTTGGGTATACACAAAATGAAAAATTTGTCGCGTAATTACGTCTACTGGGAAAGTCTGGATCGGGATATCCAAGAAATGTGTAAATCATGTAGCGCATGCCGCAATGTGCGTGACGCACCGCCGCGCGCGCAATTACACCCGTGGGAGTTTCCGCTGCACCCATGGCAACGCGTGCATGCAGATTTTGGGGACTACGGAGGTGTACGCTATTTAATTTTGGTGGACGCGCATTCTAAATGGATTGAGGCCGTAGCGATGCGCAGTACAAATGCAAATGCTACCATACGGGTTTTACGAAGCATTTTTGCACGTTTTGGCTTACCGTCGCAACTCGTAACTGATAATGGCCCGCCTTTCTTGTCACAAGAGTTTAAATTATTTTGCGCAAATAACTGTATTAAACATACGACTTCTGCCCCTTATCGACCTCAGGGAAATGGCGCGGCAGAAAATGCCGTCAAAACGGTTAAAAAAGCCATCAAAAGAGCCTTGTACCAAAAGGAAGATATTAATAAGTCTTTAAGTAAGTTTCTCCTTCAATATAGAAATTGTGACCATGCAACGACCGGGGTGTCACCAGCAGTAGCTCTGCTAGGTCGTCGACTTCGCAGCCGGCTCGATGCTCTACGGCCAGACGTAGCAGCTGTGGTCAGTGCTAAGCAGGATCGACAAATAAATCATGCAGCCGGTTCTGACAGAAGTTTTAATGTAGGAGACCCGGTACTCGCTCGCGATTATAGCACTAGGGAAGATAAGTGGGTCGAAGCCACGGTAGTAAAGAAAACCGGACCCGTTTCTTATAAAGTGAATTTAAGCAATGGTGCAGAATAGCGTAGGCCTGCAGATCAGTTGATGTCACGTAATAAAAAAAATAGATATTCACTTTCGCGAATGAACATTGAGGCAGGGGTGGACGAAGGGAGCCCTGACGTCGTGAACCCAGAGGTCGAAAAGGGGGACAAGGGTGGTAGCCAGGACATGTCAGGCGATGGTAGCAATGACCTGAGATTGTCGCGAGAAGTGACAGAGTTGCAAAACACGCAGCCTGAAAAGTCACCACAGCCCAAGGCATCTAGACTGCAGGCGACGCCTTCACCTCCTGACATGTCCGCTCGAACACGTCGGGCTTTGAATCGAGCTAAACAAACATTATTTAAGTCTATAGAAATTTAACCTGTATTTATTATTTAGTTTCTTATTAGTTTAGTTTTCAGTTTTATTATTTTGAGAATTAAGTGGGGAGAAGTGTGACGATAGTCACGCGTCATATTATTAAGGTGTCGGTACTTAGCAATAAATCAGTCAGTCGTTCACTTATGCCTTTTATTGACGTTCCACAAACAAGTTGCCCTGGCGCTCGTACAAAAGAGAGCTCAAATGCATACACACGGTGGCATCTATGTGGATAGATAAGCATGTTGTTGAAGACTTTCTTGCGTCCTTCTCTTCAAGCGACATGTTGCGAAGCGGTGTGGTAACATAGATTACTTAAGAAAATACTACAATAGTGTGTCTAAATAAAGTTTTATTTTAAAATTATGTACACATAGGAAGACAGGATACGCAAAAATGATGATTTCTCGTTTAAACTCGTATATTTTGTTTTACAATAATTATTCGTTAACGCTGGTAATTTAAAACGTATGTCGTATGGTAATGTAATGAAGTTCACATAGTTATGCAGTGAAGTTCGTAAAGTGACGTTTCTTTATATGTCACTGCTATTGTGACATTTACACATGGACGATGTCGCGATGGTCGATGGCAACGATTCTATAAGGTCAAAGTTTTTAGAGCCAGAACCGAAATAGGCTTATTGTGTGTGAATAATTAATATCTTATATGTTTTATATATATACTTTTTTATTTTAATTATGCAAAACCCACATGTTACACAATTTTTTTCTTACCATCCTAAGGTTGTCTTGAATTGCTTTTCACGGTACGGTTCAAAATTACGAAGTAATTCGTCCTCATCCCAATTAATAGAGCGGTTACGTTTTTGACTCGTGTTTTAGTGGTTTTTGCGTGATTTTAACTTTGCAAATGAAAACAAAACTAGGCACTGAAAAACAAATTCAAATAAATTTTAGGTAACGTTTGTGTAGGAAATTAGGAATTATTTATCAATTAGACACTATAAATGTCAATTGTCGACATTACTTGTAATTTCCACTCACCAAATCGGTCTTTTTACTTTTAAATGATACGTTGTCACAATTTATTCACTAATCTATGGTGTAAGGAAAGTATTGTTACTCTGAGGATACTCCTTGTTTATTAATAACACTCTTACGACGAAGTTAATGCTTAGTTACTCAAATACACTATACTATATACTTAAGAGCACAAATTTTATTATAATATACCTTATTTATTTCTGAATAAAATTAAAATACGAATCAACATATTTGATTAAAGAAAAATAAGAAAACACTTGGTTTAAAAATCTCTAGTGGGCCTTGGTAGGAACATAGGTACTTTTTATGGCTCAATATTAATTATCCAATTTGTAAACGTTAACAAAGCAAAAAATATGTATTACACAAAACTTAACCTAAGTAACATTTGAGATTCTTATCAGTCTGTTACAATAGTTTTTTCGGTGTTAAATTGCACTTTGGACTATCTTAGGCTTAGCAAAACTTAATCTAATTAGAAAACATAAATCTATAAATAAAATCAATATAAAACACTTTTATGGCGTTCTAATAATCAATTATGTTTGCGATTAACACAACTACTTCATTCCATAAAACCTCATTACATTAACACATTGACTATATTATTAAAAATCACTCATGTCACTCGCCTTACATACGTCTAAACATCAACAAACAATAATTTATATATAAAATCTAAAACTACATATAAAGCTGTAAAACATATAAAATATATATCTAAAATCGCCACAGACCTTTCAATTTAATATATCAACAAAAAAAATATTGCGAACATAATGTTACGTTTACATTCTGAAATAAAAATATTTTTTCACGATTTCAGTGAGCCTTATTAGAAGTAGTATGAAAAAAAAACTGTCTCTACGTCGTTCTTAGTTCAGCAGATTTCAGCTGTTGCTCGGTCTATTCACCGCGTCGCTTTTTATTTGTTGTATCCATTATTGTAAAATCTGAAAACAATTAAACTTCATGTATGAACGTCAATAAAATTATCAAATGTGCCGGGTTCAAAGTCGACCGGAATCCACGAGGCCTGTGACACCTCGCGCCTTGTCTATACCTCAGCTAATATACGTGATTAAGAGTTATATCTTGTTGTTTGCTTCGAACCCGCCACAACTGGCCGCCCAACGTGGTTTGG
The DNA here is from genome assembly GCA_012273795.1 of Dendrolimus punctatus. Classification (NCBI taxonomy): domain Eukaryota; kingdom Metazoa; phylum Arthropoda; class Insecta; order Lepidoptera; family Lasiocampidae; genus Dendrolimus; species Dendrolimus punctatus. The sequence continues at coordinate 4,024,695 of CM022538.1, read as the reverse complement.
TTTGTAAGCGTTTTGAACAGTCTGTATCAGTGAAAGTGCGTAAAATGCCGCGAACAAGGCGTATGTCTTTCGAAGAAGAGAGTGCCGTCGGCAACGAGGGCATCAGTGCAACCACGCCCAATGTGACTATGACGCAGGAGACATTCTCCACATTAATAGCGTCATTACAGAAAACGCAAAACGAATTCTGCCAAAGTCTATTGAGGGAAGTTCGCTCCTCGACGCCCCACGCCGCCTATGACGTCCCAGCGTCAGTCTCGTTTATGCCTAATGGCAATTTCGCAAAATGCAGTTCGGGATACGGAGGAAAGGGCGAGGAGTCGATAGAAAACTTTATTGACGCCATTGTTACGTATAAAGACTGCGTTAACTTGAGCGATGAGAATGCTCTCAGAGGGTTATCGATGTTGCTAGAAGGCCCCGCTGCAGTGTGGTGGCAAGGCATCAAAAATTCTACTACAAGTTGGAAGGATGCTCTCGAGCAACTCAAATGTGCATTCGGCGAACATGATCCGCCGCACACAATATACAAGAAAATATTCGCGCAAAGGCAGTTACAGGAACACACAGACTTGTTTATTTCCAGAATACGAGCATTGTTTGCCAAGTTACCACCAGGTGATCTGTCCGAAAAAGTACAAGTGGATATGGCATATGGACTCCTGAGTCATCGCATCAGACAGCGACTAGGCAGAGAAGACGTCGACTCCTTCTCTACCCTACTCAGAATGTGCCGTACGATAGAGGATTCATTTTTAGAAGGAGAAACGTCGAGTACGGTTCCTGCTAACCCGCAAACTTCAGCTCACGCACCATCGACACGTGTAATACCTACATCGGTGGTCGGCGAACCTACGGAAACGTATGATGTCTCCAATAAAAAGACCAGGTACTTTTGCGTATACTGTAAACGGTACGGACATAATAAAAGTGTGTGCGAAAAATTTAAATTAAAAAGTGTGCAAAGTGTAAGTAAAACCGAAATAAAGTGTTATGGGTGCGGCACGCCAAACTAGGGATGGCGATCTGAGATCGATTAATCGAAGAATCGATTTTTCGAGCAGAAAATATCGATTTTTTAAATCGTTATGAAGTACTGTGTCGATTCACTGAATCGATATATCACCCTTGAAAATCGACATTCGATTTTTCTGTTTTGGTATAAACCATACAATTATTTGCATTTAGTTGAATGTGCCTGAATTATAAGAGTGCTGCCGGTTAAAGAGTTAACTACTCATAAACTCGCGAGATGGCTGTGTGTTTAGTATCCTTTACTCGCCTCTCTTTAATAAAAAAGTTACGTTTGTAGTCTTTGACTTTATGTATCTATAATCTGTGACGATTGATATTGCATTATTCATTTGTTGTTGTCGTTTAATGAATACTGTTATTAGCGTAATATAAGTATTTTCATGAATGATTTTCATCAGATTTTCATGTAGTGTTTGTTGCGAAATAATAACTAATTGAGAGTAGGTAAGTGTATAAGTTTCTTTGTACTAAACTAGATGGCGCTGTACTAAATTCAATCGCGCTTACATTTTATTTGTCTTGGTTGTTGAATACTGGACCCTGGATTTGTAGGGTCGTGCTCTCGGTTCGGTATAGAATAAATATTTTGTACTGAAACACGCATTTAATTTGTGTACAAATTTTGGTCCTGTACGAGTCGGATCGGCTATACAGTAGACTACGGTTTTTGTCTACGCTTCGCACCTATGGGCAGTGGTTCGCTGTTCGGGGCGAGTCGGGGGAGGGGTTTCACGTCAAGAGTGGAACAGCTCCTCATCGGGTGCTGAAGAGGAAGGTATATGCAGACGGCGCAGGGAGCCAGCTAGGTGTCCGTGACGGCGGTACAGCGGGGGGAGCCCCGCAGGCGACACCTGAGGTAACAGCGGGGGGGGACAGCCCGCAAGCAACATCCGGGAGTGACGTCACAAAACGGTCAAGTGTGAGTGATTTTTTAACTGTGAGTACATTTAAATAATTGTGATTAATTTTGTGCTAATTTGGACTTTAATGATTAGATTATATTAACTTAGAATATTTCTTACTTGTAAATTAGGGACTTAGAATATTTCTTGCATGTAATCAGGGACTTAGAATAGTTAGGTAAATTTGGTTCATACGGGGAACCTATGCCCGATTTTTTTCTAAGTCAATATTTTTCAAACACTTGTAAAATTTTAAGCATTTTTTGGGACTTAGAAAAATTTCGTCGAAATTTGCATTGGTCAAACAGTTGTAAAATTTTATGCAGTTGTTTTGTATTCAATGTTCTTTCTTTATAAGTGACTGTATTGGTTTAAACACTTGTAAAATTCTTGTGTCTTTTTGGGACTTAGTAAATTTTATCGAATTATTGTATTGATAAAACGGTTGATGAATTTAAGTCTTTTGCTTTGTTTATAGTTACATTGTTTGTTAAGTTATATAATTTAAAATATTCAAAATGCAGAAATATGTTAATTTACAAAGGGATGTTCAGGAGAAAATTAATAAGGCGTATGTAAATTTTAAAAAGTCTTCTAAAGAGCGGTTAGGATCTGAAGGGTATATACAAACTAGACTTGATATTTTAGAAGATTTGTGGGCTCGATTTATTAAAGTGCATCAAGAAATAGTTAATAGTGTAGAAAGTTGGTCTGATTTTCAATCAAGTGCATATGTAAAAAATGAAATCTATGAGAACACTGAAGATTTGTACATTAATTATAAAACGGATATGTTACGATGCAAGCCTAAACCAGCACAACAATCAAATGGCCAGGGCACTGGGAATGGTGATAGCGTTGGGGCAAATTTGAAATTGCCCAAAATAACTATACCCACTTTTTCGGGCAAGTACGAAGAATGGATCACATTTCGGGACATGTTCGTTTCGTTGGTCCATTCTAATGGAACGCTAGATGATGTGCAGCGGTTGCACTATCTCAAAGGACACCTAACCGGTGAGGCCGAGCAGTTGATAAGGCAGTTACCCATCACTGCTGCAAATTATGTGGAATGCTGGAACCAGTTGAAGGCAAGATATGATAACAAAATTTACCTCGCTAATTCGGTTTTGAAACGCCTGATTAATCAAAAATCAGCTTGTAAAGAATCTTCAGTGTTCCTCAAGGAACTAGCTGATACCACCTCAGACTGTTTACATGCCCTTAAGAATATAGGAATAGATGTAAGTACATGGGACATAATTATAATTTATATACTGTCAAACAAATTAGATACGGAAACACGGAAGCAGTGGGAGTTGAAGGTTGCAGACGGAAATGTCAATGAATTACCTACATTTAATCAGTTTAGAGATTTTTTGGAAAGCAGATTCCGAGCTCTGGAATTCATTGAACCTCGACCTTCAATTGTCACATTTAATAAACCACTCAGGCATAGAGTTTTACACGTTGTTAAAGTAGTTTGTGAGTTTTGTGGCAATGAACATAAATTATACACATGTAAGGAATTTATGAAGAAAAACATAGATAATAGGCGTAAGTTCATAATTGAGAGACGATTATGTTTCAATTGTTTGGGCAGCAACCACTCGGCTAAGTTCTGTCCAAGTAAAACATCTTGCAGGGTTTGTAACGGGAAACATCATTCGGTGATCCACCCAAGCGGTTTGGGGGTTGGTAGGTCACATCATGCATACATTGGTGCCTCGACATCTGGGGCGGGTACGGTCGGCACATCCGCTGGAACAACAGCGGCTTCCTCAGAGTTGGTCGAAGAGGCGCCATTGGTCTCATGTTTTGGCCAGGTATCTATGAAGAAACAGGTATTTTTGGCAACAGCTGTCGTCTGGGCAAAATCACATAGAGGTCAAAGGCATTATATTAGGGCTTTATTAGATCAGGGTTCACGAGCCTCTTTTGTGACAGAAGCGACAGTACAATACTTGGGTATTAAGAAACGTCCAGTTAAGGGAATAATTTCAGGATTGGAAGGTAATAGCACTACTGTATCGAAGAACATGGTGGAATTGAACATTCAGTCGAGGATAGATAGCAATATTGTTATCACGGTACAAGCTTACGTACTGAAATCAATCACCACATCGCTTCCAAACTGTACTGTGGACAAACTGGACTGGTTAGACGAGGACATGTGTTTAGCAGATCCTCAATATCATACACCTAGCAAAATTGATATTTTGCTAGGAGCAGATATATACGGAACAATCATACAGGAAGGAATACGGAAGGGTCCACAGGGATATCCATTGGCTCAAGCGACATCACTAGGCTGGATATTATCTGGCACATGCAAAGAATCCGCTTCTACATCAAGGGTCGTGGCAATGCATGTCTGCGTTGAAGATAATGAAATGCTAAAGAAATTTTGGGAAATTGAAGCTGAGCCAAAATGTCAAAAAAGAATGATGACAGAAGAAGAAGCCCGATGCGAACAATTCTTCGCAGACACAACAAGAAGGGATTCAGAGGGAAGATATGTAGTCAGACTTCCATTCAAAACGGAGAGACCTGAATGTGTTGATGGTGACTCAAGAGCAATCGCTGAAAGAAGACTAAATGGATTACAAGTGCGGTTTAAGAAAAATAAAGAATTAAAAGATAAATACAAACGGGTCATAAATGAATACTTAGACTTGGGGTTCATGGAGAAGATTCCTGAAACAGAAAGGGAAAATTCTATTGCTGTCTACTTACCTCATCATGCCGTTATTAGAAATGATAAAGACACTACGAAAGTCAGGGTCGTTTATGATGCGTCCTGCAAATATAAAAATGGAGTATCCTTAAACGATACGTTAATGGTTGGACCTACCTTACAACCAGAGCTCAGACACTTGTTGATGCGTTGGCGACAACAGCCCATATGCTTATCAGCTGATATAGTTAAAATGTATTGTCAAGTAAGGGTAGCGGAAGAGGATACTAACTATCAGAGACTTTTGTGGCAAGATGACGGAAACTCTAAAGTGGAAGATTATAGGTTGCTAAGGGTAACGTTCGGAACAGCAGCAGCACCGTACTTGGCAGTTAAGCGCTTGCAGCAGACAGCACATGATGAAGGTGCAAATTTTCCCGCAGCATCTGTAAGGGTAATAAATGATTATTATATGGATGACCTGTTAACTGGATGTAACACCGTAAGTGAAGGAATTGAGATATATCAACAGATGAATGAGTTACTAAAAAAGGGAGGATTTGAATTACAAAAATGGATGAGTAATAGCAAGGAGTTGTTGCAAGCAATCAAAGAAACATCATTGAGCAAGGATGAGATTTGTGAAGAACTAAACCTAAAAACGGACGAAGTAGTGAAGCTTTTGGGACTTACTTGGAATCGAAGAACAGATGAATTCCGTTACTCAGTGACTGTGCCTGAGGAAACTGGATCTGTAACAAAAAGGAAAATTATATCACAGATCGCACGGTTGTATGATCCGTTAGGATGAGCAACACCTTGTGTAATAGTAGCTAAAATATTGATACAGAAGCTGTGGATATCTGGAATGGGATGGGATGATGAAGTTACAGGAAAACTATTAGGGGAATGGAACACTTACCGGGAAGGACTGGGTGTTTTGACACAAATCAACATACCTCGATGGGTCGGAACACGCCTCGATGATACTGTAGTAGAATTGCATGAATTCTGCGATGCGTCTAAGGTGGCATATGCAGCAGCCATTTATTTGCGGAGAATTGATGCAGCTGGAAATATTCAGGTGGCTTTGGTTACGGCTAAAACTAAAGTTGCACCAATTAAACAAGTGTCCATCCCCAGATTGGAACTTTGTGGAGCCGTCCTGGAGACTAGACTGCTTATGGAGGTTGCAGAAACTCTGAAAATACAAAAGACTAACCTTCGAGCATGGACAGATTCGACCGTTGTTCTAGCCTGGATCAATAGTCACCCTGGTCGTTGGCAAACTTTTGTTGCAAATCGGGTCTCGGAAATATTAACTACGCTGGATTCAAACCAATGGTCACATGTAAGGACAAGCCATAATCCAGCAGACTGTGCCTCGAGAGGTGTTACCTCTTTTGAGCTGCTCAACAATCAAATGTGGTTCAATGGTCCAGAGTTCTTACGCAATAAGAATATCAAATACAGCAAGCCTACAAATGTTGAAACTCATTTGGAAGAAATTAAGGTGCATTTAGTGGTACCTGAGGTGCCAATCTGGAATCGGTATTCATCACTTACAAGGTTGATTCGAATTGTAGCATACTGTCGTCGGTTTCTGGATCTAAAAAGGCCAGCAAGTGAACGAAATCGGGGAGAATATCTCACGGCGTCAGAACTTGCACAGGCGCTGGAGACATGTATAAAACAATGTCAAGTCGAACATTTTCAAGAAGAGCTGGAGCTTATACGGAAGGATGGCAAGTTTAGCAAAATTAAAGGCCCCTCAAATCTCTAAACCCTTATGTTGATGAGAAAGGTTTGTTACGGATTGGAGGACGACTGGACAATATGCCTCTTAGCTACTAATGGGACATCTTGGCATTTTATTCCACCACATTCGCCAAACTTAGGTGGACTATGGGAAGCTGGAATCAAATCGATAAAGTTTCATCTGAAAAGAGTAATTGGTGAAGCTACGCTAACTTATGAAGAATTGTCCACAGTTCTAACCCAAATAGAGGCCTGTTTGAACTCGAGACCTTTGGCTCGTCTCGATACGGAATCGGATGCGGTTGAAGCTCTAACACCGGGACATTTTCTAGTAGGTGAGCCTCTTATCACAGCCCCAGATGATAATTTTGAGGAATCAAATTTATCTTGCCTTCGGCGGTGGCAGCTTACGCAAAGAATGATGCAGAACTTTTGGAAGCGTTGGTATCAAGAATATCTTGCAAAATTTCTGCATCGGTATAAATGGGCATACCAACATCCAGAACCTGGCATTGGAGATGTAGTTTTAATTAAAGAGGAGAACGTGCCACCGTGCAGATGGCTTCTTGGACGAGTGGTTGCGAAACATGTAGGATCAGATAACGTCACTCGGGTTGTTACTTTACGGACAAAAAATAAAGGTGAAATCAAACGGCCGACATCCAAATTATGTATTTTACCTGTTTCCGCTTAAGTTTAAGAAATGTTTAACTTTTAAGATATGTTTTTGTTATTACTCTCGTTTAAATTTAAGATTTGTTATTTGCAGTGCTGTGTTGTAAACTCCCAACCAAGAACAAACATATTTGGTCAATTACTTGTACACAACATACTCGGCAGCCTCATAGTGGGCGGTGACGGTTTTTTATAAGGCCAAATTACATTTGTCCTTAGTGGGCGGTGTGTATAAGTTTCTTTGTACTAAACTAGATGGCGCTGTACTAAATTCAATCGCGCTTACATTTTATTTGTCTTGGTTGTTGAATACTGGACCCTGGATTTGTAGGGTCGTGCTCTCGGTTCGGTATAGAATAAATATTTTGTACTGAAACACGCATTTAATTTGTACATCTTGTACAGTAAGTAAATAAGTAAAGCGCTTCTTATTTTTTACTTTGACGCTATTATTTTCAGTTTGTTCTGTTAGTTGTGATTATCATTTAAATTTACTTTTACACAGGAATAATCAGCATTGAAATAACTAATAAGTAATATGTGGAATTCTTATTAATGGAAGTGTTCATACTTCATTACTGCTATGTACGAAAGATTGAATTATGTTATTTTCTATGTAGATGCTGGTTCAGGATGTACGGTATGGTGATTTTTTTTATATTTGATTCATGATAATATAAAAACTGGTTACAGCCCTCTTCCGGACACCCCTAAATTATTATAATTTATAATTATACTTACGTTATATAATAAAACATAATTTTATATATAATTTTTTGGGGGCCTATTAAACTATGTTTATATAGTAGCCGGAGAGTTTCGATGGTTCTAACATCTTGCCAGACGTATGACGTGTACAGTGAGCAATAGTTGGGAGAGCAAGGAGCGTATACAGTAGCGAATGCGAGTGAAACAGAGCGCTTGGTCACTTCACTGCGCACCAGCAATGTTGCCTACATAGTGGATTTTCCACTAAAACTGGTGGTTAAGTGGTGGCTTCCATTTAGTGGCGAAATATTTATTTTTGTAGCTGGTGGAATTTTTTAGTGGTTTATTAAAATTTAGTTTCAATTACTAAAACGGGATGACTCAGCTATTTTGGCTACACGTTTCAATATATACCCATTTTTTCTACTTCTTTAATTTTTAAAGGTATTTACTTTTATCTTGTAAGCACTATAGGATTTTAATTGAAGTAAACAGAGTCAATAAAATGTTCGAGTCAAAAGATACCGAACACTCGAAATTAGGTGAAGAGTTGACCAACCTGATAGATATGCTTGTTAGCAAAATTATGTTACCTTCGAATAAAATAGATATTTTAACTCAAAATATCCGTGATTTCTTGAATTAAAAATGCTATCTTGGATTCCGATTTCAAAAACAAATCCTTAAAATGAGAGAAAGATGATTGCCTAGGGAAGATGAAAAAATGCTGCGGCATCGGTGCATAACATTTATAGTAAGTCTGATTGAAGAAATAAAAAGTAAGCTACCAGAACATTTGACATTAATGAAATGTCAAATGTTCTGGTATGAAATGGAATATGAATGGAAATGAATGAAGTTGCCCGAATAAGTGTTGAACAAGCACTTAATCACAATAAAGAACCACTAGTTGACATGGCTCTGATCAATAAAAATTCAGACTTAAAATGATACATATAAATTTCAGAAAATGTCATTCGTTTATGTTAATGAGGCCAACAAAGTGATGTCAAGTATAAATGAGGAATTGTCTTGCCCAGGGCATGAAGAAGCAGACACCAAGTTAGTGTACCATGCGTGTAAAATTAACCATGAAGCAAACATTATGATTCGAACTGTTGACATCGATGTTGCTGCTATAATGCTAAGTCATATGCATCGTCTTGATGATAGATCGCACGTTTGGAATCTGAATAATCTGAGATATGTGGGCCTAACTAAAATACACGCCAAATTAGGAGAATCTATTTGCAGGAGCTTACCTGGAACATGCTTTCACAAGATTTGTTTACAATCCTGCAGAAAAGAAAAGCGAAATTGAAATCGTTTAGATTGTTAAAAAAATATATAGAATTTCAACAAGCATTCCTGAAGTTTGGTGACAGCGAAATCATCGAAGATAACAATGAACAAGGATTCATCTGCGATATCATATCGATAAAAAATTAAAATGTTATTTTTTTTTATTTAGCACCCCTCAGGTATGGTGTGTAAGTATGTAATATTGAACAGTATTAAACGGAGCGTCAAAGCAATCAGTCGTATCATTATATACCCTCATACCCGCAAATCCCAAAAATAGGCTGAGAGGACCAGCTCTCGACGCTACAGCGTACGAGGAACACCTCGACTCCCGGTCAGTCATTAAAAAAGCTCTAATGCGTAGGCTAGACGGGTTCCGCAACGATTTCGTTGCGGGGCTCCGACTCCGTCATTTGAGATGAGAAATATCAACGTGAAAGAAAATACAGCCGTGCCTTAAGGTCAAGTCAGCTCCATTAAGTTGAACCAAAAATTGACACGATGACAATTGGCATATTTATTTTGGGAGTGCTGGTGATAGCCGCCATCCTGTACGCCCTGAAAGGGTATTGTCACCACCGAGCCAGGAGTTGGGTTTGACGGCAGGTAGCGACGGTGAACTTGCCGGTGTTGAGGGTGTAGATCATGCAGCAGCAGCCGGCTCCCGTCGCGCCCGGAATAATTAACACTGGTTTCGTGTAACAACGCGGTGAAGAGCGCAATGTAGAGTGTTAACATTGATAGAGAAACCATGGTAGCGAGGCAATGTGCCGATGTCCGATCAGGAATGTTCATGAGTTATCGTAATATCCAACTCTTACGCACCGCCAGGTCCCGCCCGTAGCAGAGTCCAGGAGCTCGAGGGGTCAGTCGTTGTTACAGTCATAAGACGGAAGGCTGCACGCATTGGCTCCCAAAGCATGCGCTAGGGAAGCTCTTATGTAAAGCAAAACGGCGCCACACTATCGTTAATGTCACTATAGTTTAAATTGTATAACTAACTAATGTATAACTTTATAAGTAAGGCCTATTTAGACAGCTATTCATTTTGACATTCTTTATAATTATACTCCCTTATTTCGTATTCGATGATAGTGGACATTTGTAGTATGACAATTGTAAGTCTATGGCATTACATAAGTTTAAAAAGTAAAAAACAGGGCATATCCTATTCCTCCTGCGACGTCCATTTGCAAATTAACTTCATTCGTTTTTTATTTCAAACACGGCGTCTCATAAGTTATTTTTCCATTAAACGAATTAATTCAAGAATATTGTTTAAAAACTCATTTACCACGGGAAAAACATCAACAGAAGTAAAGAAAGAACGATTATATAAAAAACTTCGAAAACTCGACAAGAAAGTTGGAAGATTATCCACTTGTAACGGTTGTGACGGCATTATGTGCACAGCACTAGTTGCGCGTCACATCCCTAATACAAAAAGAAAACAATTCTGTCATATTATGACAGATATAAAAAAGCACTTCCTTCCCGGCAAAAAAACCACCGAATCATCAATACTAATATTGTACTTTAATGTGTTCATACATAACGCTCTACTTGTGGAATTAAAGTGCCTACTATCCATGTGTTCTGGATTTTCATTTATCCACTGCCGACCCGGAGGTGTCTAATACCTCTACACGGTCACTCACATTCGCACGAACATGCAAACCCATAACTGTAGGACGACATTTGCAAATGATTATGCAAAATTTTCGCTGCATTCGCGGTTTTCCAAGCTGTGTCGGTTAACGCACATCAAAGCGCGCGAACCGCGATCCTTCGCGTAGTCTCCCACACATTCGTGTGACCAGTTGTGCCCACGATTGCGAAGGTAACGGACGTTTCGACATACTCATAGTTCGTGACGACTACTGTGTAGCGTACCTTAATCATGGATTGGAACAACACCAAGGTAATGGAGTTCATTGAACTCCTGCAAAATGAAGCGACCATATGGGATCCAAAAAAACTTCCCATAAAAACAGAATGGCCGTTAATGACCCCTGAGAAAGAATTAAAAATTCATTTTCTCTTCAGTGTTCTGTTGACAAATTAAAAAAGAAGAGAAATTCTCTAATGGCCGCATATAGAGAGCACTTAAAAATCTTAGATTCTTACACCACTGGTTCAAGTACGGATGACGTGCACCAGCCAACATGGTTTGCATTTGAGGCAATGCACAGTTTCTTGGGGCCAGTGTACAAATACAACAACACCAGAAATACTGAGGTAAGCACAAAATAAAACAGTTATTTAAGTTGTTGTTATGTGTGGTAACCCTACGGTTTTCCACTCGTATGAGGCAACCATGTTGTTTCTCACACAACAAATTCAAAGAAAACACCTCATGCAAGCCACCTGTGGGTGACTCATGCATACGCGTGGGAAAGTGATGAGTGGAGAGATTCCTGCGAAGCCTCGGAGCCACCCTGCGGGCCGATGGACGAAACAGACCGTGTTCGGTCCTTGGCTAGTATAAGGTAGGTAGAAAATCGCTCCATCAACTTTGCTGTCTACCCTCTTTCTGTGTGAGGCGACGGCCAATGCACAGCAGGGTAGGAGCAGCCATTTTTGGACACTTTTCGGTCGACGTTTATCGAGACAACAACGCGCCGTGCGCTCATCATTATTTGAATACCATACTTATACTCTTACTTATTGTAATTACTGGCCGTGCCAAGAACTGACTATATGTGCTTAGACTTTGTCAAAAGTGTTAGCTCTAAGGTGGAGTTTAGTGCCGTGTGCTGTTCCTGTGAGTAACCTGAACCGAGCCAGGAGAGGGCCGATCTCAAGGTTGGCGGAGCTTCTACTTTTCTAGTTCAAGGATCTAGGGTATATCTCTCTCATACAGTCCATTACATACTCAGCCAGCATTTTATCTATGGGCTATAGCGCCCCACAGACCGGCTCCAATCGCGGTAGCACGCTGTCATAACTGATCTTCGTGATCAATTATTTTTAAGTTATTATTGTAACAATTAATTTAATTAAAGTGTAAGAATTATATTTGGTTTTTTAAAAACTTCCTCCGACGGCCATCTCACATAACTTTGTAACTACTAAACTTTTATTTTGAACATTTTTGTTTATCGTTTAGATTTGCATAAAATATTCTGCAAACTCAGCTCTAATCATATGCATCATATCATATCACTTTCTCCAAAGTTTAAAGTGTGTGATTTACCTGACCAGTGAACCAAAACAAATACTGCAGAATCTCAAGCGCATAAGGCACAAAAACGTAAATTGGTGAGGTTTGACTGTTATTTTTATTTTAGCTGTATATACGTATCTATTTTAAATAGACACCGTCTTTCCCAGATTTGAAACTGATCATCTATGTTCCTTTTCAGGAGAACAATATCATCGCTGAATATAACGATGGTGTTGCAGAGGAACCAAGAAAAAAAAGCTTAATCTTGTTTCAGACGAAGTCAATACTTTTGAAGAAAGAGGATTGCGTTACGCCGATAAATATACCATCATCAGATTGTTGTATTTAAAAATAATGATTGTTGTATTTAAAAGTAATAAGAGTTTTATTTAAATGATATAGTGGTGTATTTTTATTTATATAAGGTGGTTATTAAATAAAACCATATTTGCTCAGTTACGTAGCTTTATTTCCGTATTCGATACGGCACCCCAATATCCGGAGATTAATACCTCCGTTAAACAAATGTAAGAAAGGTTTCTTATAATGTTACGTTTACTATTAATGTTTCTTAAATTAGAGCATGAAATTGAGATTTCAGAACTTTGCTGTCGCTTTCAATATGAATATAGTATCTCAGGCATGGAATCCGGTCTGAGACCACAACGTATGGAGTAGCTTGGGAGTACGTTAAGACACGATACCTTCTTAACGGCCTTGGTTAATGTGATTGCTAATTCTGGGTTTGAGCGCCACTGGTTGTAGTAGTATGCTGGCAACCAGTCCAGCCTAGGTGACACGTCTGGAAATGTGGAGCGGGGTCGCCTACCTCTCTGAGTGCCACGTAACGTGAGCCCCGTATGTAGCTCCCACTGAAACGTGCGAGAAGATGTTTTCTTTTAATTACCGAGTTATAATAAGATGAAACGGTCGGCGACGGGTGATGATGCATAGGCGAGTCCAAGCTCGTCCTCAGAGTGTCCTGATGGAATAGTGGATACCAGGATAAGCTTGCCCAGTCGCCTGGTGCGTTACCTATGAGTACAGTACTCGTTTCACAATAATTTGGCGTGATCATTAGAACCTCTAAGCTTGACTATTTCCAACGAGACGATTTTTACGATATAGAAATTATTAGGAAACTGCAAGGTTACTAACCTATGGGGAAATTAATTTATTTCTATCGGGTCACCAGGGCTTCCGAAGCATGCCCTGCAGGAAGACCACTCGTTCCTACGCTGGTACTCCATTCTGTAATGAATGCAGATCTATACCATTTGCAGAATGAGTACGATGCTAGTATCGTGGAAAGATGAACCAAGGTTACATACCTATTTCGATAAATTCACTGACTCTAAAAAAATGTGCTTGTACTTAAAAAAAAACCAACACTTGTGTTCGACCGTCTGGTACTACTTGGAGAGAAGGAATGACGCGACGACCGAAATTCCTACGGCTTATTCGAATGCCATTCACTTTGAATAGCGGCCATTTGTGTCGTCACGTCCTTTGGATTTTTCCTTCTAGAATTTCTACAAGGTGGATCCATTTACGCGACTTGTGCCCGTCAGATGTCGTTGCCGTACTTCCGTTAGCCCTCAGACAGAGCTAACGCCTCTCTAACAGGAACCTCTATCCACGTCTAGAAATTGGATACTATTACCGAAGTGTCTAGATCTTAATTGATTTTTAAGATGAGGTTCCAAACGTTATGAACAACGACATCTGACGACACGCTACAACAAGTCTTAGTTGCTATTCATATTGATCAGTATGACTACTCTAATGTAGGTGGCTAGAACCACGCCAATCAACACTAGATGGCAGTACCTGTTTTCAAATTACTATAAGTGCTGTATTTTCTACGTAACAAGATATTGAATCTGCTCTGAATACACCTAGAACACACATGTTAAAACAAACTACGAAAAAAATCTATTCTGGCAGTGAAACGACTATCACAGATCAGAAATTTAGAACGCAGAAACAATAGTTAATTGTGAAGAATATTTCGCTTAAAAATATTTTATCCCAATTGAAGAAAAATGGATTTGGCAATACTGCTAAAAATACTGCATTGAATGAATTTTCTGATGATATCGTTTTAGCCCGGCATAGGAAAAAGTCAAAAGATGGACGAAGTATCATAAAGTTTACACCAGCGATCAAAAAGTTCGCTTTAACGCTGAACTATTATTCACCAGCAGGATACGACAGTTGCTTTCATCTCTTCCTCATCCGTCAACCTCATCTAAATGGTATCAATCCATAGTTGGAAAGCCAGGCTTTACCGACCTTTAAAATACTCTAACAGTGACAAAAGGCCTGTCTGATTGTTGACGAAACGGGTATAAGGCAACAAAAAATATTCAATGGACAAACTGTAGATGGGCTTGTTATATTCTGGCCATCGGATAAAATGGCTACACAGGTTTATTTGCTAATGCTAGTAGCTCTAATGCTTTTAAATTGCCACTTGGCTATTTCTTTGTAAATGGTCTTGCCGCCGAACAAAGGGCTAATATTTTAAAAATGTACATACATACATTTTATTATTTTAAAAACGTTTCTTGAGAAATGTCATGACGTGGGTGCCGAGGTAGTAAGCTTGACCTTTGATGGCTGTGCATCTAACATCGCTACGGCTAAGATGATGGGTTGTAATTTTGAAGACACAAATAACTTAAACATTTTTTTAACCATCTATCTACCGGAGACCCAGTAGTTGTGATATTGGACCCATGTCATATGGTGAAACTTGTGCGTAACACATTAGAGAAAGACATTGGTAGTTGAAAACAACAATAAAATCCAGTGGGCATATTTGCTGAAACTCAAAAATGTCCAAGGTAATTGGATTGCATTTTGGGAATAAATTATCAAATTGGCATTTAGAGTTCCGAAATAATATCATGAACGTGAAACTAGTGACTCAAACCTTAAGTCAAAGTGTAGCTGATGCGATTAAGTTTTGTTCGCAACAATTAAACATGCCTGATTTTCAAGACACACATGCAACTGTTATCTTTTTAGAAACGTTAAATAACCTTTTTGATATACTAAATGCAAGATCACTTTCTGGACACGGTTTTAAACACCCTTTTTCGGTTGAACAGAAAGAATCGTATAGTTTTACGATGTTTTGGATCTAAGCGAAAAATATATTAAAAATCTCCAAATCAATGTGCAGTCCAAAAAAACTCAAACAGTAAATGGACAAAGAGTAACGGATATACCAACTCCTTAAAACCAGTGACCAAAACTCAGTCTCTAAAACCCGGATTTCTAAGTCTTCTTATTTGTATTTTAAGTTTCAAATTACTTTTTGTTCACTTAGTGGAGGCACGAATATTGAATTTTATTTTACCTTATAAATTTAGCCAAGATCATATTGAATTGTTTTTTGGAGTGATCCGCAACCACGGACGTTGCAACAAAAATGCAAACGCCTGTCAATTTATGGGAATATATAAAAAGACTTAAATGAACTTGAACCTCAGCTATAAATTCACAGACAACAGCATACCCTTAGAGGATAGCGACATCGTCCACATTCGATGCTATCGCAAAAAGCACTGAATACCGCTCCGGTACACCGGAACGTCCCCATACACGCTACCAATGCTCGGTTGACCTGCGCAGGCATAACTGCATAGATGACCACTCCAGTAGACCGTAGCGTGTATGGATTACATCACGTTTTGTGAGTCGTTCGACAAATGCGGTGGAGTACGATCGCGTCCAATTCAGAATATATAAAGAGAGTTGTTAACACCCCCAAATTTAAATGATTAATGCCCATTTTCACCAACCATACCTAAACAATCCCCTAACTAGGGATCTCTTATCCTAAGGGCTCCCCCAAACCCTACCTTAACTTAAATTCGTTTTCATCGTGCTAAGTGACTCCTAATTAAGGGATACCTACGTAAGTGACAGTTATAGTGTCGGGCATAACGACGTTGTTGCCGATTCTTAATTGGTAAGTTTTACGATAACTATTTTGCAACTTTATTTTACGTTATAATGATTAAATATCATATTTTGCATTGTATTTACGCTGAACATGTTTAATGTTGAATTTTATATGCAATATTCCCATTAAAATTAATATTTCTGTGATTCAATGCGTTATTTCGTAGAAAAAAAAGTTAACTGTCATAACTAAGTGTCAGATGAAATAAAAATGACATTTCGTTAAGATAAAAATACCATACGGCATACCATTCCATAACCTTATAAACTCGTTTAACAATTTCTATGTCTTGTTATTTCAACGTTTAACAGTGAATTTTATCGAGTGAATTTTGAAAATAAGTGTCTGATTTTATAACGCTATGGCTGAAAAAAGGAAGCGTGGTCAAAATTTTTCATTAGAAGAGAAGGAAAGGCTTGTAAAGTTTCTTCTGGATCATAAAAACACAATTTTGAACAAGCGAACAGATGGAACTACAAACGAGGCCAAACTATTGGCTTGGACGGAGGTGACGAACAGTTTTAATGCGTCAGGGTCTATTTACAGGTCAGAATAATCAAATTATAGCTATTTTAACCTATTATCATCTATATATGCTTGACTTTTGAATTAGTAACATATAAATAATGTGAACAGGATACTGTTTCGTAGTTATTTTACTAATTATTTTATTTTATTTTTAGGAGCAAGGAGTCCTTGATCAAGATTTGGGAGAAGTTAAAAAGTGACAGTAAACTGTATCATGGTGCTACAAGAAAAAGTTTATTGCAGACAGGAGGTGGGCCATCGGTAATAAAACCGGATCCGGTACTGGGAATAGTTTGCACCATCATGGGAAGAGGATGTACAGGAATTTTAAATGTAAACGACAGTGATGCTGTAAATGTTGAAGAGGTTAGCCTGCCAAAGGTTATCTGTATAGAGGATGTTGCAGATATACCTGGTTTCATAGAAATAGAGAACAAGACCATAACTGAAATAACCAATAAGCCAGAGGTAATTAAATATTTAATTGTAATAAAGGTTTTATTTATATATACCAGTTATACGCCTTTATATACTCAACCACCACACTTGGACCGTGGGTTTCTACAGCCTACTGGTAACCTTACTCATTGCTTTAGATAAACTAGGCCTAGTGTTCAATTTATAAACTTAATAGATTATAGGTAGAATACAATATAAATTTTCTTCATTATACTAGTTTATAATTTATGTATAATTTGTTTTAAACTAAGTTAAAAATGTGTTGATTAACCCATGTTGCTATTTATTTTAGGAAACCTTCAGTGCTCCACCAATTGAAAATATAATACAAACACCAACATGGTCGAGAAGGCGACCAATCTCAAGCAAAAAAGATGAAAGATATGAGGCAATAAACTCGTTATGTACAGGATACAACAATGTTAATAAAAGAAAAGAAGAAGTGGAAGATTTAAAATATAATCTTATAAAGGAAGAATTTGAAACAAAAAAAAAGTTAAATCAATTACAAATAATAAAAAGATTTTTATGTTTAAACACAATTATTTTATTCACCTTTAATAGAGATATTTACACAATGATTAAATAAGAACAGTAACTTAGACCTAATTCATATTTTCAAAGTAACTTGTTACTTGGTTTCTTTGGAAACCATAATATGGTTCGTTTATGTGCCGTTGAATTTCAGGAATGTGTCCTTCACTTATTAATTCTTCTAAATTATAAATTGACCCAACATTTATTGGTTCTGGGTCATTCTTTATAATGCATATATTATGTAGTACACAACATGCTACTATAACATTCATTGCATTTTGTAATTTTAGCCTCAATCCCAAAGCTAAAATAGGAAATCTTCTTTTGAGAACACCATATTGACGTTCAACAACGTTTCTGGTCTTAATATGGGGTTCGTTGTATCGTTGCTAGCCAAGGGTTGATGGGTTTAAGTATGGAGTTAATAAATGACCCTGCAAACATACATAACCATTTAAAGTGACATATTAAATGAATGCATAAATTAGATATCTAATATTATGAATATATATGTAGATGAGCACCTTCTAAGATATGCATTGTGTATGTTCATATACATTTATATATTACCTTCAATGGGTATCCACTATCTCCTAATAAATAACATCCTGGTTAATCCCCTCTGTCAAATCTTGCAAAACGCCTACTGCTTTGGTAAATAGTAGAGTCATGAGTTGAACCTGGCCATCGAGCAACTACATCCATAATTAAAAGTTTTGGTGAGCTAATTGTTTGCATATTTATTGACATATAACCTTTCCTGTTTCTAAATAGTTCAGCATCATCGCCACCTAAAATAAAGCAAAAAATAAATACTGAATACAAGAAGAAATTTCAATCTTGAGGAAACTTTATTATATTAATTTATAGAAAATTCTACACAAGACTACAAATATAAATGTATAATGTTACTTTTTAAAGTTACGTTACCTGGCGATTGTATTTTTATGTGAGTACAGTCTATACAGCCTATTACATTTGGGAAACGTGCTAAAGAATGAAAATCAGTTTTTATACTTTGTTGTTGCATTTCATTTTCAGGAAAAGTTATAAATTCTTTTCGTAATTTTGAAATACAGACGGAAACCCTTTTTAAGATACGACAACATGAAGCAACACTGATTCCTCCTATATCTGTTATTGTCTGTAAATGATTCCCAGTTGCATAGAACCTTAGAGCGCAGAGTAATTGTTTGATGGGAGCTATAGATTTATTTCTGTAAGAAAATAAACAAATGTATAAGTAATTCAGTATTTTTTAGCTAGGTTTAATTACAGATTGTGCTAAATAATCAGATCACTCACCTGTTGTCAGGATATTCTAAAAACCGTTCAACTTTTCGTAGCAAAAATAACACACTTTCCTTTGATAATCTATATCTTATAAAAAAATCTTTATCATCGTATTTCGTGAAAAAGTCTGATCGCTCACGGTATAATCGAGGTCTAGCAAGACATCGAGGGTTTGCTACAAGTTCAACAGTCTCAATAGCGTCAACACAATCCAAAAAATCACCAAGTGAACTATCCATTGCAAATACTTTAAAAAATGTGCATCCATATAATTTGTCTCTAGGTTAGGGGTCCGTTAGGGAGCCGATCATTGGGCACCTAATTTTAAGGGATACCTTAAGTGCTTAGGTGTCCCTTAGACGTTGGTGAAAACCAAATGGCTCCTAAGTGTCACGTAAATCTGCTTAGGTGGCCCTTATATTTTAGGGGTTGTTGCTGAAAATGGGCATTAGAATTGTACTATGGCTTTTTTAGGAAAAAGAGGGAAGCCTTTACATGGTCAGTCACGCGAAATTGTCTACGAAGTGCACAAATATTTTTTAACTGAAGCCGATAAATTTAAAAATCATGAAGATAAAGACGTATGTAACTACAGGGTGCTTCAAAAAAATGTATACACACTTTAAACTATTGTAGTTTTCCCGCTCTACAAGGCTAATGTTATATTTCTTCGCCAGGTGCCAGCATAATCGTCCCTCTATGTTATATCAGTTGGAATTTGTAATATCAACATGGGGGACGTACGTTTGAGTTTTGAAGAACGTAAGCAGGTTATTAAGTGGTACTGGAAGTTTGAGAATGTAAATGAAGTTCAAAGACAGTGGAGAAGGGAGTATGATACAGAACCACCTTCAAGATTAACAATTACACGCATACGAGACAAATTCGAAGTTCATGGAACAGTGTGTGATGTGCATAAAGGTCATTCAGGTCGGCCTCGAACAGCTACAAGTGATGAGTCATCAACGGCAGTCTTGGAACTGTTTCAACGCTCTCCTAACAAATCTTCAAGGCAAGGGGCACGTGAAAGTGATGTAAGTGCTAGCAGCGTGCTACGCATTCTGAAGAGAGGCAAGTATCGTGTTTACATTCCAAGGCTGGTGCAACAGCTAAATGACGACGATCCAGATCGAAGGTTGCAATTTTGTGAATGGATTCAGGGATGGTGAAACGTGAACCGGGATTTATGGGTAACATCATTTGGTCGGATGAAGCCCAATTCAAACTTAATGGAACTGTCAATAGGCACAATTGTGTTTATTGGGGTGAAGAAAATCCTCACATTACAATTGAAAAAGCTGTAAATTTGCCTGGTGTAAATGTGTGGTGCGGTTTGTCTTCAAGGGGACTCATTGGACCTTTTCGATTTGAAGGCACTGTAACTGGTATTAATTACCTAACAATGCTTGCTGATTCCATATTTCCTGCCATTCGTGCATTATACGGTAATGATGATTTTTATTTTCAACAAGATGGTGCTCCGCCGCACTATCACAGGGACGTACGAGCTTACCTGGATCAAAATTTGTCGGGCCAGTGGATAGGACGCAGGGGGCGAGTTTCCAGCACGCTCTCCAGACCTTACACCACCAGATTTCTTCTTGTGGGGCACAGTAAAAGATGAGGTGTACAAACGTAAACCACGTAACCTAGACATTCTTTGGAATAAGATTCAAGCAGTGTGTAGAGAAATCTCATTGGACGTTTTGATACGATGTACAGAATCTGTGGTGACTCGTACTCAGAATTCAAATCAAATCAAAATCAAAAATCAATTTATTGACAAAAAATTACATAGAAATATTGCTTTCATAGGTTCCGCACTAGGACTAGCCTGTATCGCGAACACCAAATACATGTGTGACTAACTTAACAATTTATCTCTAAATTATTTTTTAAAATAAATTTTAACTTCTTTGCGTGTGTATGTGCGTGTGTGTGTGTGTGTGTGTGTGTGTGTGTGTGTGTGTGTGTGTGTGTGTGTGTGTGTGTGTGTATCTGTGCGTGTGTGTATGAGTGTATGTTTGCAAATGAGGGATTACAATATTGTGATATATATAATAAGGTTAATTTATATGATGTTATGTAATAAGTTTTCAGTTTTATGATAATCTAGTTGCATAAGCCACTTTTGGGTGGTTGCTTTGATTTCACGTCTGTTTAAATATATGATGTCACATGCATCATGTACCTTGTTGTACAGTAAACAACTGATGATATAAAATTGACGTTTGGCAAAACTAGTACTATGCGGGATACAGGGGCATATTATTTTGGTTTGACGTTTGGAAGGTTCGGGTAAAGGCACATTTCTGTGTTTTCTTATAATTAGTTCAAGAATGTAAAGCTGACGTACACTAAGCACCCCACATTCTGCCAACAATTGTTGGGTTGGGTATCTAAAATGTTTTTTGGTCAGGACTTTTAGCACAGCCCTTTGAGCTCTTTCCAATTTCAGAAACATAGTTTTAGATGCTCCACCCCATACTGAAATGCAGTACCTCAGAATGGACTGACATAATGCTGTGTAGATTTTTTTCAACAATTCTAGCGGTGCACAATGTCTTAGTTTTTTGAATATATATATCAAGTTCCGGGTTCTGGCTGTTACATTGTTAAGTTGTGTGTCCCATCGCAAATATTCATCAATCTCTACTCCAAGATATCTTAATGTTTTTACAGATGCTAGACACGGACAGTTACAGTTCTTTGTTTTGTTTGTGCATGTGTGAGCAGTTAGAAAGAAATCTTTACTAGGTTTCAGGTTTTTTCTGAGAGCAAAGGCTATGTAGTTTGTTTTATTTAAATTTAACGTGAGTAGATTATAGTTTAGCCAAGCTATAACGGTGGAAAGACACTCCTCAGCCTTATTTTTAACAAAGTTCCAGCTAGGACCATGTATAACTAATGCGGTATCATCAGCATAAGTAAAGACTGCCATATTAGGAATTTTAATTTTACATAGATCGTTAATATAGATTTTAAACAACGTAGGACCCAGTACACTCCCTTGTGGCACCCCATATGTAATTTCTTGTTCATTGCTGAGGAAGGAATCAATTTTAACTTGCTGTGTCCTCTTCGTTAAATAATCTTTAAGCAGAAGCAGTGGTAATCCTCTAATTCCTGCGTTTTCTAATTTATTTAACAGAATGGGCACAGAGAATTGTATTGATGCTGCAGGTCACCAATTTGAACAGTATTAACATTTGTTATTTATGTTTCATTTACATTGGACTTTCAGCTTTCTATTTTCCTGAAATTTAACTTTGTAGAACGGTAAATAAATTTTCTATGGAAGTTCAAAGTGTGTATACATTTTTTTGAAGCATCCTGTATTTTGAGAAGGTACAAGAGCGAGTTGCAAATGCCAGTGGAAACTTACGATTTAATGAACTGCCTGCAGTAAAATCATTAAAAGCAACTATCAGTAATGAAACAATGGATCTGAAAAGACGTTGAGAAAAACACTTCATGAGATGGGATTTCGGTTCACTAAACTGGCAAATAGAAAAGTTCTAATGGAAAAGCAAAATTTAAGTCTCAAACGAGTGGAATGCCTTTGTAGCCGCAGACGTCCGATCACCACGGCGGCCGCTCACAAATTGTTGCGGACAGAATCACCCCGCTGACCTCACCCCCGTAAAGCCCGTGCGCCCACGCCCCGCCTACGGCGGGGACATAGCTCGCTCCGTTAGCTGCTAAGCGTCTGCATTTTTGTAGTACTTTAGTAAGCGCGGAGCGAGCCTACATCATGCATTCCTGAACTGCAATTCAAACACACAACATTGTGTCACTTCTACCTGAAGACCTCTAAACCTTGATAAAACACGCGAATTTCTCGAAACAGGCAAACATATAATCTATATGGATGAGTCTTACATACACACATAACACACACACAGAAAATCTTGGAATGACGATAAAAAAGGTGTAAAAAAGCAAATTTCAAAAGGTCAACGTTTGATAATAGTTCATGCGGGAAATGAAAAAGGCTTTGTTCATGGAGCCTTTTTAATGTATAAATCCACGGAAACTATAGGTGATAATCACAATGAAATGAATAACGATAACTACAAAAATGGCTGGTTAATCAATTAATCCCAAATATCCAAGTGATCCGGTTCTAGTTATCGACAACGCACCCTATCACAATAAATATGTTGAAAGACTCCCCAATTCAAACACCATTAAACAAGAAATGGTCAACTGGTTAAACAGGTATGAAATTCCAGAAGACCCAAAGTTGACAAAACCCCAGATTTACGGTATTTTAAATCAGCATAAGGAGAGGTATACAGTTTTCCGTGGACAAAATACTTGCTGAACATAGGCACACTGTGTTGCGATTGCCACCGTATTATACGGATTTTAATTTAATTGAAAATAAAGGGTGGTTAAATTGTAAGGGCCGATGTTGAATGTGAACCACACCTAAACGCCAAGTTTTTTTCCGAATTTTATTTGACATTTCTCTATTTTAGACTTACTCAATTTGAACCATGGAGAGATACACAATCCAACAACGTGTTAAAGTTATCCAGACTTATTATGAAAATGGGCGTTCAAATCAAAATGCATATCGTGCACTTCGTGATTTTTTTGGTCAATTTGATCGTCCAAATGTGCGTACAATCGCAAAAATCGTGGAAAAATTCGAGCAAACCGGGTCTGTAGAAGATGTGAGAACACCAGTGCATGCTCGTACAGCTCGTAGTGCAGAAAATATTGCTGCTGTTCGCGATAGTGTGGCTGAAGAGCCGTCCACCTCAACTCGTCGTCGTGCCCAACAATTGCACCTTTCACGCTCGTCGTTGATGAACATTATGCATAAAGACTTGCATTTACACGCTTACAAGGTGCAATTGGCTCAAGAACTAAAGCCTCTTGACCATTCCAAACGTCGTGAATGGGCAGAATGGTGGCAAGAAATGGCAACAGTGGATGATCAATTTTCGAAGAAAACCATCTTCAGTGATGAGGCACATTTTCACCTCAGTGGATTCGTCAATAAACAGAATTGCCGCATTTAGGCGAATGAGAATCCAAGAGTGATTGTCGAAAAACCAATGCACCCACAAAGAGTGACTGTTTGGTGCGGTTTATGGGCTGGCGGCATCATCGGGCCGTATTTTTTCCAAACTGAGGCCGGTCAGGCAGTTACTGTGAATGGTGTTCGCTATCGTGAGATGATAACGAACTTTTTATGGCCCGAATTGGAAGATATGGATGTAAACGATATGTGGTTTCAGCAGGACGGTGCCACTTGCCACACAGCTAACGAAACAATGGCTCTTTTGCGCAACAAATTCAATGGCCGTGTTATCTCACGTAATGGCGATGTCAATTGGCCGCCAAGATCATGTGATTTGACACCGTTGGACTTTTTTCTTTGGGGTTATTTAAAAGAAAAGGTGTACGTCGATAAGCCAGCAACAATTCAAGAGCTAAAGGATGAGATAATTCGGCACATTAACGGCATAGAACCTCCATTATGCCTCAGGGTCATCGAAAATTTGGACCATCGAATGGAGGTGTGCCGCCGTGGTCGCGGCGCCCATTTGGCCGATATTTTATTCCATACATAATTGAGTAACACCAATATATCATAATAAAATAAAATTACAATAATTTCCTAAATAGTTTGTATTTTATTCAAAATCAACATCGGCCCTTGAAATTTAACCACCCGCTACATGGTCTCAACTGAAAGGTTATGTAGCCTCTAGAAATGTGGGTATGAATTTAACTACAGTAGAAACATTATTGGCAGAAAAAGTAAACATGATGTGGACTGAAGAGTGGAAAAAGGTTTGGGATCATGCAACTAAATGTGAGAATGAATTTCGAAGATTTCAACACGGTCTAGATAATTACACTGATAGACTGGTAGTAAATACGGCTGATAGTGACAATGATATTGAGAGCACTCAATCGGAAGGAATTGAGGATTTATAGTTGTTTTGTCAGAATGTATCACCTTTCAAAATAAATAAATCAATACGTAAACATATATGTTTTTTATATTTTACTATAATCTAAGGACAACACTTATATAAAAAAAAATCGCAAGAAAATCTTTAAAAACAGAAGGTTTACGGGCGTATAATTTTTTATAATAATTATTTTCGTCTGTTTTTGTACTTTATAGTTTCGTTTTCTCATACGGAGAATGACGGAGATGATCAAGAAGGGACTTCTAACGGTAATAACAAATATATTATAGTTGCAGTTCAATTTAATAATAATAATTGTATATTCTTAATTATAAATATTAAAGTGGTTTTTTTGAGTAAGCTAGCTTTGTCTTGAGCTCCATTTAAATCGGTTGAGTTTTGATTTGATTTATTGTATATTTATGCATAATTTTAAAAAAATATTAGCATTTGCCGCTTCTTCTCTATATAAATCATAAGGGTGCGTAATTGCATATTCCGTCCGCGTAATTTTACAAACTTGTGACGTTGCTAATTTGGCGTTATTAGCCTTGCAACATCTACGTATAGTACTTCTTAAATCGGTTGTATTAACACCGCATTACCTCCTTAATTTAGTCACTAGAAATCACGCGATACCATTCCGCGACATCTCCATTAGCTCCGTCTTCCCTCAACTCACACCCCTCAGGGACAACCACGCCACCTATATGTGCGTCGTTGTACCCCGCGCGCCCCTCGCCTCGTGCGCTTAAATACCGCTGCAGCCCCCGCGCTGCTTGCTTCCGCCTCTCGATTTCACATAAGTCAGACACAGTACTAGTTTGTGACATCCTCAGTTTAGACGCAGTGAGAGAAGACGATCAAGATGAACCTCACGCCGTCGTATTCTGCCAGCAGCCGACCGCCCGAAGGTCTGGCGAGGCTCATCTACATTAATTAAGCGGCGGTACTTTTCTAACCCTTTTTAGGGAGTCACGTGAGGGCATCATCCCTCATCAGTCACGTGAGGGCGCATCATCTCTCCTCAGCCACGTGAGGGCATCATATCCCTCCTCAGCTACATGAGGACATCGTATCCTTCATCAGCCTCGTGAGGCCATCATCCTCACAATATCACGTGAGAGCCATCGGGCCTCGCGCTGCCACGTGTGGGCATCCTCACCGCCCACGCGTTCGGTCATCTTTGGCCGTTCAACCATCATCTTCGTTATCCACTACGTGTCACGCGGCCACCGACGCCGGCAGCGTTGCTGAGCGTCGGAGCACCTACTCCAGGCTTCGCGAGCCTGGATGGCGCCCATAATCTTCGTCTTCATTCGTTAAATAATTTACATACCATTTCTTAAAACAACTATTCGTACAAGGCGGTATATTTCAAGGTTAGAAACCGACTAGGTGACCCACATCCCCTGAGCTTTCATCTCGGACATCGGTCCATTAGTCTGGAGTCAGACGACCAGGGTGTCGACCCGATTGTCTTCCCCTGTGTCGGGTTTCGTATTAAGTTAGTGTTAACTTCTGTAGAGTGTAATGTACTAAGGTGTACCTAGTTTATACTCATGTGACTGGCTCCCTAATGAGAAGAAAGAATTAAGAATAGTACTCATGCTTATAATCTTTTATTTTCCAACTCAAGTATGTATTTAACCCCGGGAAAGATATATAACAAGGGCAAACGTGCAGTCGACTGTTTATTATATGGTATTGAAGACAGGCCATTACGGTTAGGGGCAAAAGCTGCTAAATGTCAAGAACCCGAACAAGTATTAGAATATTTCCAATCCATTAAACATGAATCGAGTGAGCGATAGACAGAAAAGATTCCTTTTAAGAAAACCCAACGTGTTAAATATTAATACAAATTCTAGTTCATTTCAATCAGGAGATAGGCAGTCTAAACACCTGACAAATACATTGCAAAAATACTTTCAATATTCTGCCAGGAACTAAATTTTTACATCATCAAAATCGAAATCAGAAGAGATAAAACAAGATTCATGTAAAGAAATGGTCTCACTCGTATATACCAGCAGACACCGTATCTAAACAGAAGATCGTCATTCTGACAATGTGCCACTGTCAAATTTAAAAGGTAAGTAAGAAATCTCAAAAGAGCCGTTTCACGAATTTATACCAACGTGTCACCTTTTGGTACCGCCATGTAAACCTCCTTTCGACCTATTCATACTTTTCTTCAACATATGAAATTCTTCCTTTAAATCTGACAGCGCGTTCCCCTTTCGCACATCACTTAAATCACTCATTGTCATATCATAAAATAAATTAAATTAAATCGCTCGCTCTGTAAATAAATTAACAAAATATAACTTGAATATGCCGCGCCCGCATCACATAAATTTAAATTACCCGTTCCGCGCCGCAATTATAACATATAAACAATAAAGCATGTCAATCTTCTGTAAATAAGTTAGTAAATAATTCAATTCTAATTTACTCTGATAAAATTGGACAATGACTTTGTTAATTTCTGCGACATGACTTGCCAAATCATCAGGTCTCAAACTCATATTCACCACCAGTTTTAACTATTTAATTGACAGTTTAAGCACATCTAATGTAGCCAAAAATTTAACAATTGTAATTTATTATGGGGATAGCTTATCTGTCAAAAAGCAAGATATTGTAAATAGCATATATAGGTTATTAGAACTAAGCAGTAAATATGGATGTAAATTCATCCTATGTACCCTTCCTTACGCATCTAATCTAACAAACAAACAAAATAGGCACATATATGACTTAAATTTATCAATTTATAATTTGAGCCACCGTCATAGTTACATTATTTTTTATTTTGACTTAAATAAATTCAATAATAGTAAGTGTAGGCTAAACAAAGATACTATGTATCTGCTTTTTAAGTTACGTAGACTGTTAGCTGCTTTGTTAGAATTTAATATACAACATGACAAATTTATGCACGACATAACTGAAAAACTTGACATAAATTCTAATAGAAACAATAATGTTTTTAATATTAACTCCACTACAAGTCCTAGCACTTTAAACTGCTTGATATGACCGAAGCTAAACCTACTTCTAATTTAAATATAGTTCACCAAAATATACAGGGTTTAGCAGGTAAAGACTTAGAAATTGAACTCTTTTTAAAAGAACGTAAGGTTCATGTCCTATGTATTACAGAACATTAGGTACCAAAGACATATAAACGAGTTGGTTTCAGCAATCACAACATAATGCTGTACATGAAGAAACGGAAGAGACAGAGGATGATCCCTTGCTAAGCTACCATACCGATACGGTCACTACACCCTCCCGACCATCGACATCTACTAATAAACGTCATCGCCCTGTTACTGAAACGGCTTACAAATGATTCAAGACAAAGGCGAAGTGAATGTAGACCAGATCACGAAGATTCAGAGCTCACGCGACTTATACGCGAAGCTATTAGCTATAAAGCTACGCGAATTGCCAAATGATGAACGAAAAATTATACCAAATAAACGGACTGTTTATAAACAGAATCAACCAAAACTGATATATGCACGTCATACACCATTCCCTCGATATTATTCTAGACCTTCATCAAAGGCCCGTGCATATGCACGTCATACACCATCTCGTCAATTTCAAGTCATTCCGACTCCGAGTCGGCCAACATAAGATAATACCGTTTATTCTGAACCTATTCCAAACAATCGAAGGTTTTTTCTACCCATGCAAACCCCTCATTCAGAGCCATTCTCAAATATAATTACTGAAAATCGATCACGTCCAATAGCTCCATCTACTTTTAAATCTTCTAAATGATGAAATAGGTATTTGGAAATAGAATTTATATGGCTGTAACAGATAAACTAAAATATGCATCTTAATATTTTCTATAGTTTTCGCGACTTGTATACATAATAAAACAACGTTTTAACGGTTTTAGGTGCGATAATTTATTTGATTTTGGTTTATCCAACGTTCGACGTACGAACGAGGAAAGGAAAGGAAGGCCATGGGCTCACCGGTGTCTCTTGTCGGGGCTTACATTTCTATGGAAGACTTCGACCAGAAGGCACTGAATGCTGCTCCGGGCCAACAAATAAAAACACGGGTAAAAGAACACATTGCTGACACGAAACACACAAGGTCTACGAAGTCTGCGATCAACGAACACACGCTGGATAAACCCAACCATTACATCAGATTCGATAACCCACAAATCCTCGCGAAAGAGAATCTTTTCATACCTAGAATGATGCGTGAGGCTATTGAAATCAAAAAACGCCCAAATTTCAATAGAGAAGATGGTTGGCAAGTATCACCTGTTTGGGATCCGATCATCAAAACTATTTTAAACATGACTTATTATGCGCTGTGCCAGTTCTTACTGCTTAAGGACGAATCCCAAAAACAAACATTATAGAGGTAGAACGAGCACAGCGCATAGTCCTAAAAGTTTAAACAACATAATAATAATAATCGGCTGACGAAGACACATATTGTATATCCCCTAATTAAGCAAGTTACGCTTGTGTTATGGGTAATATACTACTGACTACTTTGGGGCAGATCCCAGACACCCAGACCCATAGTAAATAACGGAGAAAATACGTTTCCGAAATTTACTATGTTTGCGAATAACGCAACTTTTTATTCATTACAACCTCATTACATCAAAACATTACCTATATTATTAAAAATCACTCATGTCGATCGCCTTACATACGTCTAAACATCAATACATATTAATTTCTAAAACTCTAAAACCACACATAAATAGTTGTGAAATCATAAAGTACCTATATAGTTAAAATCGTAACAAACTTTAAATTCAATAAATCAACTAAACACTATACCAGAATCGAACCCGGTGCCTCTGTGTTGCAATAAGAGCTCACTGCAACACAGACACACACGTGTTTCACAAAAAAAATGTTGTAAAATACGTTTTTTACCAGTATACCTTATATATTCGTATTTAATCTCTTTTTTAACCGGCTTCGAAAAAAGGAGGAGGTTCTCAATTCGTCGGGATCTTTTTTTTGTTGCTTTTTTTTCTTTTTTTTATGCATGTTCGCCGATTACTCCGTGATTTATGATCCGATTTACGTGATTCTTTTTTTGTTCGACGCGGAATAGTTTGCAATTAGTCCCCTAAAAATTTACATAGTTTGGCCCAGTAGTTTTTTCATTTTACGATCATTTTTTGTTTCCGTTTCTTGGGACCTATATTTTTTTAAGAAGCGCGGCATCATTCGTAACTTCACCCATACATAGCTAGACACTAAAATATAACAAATAAAAAATAAAAACTTCGTTTAAAAAAACCGACTTTAAAAAACTAAAAACTGACTTTTTTTTGTTTATAATAGTCTTATATTTTTAATCAAATATAGGCATAGATTGAATAGTTCAGTTATTTCAAAACATTCTGAAATGTGTCATTGTATTATCATATATTAGTAATATATCGAACGAGCTTGAGAATAGACCAGTCGTCTTTCTTTCAATGTCCGTCATCTCATGGTAACTTCGCCAGTGAAAATGTTTTCTTAACAATGAAAACATACGATCACAATTTTATAGAAGTATAGTATAAACTACGACAAAAAAACATGGGAGGAATAAAGGAAGAAGAAAACGCATTCCCCTCAATAAAATGTTTCATGTGCCTAAAAAGACAAATGCATAAAATGCCTGCATATTGGACTGAGGCCAGTGAATTGTGCCGCTTGATTGCGAGATCATTTAGATGAAAAGAAGGCATCAAAGAAGCAATGAAAAAAAGAAGGATGGAATGTTATCGACAACTATGTAAAGAAAATCCTTCCATTCTGTGCACATCTTTCGACCTCCAGAAAGTTTTTAATACGCCTCATAGCAACAAGTTACTACAACAGTATACTGTTTGAGTCTGAAAATATACTGTTTATAATTATTATAAAATCTTACTGTTCGATTCTAGAAAGTATGCTGAATGATTTTTGTTTCATGTGGAGAGAATCTGAAGCAAAGAGGGGTGCAAATTAAATTGCTATAATTGTACAGAAATACATAGAGAATGTCCTATATTTAGATTCTTGTCCTGGAGAAAACAAGAATAGAATAGTCTTTGGAGCAATACATAATGCTTTGTTGCATGTGTTCGTTCCTTGCCTAGGATGAGGTAGGTACAAAACCAATTTTGCTGTCTATCCTCTTTCTGTGTTAGGTGACGGTCAATGCACAAGAGGGTAGATGCAGTTTTTTTAGACACTGACTTCAGTCGACGTTGTGACGAGATATCGCGCCGTGCGTTTATTCGTTTAAATAGATTACATTCTAATAGTAATTACTGGCCGTGCCAAGAACTTATTATATTACTTATTATATGACGTGCGCTGTTCCTCTCTGTGCCCCAATCAGAACCAAGCCAGGAGAGGTCGGATTTAAGGTTGGTGGAGCTTCTACTGCTTTTCTAGTGCAAGGATGTAAGCCGGATATCTATATTTCCCATACAGGCATTATTATAAAACCCGCGTTATTTGACCAAGGGCCACCACACCACACATTACCCGTGGGCTACAGTGTGTGGGGCATATGCAATTCAAATGAATTACCTTCTCCCTGGCCACACAGAAATTTTGGTAGGCAGAATACTCTACATACTACATTACTAGGCTACTCTGCAATGGGCAACAATAAGCCAGTTACCAAGTAAAGAAACGGCACCTTATATCGTTGAAAATCTAACACACCATGGATTTCTTAAATTTTGATGTCTGAAAAATATTTTAAGGGTAACCTTATAGGTAAGATAAGTAAAATCCGTAAAGCGATATTTAGGAAATTTCATCAAAAACAGATTGAAAGTAAAATTTTCAAAGAAAGATAATGTATCAGGAGATATTATATTATACAACTTAGTGCGTTTTGTTGGTATAGATGGAAGATGGAAGGGAAACCTGTTATTTTTACGAAGAGATTTTTTTTTGCAACAGTTTTACTAACACAGTCAGTTGTAAACAGACAATTGTCTTTAACACACACCAGCCTGTGATGAACTAAA
Source organism: Dendrolimus punctatus (assembly GCA_012273795.1). Lineage (NCBI taxonomy): Eukaryota > Metazoa > Arthropoda > Insecta > Lepidoptera > Lasiocampidae > Dendrolimus > Dendrolimus punctatus. Next base: position 3,992,716 of record CM022538.1, on the reverse strand, counting down.
AAGGTCTCTACCTTGCGAAACCTAAAGCTATCAATTGTAGATACAATTTAAGTTTGCCGATTACCAAAGCCAAATAATATGAACCTAAAGAAATTATGCGACATTGGGGTAATTATTACCAAAGATGTTTTATAAAGAATACTAAAGAACTGCATCACTGCAATTCCCAAGATGTTCTACTGGATATATTGATGTATTAATTTCATTTTTGTAGCTTCTGTATTGAGGTGCGAATTTTTTTCTTGGACATACGCCTAGTGTACGAGATGGCATAGGTGTAGCCCAACAACAGCTTTTAAATTTCAAAGTGCCTATAAAAGATCAGTGATACACGGGAAAATAAAAGGTATTGAGTCAGGAAATTTTATATCTCTAGAAGATATAAAAAAATTAACACGTACAGAAGTGCGATATGAAAATAAAATTAATATGTACTGTGCTCAAGATGTTGGAGACTCTATTATAGATTTTCCCTCTTATAATAATATTTTTAACCCCTCAAAATTGACAACCTATACTGAAGAAATAATTTCATATATAGATTCGGTTAGGTCATATAGGGTTTGTTGTTAGAAAATTAAGAAAAGCTATAACTTGTGAAGATTGTCTACTAGCTCTTATTAGCGACAAATATTTAGGTCTTAATATTAAAAAAAGATAAGGGTGATCATATTTATCCTTCACATGATGTTTTTAAAATATGTACATTGGCAGAAAGAATATTTAGGTTTCATTTACATAAGGGAATATCATGTTTTACCCAAAATAAATATTTTGCCGACACTTATTTTAACGACGTTCAAATGATGCCAGGATGTATTTACGACTTATCATTTTGAAAGTCAAACTTATATTGGAAACCACAAAGTTTTACTTATTAAAGCAATTTCCATGCACTTCGATTTGCGTATACAACACGCAACAAAAGAATTTGAACCTAAGCAAAACATTAGAAACATTCATATATAAGCTTGTTTCATTTCAAAGATAATAAGGTATAAATCATATTATTCATTTGCTTAAAAACATAGTTAGTAAAAACATTACATGACAATATGATATTTGATGTTTCACATGTTTAAGTTGAATAATAAATAACATGTCAAGTGAGAGTTATTCCATATAGAATACTATGTCAAAAATGTAAAATATGTATTACAAGCAAATATTGTCTTTACGTTTTCAGTCAATTAGTGAATTAAAACAAACAAATACAACTCAATAATATTTATAGGAAACAAGGCATACATTTTACTTTGCCTGTCATAATTGTATCCGTTGGTCAGAGTAACATACCAGAAAGTAGTACAGTGCCAGCATTGTCCAAATACCAAGACAATCGGTCTCCGAGAGGAAAGAAAGGATATGAAAGGTATGGTCGAACTTGTGAGTGTTATCGCGAAAAGAAGAAAGAGAAACTTGTTGTGAGATTGTGTAGGAGTTGTAAGTGCAGATGAAGAATTTGGTTGGGAACAGGTGTATGACGTGTTTGTTAAACTATACTATTTATAAGGGTAACGAAGTGAAGGAAAATTATAAATATGATATGGACACAATGATATAGAATGATATGATATAGAACGTTTAATAAAAGAACATAAAAAATCAGCGTGTTCAGAATTTGAAATTAAAATGCTAAAAATTGAAGAAGGGCAATTTAAAGTTTTTAAAGTCACTTGCTTCCCTACTTCCGGTATTTAAGCCCAGTACAAAAATTAAGATTAAAAAGTAAATTACAAAATGTAAAATTAATGAAATTACTTTAAAGACTTCCTCCTCCCCTTTGAACACTTCACATTCTGCTTCAGCTTCTCCTTCTCCAATACACTTGTCCATCATCATGATGCCACCGTCTCAAATCAGGAGTTCTACGAATCTATTAATGATGATGATTAAGTCGGTGCATTAATTAACTAGGTACCTAGGCATAAACACAATAATTATTATCTATATGACTACTTACTGATCTGTAACAAACACAAGTTCTTGGAGATAAAGAAATAGAATATTTATTAAATGAATGAATTTGAAGACTTATTGCCATTGGATGAAGATGGCGACCCAGAATCCCAACCTACTATTGTATTTACTTCTGATGACAGCAGTATTTCAGATGCAGAAGAAAAAGTGACGCCCTAAGGGATGAATTTGTAATGAGTGCAAGAGGTTATATACAAGAGGAAGGATTGAACGACGAGGAATTAGTTCAAATAGAGCTAATCGCGGACGCCCATTAAGTAGAAGTAGTAGAACAAGACGGAGTTAGAGAAACCGAGGAATAGAACAATATACAGAATATGGTGAAGAGACATTCGCCTGTAAAAGATTTGACCCTTCTTTTTTTGATTTTCAAACAGAATATCAAACTATCAATAGAGAAACGTTTACCAAAATTAACTATTTACAACAATACATAAATGAAGAACTTATCCAATGCATAGTAAGAAACACTAAACAGACCGCTGACGTGACCATCAAAACCCCGAGTAAAAAACTGGCGTAGTGGTGTAGTGCAACATCAGCTCTTTAATCTCACAAATCAAGAAATCTAAACTGACGATTTTAAAATTCGTCGAAGAAAAGTCGCTATGATGGCCCACTTCCAAATAACCTTTGATGGCCCGGGCCATCATAGGGCTATGAATTATGTAAGCAGGATGTTCACGTCTATAATTTAAAAAAAACAATCTCCGCCCAAACATGCATATTATTATAATAAATAGAAATCAGTATCCATGCGAATAGTAAAAATAGGAATTACTTACTTATTTATAATTCGTCCAATTTGTTTCGTCCTTAGGCTCATTATGGAATCTCTTGAGAAAAAGCGAAGAGGACAATGGACAGAAAATCAACTAAGAGCAGCTATTGATGCCTTGAAAATAAAACTATGTCACAGCGAATGGCTGCAGACTATTTCAGTATTCCTAGGAGGACACTAAGAAATCACCTTAAATCGAGAAGTGACAAAAAAATAACAGGTAGACTTCTTACTCTAACTGAAGAAAAAAAAGATTTAACAAAAAGAGAAATCAGATTAACCTAAATAGGCATATCTTTGACGCCTAAGGTTGTCCGTAAACAAGCCTATGACTAGGAATGTAGTCAAACTAATAATATTCCTACTCCATTTAATTAATAAGCTTAATAAAATGCTGCATCAATTTCGTGACTTTACTATATGCCTATAGTGGAGTCATTTTAATAGGTAACATTTGACAATTCATCAAAATTCAACAACGTGACCTTGTAACGCCGGGCACAAAATAATATATCTTTTCGTTTTGTTAAAACTGCAGAATTACTTAACTTTTTGCAATTACGATTATATATTTATTGTAATAATGATCGATACGAGTACTTTTACGATTTGCTTTCATTTATAAACCATTCTAAACATAACAAACAATTTCTGATCTAAAGAACTGAACGTCGTTACAATGTTGCGTCAGTCAACCCTTTTTCTTTTTAAACACTAGGGATGTTACTCTAAAAATCGAAAGCTTATAAGTAGAATCGAATGCAATTATTACTTGTGAAGAAATGTCACCATAAATTAATAACCACGTTGTGATTTAATAAAACATAATTAAATTTATTATTCTTTTAACTAACTAACTATAAAAATACAAAACATAGACATAACTAAATAGAAAATTATTGATGTTAGGTACAATTTAGGTGTGATGTTGTTGGCAACACCAGTGCCTGTCGATGACGCCATGTCATGACGCCATTACATGACGCAGTCTTTTGTCGTTGTGCGAAGTGACTGTGCGTTTTTGGTGTGCTCTCTGTTATTTTCTTCTGGTACCCGGCTTTTTTATTGGATTGATCTTACTGACTACGTTTACCTGGCTATCAATTGGACTCCGATTGCTTAACGATTAGTAAAGAACAACATTACAGTCTTACCATGTCGGAACGGGGGAAAACGCTAAACAATCAATCTCGCGAACTAGTGGTGAAATTGTACAATTATTTTGAACGTGAATCAGTTAACGATGGGCCCCTTTTACCATTGACACAACCGAGAGAACGCGTTGCCGAAGCATTGGAAATAGGGAAGAGGACAGTAACTCATATTCTGAAAGAGAAATATGGACCATCAGGCTCAGAAGATAATACTTTACGTACACCGAAAAAAAGAAAGAGGGACAAGAAAATTGTTGGCGTTGATAATTTTGATGCTGCTGCAATTCGCAACCACATTTATGGATATTACTCGAGAAAGGAATATCCTACACGGGAAAAGCTTATCAGTTCGTTAAAAGACGCAGGCTTATTTTTTGGTGGTAAAACGTCTCTATCAAAGGTTTTGAAATCCATTGGCTTTAGATTTAAAAAATCTGACAAGCGGAAAATCCTGCTAGAACGCTATGATATTATTTTGAAGAGAGTAACATTCTTACGTCAAGTAAATAAAATTACAGATTGGAACAATGTCGTGTTTATTGATGAAACATGGTTGAATGCAAACCATACGGTTTCGCGGACATGGACGGATGATACAGCGGCTTCCACCTCAAAAGTTCCATCGGGAAAAGGAGCTCGACTTATTATATGTCACGCGGGATCAGCTTCTCAAGGTTTTATTCCAGACTGCCTCCTCGCATTCGATTTTGAACGTGATGTAAGAATAGACAATATTATTGAAAATGAATTAATAATATCTCTTAGTGCTAACAGCAGTGATGAAGATGATAATACTAATAACAGTTCTGATAGCTCAACAGAATAAATGCATTTTTTTTGTTAAATTATGTCCTTGTCTTATTTTGCTCCTTAAATTTACGTAAGAAATAACAATAATGGGACAGGGATTCGCCTGATGATTTTTAAAATTCACATATGTTTCAAGTCCATATCGATTCATTCACTTTAATCGATGTTTTTAAGCAGATCACCTCACTATAAAGATAATACTGACAGACGTCAAATGTTACCTATTAAAATGACTCCACTATAATAGTAGGCAGGATGTCATTTATTGGGATAAGGTAGGTGTCAACTATTGGTTTCGTTTATTTCAGATTGGTCGCGCGTGATGCCGCCCACAAAAGATCAAATGTTTCGATATAGTGCAGCTGATAAAGTGATACCACTATATAAAGGCGGGTAAGCGTAGTGATATCAATCCGTACAGACCAGATCTATTATTCCTGCAATTGCAAAAGTTTTCGAAAACGGTATAAGTAACCATCTTGCCAAATTTCTACGTGACAATTTCTTTATCAGATAGACAGTTTGCCTATCGAGAAGGTAGATCGACTGTAATGGTGGCACGTGAAGTTACTCGTCGAGTATTGCAAACTCGAGAGAATAAATTACAAGTTGCCATGTTATACTGTGATCTATCGAAAGCATTCGACGTTGCGGATCACGACTTGTAAAAAAAAGTCATTATATCTGTTAGCTGACATGCTGCAGGGTCGTGCCCAAGTAGTAGTTGCATGTGGTAACCAAGAAAAATCGGACCCCTTGTCGTCATCAAAAGGAGTCCCTCAAGGTTCATCCGTCTCCAACCTACTGTTTTCGTTGCTCATGAATGATTACCAGAAACTGTGACACTTACAGACATTTTCATGTACGCGGATGATATTGCAGCAATAGTAACTGCTCCTACGGTCGATCTACTAGAAAAAAAGCTAATGGTGCAGTTTCTCAACTGGCGTGGTGGTTTCGTATTAATGGTCTTGCGCTTAATATCGCTAAAACGCATTACATCCATTATTCCCTGGGTGGCCGAGCATCAAGATCTCTCTCCGTTGTGGTGGATGAAATGACCATTGATCAAACAGATAATACCAATTTTCTGGGTCTTCAAATCGACAAAGGTCTCCAATGGAGAACTCAAATCAACAAATTGTGTGTTAAATTTAGTGCATGCTGTGCACTTAGTCGAGTATCGCGCGTGACTTTTCGCTGATTGACTTTTCCGACTGCAGAAAAGAGCAGTGAGTATGATATCACGTGTACAGCGAGACGTGTCAGCTAGACCTTATTTTAAGGATCTTTCCACTCTGACGTTGCTTGCAATATTTATTTACCACGTTGCGGTATACGTCAGAGTAAACATGGATACTTTCGCTGAATGTGGCAGCATGCATTCTTACTGCACTCGGGGCAGGGGAAGGCTCGCGGCCATATCTTGCTCGCTGTCTAAGATGAGCAAGACGGTAGATGTAATGGGACCTTTAATCTATAATATACTACCTCTCAATATAAAATAATCCAAGTCTCGGTTGTTTTAAGAAGAGATTAAATAGTTATCTTATCGAGCAGGATTTTTTTAATTTAAAAATTATTTCATTACATTATGTATTTTTTCTTTAATGAAAATTGAAAATGTAACTGATATGACGTGTACATATAATTGTTATTATTGTATGAAACAAATAATGAAGAGTGACTTCATTTAATTTGAATTAAGGGCGCATTATCACAATATACGTCAAGTGTCAATGTAATGTCAATTGTACATCAGCTTTGTCAGTTAGAGCAATAGAACAAATAAGTGATATTTTAAATTCCTGAACTACCTATATAGTAAATTAATTGAAATTGTAAATTAAGCTTGAAATGTTGTTTCTATTTTCAGGTGATTTGCGTAGTTATAAATTCACATACAAAACACAGTGTATAACAGCGTATTTTATAGAATTTTAATAATAAAAATTCTCTTGTCAGAGCAACCGTTAGTTTTTTAATGTACGTATCAAAAGAAAACCACATTATATACTTATGACTTATTCAACACGGTTGAAACAGTTCTTTAATCCTCAAGGAAGTAAAGTCTCGGCTGCTAAGATCGAGAGGTCAATGTATCAAATAATTGCCACAGATGATAATGGTAATGGAGTGTTTTCCCACTGACGAAGATCCGATCTTCGCGAGAAGAGATATTTAGATTGGATTAAAAAGAACGTAGTACCCCTTAGCGGGAAGAATATAGTATGGAAGATGCAACAAATGACATTTATGTCGGTGTTGGCAGCGAGGACTATGTTTGGAAGCGTATGAATGAGTGACATGGAGGGAAAGAAACTTTTTTGAACGCGGAATCTTTCGGGCCTACTAAGGTCTTAGTAGATGAGTACGATACGTTACGTTCTTATTGGGACGATACGTTATTGCAGCACATAACGGACGAGACGAATCGATCGCTTAGATTAGACTATAGGTTGCAGGAGTCATGCGACCTGCTGGCGGCTATTTCATGCGACATGACGCAAATGACCGGGACAATGTTTTAGCACCTTTGGGAACCGTTTCGGATGCGTTAATATCACAATTTAAATAAAATTACCGGTTACAACAGGACATTTCCATTGATGAGTCGTTGTCACTTTGGAAAGGTCCTGTTAAGTTCCGTCAGTATATTAAGTAGAAATCCACTCGGTTCGGAATAAAGACCGCCTATTTATGGTCATTCTTTGTGTACATAGGCCATGAAACGACCACCTCCACAGCGCCTTCGAGCTTTTCAACAGTAATCAGACTGGAGCCTCTTTTGGATTTGGGCCACGTATTATACATGAACAATTGGTTCAATACGCCTATACTCGCGCGGTTTCTTAAACGCAGGAACACGGATTGTGTCGAAACATTCCGAGTGACACGTAAAGCCTGCGATCTTCGGAAGACCCCTCTTTCTCAATATCAATTAGTAGCTCGACAATGTGAAGATTTCATGGTATGCAGTCTCCATGACCGTCAACGCTTAGCTTGCATTTCCTCGTTTCGTGACGTGATTCAAATACAAGTGCAGGCCAAACCTGGACGATCTTCCCAATTTCGACTCAGATTAATTAGATTACAATCGAAGAATGGGTGGAGTTGATCGTTTAGATCAAATCTTTGAACCTTATCTGATTGAAAGAAAACAATGTGCCAAATGGACCAAGAATTTTTTTAAACGCGTTCTGAATGTTAGTATTTAGAACGCAAGAATATTGCTCGAGATCTACAGGTAGACACTTGGATTCGCTTTCATTCCGTGTGGGGCTTGCACGGTCTATTATTGACCATCATCGTGGCAATATACCACAACGGAATCCACTAAATACCCCTCACCGTCCTCATGTGTTCCGGGATGATTTCCCGGAAGGACGCCTAACAGAGCGTCATTTTATAAGGCGCATTCCAATCGTACAACAGGTGCGCGATAGGATTAAGCATTCCACCAATTTAGGTAAGCGACATTGCGTTTGGTGCACTGCTCATAATCGTAAAGCAAAAAAAACGGTTTGTGAATGTCAGCAGTGTGAAATGGCGCTTTGTTTGGAACCGTGTTTTCAAGAATTTCACGATGTGGCTTTTTAGCTTTTCATTGTTTCTTCGTCCAATTGTCATGTTTGCTGAAATGAATGAGAACGGACGTAAAACCCATTTCACTGCTATTTGCCATGTTACTAATTTTCTAATAGCCCACAGCGCCGTATGTGGTTGTTGTATTGAGAAAAATACATAAAGTTTACTATTATTATGATCATAGATTTATTCATTTTCGAAAATTGTACACTTTTTAAAAACTTTGTACTTTTATATTAAGAAACATCTCAAATACAGTATTTGGTAAATAAAATATTCACATTTTCTTTTAAATTATTCTTTAGTTGCTTTTCATTTTTTACTTCCACAAAAGTTCCTTAACATTTATTTTAAATCAAGATAAATATATTATACTATTTTTTTAAAATTTAAAATACAGTCCAGACATTAGTAATATACAAACAACAAGTGGCAGCACCACAATGTTGTCAAACAAAAATTGACATGTAGTTATGGACTCTTTCCGACCATCTATATTGGATTAATAAACATGCGCCTGTGGGCGGACTATCTGAGTAAACTTTCTCCAGCAACAGGCACAGATGCACATCAGCATTTATTAATTAATTTTAATGTTTGTATCTTAGATATTTTTCATTAAATAAGAGACCTGTATTTCAGTCGTACATGTATTTTATTAGTGTTTTTTTTTACTCATTTGGCCCAAGCCAAGACTTGACTATCTACTAGATTGTTTATCAACTTAATTTTAAATTCAAACCTATACAAATGTGCTAAAACTCGACTAATATACATACATAATAAATAAAATAAAAGTAGCTCTTATTTCCAACTGTTTTTTTAAGACATTGGCAGCTGTCAGTCTGCCTTCCTGGCAATATAATATTATCTCCCCAAAAATAACTAACACACTGATGTTATCACTGAATAAAAATATAATAAAATGATTATCAGAAACTGCAATAGATCATATGCTAAGATATAAGCACCATAAGTCAGAGCCAGGTAACCTACTGGTACCCAAAGGTCAATAAAAGGAGCAGGGAAGACAGAGCAAGCATTGGTAAGACTGGCTTGAGATTACTATTTTTAGAGGTGTCAATTATTACTTAATTTGTTTCTATCTGTAGTGACTTGTTATAATGGCTCACTATAACTAATGTGTTATTATAATTATGAATAGCTGATAGTCATCCAAAAATTAAAAAAAAAAACAAATTTCCTCTTCAACACTATATAATAATCAAATGTGAGGTGGGCAAGGAAATTTATTCACTAATTATAATTTTAAATTGAACTATTTTCAGTTCAGTTTGATAAGACACTTGGAAACAGTTCACATAATATAGCTTCATTAAGAACAATTCAATTCTAAGCACTGCTGTACAAAAATATGGAGGACCTTTTACAAGTATAATTCAATTTATTAATACAAGTTTTAAAGAATATAAGTTTTGAGTTATACTCAAAAGAGATCTTTCAATTTGGCAAATGGAGTAAACACACTATTTAACCAGAGAACCTTATTGCAGAATTTAATGTTACAGGAGTGAATCCTCTTGAAAAAAATAGAAGCTATAAGCAAACCTCTGTGAATTTTGAATACAAACATTGTCAAATATCTGCAGAAAAGAGCTAGAAATATGATTTAACCTGTATTGGCCGAGCAAGAAAATGCGGCATGATGCAAACCCAGGCACACGGTACAGCAGGCTACGCTTGATCAATTATAAAAGTTCAGTGATGAGAGATAAGAGAAAATGACAAAAATCTGTGCCCTGTGGATAGTAAAGTATTTCTGTATTCTTTTTCCACAATTTTATTATTTTGTTTTTGTCCAGTTTTTATGCTGATTCAGGAAAAAGTAGAAGTCAACACAAGGTTTAGTCGACACTAGCCACTCGCTTACTCACACCCGCCTTTTCACCTCATATACTTTAATGTGAAGTTGTAATAATATAATAAATAAGATTTAAGAATTCCTGTGCTTAATTTAAGAGGCCTGATCCCAAGACACAGAGCTTGAAGAACACTAATAAACCTATTTCTAGAGTAACACTATTATCAACACCAAAATTTCATCAAAATACATTTTATTAATCCTGTTATCTTTGTTTTAATTTCTGTTTATCAATAATATTAAACTAGCAGGAGCCAATTTTGATTATATCGATCAACTACATTTACATGAGATTTGTTTGTATAAATGTGAACACAAATTACTGTTATTATATTATTTTCATCCTTTTAAAGCCAACTATGGATGAGTTTCATTTAACCACATTTCTGAAAGAAACCTCTGTTGTACTGCAATCATTGAAGAGCACAAAATGTGTTATGTTGAATATTTAAACATTACAAAACATTAACAATCTTTTACTGTAACAAAATTGACATGACCAAGATAAAGAAAACCTATCCAAAATACTGAACGACCACAAAAACAAACCAAATAACAACTCTAATAAGACGATGAACGGTACTAAAACTAAATACTGGTATATTATACTGGTAGTAGTGATACCTAGGTAGACTAGGTAGGTTAATAATTTAAGCGTGCACTTTTTTAATATTGAGACAAGTTATCGAGAACCCAAATATCAATTTCACATGTTTAAATTACAAAGCCACTTGATTTAAATCCTATTGCCTTGAACATTCTAGCTCAAAATCAAATAAACTACATTTCGTTAACTGTAGAAAAAGTAGACTAGAAATGTGAGAAAGACAATAATAGAGTAGGGATGCAAATAAAACATCGATGTTTCCAAACATCGATGTATCGTTCATAAAAATGGATGTTTTAACATCGATGTTGAAACCAAAACATCGACGATACATCGTTGTTTAAGAACGATATTTTATCTTACCTAGTCATAGCGCCATCTTGCGCTCTATCTGTGATGTAGATCACAGATAGAGCGCAAGATGGCGGAATGGAAATATATGTAGATGTATTTCCATTATATCATTTTTTCAAAATATTTCTTATTGCCAATAATAACTTATAATGTAAAAGCTGATTATTATACCTATTTATTTCATTTCTATTAAAATGACCATTTTTCTTAGATGAAGTACATTTATTTGAAATGGTGATAAGGATGTGTTAGTGTGTGCCTACGCTGTTGAATAGTAAGTACGGTAGTGAATGTTGGGTAAGGCTAAAGACATAAATAGAATAAACATAGTATTTAGTAGGAATTGGAGCATTGAGAAGTAATTGTGGTATTTGTTTGAAAGATGGACTGACAGTGGTGTAAAAGGATGATGTTATGGAAAGCAAGAATTAAGAATGGTTTGCTAATGTGGTTTTCGGCGATGCATCGATGTTAAAAAAAAGATGATTCATTTGCATCGCAAGAACCAGCGTCAAAAGTTTATGTAAACAGTGATAAAAAACATCGTTCATAAACATCGATATATCGTTCATAAACGTCGATATTTTTAAAATCGATGTTTCACTTTTGAAAACATCGATATCCTAACATCGATGTTTTTTATGAGCGATGTTGCATCCCTATAATAGAGTCCAGAGTAGAGTTTATTAGCGTTGCTGTAGAATTTTTATTCAGGCTTGGCAGCTAGGCCTTTAAGCCAGATTTTTTTTATTTTTTTATTAATTTATTCATGACCATAGAATCAAAGTCTTTCAGTCGGAAACATGTTAATTAATAGGTCTTCGTATAGTAGCGCAGTTGTATTGCAGTCTACAACCGACGCCATTCAATGGAGTTCTTGTGAAAACTCGAAAAATCACATCTGACTATACAGTTCACATTTCTCACAAAAACACATAATTTCTACTCAAAAACTATCAATATCCTGCAACTATTGTTCATTTTAGAGTAATTATACACATTTTTAGAAAATAAAACTGCACAGCAGAACGTCTCCTTTCAGTTCCCGCCAAAAACTCCGCCAGATTTTAATTTTTTTTAAATAATTTATTCATGACCATAGAATCAAAGTCTTTCAGTCGAAAACATGTTAATTAATAGGTCTTCGTATAGTAACGCAGTTGTATTGCAGTCTACAACCGACGCCATTCAATGGAGTTCTTGTGAAAACTCGAAAGATCACATCTAACTATACAGTTCACATTTCTCACAAAAACACATAATTTCTACTCAAAAACTATCAATATCCTGCAACTATTGTTCATTTTAGAGTAATTATACACATTTTTAGAAAATAAAACTGCACAGCACAACGTCTCCTTTCAGTTCCCGCCAAAAACTCCGCCAGATTTTAATTTTTTTTTATTAATTTATTCATGACCATAGAATCAAAGTCTTTCAGTCGAAAACATGTTAATTAATAGGTCTTCGTATAGTAACGCAGTTGTATTGCAGTCTACAACCGACGCCATTCAATGGAGTTCTTGTGAAAACTCAAAAGATCACATCTGACTATACAGTATACAGTTCACATTTCTCACAAAAACACATAATTTCTACTCAAAAACTATCAATATCCTGCAACTATTGTTCATTTTAGAGTAATTATACACATTTTTAGAAAATAAAACTGCACAGCACAACGTCTCCTTTCAGTTCCCGCCAAAAACTCCGCCAGATTTTAATTTTTTTTTATTAATTTATTCATGACCATAGAATCAAAGTCTTTCAGTCGAAAACATGTTAATTAATAGGTCTTCGTATAGTAACGCAGTTGTATTGCAGTCTACAACCGACGCCATTCAATGGAGTTCTTGTGAAAACTCAAAAGATCACATCTGACTATACAGTATACAGTTCACATTTCTCACAAAAACACATAATTTCTACTCAAAAACTATCAATATCCTGCAACTATTGTTCATTTTAGAGTAATTATACACATTTTTAGAAAATAAAACTGCACAGCACAACGTCTCCTTTCAGTTCCCGCCAAAAACTCCGCCAGATTTTAATTTTTTTTTATTAATTTATTCATGACCATAGAATCAAAGTCTTTCAGTCGAAAACATGTTAATTAATAGGTCTTCGTATAGTAACGCAGTTGTATTGCAGTCTACAACCGACGCCATTCAATGGAGTTCTTGTGAAAACTCAAAAGATCACATCTGACTATACAGTATACAGTTCACATTTCTCACAAAAACACATAATTTCTACTCAAAAACTATCAATATCCTGCAACTATTGTTCATTTTAGAGTAATTATACACATTTTTAGAAAATAAAACTGCACAGCAGAACGTCTCCTTTCAGTTCCCGCCAAAAATTCCGCCAGATTTTAACTCAGCTAAGTGCTGCCAGATGACGATGACAATTGATCCCCAATTTTTTTGAAAAACCCAAAAATAAGCTTGCTTAAAAAAATACCCCAAAACAATTTTTTGTAAATGTATAGCAATCCGGCCCAGAAATTTTAAGTAGCGGGGTGGTGAAATAGGGAGGAGGAGGCATACTTACCTTTACTACAACCCTTAAGATCCTGAAATATTATTTTTTGAATAAACATAACCTCACGTATTTTCACTTCTATCATAAGTTGAAAAATCAAATGAAATAAATAAAAAGAATCAAAATGACCTAAAACCAACTTAATTGAATAAAATTGAGAAAAACACGATAGAGCACATTCACATAAAGTACAAGCATAATAACATAAATAACGAACAATTGAATTGAACTAGGATTCACTAGTAGAATACAATTCTAAGGTAAACTACTATTAATACTGGTACTATATTTCATCTTAGATATAATAAATGATATATGTTGATGATGATGATAATTGTGTAAAAAAACTCCAATTTCTTTCGACTAAATTTTGGCCCCGAAAGAATCTTCACCCCAAATCTATCCCAAATTTTCATGGAGTCCACCCCCAATCTGGGAAAACTGTATGAGCTGGTGCCATTCAACACTTCAACAGAGTTCTTGTGACAACTCAAAAGCTACACATTTGACTATACAGTTCCCATTTCTCACAAAATTATATAATCATTACTCAAAAACTATCAATATCAATATCCTACAACGATTGTTCATTCTACGGTCCTACTATGGTTTTTTAATATATTTATGGTTTGGCAATTAGACCTTTAAGCTAGCCCTAGTAGGAGTTATTGATTTGAGTTATGATTTGGCAGCTAAACCTTTAAGCCAGATCTTAGTTTACAATATAGTTTCTTCATTTTCTTAACCCTATGTGTAGCACAGCTGAATTGTAGGTTATCAGCTGGTGCCATTCGACGGAGTTCTTGTGACAACTTAACTCAAAAAGCCACATTTGACTATAAAGTTTACATTTCTCACAAAACACATAATAAGTACTCAGACATTATCAATATGCTACTATTGTTCATTTAAAAGTAATTTTACACATTTTTAGAAAATAAAACTGCACAGTACAACATCTCCTTTCAGTTCCCGCCAAAAACTCCGTGCTACTATGAGTTTAAGATACTACCACATACTACTCTAAGATAGAATACTACATACAGGGCGTTCTACTGGTATAGTCTGGCTATCGAAAGTTGAACCTGGAATTATTTGCAAACTTTTTACATAGCAACTCTAATACGAATGTCAACGTCAATTTTGACAAACAAGATGGCGGTTTTCGTTTGGTTGTGAGTGGATTTGCCTGTGTTGATACTTTGGCGGAGTCCCATCTTCCGGACACAGCTTTTACAGCCGGGGCTGCTGCTGCACACTAGGATGCCCTGAAATGTTGCAAACATATGCAAAAACATCTCACAAACTTCAGTATTTATAATATTATCGTTAGAAACGAGTATGATGTATCTATTGTCACACATAAAATACACAACATAAATAATTAAGTAACTACCCAGTATCAAAATAGGTTAATCCTAATAATGTTGATGTTGCCATACATATATTATTTAAATTTGCCGCCATTTTCCAGGGTCAACTTTCGTTGGCCAGACTATAGCTCAAAACGCTCAAAGTGCTCCGTTAGCCGTTCTATTAGGCGATCGCGGTCGTTGTAGTCGTGGCGAAAACGTCACTAATGACGTTATCATTTTCGATCACAACGCTCACAATAACGCAGGTCAATTTACGTTATTTATTTATTATGCCGTCTCTCCTCGTATATATCATATCCTATAGACTATTTTCCGTTAGAAACTCACAACGGCGGTTTTTCCCGTTCCACTTATTCGCGGGCGTTACAATCGTAAACTGAAGTGAAACGGTTATTTAACTACGTATTGACAAAGGGCGTTGTGAGCTTCGTGAGCGAAAATAATGACGTCATTACTGACGTTTTCGCCACGACAGTCGACAGTGGTTTTATTTTTTTATTTCTCCTTTGAATAAGTAAAAACTGTTTTGGGTTTTTTCTTTTTTTCAAAAAGCTTACCTGGATTTTTGAAAAAAAATTGGGGTTATTTAAAACGGTCATCTGGCAACATTGGTTTTGCACCATCTGAATTTCTGATTTTCAATTTTCTGCAAAAACACTAAAAGTTTCAAATACTTTCAAAATTTTCAATGCCCCAAAAACAAAAAGACTTTTTAAAAATGTGTTATTCCAAAATAAGAAACACCCAAATGTTTCGTCGACGGTGTGTTTTTTTTTGCATTTATTTCAATTTATTACAGACGTATTTTGTTTTATGTGAAGATCTAATAAAAATTACAGGCCCTTTGCACAAATCCCCAAGCCACAGTGGCACAATGTGGAAGAATTTCAATCCTGGAAATTTGTATTGAGGGAAGAGATTCGAGCGCTTGTCGATAATGTATTGAAAAATCAAGATTCTCCTACAGGCATTTTGAGAGTTTTTACCAGCGGCCAAGCAAACGGCTAACAGCTAATGCAATACTAACCTTAAACTCGGTAAGTGTATTAATACTACTCTACTTTCTTGATTTCTTTGTCATAATATTTCACTTTAATACTAAGAAGTTGGAAGACAAGCCTGTTAAGACAATTTATATATACCTCAGTTACAAGTGTATATATCGATACACATCACATGATTGCACACATATTCATGCATGAGCAACTATTTGTCTATATGTCATATACATAATATGATACTAAAGCCAATATGGTGTAGTGATAGCAATTCAAACATTTCTATCATCCAAAGACTCCAAAACGACATACTTCATACTATCTCAAGAGTACCCTGGTATGTAAGAAACAGTGAGACTCATGAACACCTTGAAGGGAAAATAGCAAAATAAGCAATTTGTGAACTCTCAAAAAGCTATCACTGTCAATTAGCTCTGCATTAACTGCTCTAAGTTAATAAAGTATACATATCAAAGCCGGCACCCGGAGACGCAGGTAGGCGCATTACTTCTCACCCTGAAATAATACCACTGCGGGGGCTTCTAGCTTAGCTAGGGAGCAAAGGATTCATGACCCCCGTATGACGAAGTGGATGTGTTCTGATTCCTGGGGCACATTCAGGCACTTTTTGCGCTGGATCGGACTGGGCGTAACTCTGTTCTAAGTCTCAGCCTTTCCTACACAAAAGCGCGGGGCACATGGGAGGAGGGTGGCTTAGTGGGTATTGGGGGCTGCCCGTGCAGTTCCTCGGAGTCGCCACACAAGCTGAGTCGATCACGGGTGGATTACTATCGCATGCAGTAATGCCGTCCCCGACAATTAAGATCTGATCCCTTGCCAGGACCCAGTATTATGCATAAACAGCATTTCACCCGTCTGAAAAAAAAATGTGCACATCAATCTAGGCTGAAGAGGCATGATATTCAAAAGCTACAAAAAGAGGACTTAGTTTGCCATAAATCAAGTAGTGTTCTCAGTGGAGAACACACTCATTAATAAAAATGAATCGCAACAAAATTTCAACTTAAATTTTTACAGATAGATTGTTAATGTACTTGTCCAATTTGAAAACCTGTCTGTAAAAAAATAATATAAAAAAAAATAATATAAAAAAAGTTAAAATTTTGTTGTGATTCATTTTGTTACTTGTCAGTTGCAGTTTTCCACTTGTTCCTTGACGTTTCACTTTTAATGTGTCCAAGCACACATTTTTATTATTTATAGTTGTTGGTTCACGTCATATCTTGTCTGCCTGTGTTCTTGTATGTCACTAATGGCCCAAGCGGAATGTCAGCACTGGTTATTTAACCTGCAGTTTTGATGAGCTAATGCCAATTTAGGACTGCATTTACATATTGTTTTAGTTTTAACAAATCTTTTTCTTTCTTAAAAATTAATGTTTTTGTTTACATAAAATTTTAAGAAGATATTAGCTATTAACTCCTTTATATGGTGTTGCAAATAAGGCAATGGTAACCGCTTTCCATCAAGTGGGCCATCTGCCTGTCTGCTGAACTCATGCAATAAAATAAATAAAAAAATCTCTAATCACAATCCAAATTCTTGGTGAATTTATTTTGAATTTGTTCTCTTTCAGATTGGACATGAAATTCAATGTGCTTAAGGAGTCGATAAAGTGATTTTCCTGCAATTTGATAAAGGAAGACTTAAAGGTTAGATGACCGATCGTTATGCGCCGGGAATACGTCACGGCGGTAAAGGACTCATGAGTAAAAAATAATACTTTGTGTTATATTATATATTGTTGTTGTTATTATTTATATTATATATTTGTATGTCTTTCAAGACCGCGGGCCATAAAAATGGCCTGGACTTTTGGAGGGCTTGCGTGGGGCCCTGGGGAGGCCAACACGTAGAGGCCCCTTGACAAATTTAATGTAAATATGTGGCGTGACAATATTATATATTATTATTATTATTATTTTGTATTATTATGTTATTGTTTAACTACTTAAAAGATAGTACACAGTTTATTCGTGCGACAAACTGCAATAAATATTACCTTCAATTAATTTGTGGTATATTTGGTTCCTCTAATTAACAATTGATTGATTGATTCTTGTTTAGAGAGTATGCAATGCACAAAGGATACATTACTTTAATTTTTTGTCTAGGTCCTATTTGCTTCCAGAAAAATCTGACTATCCCAATAAACAAATAATTTTTATTTTCCGTGATAATAAGATTTTTCAAAAAGGTTTTTAAATACAAACAAGCTTTTGAGATCCTGGTTATCATGTATCGGAGTGCTGGCCAACACAATTAAAACGAGCCCAAACATGACGGGTTTATTTAGTTTAGTGCAAGAGTTCCTATGGCCACCTTCCAACTCCATCATCAGATCAGCTCCAAGGTACCTTATTATTGCATTTTCACGCGATATAGATATGCTTGCGATATTTCAGCTCAATCGGAAACCGGCAAGTTGGTCAAATTTAATTTGCAAGATTCCACCATAAAGGCTGGTAATGGCTCACAATGTTGCAAACATCTATTGGCAACAGTAACCATTTTGCATTAGGTGTGCCATCTGACAAATTAGTATGGTAGCTACTCAATTTCTGTCAATATATTAAATATCACTCTTTTGCAGCATAGAAAATACACCTTCAAGCCAAACATATAATTATGTAGTAGGTTTAAAGCAAAACACTTCATTCTGATGTGACTACTTAATAACTATTACATATTTAGTCATTAAAAGCAAAATAGTAAACTACTATATTTCAAAGACTCCATATAGTTGAGTAATTTAGTGTGATACATGTGTACAAAGCACAGCAATCTTAATACTGGTGCACATTAAGGTGGTCGTTAAAAATTAAATTTCTTGTGGCGCCCCCTAAAAAGCTTCCTTTTAATGAAAAAACACTGGGATTTTATTTCTAATTTTTCAAGTCAAGAAAATTCAAGTTAGAACTAAAATATAAGAAAAATTGAAAGATAAGCTTGAATCACGAAGAATTTTAAACTTCATCTGAAACTATAATTTGAAATTCATCACTGAGAATTATAATACGGAAGGTATTTCACTGTTAAAACTTTTCCAATCTTAAAATAATTATAAGAAGTTTCCTGAAAAATCATGATATTACCCAAAAATTAACTTGAATCGTCTTGAGGCACGTGTTGTCTTGACTTGAAAAATTATAAAAAAAAATCCCAGTGTTTTTTCATTAAAAGGAAACTTTAGGGAGCGCCGCATGAAATTTATTTTTTAATGACCACCCTAGTGCACATGTTTGACAAGTGGTTACAGTGACAATGTGACTGCTGCATCTACTATGAAAATTAGATAGGCTTGTCTGCTCAACATAAAAAATATAAAATATAAATATTTATTTTCATTTCTTAATTAAATATGAATTTTGCACTACAATTATATAGATGCAGTAATTTTTGAGTAAAATATATTTGACATAAACACACAGATAGAGATCAATAATTTGCAGACTTCAAAATATAATCTTATAAAGAAACAGCAAATGTCCCATTGTTTATTTCATATCATGAAATACATGAATGTTTACAAGTGAATACTGTGTGTGGAAAAGCAAACTTACAGTAGAATATCCATATAGAGACTAGTTAAATAATTGACAACTGAAACTTGAAAATTGACAACTGCTGAAACCAATACCAGGCTGTTGTACTATCTCGTGTATATTTCTGAATATCTATGCTTTGGAGTACAATAAAAGATATCTATCTACCTGTATGTTTTTTAAATTTGAAGTGAAACTTTACAGTCATTGTGATTTGATACACAATGAAACGGAAAGGCGACACTAAAAAAGATATACACATAAATCTATAGGACTTAGTCTGCGAGAGAATGAGATAGAATACATTATATTTAACAATTTAAACACTCTTCTCATAATGATAGAGTTGGTAATGTTTGGAGTTTTTTCTTTAATACATCAAATTTCATATTTTAAGTCTTAAATGTATCACAAGAATATAATAATATTATATCCTTGTACATATTATATGAAACGTTATGAAGTTTAAAATCCTTCCTACCCTTTGTTACGTTTTGTTTCACTTCTACAGAGCACACAAATTTTAATTAATATACTAAATTCAATTTGTTCATATTACAGGTCATAGGAAAAATCAATGTTTAGAAAAAAAGAACATGTAAAGAAGACATACAAAAATAGAACGAAAACGATAAAAGGAAGATAAGAGAAAAATCATTGTGATTAAATTGGACTTGACATAACACATTAATGTAGATTCTGTGGAAATATGCGTATTTCCCGTGCTTAATATACATTATGTTCTTTAGGTTACAAAGAATAGACGTGAAATTAAATGCACTTTTGTTTTTTCAAGAATACTATAAATTTGACTTATTGTGTAGGATTGTAATTTTTGCTTTATCTAAATAAAAAAGGTCGTTTTTTAATGTGGTAAGTTAGTAAGGTTTTGTTAGGTACTAACGGGCTTTACTACGTTATTTAGAATTCGAGTTTTGCCCCCGTCTCAGTGGTTTCATTGCACGCATCACTGTTAATCCGCCGCATTTAAATGCGCGGGCTTAGATCGCGTGAGGCCAAAAAACAATCGAATCATGAAATGTTTTATACTGCTAAAAAATCTTATCTAGTGCGAGTCAGTATTGGGTAGGATTATAAAATAACCGGATATTGATTCGTAATTTCTCGTTTTGCCATTTTAATCAAAAAATATATAAAATTTGTCCTTTATGTCTTATTTGTAGATATGCTATTTATGTACCGTAAAAGTGGGTAACTCTGCTCAAAATCTTTGAATGTTTTTTTACCTTGAATGATTTTGGAAAGTATTACAATATTTTATTTGTACTAAGATGCTATATGAACATACTTCGTGTATTTCTAAAAATATAAAAAATACTTACTTTTGGTAAAAACGTCAATTTTGAGAAATTATTAGAAATTTTATAATTATTTTAAAAAGTACAGAATTAAAAATGCTGGGCTATTTAGTATTGTATCAAATTATGACACGAATAAACATATTCCTTGTTATTCAAAACATTTTTCTTCCATAATGTTCAATGTCGAAGGGTTGTTGTATAAATACTTGCAATTGGAATAACTTTTGTTTACAATGGCTTCCTTAACGTGTTGGGCTAGATTGAAATGAGGTTGTTGATCGTCTGGTAAATGAAGCTGCATCCGATGGAATCACCTTGGTATAACGAGACTATTCCGATAATCAGATAATTTATGCATGAATTTTTGGTCAGAATTTTTTGATAAAAGATTGTTCACGAAAGGGATTTGGTATAAAGTGGTCTATCCATCTCTCCTTCACTCCTCGTGGTTTGATGTGAGCAGAATGGGAAGACAAGACGTTTTTACGGCACTGAGGCTTAGATCTGGTCATGTTCCACTGAATTGTTTTGGTTAAATGATGCGTAAAGTCAATTCCCCAAATTATTACTAATACAAGTAACCCTCTATTGACAGTATAGGATACAGGACTCACCGATTTTTTTGTCTTGATGCTGATGACTGAAGTCAGGAACCACAACACTTTTGATTTTATTAGTAATTTGCACAGCACTTTGCTAAGGGCAGCATGAGGGTGGTGCACGCACACCATATTGTTCTGCGGTAACAGATCGACGACTGGGCGTTCGCTAGGTGGCGCGCCATTTTTGATAAGATAGGTAGAAGATAAGTATATCTGGACTCTGTGGAGCTATCGTGATGACGTAGTTTCTGATTAAAGCGCCTTTAAATTTTTTCCACATCCTTGAGGGAGTTCTATTTTTTTTACAAACTCCTCCATCGACCAATCTGGAGGGACATCTCGGGCAATTCCCATTCGGGTCACATTAAAAGTGGGAATCATCGCCTCATATTTCGACTCTGCTAAAATTGGATTGGAGACAATTTCATTGGCATCGTGTGGAGTAAGAAACTACAGAGACTCTATTACGGCCGACATTTTTAATGCCTTGCTGGGCAATCTTGTAAATTTTGGCGTTTACCATAAGTTTCCCAAAGTCCATTTTGTTAATAGATATACCAGCTTTAGAGTGGCTCTCTGTCCTGTGCACATGAACTAGGAATGAGCCATTATCCATTTCGGTATAATTATGTGACATACTCAACAAAGCGTGGTTTCATAGGCCAGGATTAGTTAAAGATTCGTTTATTAGTCATTTTTTAGCAGCACCGTTCGCCCCAAAACGGGATATAATGCACTTTCGATTCCGTATATAAGTTGTATTGGCATCCATATTTGTAGAGCATGATATGGGAGATGCAGGGGGATCCAGATCAGAATCCAGTGGAGGAGGAGGATCCGGCGCGGCCGACCATGCCGGAGAACCCCTATGAACAATGTTAAAAAAAGAGAAAAAAAAGCTTTACCTTTAGGTTATGTTTACAAGTGTTATGAAAAGAAAAGAAAATAGATCAAGAAAAGTACTGTATTATTAAAATTAATTAGAAAAATTTAATAATTCTACCCACACGTGCGTTAACCACAAACTGAACCTGGACCTAAAAACATTTTCTATATTTGATTTGAATAAAAAGTAATAGCAGTTTGTTACACAAGGGATGAAAGTGTCAGGCAATGGATGGTTTTGCGCCCGAGTGTATAGGGTGCTGATAGTTCGAGTGCCTAAATAGGTCTTTTACTCGAGGTTGACACTAGTTTTCATTTCGATTATGAGAAAAGTAAATAAACACTAATAAGTTAAATAGTAGTTGTACTACTTCTCTAATGAAATCTTGCATTAAATCCGTATCCAAATCTGATGAACTCATTTACTATGATATGTCAAGCAAATTTCTTTTTCCATGTCAAGTAAAATTGTTTTCACAAGGTGCATTCAAAGGTTTTCTTTATTACGTATTATATTTTATTGTAACCGTAACGTCGGATGCATTTGGATTGGAAACAAATGTAGATTTTTGTGTACAAACAATTTGACTTCAAATATATACAGCGATGGAACAGGAGTAAACTATATTTGACCGGGTTTACCGCTATTAACGGTTTACAACTTCACGTTTCTTTGTCTTTTCGAGTTAGGTGACTGTAATTGTTTTGATTGTTTAAGTATGTTCTGTTCTTGTGCTAGTACTCCTGCTGGTGTATGGTCGCTTTTTGAGGGCGTTGATTTTTGAGTGCTTGTCTTACATTTAATGAGGCTCTTGCTTATTTTAATAATTGTTCATTATTGAGCTTTAGTTTGGTATTTTCGAGTGACAAGGATTCGGTCTCTTTATGGGCTTCTTTTAATTCCATTTCCAGTGCTTCTAATCGTTCTTTGTAAGTTGTCAGCTGATCAATGACACTATCTGTGGTATTTAATAAACTGTTAAAGGTACCTACTAGCTAGTTTTTGAAATATAATCTCACTATCGTTCTGGTCAGTAATATTTAAGTTCGTACGTAGCACAGACAGTATTGCGTAAGACTAACAACGTTTCCTGAGTGAATTTTTAAATATGGCGAAGATTTCAGCTTTTCTGACGTCAATGGGCAAAGAGTTCCTAAGTATGACAGCCTGCATGGCGAAGGAATTGGAATAAAATGTTGAAGAGTGTGTAGATGCCAATAACAGGAGATTATTAGTGGAGCGCAAATTAAGGGTGTGTGACGTATAAAGGAAATTGAAACATTCGTTAACACGTTCGCGTGAGCAATCCTGCTTCTGAATCTATAGGCTCAGGCGCATCTTTTTCTCAATACAAATTTAAGAAACGTCTAAAGACGTCTCGCCCTAACACATGTATCTTAGTACTACATTATGTGGCGCAATGTTATTTCACGTCCGTCTTCTATACACGTTGCCGCCACCTCGGATAACTATAGTTTGACCGCGACCGCTGTACCGCGCCTTGGGTATGTGCGACGAGGCGGGGGGGGGGGGGGACGACACAGGTAACAAAGAGCACGAGTTCACACGATATCGATTTGCCGGACGGATCTTACGATATAATTTTTTTTCCGAAATACAAATTATTTTTATTTATCAGTTTTATGGTACGACCGGTAAAGCCAAAAATCATTAAAATTATCTATTTGAACATTTTTATTAGTATAAGACTTAAATCAGAAAATTTAAACAACTTAAGTATTCATGCCTACATCGGTACTCAGTGGGGTTAGCGGTGTGTTTACTATCCACTTGCACGCAGTTGGGTATATAAGGGTGCGAATAAAAACTACTGATAATATAAATCAGTTTTTTTTAATTTTACAACAAAAACATATATTTACAAAAGTTATTCTGACATATATTCTGTTTCATCTTGCGTTTCACCATCGGAACTGGAGTCGGAGTCGTTCTGCAAATTTATTAAAAAAGGTTCGATAATATCATCGAACCTACTATCATGATTCCAGTATGTATTTTCAATTTTGTGGACATGATCATCACATCTCTGCCATTTTTCTGCCGTGAACTCCGAAAACAATTTGGTCAATATGCTTATCTTTTCATCTAGTGAAGTATTGATATGGTTTTGTGCTGCGTTGTTTTTAATATCAGCCCAAACCAACTCTATCGGATTTAAATCTGGATGGTACGGAGGTAAACGGAGAACAGTATGGCCATGGGCTTTTAGGAGTTCGTCAATTCTGTACAGGGGTTTTTTTTGTGTATTATTGATAAGAAGTTGCAGTTGAGCTTTTGTCATAGATTCCGAAAATTCAACATTGTGGCGCCGTAACCAGTCCTGCATTTCAGTTTTGAGGCTTGCTATAGTTTGCTTCTTGTCAACCTGAACGCTCTGGTAAGACGCGTTGTCCATTACCACTACAGAATTCGGCAGCAACTTATCTTTTAATTTTTCATCCACTCGTAAAAATCGGCCCGTTCATGTCTCCATGATAGTCACCGGTCTTAGCATCTGATTTGAATATCGTCATTGCACAGTCAACCAAGCCATTTCGACATCCAGCGTGAAGAATTACCAAACGCCATCCTTTCCCAATATCAGAATGAATTCCAGGTTCAAACGATGATTGCCAACATTTACTTACATTATGACTGGCATTAATATATGTTTCATCGAGGAAATATATGTTGCGGTTCTGCATTCTGTAGCTTCGGATTTGTGTCAGGTATTTTTTCCGCCACACTGTAATATTAGGCTGCTCTATAAGGAGATGTCTCTTTGATTTACATTTTTTGTAACTGTAACCCATTGTGTGTAAAAGCTTTCTAAAAAATTCTCGACCACAATCCAATATGCCATCTTGTCTCAAACTTGACAGTAACTTACGAATACTTGAACTATTTTTTTGAATTCGTAAAACTGATGAATTTTTCTTCTGATAACTCCTAAATCAAAATCATCAACATATTTTTTTTATAACTTTTGGTTTTTTTGGAGAGTTAATTATTATTATTTAAAATCTTTATCACATAATTAATTTAGTCAACTCTTATTCAGCAAAGCTTAAATTATTATGTATAGGTAGAAATAGCTATAGGTGCGGATTTATTTGAGTATGCCAATCTTCAAAACATGAAGGGCATAAAGCTGGCTTGTCAAGGCACCCTTTGCACCTGAAGCTGGTTTCCCTTCGTGTCTTGTTTTAAGTACACATCTTGCACTTCAAAAATATACTCCTTTTATCAGAAGGGTTTTTCTTGGGATTTTTTTTGGCCAGTGACGTGTGGTAATAGAAGTCCCTTGATATTGCGAGGATGGTCCAGATTCATATCTCACTTTCTTCTGATTATCATATCTATGATGTTTTATTAAATTGGCTGGTTTAAAGTGACATCTGACATTATAAGTTTATGTATTAACGCTTCGCGAAAGTTCAGGAGTCCATAGCTCTTAGTGTTATATTTGACATATTTTTTATAAATAAAAAAACTGTTCCAAACAGCTAGGTCGAAAATTACTTTTACCATCTTACAGTCTTACTCGGTGAAGAATAAGAATGAGACCATTTGATCGGCACGATCAATACTGTTACTGGCACTGTTAATCAAATAGTTAAGTTCGTTAAAACCGCTAATACGTTACTGAAAAAGTTAACTTCGTTAAAAGTTAAAGCGTTACAGTTCAGAAAATTTAATGCAAGTCAACGTTAATCGTTAATCCGTTACCATGTGATAAATATTGCATCTTATAAAAACTGTTGGTTCTGGAAGTTAACAGGTTAGAAACAAAAAAAGACGGGTATAATTATTAGAGTGTTTAATATTGTGTGAGTGTTTAGGAACAATGTTTTTTCATTCATATGGATGAAGGCTTAGAATTTATTTTATTAAGCTAGACTAGTTGCGTTCTGGATGAAACTCTAATTAGACAAACTCATGTTACTTAAGACGATTTAATAGTAATATAAAGACCAATTTCTATTTAGACGAACTGCTACATAGACCACTTATATCGTAGACGAAATGATACTAGCTCGTCCAATTTATCTGTCATGATATGATTATTCCCCTTCATAACCATCAATATGTTGAAGTTCTCGTCTGAAAGCGAGGATCGTTTCGGCTGTAGTATATGTTTGCCAGTGGAGAAAAGATGTTCAACTGGAGCGCTTCAGGATATAGCAGTATTATATTTAATAAACAGATTTGCGAATATCTTCCCCGAGGAATGCCGCATCATTTAACGAGTCTTTCAACTTTATGTCTAGTCACATTTTGACGAGACTGCGATTTGCTTTTTAAAGATTTGTATCACTTAGGTTTTTCTTTAGACTGAATGGCAACAATGAAAAGGCCATCCTCATCATCGTCGTTGTTGCTCGTTTTGCTGCCTTCACCACTTAAACTATCTCCGTCCTTCGAACTTTTGACAGCTTCTTATTGTAACGCATCTTGTACCTTTTTCCATGCATTTTTTGACTGCTTCTACTCGACTGATATCACACGTTTCCAAAAATATCAACCGGAACTTCAGGTGAAAAGCTGCAGCAAGATGGCACTGTGCATCGTTTAGAAGTGATCCAAACCTCTTCGCTATGCCTTAATGGCATAAGGATTAACGATTAACGGACTTTGAGAAATTTAACCGGAGTTAACGAGTCCGTTAACATATTTTTAAGTTAACTTAAATTTAACCAGTTACTCGAAATCTTAACTTCGTTAATTAACGGATTACCGAGTTAACGCCCAACTATGCTTAAAACTCTTTATAGGTCGAGAACCGTCTCGAAATCTTGAGCACGAGTGTTAGCGGTTTATGTTGGACTTCGAAGACCGATGTGTATTGGCCCAAAATAACTGCTTCTGAAAGAGAAGAAGATAAATTTCTTCGTTCTTCTGAAAACTCAGTTGATCAACTGTTATACTGTCATAGTACGATATTTTGTCTTCAAAGGTTTCTAATTCTGATCTTTCTGAAGGATACTGGATGTTATCAGTAGAATCGTTTGCACTAGTTTTGGTGGGCTGCTCGTAAGTTGAGTGCTTGGAATTTCTGATTAAATCGATATATTATCAGTATCACTATTAGACCCAGAAGGGTCCTATTTGGGCAGCTCACAAATTGGAGAGTATGGAATTTCTGTTAAAACCGATGGGGCATAAGCTTCCTCTGGGATTGCTTCAGGATTAAAAGGAAAGAAACCTGTTGCCTTAAAACTAATAACTATATTACTGTGTCATACATTTGAGCCAGACTTAACTCAATATTTTATGGAATGTTGCTTTTGTAATTTTTTTTCAAACCCATATTAAAAAAGTTTGGATTTGTTCATAATAAATAAATGTACCTTGTATCTATACCCACTGCAAATTTTAGATGACGGTTTTGGTGTCCAATCTGTTCGTCCTGTATCTACAATCCAATTCCAACGTAAATTATCATGTTCAGGAAGACTGTAACAAGCCATTAACACGTTCACTGTCCATGACCCACCCACCTGTGGGTCATTTTGGGTTGGAATAAACGTCCGTGCCACACACGTGGATCACTGCTCTTTTCATACATATGGGTTCTAACTTCGTGGAAGTAACAGAAACACCAACGTAGGAGCAGTGATATAGCTATGATAAATAAACAATGAGCCATCGGTTTTATTTATTTATTTAGTACTTACAACCCTGTGAAAAATTAACATAAAAATAACCGATGAAGGCTGGTGTTTTTCTAATGAGTTTCATTAAAACATGCAAGACACAGGGGTATGTTACAGAAAAGGCATTCTGTCTGTCTTTTTTGATTTTAGATGTTCCTCAGAAACTGAACGATCTTCGACTTTTTTGTAACATCTACTGCACCTTTTTCGGTAGATTCTGTCATTCAAATGCCTTTTTAATTTTATGAACTTATGGACCTCTCTAGTAGTTGAACTTCTGGTGAATGTAGCCCTTTCAGACCGAAGCCTAAACTACGGGGAAATGTGTGACTATTAAACTTGATTTAGGGTAATTTAGAGTCGATATTTTCAAATTTTGGAAAAAATATCAAAAAGTTTCCGGCGCCATATTGGAAAATTCGCATACCACCAATTGTATCACACCGTACCCTTCATTTCTTACGTACAATTGAGACTGCCACAATTGTATCACACTGGACCCATGTTAACCCTGATACAATTGTGATGCATCACAATCGTATCAAGGTGGGTCCAGCTAATTGTTTTACTTTATTTTAGCTGAAGGAAAATAAATGTAAAAACATGAAAAATCAATAATATTTATTAGTGAGTTACAAAATCGTCATGCTCAACTAAAGAGATTATTAATTCACTAAAATAACGTGGAAATGAGATCAAATATGCATAATTTCCAGGAAATGAGATCAGTCTTCTAAAATATTTATACTTGCTATTCTAATACTTGTTATGAAAATCAAAGAAACAATTTCGGTCTTTAGTGAGGCAAAGATAAATGTTGTACTTTTTGCAACGATAGCGACTTCGGCTGCTGCAGCCGGGAGCGCGACAACTACGTGGTTGTTTCAGAGTGTCAAATACAGGCCAATGGTTGAAACCGTCATATTGGTGATTGACTGAGGGAAGAGCCTTGACTCGGTACGAAGAGGTGGATGGGTATTCCAATAAACCTAAACTAAACTAGGTCAAGATTTTTCATTATATTATTAATTTTACTTACTTAGTTTTGTTGACTTTAGTAAAAGTGGCGTCTCGCTCGCTCATGGCAAATATGTACACTATCCATCACTCTCATCATTTTGCCGTAAAATTAAGAACCTACCAAGAGCTTGTACGGATAAAAAACATTTGAACTGTGTAAAATGAGTTAGCAAAAATCGGGTTACTTGAGGTTTTTATTTTTTTACTCGTTTTTTTAGTATGAAACTAACAAGTATTGTACCATTTTACAATCCTGATTAAATGTGCGAACTTTTAATGACACTTGCCATGGCACTTTAGTACATTTTTTTTAAAGGAGGGCCTTTCAAAGTCGACAAATTTTGAAATTTTTAAATTCATGGTATAACAAATAGTCTTAATTCTAGAAAACTTGGGGCAATTGTGTCATTATTTTTGACTGTGGTTCTAGAAATATTATTTAGCGTTACGGTTCCAAAGTTTAAATGAACAAAAATAATAAAAATTAACCACAACAACCGAAAAAACCAAATTTCTAGGTTTTTCTTAAATGCCCATAATTTTCAAACTGCATGGGATAGATTTTTTCTGATTTTTCTCATGATGGTTACAATCAATCCTGTCACCCCGTTTCGGCTTGACGTTGAGTTCTGGAACACCCTGTATGATTGAATGCTAAGTAAAGAACACTATTACTCGTTTTTTGAAAGCAAAGGCTTTAGTCCATGGAAGTAATGAGTACTGCGTACAACGGGAATGAGCTGTTGTCGCAAAATTGAAGCCGAACGATAGCTCAGTAACTGTACCTCTTATCCGTCTCTGGCGATGGTGACTACATTGAAATATGATTTAAGGACAGTAATTATAAAAAATAATTTGTGATCTGACGTCAGCAGATCATTGCTTCAGATGGATTTCATCGAAAATGCTAATGATAATCTTGCCCTTTGCGGCACTATACATTTCCTGTTTTTGCTGCTTTTGACACTCGCGTCATATACGTAGGTACTTACCTACTGATCCTTGTGGGACACGGCATGCAGCTGGACTGAGATAAAATTACGATAAGCTACCTATTGTGGTATACTTTATTAATTAGGTAAGAAAAAAGTTTACATTTAAGGTGAATTCTAAATCAGACATTGCCAATAAGACAGTCTTGTGAACTTTCTGCCGCAAACCCTTTTTATTCCTTATGTGTTTCATTGATTCTAATTTTGCATTTTGAGTTAAACGTAAATTGAGATATGAATTAGCTATCGCCTTCACCAATTGAATGTCATGTGGATTTTCAAATATAGATTGAGGAGGATGTGTTGTATCTAACAATTTATGTAGTTTGCTATAA